>JBCNJP010000020.1:19994211-20022275 GCA_039602395.1 Deinandra increscens subsp. villosa | reverse complement strand
GTCAGGAAGAGTCCTGTGTAAAGGGTATTGTCGCCTACACAAACGGCAGCTCAGTTCAAAGACATCGCCGTCTACTGACAGCCAGGAGGCTAAGTACATTTTACAAGGGAAGGTTCAAAGGGGACACCTACCTATCCTACGCAAGACTCAACTGTTGAGATTTCAGAATGATCGAGTACTTTGCTCCATCGATCTCCATTCATGTGGGGGATTGTTGGAAAAATAGGGAAAATATGTATTTTTCCTAAACTTTGGACCTAATTATTTATATGTAGATATAATAATTAGACGGGTTATTTGATATGGTTGAATAGCCTAGGACAAGGGCTTTCCAACGAGATATTAAACGTCCAAAGTTATTAAGAGGTGAATGAGATATCGATGCTCAAAGTGTGGTCTTCAAACTATATATTTTGAGCTAGAAACCTTTTGTCCCACATTGGAAGTGGTTCAAAATGAAATGTGGTTTATAAGCCAAGGAACTTGGATGGTTATCAAGTTGTATTGTTACTTTATACTCCAACATCTACGCGCGCGGGGGGGGGGGGGTGCAGAAAAATGAGAAACCCGGTTAAAAATCTTGGGCGCGCTCGCGCATCCTGCGGACACGAATGCGACTCGAAAATGGTCGGGTTTGCGCAGACCGGTTTTTGCTCCTCTCGCTAATTAATTTTGGAAATGATTTGATCTTGGAGAACACTCCATCCTAGTTAATACGTAATCAGTTATTTTAGAAACTGATATACGTTTTTAATGATGATTGTTGTCTTGGACAGCAATCAATTTCGTGGCTATATAAACCCGTCGATATCAGACAGAAAAGACACACCAAAAACCTTCATTCTCCTCTGCTCTTCTCGACTCTCTCTGCGATCTCAGGCAAGTAATCACTCCGGCAATACGTTGCTTTAGCCACCGTATCCTGGGAAACAGACCGAAATCTGTTTTAAGGAAATCGTGTTCAACACGAGCTCTGGCTTCGTCATTTCTGTTTTTCTGCATTTAATTTTGTTATTCTGCTTCTACTCCTTCTGTAGTGTAATAGTATTGTTCTGGTTTAATAAAAATAATATTGTTATTGTTTCTGTTTACAAATTCGCATTTAATTTCCAGTAGCGTGGCATACAACAAATACGAGTAGCACATCATAAAACCCACTTCTGGTTTTTACTGAATTAAACTAAGTAAATCTAAAATAATCGTCTACAAATATGACATAGTATCATCCCATAAAATTCTTATGTTTCGGATGGCTGTGGAAAACATTTCGAAGGGTTGAAGAGGAGGATGCATATACAACATATCATCCCATAAAATTCTTATGTCTCATTATAGTAACTAATTAATCATCAAACTACCATACAACATAATTA
Organism: Deinandra increscens subsp. villosa; assembly: GCA_039602395.1. Classification (NCBI taxonomy): domain Eukaryota; kingdom Viridiplantae; phylum Streptophyta; class Magnoliopsida; order Asterales; family Asteraceae; genus Deinandra; species Deinandra increscens. The sequence goes on along the minus strand of JBCNJP010000020.1, from coordinate 20,020,902 downwards.
AGCAACATAACATCTTATTTGAAAATATATTATATAAATTTCTATATATATATATATTATACATTAACAACGTCCATGTATGAATATGAAGAGTGTGAATTGAATTGGTTCACTTTTTTGAAAATATATTATATAAATTTCTATATATATATATATATTATACATCCACCTCGTTTATATAGAATAAGGGGTTAAGTTCCAAGCAAAATTAAACAATATACAAAAACCAAAAAACCAAACAAAAAGAAATTAATTTTTTTATATGTTTTTTTTTTAGAACGGCAGTATTTGGATTATAAAATTAGCTCAAAAGAGCAAAAAATTACAAGGAAAAAAGGGGATTCATCATCCAATTGTTCCAGTTAATCGCTACCTTATGGTTTCTAGAACTAAACCACAAAAAAGAAAAATAAACAATAGAATCAAAGATACCACCGTTTCCTAACTTTACTTGGTTGGAATATGCACATATTCCTATTCTTCCAAATCGTCCACCAAGTAGTGTAGATGATAGTGAGAACAATATCCTTCTTAACCCTCGACATCTTTAATTCTTCTATATCATCAACAAAACTCTTGGGATTAGAAAGCCGAAGGTATCCCAGGTCGATCCAAGCTGAGATGCGATCAAAGAGTTTAACGTAGAGGTCACATTCACCGAAAACATGCCATGACGATTCCACAAACTTGTTGCACATAGGGCATAATATATTATCGATCTCGATGCCACGTTTCGAAAGGTTTAACCGGGTGGGGAGCCGGTCCAATAACAATCTCCAAACAACGATATTTACTTTTTTCGGTACATACCTCAACCATCTAGTAGCAAACTCACCGACCGGAAGGTAAAGCCGATCAATGCGACTACGGACCGATTTGACGGAAAAATCTGGATCACCATCTAAAGACCAAACCCATTTGTCGTCCTCATTCAAAAGCGTGACATTAGTTGATTAGTTCCAAGAAAGTCGAGAGTTGATCAGCTTCAATACCCCCTCTAATGTTCCTTCGCCAATGCCCATTCCACTCGTTGTTCAATCTGAAGTCGCTGATGAATCCATCTTTAAGAAGAGATAAAGCAAAGAGACGTGGGAAGCAGTCTTTAAGGGTACGATCACCAATCCATATATCTTTCCAGAACTTGGTATCATTACCCCTACCCACACTTTTCCGCAAAGAACAAGGATCCACATACTTTGCATCGTGACAAGACTCCCAAGACTTCACTATTCGCTGCCAAGTACTAGAATACTTGCAATTCGACATGTCAAGCAAATTCGTCCCATGAATAGATTTAATGACCTTGGCCCAAAGCGCTTTACTGTTAGAGACTAATCTCCATCTCCATTTATATAATAAGGCCTTATTCATAGCAAGAAGGCTACCAATTCCAAGTCCTCCATGATCTTTACAAGCGATAGTTTGATGCCAATTAATCCATGGGATTTTTTTCTCTTTCTCATCAAAGCCCCAAAAAAATCTAGATCGGATTGATTCGAGACTTTTATTAACTTTTGAAGGGAGAGGAAAAAGAGAAAAATAGTATGAACCAAGGGATCCCAAAACTGAGGAAACGAGAGTAGCCCTACCACCAATAGAAAGAAGATTACGCCTCCATTTGTTCATTCTCTTATGAAATTTCTCGAAATTTTTTTGCCAATTAGATAACCTAGACATGTTTGCACCCACCGGGATACCGAGGTATGTGAAAGGAAGCCGATCCGGATTACATCCGGCAATTCTCGCCAGCCGAGTAGTTTCTTCAAAGGGAACCCCAATTCCAAAAATCGATGACTTGTGTAAGTTGATGGCAAGACCGGAAGCCCTATGAAACGTTTTAAGGATCTCAACAATATTAATGACATTCTCCGTTGACCACTTACCGATGAAGATGGCATCATCAGCGTAAAAGAAATGAGATATATTCAGATCCTTGATGCGGATACCAGTAAAGAATCCCGCTTCAACCGCGTCTTCTAAAAAAACATGTAATCCTTCCATTACCAGAATGAAGAGGAAGGGGGCCAGTGGGTCCCCTTGGCGAAGGCCTCTCCCGACGTTAAATTCAGATGTGGGGCTTCCATTAATAAGGACCGAGGACCGAGTGGAAGAGAGGCAAGCACGAATCAGATTCCTCCACTTAACTCCAAAACCCATAAAATCTAACATGGTATCCAGATAGTCCCAGGAGACGGAATCATAGGCTTTGGCAAAATCAATTTTAAAAACCAACAAGCTCTTCTTTTTACGAACATACCAGTCAATGATCTCGTTGAGAGAAAGAGGGCCATCCAGAATTTGTCGGCCTTTAATAAAAGCAAACTGTTCTTGGCTAACAACTTGATCAATAACCCCCGCCAAACGGTTAGCCAAGATCTTGGCTAAAATTTTGTATTGCACGCCGACTAGGCTAATAGGCCGGTAATCTTCAAAAGAGACAGGACTCTGAATTTTGGGGATCAAAGTGAAGAAAGATGCGTTACATCCAAGAGGTATATGAGACTCTTCAAAAAATTCATGTAACGAAAGCCATGATGTCTTGTTTCAAAATATCCCAGAATTTCTTGATGAAACCGAACGAGAAACCGTCTGGTCCAGGTGCTTTGTCAGACCCGCAATCCCACACTGCAACTTTAACTTCATCAATGGAAGGTGGGAGCTCTAAACCCAACCGAGAAGCTTCACAAATAGACCGGAATCGATGGCTGCGGTTTAGGAGTTTAGCTTCATTACCTCTTTTAAATTTCTTTGAAAAATAATCAACGAAGGCCTTTTTAATACCCACGGGATTTTCAATCCACTCCCCGTCAATCTTTAAGCCATGTATCGCCGATTGTCGTCTTTTTTGATTTATAGCCCCATGATAAAGTTTTGAGTTTTCGTCCCCCGCCGCTCCCCATTTAATTTTTGCTTTTTGAGCTAGGTCCTCCAGAATTGGTTTTTCGAGATCGTTAAGCTTTTTTACAAGCTCGCACCTTCTAGACCCCAGAATGTCATTAATATGCCCCTCGTCCAAAACCTTATCTATATCCAAAATCTCCTTTTGGATCGCCAAAATTTGCACGTTAGGATCCGGTCTCGTCTTTCTCCACGATTTTATTTTTTCTTTTAACCGCTTGAGTTTGTCTTTGAATAATATGAACTTGGAGTCATGATGATAAGGTTCCCCCCAAGAGACGTTGACGATATCCGATAATGTGTTATCATGAAGCCAAGAGTTATAAAACTTGAACGGGGAAGGTCCAAAATCAACCTTGGATTGACGGAGTAAAATGGGTCGGTGATCCGCAATCGATTTGTCAAGGGCCAAAACTTCAACGTTTTTAACCGAATCAAATAAATTCGGGGAGACCAAAAAACGATCAAGCTTACTAGCATTCCTTCCTCTAGCGTCAACCCGGGTAAAATTATAACCTCCCATTGGAATGTCGTAAAGGGCCCCATCTCTGATAAAAGTATTAAATCGGTTGGCATTACCACGGGAAAAAGACAAACCAACCCTTTCCGCTTCACTTCTAACAGAGTTGAAATCTCCAAAAATAATAAAAATACCGGGGTTGAGGCTCATAAAATCAATTAAAGAATTCCATAAGGCACTTTTTTGAGCTTCAAACTGAGGAGCATACACGTTCATCATGTAACAATTGATCGAAAAATTAAGCCAAGTACCTTTAACGATAAGACAATGATCCAGACATGTAATAAGAGATTTGGCAAAGACCGAAGGATCCCATATTGAGAGAATACCACCAGACGCATCCGACGAAGGAGAAAAAGCAAAGTCAAACTGAAAATTACCCCAAATAGCTTTGATGCGATTAAGGTCTAACTCTTCCATCCTAGTTTCTTGTAACCCAACAAAATTGACACCAAACTTAGTCAACATTTTATTAATCTTCTTCTGTTTGTCAAACGATCCGCTCCCACAGGCATTAAGGGATAAAATATTCATTGATCCACCACTTTATCACTCATCTTGTTCACAAAGGACTCAAAATCGTTTGTGGTGCCATTCATATCCAAACCAATTAGTTTCTCCATATGGATGAATTTCGAAAATTCTTGCAATATAGACCCTCCGTTGCTTTTGTTAATTTTCGGGACCGACGACGATGAGTCTCCTTCTAAAATCCCATCAAACCCGTTACGATCCGAGGATTTGGATAGAATTTTCACATTCTCTTCAAAACCCGGAGGTTTGGACGGTCCGGAGAATGATGAATCATGCATGTCTTCCACGTGATTATGTTTATCAAGGTTAACGTCATGAGTTGCAATAGGAAACGATGTATTGTTTTGTTCATTATGGTCACCTTTTTTTTCACCACCATTCATTTCCTCAAATTCTTCTTTATTATCCAAGTTTTCATTTATTTCCCCGTCCTCAAGTTCGAGATCCTCTACTGATTCGTCGGATGAGGAAGAATCCTCATGAAAATGAAGTGTCGGTGACCAGTTATCAAACTCTTTCACCCTAACCTCAAAGACTTTTCCACCCACATCCACATCAATAGTTTCATCAATCAAAGAGGGGCATTTGGTAATAATACATACTTTACCATTTGCAAGAGGTTCATCCTTGTCATTCCCGAAAAACATGAATTCACCCCATAACTCACCTACTTTTTTTAGAACCACCGGTGTAGATGCCACCACCGGTAACCCCAACAGATCGATCCAAATGCATCTTTCATCTGGAACAAAAGAGTTCGAAATTAGTTCCAAGTTAGAGAAACATTTTTTAAGCTCCAAGCAAGCATCGAATTTCAACGCTAAATCAGAATTGGGGAATGACATACCAACCCAACGTCCCCCAATATACCGAAAGCGAACCTCATGAAAACCTTCTTTAACAAATAAAGATGGAAGGTTAGGGATGCATAATGGGTCAAAAACCTTACCCATGAGGAAATGGGAAGTTTTTGCATCAATGCAGTCATCAAGAGATATCGATATACGCTTCTTCACAATCGGTTTCAATGGAACATCTTTCTGCGAACTTATGATAGGTTTTAGAAGATCGGCAAAAGATTTAGCAACCGACGAAACAACGTTTGTTTCATTCTGTTGGGACTTAGGGATCGAAGGATTCACGTTGGATGATGAAGTTCGAACCCTAGGGTTTTCACGGACTTCATCTGCATAGACATGGTATGATCCAATCCATAAAGTACGTAGGTTAGCAATGAGGTTTTTCATGTCTTTAACCCCGACAAATCTCACAAAACCAAACCTTCTGCCCGATTTGGTGAGTCTTGACGAGATGAAAACATCAGAGACTCTGCCCCAGGCATCACAATGCTTCCATAATTCTTGCATGGTCGTATTCGGTGGAAAATTCGTAATGAAGACAGACGATGATACCTTTTGAAGATCCCTGTAATTAGGGTTTGGAGTAGGTGCCTTATTGCGATCCGTTTGAGAGTTTTTGTTGCTGGGTTGTCCGCGATTTCTTCTTTTCGGAAATAGCCATTGATCGTGATCGGTGTCGTGGAAGGAAGGGCGGCCGGAAGGAGGAGCAGTTCCCGGCTGTCGGCCGGGATTAGGGAAACGGCGGAAGTCTCCGCACATGGAATACACAAAAAATACTAAAATGTTTTGATAAATTGCACCGTACATTGATAACGTTTACATATATTTTTTTTTTCTTGATGTTATGTCATCAAGGTCGTATTGTTTTATTATATAGTTTACTAAATTAATAAGCTGATAATGACTTATAGAATGGGTGTTGTCACAATGGTATCATAGAGGTGTAAGGATACTTTCTTTTTTGGAGATTGGGTGCCTAAATTCTCTCTTAAACAAATTTTATAGATCTAATGTAGACAATCAAGAGGCCTTGTTCGAGTGGTTATTAACGATGGGTGGAGACTTGGACTGGGAGCCGTTTAAAAACTAAAACTAGAAAGACATCATCGGTCATTTTGTCGAATGGTATTGGTGATGAGGGGAAGACTTAAGATTGGAAGGTCATGAGTTTGATCCCTGAGTCTGATAAGTTTATCATCCGACCGTTTGTGGAGATAATTTTCCCTACAAATAGTCTCAAGTGGTGTAAATTGTCTTTGGTTGAACGTTCAAAAAACCCTTGTTTTGTTAGGATTAATATTTATGTATGCACTATGTAGTTAAAATACATAAAAGGATATATAAATAAAACTTCAATAAAAGCAAAATTAGTTAAAGGGTCACTCACTTACTCATACTAATTAATTACTAATATAAAAAATAAATAATAAATAAATAAATACAGAAACTTAGTTCATGCTTTTTAGATTCACTTATTATAGTGAAAGATGACATCTAATGGCCGACAAAAACATTTAAAACGTTGATTATTCAATACACATAATGATAACATAATTAATAATTAGTATTTTTTTTTTGAACGGCATCGATCAGGCGTAACCTTGATCTCACATGTAAACCTACCCTTGCTGTCCCTTGCGGGGCTATGTCCAAGGTCGATTACTCGGACCACCGTGAGAACCAAGACACCCCCTCCTGAAACTTTATCCTGGCAGAAACATCCTCCTGGGACCACATGGGGTAGGTAAATCCTGCCTCCCCTTGGATTAGAACTTAGGTCACACTAGTGGCCAAAGCCCTAAGAACCAAGGGGTAACCACTAGGACAAGTCCTGATGGTTGAAAAGGTTTTTAATCAATCCCCGGTATCCTTGAGGAAAATAGTGGATGCAACAATGGAGCTTGGTTATCTTTGGCTCAAAAATAGATCAAAGAAGCGTATTATATGGAGTGATTGGTGTCATTTCTCGAGTAATTTGATGTAAACGGTTTTGGTTTTTTTTTGGGGGGGGGGGGGGGGTCTTGTTCTTTCTTTTTGTTGTAAATTTTGTCTACCAACTTGGTAGTTTTATATTTAAATATTTCGTTGGCCGTTAAAAAAAATGTTTATAGTTCAGTTACATAAATAGCATAGAAAATTAAAAACTATACGGTATACACCACACACCTCTACATAATACCTCTTTCGAACACCAGTGGTACTGTAATTCACAAGTCGTGTCATACCTTCTTTTCATATATCGTTTTTTCCTTCACAAATTTCTACACCTTTTCTTCACTTGTATGGGTGCGCACTTACGCATCACCACGTCAAAATCTGCAACTTTCTGATGGTCATGATTTTCTAAAACGAATATGAGAACAAGTAGCTTTACGGCCCTAACTCCTAACTTCAATTCTTTGTTTCATAGGTAGTACCGTGGCCAATTATGGAGTTCTTAAAGAAAGAATAATTCACACAAACATGTAAAAAAGAAAAATCAGAAATTACGAGTATAATAACTCTACAGTTAATTTGGAAGGCACGTAGCATTGTAGCAACAAATTATTTAAGAACAAATTACAAAAATGGCCACCCTTTAAAGTCGTCTAAGAAATGAAGATGAACATTTTTTATATGGATAAATAATAGGACGGAATTATGTAAATTAGATTAAAATATTCGGTGTAATTATTATGCATTACAATTTCGTAAGGTTGTATGTTTGCTTGTAGCTAGACAGCTAGCTGCTTGCCAGTTTTCATCTTAAGAAAAATAAGCATGACAAATAAACTTGTTAACCTTTGTTATATTTTTTAAACTAAGAATTCTTATAATAAGATAAGTATATCAAAATTCATATTATGTAAGATTTCAATCTCCCATGTTTTATTATATATTCCTTTTTGAAACTGCAGAATATATGAAAAAAAACAGGACAAAGGAACAACTAGTCGGGTCAAAACACACTTATAAATACGTTATATCAGGGTTTTTAACCATTCGACTCAATTTTTGTTTATACTGACAATCCATAAGAAAAAGAAATAACAATATCCAATAAGTAACACGTGTTTAATATCCGACACGTGTTTAATATCTGATATGTCGGCTTGGAGGCTCTCGCTGGATCGTTTACCTACTAGCGATAATCTTTATGCCAGGCATATCCAATCTTTTTCCCCCTTGTGTCCTTTCTGCGGTGCTACTAACGAGACCGGCGAGCATCTATTTATCAGTTGTGGGCTTACGCAGTCGATCTGGGAGTCCATTGATCATTGGTGCAGATGCGGGGGTCTTTTTTTCTTCTCTACCAGAGACATTCTTATTGCTCATCAGTTCATTCATGGCTCGGTTATTCGCAAGAAGATGGTGCAGCTCGTTATCCTCACTACGTTATGGGTCATCTGGAATCACAGGAACCGGAAGATTTTTCAACAAATCCCCCCTTCAAAGGTGGGCATACTGGATGATATCAAAGTGCTTGGTTTTCTTTGGCTTCGCAACCGCTCGAAGAAGGCGTTCTCTTGGGCTGATTGGTGTACTTTTCATTTTGATGATGTAACTTAGTTTTGCGTTTTCGTTTTTCTCTTTCCTTTGTTTTTCTTTTTCTGGTGTTCGGTCTGGTGTCTTGTTTTGCTCCTTGCTTTGGAGCTTTTTTGGGGTGTGAATAAATTTTTTTTTCGTTGGCCGTTCTAAAGAAAAAAAAAAGATAGGTAAACATTGGTACTGATGAAGTGATCGTTGGGAACCGTCGAAATATATATATATTCTTTTAACGGCGTTTGGAACTCTTTCCAAATCTCCAATAACTAAGTGAGTCTTCTTGAGACGGGATTGCAACCGTCCATACTGATTTTGACACTCCAGGGCTTGGCTCACCCAGCAGGAACACCATCAAGGAGGAAACTCACCACTTGAGAAAAACCCCCTTGAGTCAGGTTTGAACCGTCGAAATGAAATATTCATTAACTAAGAAATCGAGTACGAGGTCGTTAAAATAAATAAATTGAAAAAAAAAGACACGCAGTTATAATTTAATGAAAGTGATTGGTTGTCTAACGTACTATAGAAACACCTACACGAAAGGTGACAAGTTCGAAGAAGGGGGGAGACCTGGTGTTTTTAGGATATCCGCAAGGAACCAAGGGTTAGAAAATATATGATATTGAACATGAAAAATTTGGTTGTAAATAATGAAAAACGAAAAAAGCTATGATGAAATAAATACGAGCTCTTGAAGAAAATGGCACATTGACCATCAAAGACTTGCCAAAAGGAAAACGTTTCATCGACTTAAAGTGGGTGTATAAGATAAAGCACATAGCAAATGAAGAAGTGGAACAATACAAGGTGCGCCTTGTTGCCAAGGACTTCACCAAAATGGAAGCACTAGACTACCATGACACCTTTGCTCAATTCGCCAAGATTGCCACAGTATTAACACTTTTTTCCATCATCGTGGAGAAGAATTGAATGATACACCAACTTGATGTTAACAACTCATTCCTCCATAGAGGCTTAGATGAAGAGGTGTTCATGAAGACCCCACAAGGCTTTTCAAAGGAAGGAAAAAAGAAGGTTTGCATATTGAGAAAGTCTATTTATGGCTTAAAACAAGCTTCCCGCAAATGATATCAAAAGTTAACCACTTTCCTTCTTAGCCGTGATTTTAAACAGTCCAAGGTGGACCATTCCCTCTTCGTCTTCAAACAAAACAAAACCTTCACATCGACCCTGATTCATGTATATGATGTGATAATAGTGAGTAATGATTGTCCAGAGATTATAGTTTACAAGGATGCAGACCGGTTCCTTCTCAATGGAACAAAATTTAAAACTAGATAGAGAAGGCGAAACACCCAAGGTCGAAGATACGCAATACTGACGGATGGTTAGGAGGTTGCTATACTTGCAGGCCACCAAACCGGACATTGCTTACTATGTTAATGTTCTAAGTTAGTTTATTGTTGATCCAAGGTAAAATCATTTGGACACTATGCATCGAGTTTCGAGATTCTTAAAAGGGACACCACGACAAGGCATACTTCTTCCTCATAAAGGGGGTTACAATCTCATTGCTTACAGTGACTTGGCTTGGCTCGGGTATCCATTTACTAGAAATCTCGGACAGGTTACCTTGTACCCCTTGGAGGTGCACCAATCTCTTCAAAAACCAAGAAAAAATATGTGGTCTCATGTTCATCCGCAGAAGCCGAGTACAGATCTATGTCAACCATTTTCAGTGATTTTTTTTTGCTAAGATGGCCATTAAGCGAATTGGACATCGCATCTAACGGAAGAACCCCCTCTATTTTGTGACAACCAAGCAGCCAAACACATTGCTAACAACCTAGTCTTCCACGAGCGAACCAAATATGTGGAGACAGATTGTTATTTCGTTCGGGAAAGAGTAGAGTCAAATGAAGATGATATAACAACCCAGACCCGAAGCAACCAAGATATTGTCCGCTTTGGCAGCCGGCATGCCCTTAAGCATCCGCCCCTCACGGTTTAAATATACGTCTGATAGGGAAGGTACCAGCCCCATATAAGGAAGCTTTTGTTCCCCTTCCCAACCAATGTGTGATGTGACAATCCACCCCCCTTAGGGAGCCCAGCGTCCTCGCTGGCACACCGGCCCAACCCTGGCTCTGATACCATTTCCCACATTGGTGGGGAGGTGAACTAAAAGCTCATTTATAAGGGTGTGGATACCTCCCCCACCAAGACGCGTTTTATAACTGTGAGGGACGGATGCCTGAGGGCATGTCGGCTGCCAAAGCGGACAATATCTTGGTTGCGACGGGTCTGGGCTGTTGCAGATGGTATCAGATCCAGTCGTCGGCCAGTGTGCCAGCGAGGACGCTGGTCCCCTAAGGGGGGAGGATTGTAACATCCCACATTGGTGGGGAGGTGAACTAAACACTCCTTTATAAGGGTGTGGATAGGGCTGTTAATCGGGTTAACCCGTACGGGTTTCGGGTTATTAGGGTCGGGTTAGTTGGGTTTTTCAAAAAAAAAATCGCACCCGCTACCCGACCCTATTAAGGTTCGGGTTAGTAGGGTTCGGGTTATTCGGGTTTCGGGTTATTAGGGTTGAGTGAGTCGGGTTAAACGGGTTATATATGTTATATAAATTAATAAATTCTAATACAGCTAACATATAATAAATCGCAATTATAATGTAAGAATAAAAACGAAGAACTTTCAAACGTGATGCAGCTATTTAGATGAGTTAGTGTGAGTAAGAGTATAACAAATTAATTATATAAGTTTTAACTTTTACGTGAAACTTGGTTGGAGACTCGTAGTAGCCTAGCCTAGTAGGGACTTACGTAGGGTTACGAATGTAAATCGTAACATGATTAGGAATTTTGTAGGATTATGAATATTAATTTTGTATGTATTACAAAATGATATTAAACGTTGTTAGAAATCGAGTCCAAATTAACTCTATTTGAAAAAAAAATCATTAGAACTCTATCACTATTCGGGTTATTCGGGTTAACCCGTAACCTAATTTTTTCTTTAAAAGTCAACCTGAAACCTGACCCTAACTATAATTCGGGTTTGTCGGATTAATGACGGTTGCACCGTTTGTTAAGTGATAATTATGATAATTGTGCAATTTTAGTGTTTAAATGCTTATTGTTTGAAAGAATAGATGACTATGAGAATTCATGTGTTTACAGGCAAAATAGAGCTTAAACGAGATAATTATTATATACAAGAAGTTAGGAGAGAATTGGAGCAAAGCTGGAACAAGAAACAAAGAAATAAAGAAGAAGAAAAATGGTTTCCAGCGTAGCTTACGCCACCACCGTAGCTTACGGTGGTGGCTGGATAAAAATTGGGCACCGTAGGTCAGCAGCCATCCAGCGTAAACTAGGCATGGCCACCGTAAGCTACGGTGGCAGCGTAGCTTACGGTGGAGAGCAGTTACAGCTCCGGAAATTTTGATTAAAAGAGGTTTTGGGGGTCTTTTCAGTTTTCAACTCGTATTCTATCACTGGGAGACGAACCAGAGACGATCTTAGGCGTTTTTGGAGCAAGGAAAGAGTGGAGAAACACAATTCTAACATCGGATTCATTGGCAAATCATCAATGACAATCACCATCATCATAGTTGCAATCAATTTCGTCATGAGTGGCTAGTCGTTTGTGTTCTTCTCGAATGTAAGCTTCCAATGTAAACAACAAACTTGATGTATTGTGATTCTAGAATAGTGATCTAAGCATTCGATGCTTTTCACTATAATGTTTTTATGATTATTCGTAACTTTTAGTATTGTGCTTAATCGAATTTTGCAAACCATACGTTCTTGATGCCATTGGCAATTGAGATTTAGTGGATAGGAATTTGGTTGACATTTATACTAATTGATCATCGGGTGACAACCTTGCGTTAGTAACCCGAGTGCTTTGTTCCCTTTTATCACGATAGTCACAATTACATGAATCATGTCTATGTGATTCTTTCTAGTTGCATCATAGTTGTTTGTTTACATGGAAGTCTGAAATTCGAGAGGATCACTTTTGTTTGATTGATTAAGAAAACCAAAAAGTTTATATTTTTACTCAATTGCTAGTTGTTAATTTAGTATCCATTTGTTAAAGTCAACTTATCAACACAAACTTTTGTTATTTTCAAATTCAAGATCTCAATTCAGTGTAATTTTTAGTCATAGAAGTAACACATACTCCACAATCTCCCTGTGTTCGACACCCGCTTACCACTAACTAAACTAGTGTAATTGGGTTATATTTGAGTGGGACTTCGACTTCACGTCAGTTAACCCGAATAACCCAATTAAACATTTTCAACCCTATAAGACCCGACCCAATAGTTACCTTATTCGGGTTCGGGTTGGGTCGGGTTAGTCGGGTTCGGGTATTTTCGACACCCCTAGGTGTGGATACCTCCCCACCAAGACTCGATTTAAAACCGTGAGGGGCGGATGCCTGAGGACATGCCGACTGCGAAAGTGGACAATATCTTGGTTGCGACGGGCCTAGGCTGTTACAGATTAGATAGTTGACCTTCACACCAAAGGATTAATTAGGAGCACAACAGCTAAGGTTCTCACTTGACAAGTTGGGAACTAAAGACTTATGTGCTCAAACTTGAGAAAGAATATTAAAAATCAACTAGTCAATGGTAAACAGTGTACTAGTTAAGTCAACAGTTTGCATGAAGAGTTAGGATGGCACCCCTCATAGCAGCCTAACACCGCCCTGTGGGGCGTTGAGTGAAAATTTTGGTTGACTCGTTACGACCATATCGCCAGCTCTTTCCTTTAAGTTTATAATTTTGATTTTTTATTTTCTCCACTATATAACTCACAACTTTAAACATTTTAATCACACAAACTTAAAATTTCTTCAACTCCTTTCTAAATCTTTTAAACTTTCTATCAACAATGTTTCCTCTCATGTCACTATGGTGGGGGTGAAGAGGAGGAGAGCGAGTTAGTCATTTGTATGTTAAACGGTAAGGATGAGATATGGGTGCTTGATCCTAAGGGTCCCGAAGGTGATGCTTATTGGGATCGCGTAAAAGACTTATATGACGAGAGACGCCTAAATGAATTAATATATGGAGAGGAGATGGGGTTTCATGATGACCCCATTTAATCAAACCTTACATTGGATTAGCTGAAAATGATATGGACGAAATTAGTCCTGGATCTTACATGGTTTCACGTTATATGTACAAGACAGATGAATTTGTTGGGAGATCGGAACTACGAGCATGATGAACATGTTATTTATTTACTTATTATTATTTTTCAGCGGCAAATTTGGATCACTAACGGGCCACTAACACCACCCGATCATCTCCATTCTTTATCAAGAGGAAACTAACCGTATGTGAGAAAAGCCCGACTCCAACATAGAACCCCCATTTTTTGTCACTGGAAGGTGGGGGTTGAACTCAAGACCTCTCATTTATAATGTCTTTGAGTAGCTCATCTCAACTACTTGGGATATGAATAATTGGTTAAACGTTTCATTAAAGAATATGTTATCGAATATGAATGATTATATGGAAGGTCGTTTAGTAAGTTGACATTTGGAAGCTTTTAATTGAAATATGTTACGATTAGTTTTTTTTTTAGTTTTTTTTTTAAGATCAAATTATGTATTTTATTTTTATTTAATGAAATTATGTTAGTTTATTTGTTTATTAAAATTAAGATAAAAAAATAATTGTGTAATGATTGAAGAGAGATTTTATGACTACACACCTAAATGCTATAAAGCCTCATGGTGACTGAACACATCATATGCAGGAGTTTTATGACTGCACATAGTCTTAGCATTCCTTGTATAAAGCTATCTATAGTGGCGTGGAAATTTAAAGCTGAAAAATATGTCATATTGGCTGTCACGCAGGATGTGGTGTGAAAGTGAAAAGTTTATGTATAAGTTGTTAAATATTGATTGTGTAAATATGAGGTATTTATTTAAGAATGAGAATATGAGGTATAATTATTTGGTTGGTGGGAGAAAACAAAAATAAATTAAAAAAATTCAAGATGGTTATGGAGATCATGGAAGGGTTCAAAACGCCACACAAAACGCCCAGGGGACGATGTTAAGAGGCGTTTTCGTCTAATAATACCGTTCTCATTACGGATGGCCTAAGCTCTCTACACTTTATTTACACCTGATCTTTGTTTTTGTTTTATGATCAAGAAAATTCAGAACTTCCATCGAATTTTTTAATATTTTTTGAACAGCGGAATCACATAACAAAAACCCAACCAAGCAAGACGCGAGGCGGGCAAGAGAATACAACAACAAAAGGCCGGGACTTACATACGGAAATTGTCCCAATCCTCCCAAGTAAGAGACGACCACTTCCCCTTATATTTGACCCACATAAAACTAAGACATTTTACATCCTTAAACAAAATATCTCTATTTAATATATCTCTATTGAATATAATTATTTGAAAATATTAATTTATAAATTATGAGGAGTATAGGTGGGGTAGTCTTATAATGCCTGTGAAAATTATTTCTGTAAAATTATTTCTGACAATAGACAAATAATTTTTTGAGTGCAGTTTTGTCACCTTTTACGGGTCCCTCAATAACCACCGACAGGTCACTGCAATTTAACGTCGTATTATCATTTTCGTGTACTTATTTCCCTTAAAATATGCATGGTGGTAATACTTTCTCTATATTTTTTTATTAACTTATTATTTTGACTCTCCTAATTTTTTAGATTATTTAAGGCCCATTCTATACCGTACCCCTCTTTTCTAATTTAACACCCCTTTACGGCGTAAAGTAACTACAATTACTGGGTCGTATCGCTAACGGCCATTCCTATTTTCACAGCCCCTTACGGGTCGTAACTATCTTTACTACCCTGTATATGCATCAAATTAGTCAGTTTTAACTTTTACAACCCCGTAAGTACATTTACTACCCCGTAAATGGATCAAATCAGCCAGAGAATCTCTGATTTCCTAGAAACTACCAAATACGACCCCATAACTAATGTTATGACCCCGTAAAAAGTTTTATTGCCTCGTAAATTTAATTACGACCCATAAAGGGATGTAGGAAATAGTAGTGGGTGTGGGTATAGGAACTCCCTATTTAATCCTCTCAATTCAAATAAGAATCTTTTAACATCTATACTATCCTACCATTTTTTTTTCAACAGTTTTAGTCTACGAAGCTCATGTTGTTACGAACCAAAACAATTAAATAAGTGAAATACTAGAGGCCAAAATAATTAATTAAATAATGTTAAAACAATTAAAATAAATGAAACGTCAAAGGTCGATATGTTAAAAAATTTCTTATTGAACTAGAGAGTTAAATGATTCAAACAACAAGAGCCTAAATAGTAATTTACTCGTTTTTAATCGACACTTAACCTACTTTTAAACCATCTAACTTGCATACTGCAGGATTTGAATCCTCGACTTCCAAAAGAGGGAGACACAAACAACACCATGGGTAGAGGTGCATCAAAAACCAGTTACTCGAATCAGGGGCAAATTTAATAAGGTCCAGGTAGGGTCTCAGACATCCACTCAACTAAAAATTATACTACTAATTAATTGAAATATTTGATTAAGACATCCAAGAATTTTTTTTTCAATGCGCACAAGTTTTTTTTTCGAAACACCAAAAGGTGGAGAGAATAGTAAAGTTGTGAAAGTAAAGACCCATCAACTTATAGAGAGCGAAGGCTAATAATTGTTTTTTATCTTTGGGGCAATATGGGAATAAGGTTAACTTTAATATAGAGAATAGGAAACCACTTGTTTTATCGTTTGGCAGTTGGCGGTATGAGACTAAAGTTCAAACTTCTTGACTTTGGCTTGTATTTTTCTCAAGTATTTCATTTAATTTGAACTTAAATTTTAGAGTCATATATATCTGTTAAATAGTTGTTCTTCAAAACTTTTTATATAGTCATTAAAATTTTACGATCACGTTTAGATTTCAACCTAGTCATTAGTTTTTCAAATAAACTTATTTCATACAATTATATTAGCGAAATCGTTGTTGTTGTCGGTGTCGCCCCTCTTCCGAATTAAATTCTAAAGAGAGCCTCAAGTCTTTTGTTTAGTTAACTTTTTTAAAGCTTTATTTTATTATTTTATAATTTGATTAATTGCTGAATTTTTAGAATGTTAGAATGTTGGTTTTTTGCCGGAATACTAGATTGTTGGCCGAATATTTTACTAACTTTTATATTAGTTTGTCGGTCAATTACTTGATTTGAATTTAAATATGTTAATACGACTCGATCCAACCCGAGCCGACCCGAATCGAACCTAGAAAAAATAATATTTAATGAAAAATAATTGACCATTAAAAAGTTCCGAACCCCATAAGAAAATTTTCTGCATTTTTTTATACAACTTTTTATAGCCGTTATATGACCGTTGGAATGGTATTATAGCCGTTTTTTGACCGTTTGGAGAGGTTTTGAGCCTAAAAATTGGTATATATACCCCTTGATGTGTTATAAACATTACCACACTTCTCAATCTCTAAAAAAACTCTTAAATTAACAAAGATTATCACTCATTCATTACTCATTCACTAAAAAAATGCCCTCTTCAAGTGCTCAAAGCAACACCACATTCAATGTTCATGCTAGTGGCAGTGGTAGTGGCGACGACGAGTACTCGATTGTGAAGATTCTTGCAACAAAGAGGGCTCCGCATTTTTCAGTCCGCATTTCGACTTGGTTGAGTTGAAAAATGGTTGGCAAAGGGCTCGATGTCATTATTGCGGTTTTCTAATGGAAGGAGATTCGAACTCGAATGTCACACCCCCAAAGTAGCCACTAACGGAGTTTATACCGTTAAGGGGTGCGAGCAAACCAGGACCACAACCATTAGTTACAAATACTAAACGAATCAGAGTAACGTCCAAACATTCATCATAAAACAGTTTAAGAGTTTGCAGCGGAAAGAAAAACATGAGTATCTTAGCACTAACCACGTGCTTGAATTACAAAACATAATTGTTGTTCAAATCCCAAATTTAAGTTCAAAATAAAATAAATAACTTCGGGTGCCATGCCAACCTCCGGTGGATACTCCTCAGCGATCTGCAAAAGTGAAAACCACACAAGTGTCAACCTAACGGTTGGTGAGTTCACAGTGGGCATGTCATGCAGCGGCCCGGTCTCATAAGCGTATGTATCAACATATAAATAAGTAATAGTTTTGCAAAACAATTGCCAAGTGTTGAGTTATCGAATATGCACTAGTTAAGTAAAGATTAAAGCGGTCAACCGATATCGCGGGTAGCTAATCTGGTTTCCATGCACTAAGGAAGTTCGTACCAAAGCTGACGTAACAGAGTTCGGCATTTGCCGATGGTTTGTGCCTCCAGTTGTGTTCCTCATGGGACCCACAACTAAAATAGGCTGATATTGTATTCCGTTCGGCCTCCAACCGGTTGGCTACACATTTGTGTACCGCGGAGCAGGGTTTGTCAAACCCTCAGTAGATCTACCCAACATCCCCTCGCTTCGCAAATTAATGGTACTAAATTGTTGAGGACTTTTAAGTTTCAAGGCATCCTTAGAAATCATGTGATATCATTTGGTTTAGACTTTAACCGACACTAGTCATATTTAAAACCGTTTATTCTGGATTTCATTTGAAATCCTAAAAAGAGTTTAAGTGTCAAAATGGTTGTTCCGGATTTCATTTGAAATCCCAAATGAGTTTAAGTATTAAATAGTTGGTTGCGGATTTCATTTGAAACCCCAAGGATGGACAGTTGCAAGTGCTTCCCATCAAACACTCCAACTTCCATAACATATATCCCATTTGGCGATACCTCAAAATGTCAGCGTTGTTTTTCGTTAAGTAATTTCGTTGTGACCCAAACGGGCTCACCATTAAAGGGTTAGTGAAACTCACCTTAGGTTGCTCGGCTTACACTTCAAATAATCCAATTATGATTGCTAACGAAGACCTAATAATCACATTAAGGTCTTAGGTGTTAGGTTGTGTCTAAACTTTAACTACGTCACTATGGCCCATAACATAGCACGTTGAAACTACGACTCGACATACCGACACACGACACCGATGGTTGATCATAAACGAGGGTTCACATCACTCAGAAATCAAAGCATGTCTCATTATTGCATAATCATGTAAGTCATGGCATAACATTCAAATAAGTTGCACAAGTTTGGGTTTTGGGTCTTACACAGTTTCACTACACAGTTTCGCTATATGCACGGGCAGCACTTTCGCTAGGGAATACCCGATGACACAGTTTCGCTAGCTAGTTTCGCTCGAAACTGATGACACAGTTTCGCTAGCATAGATTCGCTCGAAACTGGTTTGAACTTTCGTTCATAAAAGGCACAGTTTCGCTAGATAGTTTCGCTCGAAACTGATGACACAGTTTCGCTATCTAGTTTCGCATCGAAACTGGTTTGAACTTTCGTTCAGGAGTCTATGGTTGTTTCGCTCGGTAGTTTCGTTCGAGCAATACACTTAGTTTCACAGGCGACACTATAGTTTCGCTGTATAGTGTCGCTGGATGATTATTCAAACAGTTTACGAAACTACAGTTTCGCCTAACGAATCTGTCAGTTTCGCTGGTCGCAGAAAACTCGTAAATCAGTCCAAAAATCAATCTAACAGCTTCCATACTTCATATAATTCAGTATCTAGCATACATAAACATTTACCAACATTAAACAAGCAAATTTAACACCTTAAACATGGATTTTTACCATCAAATCTCCAAGAACACTTTTAAGCATAAAATGACCTAACTAGCATGAATCTTCATTATGGCATGATTTTACACGTAAAGTTTCAGTCTTTATGCTAGATCTAACATTCCTAAGCATCATATCAGAAGATCAAACGATTCCATGAAGGTTTACACATTCTTTTTAAGAAAACACAAAGAAAAGGCATAAAAGTTCATGGGACTCACGGTTGGGTTTCCAAGCTCGATGGATGATCTTCAAGGCTGAGATCACGGTGATCCTTGGTGGTTCAAGGCTGGCCAGAAGTGGCTGGTTTCACGAGAGAGAGAGAGGATGGAGAGTGTATGTGTGTGTTTTGTGGTGGAGCATGCAAATGGAGGAATTTAGGGTTTATTTTCTTTAAATACTAAGGCCTTGGGTGGGCTTATCATTGGGATTTGGGCCCTAATGATCAGCAAGTGATTAGCCCATGATTAACATGTATGCATACACTCTAATTACTCGATTAATCATTTAACTAGCCAATTTAAACAATTTATCACAAAAATCAAGAATTTACAATTTGTCATGCTATTAATAATACTAAATCATGCGTTTAAATCACATTGCACATAATGACAATAAATAAATAAACACATAACACATATGGACGGGTTCGGTGATCAACCAAAGGTCGTGGACGTATTCGGCCTAGTTAAGCATTAGTTACCTAGTTAATACTTATAACGTAACTAACGGAGATTGTCTAACGGAAGTTAACCTTGGAATTCTCGGATGTCACATCGAATCTTAAGAACCATTTGGAACTTTATTGCAAAATGAAGAAGAATAACCCAAGTAGTGATCAAACTCAAGTTGGGGTCGATGGTCCGAACAATAATGTTTAATCTAGTTAAAATATTTGTATTTTCTTTCAAAATTAGCTACTATTGCAATCGTTTTGGTGTGAACTTCTTATCTTTTGTAATGTTTAATGTTTTTATTCAATAAAAAATATGTTTTTTTTGTTTTTATAAAGTTTAAAAGAATAAAATAAAAATAGAACAAACCGGTTTGAGTTCCCAAACCGGTTCGGTTTCTAACCGGAACCGGTTTCATCAGTTTCAACATGTCATGCTCAAAACCGGTTTGGTAACCGAACCGATTTTGACCAAAACCGATTTTGGTCAAAACCGATTTGAGAACCGAACCGGTTTGGTTTCCAAATCGGTTTTTGCACCTCTAGTTCACATGCCCTATCACAGTACCTCCTTCTTGCTCTAGGACGATGATCGTTTATGATCTTATATCACACATGTTTATTAGCATTTCACTCATGATATTGTCAAGTTGTCGATTTTGTTGACACATTCTGCTTCCCATTCATCATACTCACAAAAATTCATCATACTCACAAAAATTTGATGAATCAAAACCCTTTGATGTGTTTTCATTTTGGGACATTTTTCTAGGAGAAGATTTTGTGTTGGATAATATATGCTCAGATTTACTTCTTTATATTCAACAGAATCAAGATAACATTAGGTTGTTTGATCCAATTAAAATTTCAACATTCACTAAGGGCATGTGGTATACCTTAAATTTTAACACCGCCACATCAGCGATGACTAGACTTTAACACCACATAACACATATGGGGTATACTCCATGTTATGTGGTGTCATGTGGTGTGGTTTGATGTGGTTATGTGTAAATATGTGAGTGGATGGGTTTTTAAAAATCTTTTGGATGGCGGCGTGAAGAATATAACGCCGTGGGTTTGGCGCAAACATTTAGCGAAGGTTGGCGGAGGTGGGGGATACTTTCAGCGGCGCCATATCTTGCCACATGGATATTAACGGCGCCATATATATTGTACACCGTTTGCCCTAAACGGTTAACGTGGAAAAAAAGATAAAGTAAAGTTGTTTTATAAATTATAATATTCGATTAAGATAATGTCAGGTTGTTCTATTCGAATAAAATCCAAACATCCACTCAGAGCCGGCCCTGGGCCTGGGCCATCTGGGCTACAGCCCAGGGCATCACACAATTAGGGGGCAGCAGAGTTTATGGAGAAAAATGGAGGTTTGGTTGGTTGTTGTTGACAAAGGAAGAAGAAGGATACGGATAATATTTAAATATATATTATTATGTATAGTAAATATTATATATTGTACTTGCTCTTATCACTTTTATCACTTGCAAGAAAAAGTATAAACAAAAAATTATAGTTCTGACACAATCTTCATAATTGAAATTATTTATTTCTAACTTCTTTTATTATTATTATATTGTTATCAACTAATAGTATTTATAGTCTTTCATTATATTACGTTTCGTAATTGTATATTTGTTAAGCTCTTTTGATGCAGAGTTTATTTTATTATATATTTTTTCACAAGTTTTTCTTATTTATTATATTATAATTTATAATTTTAGTTATTTGTATTTCTAAACTTATGTTACGTTTTTAGTTATTTGTTGTTTTTAAAATACAAGTATAATACAAGTATTTGTGATTCAAACTTAATTTTTCCGATTAATGATTCCGCAATCCGCATACTTGAGTCTTGATATTGCTCACGCCAAGTTCATATTATCTTCGTTATGTTCAGGTTTGATTTCGCAAGTATTGAAAGCAGTTTTTTAGCTAATGTTGATTATGACAAACTAATTGAAGTTTTTGCATCAAAAAATGCACGTAGACATCATTTTAGATGATTTATATGTTGTCATTCGATGTAAGTTTGAAACTTTTTATTTAGTTAATAAAATCGGCGTGGGGATGAGCCGCCTAGCTTGACTAGGTTCCAAACCCTTAAAACTTTGTGTTGTACTATTTAAAGGTTTTAATAGGGGGCATATTTTCGACTCGCGCCCTGAGCATCCAAATTCTTAGGACCGGCCCTGCATCCACTAAACGATTAACATGTGGATGTGGATGTGAAGACAAGGTAAAATTGTTTTATAATATTTTGTTAAAGTTATATGTGATATTCTTTTGAGCGGTTTAAGAGTTAAGACGTTATTTATTAATTAAAAATATAAGTTGAGAAATTTAAGAATTTCAATACACGGTACTTAATTCAATGATATTTTCATTTATTTATTTTACGGTTTATAGACTTTATCATATACCATAATTAAAATTAAATATCTTTTATAAAAATAAAAGAAATACTAATAATCAAAATTTTAAATATTCGGACAGAAAACATAAGAGAAACAGCAAAAAGACAAGAGTTTATATCAGAGTATTGTCCCCATGAGCTCGTTCATCCTATTCCCATTTTCAGACATTTTTATAAAAGAAATATAATCAAACATAAAATATAATAAACGGTGTCCACACTTTTCTGTTAACTTATGTAGCGCAAGTCGACTATTATTATTATTTTTTTTGCCGCGAACACTTCCAATTACAAAAATATCCAATTACAAAAATAGTTAATACTACTCTCAACTATCTATTTATTTTTTTCACCACCCTCCATGTTAATTTTTTTTAACGTCGTTAGTTGAGTGTCTACGTGGCAGTCATACGTGACTTATTTTTAACGGTTATTGGCTTCAAATAATCTCAACTATTAATTTTTTTGCGGGGAACATTCCCAATTAAAAAGATAGCTTCCGTCACTCCCAACTATCGACCTATTTTCTTTCACTACTCCCCCCATTAATTTTTTTTAACGTCGTTAGTTGAGCGCCTACATAACCCTTAAAAATAAGCCACGTAGGCGCTCAACTAACAGCGTTAAAAAAAATACCGGGGGAGTGGTGAAAGAAAATAGGTCGATAGTTGGGAGTGACGTTGACTATTTTTTTAGTTGGGTATGTTCCCGGTAAAAAAATAATAGTACGTTGGGATTATTTGAAGTCAAAAACCTATCTTTTGAATAATTTGGACGAACTATATAAACGCAGGCTTGTAATTTTGTATGATTGTATTTGATTCCATTAAAAAAGAGGAATAAGCATAATAATATTATTATGTTCTGATAGAGCTATTTAAATGGGTGCTTAGCGGGTCGGAATTGGCCCAGAGCGGGCCTAACTTGATTGAAACCGTCAAATGTTTAAAATCAAAATCAAAATTGAAACCAGACTGGTTATAGCTTTAGCAGTACAGTCCACTTACGAGTCGGTTTTCATGTGTAATGATATAGACCATGGCTTGGTTTTAAATTCAAGTATGGTGGTGGTAACTATGATCTCTAGCTCAATTGGCTAGAGGGAGGTATCAAATACATTCTATATGGGAGGTCTTGGGTTCAGAGTCTCACTTGTAACAAAAGAATAAAAATAGAGGTTACAGATTGGGCTAGAGGGTTTTCTCATCTATGGTGAGTTTCCTCCTAATAAGGATTGGAGATGATCAGTGAGTGGTGTAATGCCCCGCCAGTGATCCAAATTTGCCGTTCAAAAAAAAAGTATCGTGATTATAACGTGAGATAAGATATAATTGAAGACGACTAGTGATGCTATTCTAGCACACACACATTATTTTTAGCACACATAATAGTTCGTCTCTAAAAAGGCATGAAAGTTTCGGGGTCCTAGTCAAGTATAAAAAATTGACATCTAAAATATTAACTTAATATTATATTGATGATAATAATATATTTAAACTTTCATTATATTACTTGTGACTAAGGAGAAATGTGATAGTCGTGCGTTGCGACGAATGACCAACATCTTAGCAAAATATGATCCAATTTAAATAAAATAGTAATATACACGTAAATGCGTCAACGTTTAACAAAAATAATCCAGACAAAATAAAAATGTAATAAGTGATACGTAAACACAAATGTTTTAACCTAAAACTAAAAAACCCAAATAAAAAAAATAAAAAAAGAGAACAAAAATTTTCCTATATATACAAAACACAACACATTGTACAAACTCCAAAACCTAATGTACAATTTGTATAGCATAAATTACAAATCAAATAACTTTTTGGGTACAAGTCATATTTGCCTAACTTTTGTGTGGTTCTTATCTCCTACGGATCTCAAATTCTCTTTATACTCAATTTTATTGATTTAGGTCCATACCTACCTGCTTTCTAAACCTCCACTCCATCGTCCTTTCAAGAAGAAGTCACCGGTGAACCGATATCCCTTCTCTCTGCTCTACAATCGGTCTCCTTCTATCCACCGGCCGAAGTCGTCGTTAGTTGAAATTCATCAACGCCGCTCACCGATGTTTATCGGTGGTTGACCACGGTTGTGCGCTGTTCACTTTTGTTGGTTAGGGTTTCAAGATGTTACATATGTACTATGCACCACAACCGATCTACCAGTGTCACGTGGATCTTCCATCTGGACCGTCCACACCTCATGGTACGCCGGCCACGTTTGTCTATTATATCGTTTTAGAGTTCAAATCTGAGTTTGCAGTGTTATTGCTTACGATTCCTCGGTTTGATTTTGTGTTTTTTTTTGTGATGAACACCTGCATCAATGAATGTGCTCGCTGTCCGAGATGGTGATTTTGTCCGTGTAAGCATTCGTAGAAACCAACGAGCCCTGTAGTCTCATCGACAAACTGATAATTTGTTCCTAATGAAGGTATATATGTGTAAATCGATTTCTCAGTTTAAATTTCTATCAGAAATTATTGATATGAAATAACTAACTCATGCCATTGAAGCAATGCTCTTCTTCAATTTTATTTCATGATTTCAATGTCGGCTGTTATTTTTGTGTGTTGGTTTTAGCCCTTTTTATGTTTTTGTTGCCTGCAGATGTGTTGATCTTTATATTTTTCTTAAAAGCGGCTTTGAATGTTATTATCTCATGCTCACCAACTATTTGTGTAAATGTTTGGTGGTTTAATTTGTGTTGCTTGGTGGTTTAATTTTCTCTGTTTTTTGTATCTCTACTGCCTAATTAGGATGGCTTCTTAAGGAGGTTGATATCAATTGCTTTCAAATTTCATATCAGGTATGGTATCCTATTAGTCTGCTACTAAATATTCAAAGCCACCGTTTCTCTATTTTTATAGTCTTAAAGGTAATATTTGTTGCTTAAAATTGATGTCCATACTATTATGTTTATGTGTAACAGAAGCTGTCAAACAAAAACCCACGAAGTTATTTTCTACTGTTTTTTGTTTGTTTTTTTTCTTGCAGGCATATATTGTTTTTCCCCTCTGATCTATGTTGGTATGTATTCATCTTTGTTGCTTATTTCTATCTCTGTTATTTTTTACTTTGGTTTATGAGATTGTTGATGTTGATTTTCGGTTGTTAATGTATGTAATTTATGACTGCAAGCCAAATTTTTTTATGTTTTGTTCTCTGTAGATGTGCTCAAAGTGAATATCATAATTTAATTGTTGCTGTTAAATATACTAAATTAGGTGATCAGGTCGTTAGGCAAGTATTATTTGTTTAAATGTCTTTTTAAATGAGTAAAAGGTTTGCTTAGAATTTTAATTTTCTTATGATATCAACATAAGACAGGTTCATGAGAGATAGGTCGAAAAAAAGATCACCGTTGTTCTTTTCAGGTTGGTTTTCTTTGTTTCAGTGTTTACCGATATTATGATTTCTTCTCCGTATTATCGTTATTTATTTTTTAAAGCACGAAATCACAAGTAGTCCTGTAATCCTTGGAATAATCGAGATCCATGGGAGATTATGTGGGGGTAGTCAAGTCTATGATTTTTTTTAGGAAACTAATGGTGGCAGGTGATGAGCTTTAGGAAGGCATGGGATGAAAGATAATAGTGAGCTCTAAGTAAGATGAGATGGGAAAAGATGACAAGGGAGGATTGGATTCTCTGACGTAAGTGTACTAGATTGGACAAGGATGGATTAGTTTATTTCCTTTTGATTTTCTATAATTTCTTTTATTTAGATGATTTTCGTTTTAAGTTTATGAATATCCATTTAAATCCAACCTCCTTTTCAACATGTACTAACGGTGGAATGAATCTTTAACCCCGTCAACTTATACTCATGCAACCCTTCTAGCGTATACTCATGCAACATGTAAGATGGTCTATCCAAAATAGCCCATTTAAAGCTACAACTTTTGCTAATGATCTCCTAATCCAACAAATATTACGGTTTTCTAGCATCAATTGGGCAAAATGACTTGGCCATATTTTTTTATAGCATAACATAAACTATGTATGAATTTCTATATGGTTACATTTTTTTCTTTGTTAATACTAAATTTATATGCATTCACGATACAAGTTTCACACGGCATGTACGTCTTATAATTTGGGTAACCGACTTTTTGAAACGGGCCGACTCCGCCGCGAAGCGCGGGTCGACCCACTTGTATATACACAAAGAAAAAAGTTAATTATTAATGTAGTACGTGAATGTTTGAAGTTGCGACCTAAGAATTTATCATATGCATTTTCTCACCTACTACTTAATTTACTTTATGAATTTAATTGTTAACACATGTATATATATTTTAAAAAAAATATATAGCATATATAAAAAAATTACAATATCCCAAAAGACTAAACCCTAGACGTCGCCTTTCCCGCCTTCCCTCAAGGCCGCCCCTGACACACATCTATCTATCTATCTATACATACATATAATAAACATAAGTTTTTAAAGTTCATGTGACACATTTAAGGCGTGCCTGTCGCACCCCCAAAATACCACTAACGGAGTTTATACCGTTAAGGGGCGCGACTAGACCAGGATCCAC
>JBCNJP010000020.1:19975019-19993711 GCA_039602395.1 Deinandra increscens subsp. villosa | reverse complement strand
CTATAGACAAAGATCCAAATTTGGTATCTAAATTGTACCTCAGGAGTGAGGATGACGGAGATCAAATTCCGAGAAGATAAATCTCGTTGACTTCTTCAAATACCCTTGTACAACCTTGCGGTTGACTGCGTTAGTAAACTAACATATATGTGTACCAAATATGACCTTCTAGAAAGATCTTTTGCATTTCGCGTATAGGTCTCGTGATTTTAAGGGTGGGAGAGTGGTAGGTTTTTTTGATTTTTTGAAGAATTTGTTGTAATTAATAAGAGTGTGTCACGATGAAAAGATAATTTTTTCTGAAGACTTTTAAAGAATTTTATAAAGGGTGATAAAATTATATTATACTTAACATTGACACCGTAAGGGTCAAAGTTAGTTTTTTAACAGTTTTACCCACGTTTTTTCAATATCAGCCATTGATTGGAGACAAGTTTTAATCTAAGCCGTATAATGTAGGTGGTTTTAAAACCATATTACAGTTATTTTGCTTATGTGACGTCAGATTTTACATCATCAAAAACCGACATTTGACATTTATATTTAAATAATCAAAAATGTTTGATTTTAACATGTTTTAAGCAAAAACTACCCACGTAAATAAACCACCCACGTTATCAAACTACCAAAAAACTGCCGGAAGAGATTCTTAAATAGCAATACCATCGGAAATTTGGTTCATTAATTTGATGATAACTTTGTGTCGTTCATTAGCAAAATACAGTAAATGATTTGAGATTCTGCAGAAGAAGAGAAGATACATTTTAGCATTCTTTTGCATCTCACTGTGAGTTACTTACCTGTTCCTTCACTTAACTGTATGTCGATCTTCAACCCTCGCAATAAAATATCACATGCACTGTGAACGGAGAAGGTAATAACTTAGTTACATTTACTGCTTTTGAATATCCCATTAGTACTCTTGAAACTGGTATTGTTTTGTTTGCTTTTGTAGAAGAAAAGGAAGAACAAAGGAGATATTTGAACAACAGTTTAGTGCTTCATCTTTGTTGAAAATGGTATTTATGTGCTTTCTTAGCTTTTTGAAGAAGTAATACGATTTTAATTTAAAGAATCAAAGAATGTGTGGAGATTTTAAAGAACAAATGGACCGGGAGGAAAATGCTACTTTTTGCTTTTCTTGTAGTAGACTTATAGAAGATAGAAAGTGACAAATGATGATGACTTGTCTATTTCTTTTCTCGAGACACAAAATCTGACAAAACAGTATCCATGCAAAGTGACTTTTAAACAGCTTTTTTTCATATGATAGCTATCGAGACACGCAAAATCTTGAAAATGAAAAAGGGTCAAGTCTTAATATCTATTTATTATTCAAAATATATATTAAACAAAACTGTCAAAAGTAAAGATACCCTGCTTTTCTCGGGAGACACAAAAGAAAAAGCCGTCGAAAGTTGTCTATTCAAATCACAGTTTTTTTAAAATTACTACTAATTTATGTTTTGTTTATATATAAAAACGTTAAGTTCCAAATTTTTGATAAAAAAGTCGTATTTTTGTAAAATCTATATTTCCAAGATCTTTTCAAACAACCTTTAAGGCTATGTGTAATCGAGCGTTATGGGACCAAATTCACTAACATCACGCCCCTTATAACGCCCCTGGGCACCCCCCGGGGCGCTATGTTGCCCATTTTCATCCTCCGGCGTGATGAGCATGGCGCCCCATGACCAAGCTATTTTCTTTTTTCTTTTTTTTTAAATCCATCTTATACTATATATATATACATGGAAGGGGCTTTATGACTACACACCCAAATTAACATAACCCCCCTTTGCCATGTCAGCGACACGTGTCGCGTAATGCCCCATGGGATACATGGAAGGGGCTTTATGATTACACACAGCCTAATGGATTACGATTGTTTCCTATACAACATTTTCAACTTTTTTTTTAATGCCTACTATATTTTCACCTAAATTGAATTTTTTTTCTAATTTATACAAAAGTTACTATTTATGTCACTGATAAATATATGAATGTGTTACTTAATTTTAAAAATACATGTAAAATGATTTGGTTACACTATTTTATTATATTATATTATTCTCTTTTGTATTTTTTTCTAGATTCGGTTTTTTGATAAGTTATCATGTATTTTATGTTGTAAACCCCTTCAATTTAAATTTATTAGAAGAATAAATTATATATTTTTTTTATATAAGAAAAATAAAATTCGATTTTCTTTAGAATTATTTATTTTGTATTTTGGTTGATAAACATAGTTTTTTATGATTTTTTTTGTAAAAGGGCCCCAGCTTGCGGATAGAATTAAAAACATAAACAACTCTTTTTGACATGTATTTACGTTTTCATTATTTTATTTAGATAAACTCAGTTTTATCTTTTTTTTTAGTTTTTTTCTGTTCTAAATGATACTTTTTAAATTATATTGTGTAAAATGACTTCAACGATAAGTAAATACTTAAAAAAATTAATTTCTGTAGCAGTTTTTTTTATTTTTATGGTAATATTAATCTATACAATTTTATATTTTTAAAAATAAAGTCTTAACAAAATAATTCTTTTTATTTAGATAATCTTGAAATAATTTGTATTAAATTTACTAATGTAGAGACGTGTGTTATAGTCGATAGAAAATTAAAAACAAATTATAATTTCATTTATATTTATATATATAACATAAAAAAAATATATATCTGTATCAGAGTGTTGGAAAGCAATGTGTTTTAATTGTTACTTATTTTTCAAGATACCTTTAATTGTTTTTCATTTTTCTAGATACTTTTAATTTGTTACACTTCAAGTTTCAAAAATATCTTCATTATTTAACTTTTTAAATTATTTATTAATCTCATTGTTTTAGATTTACTTATATTTATTAATTTTATTTTAGTCCTTTTTCATTATTGTATTTAAGTATAACGGAGTTTTTTATTTTTTTTAAATTTTCTGACCTTCTTATTTTATTAATATAAATTTAAGTTTTTATTGAATTACTTAAAATTATTTAAAAAACAAAAGGAATCTTTCTGACTCTAACTCGTGTAGAAATGTTTAATTAATACTTTACTCCCTTTACGGAACCCGTATGACCTGCCCATTTAATTAATTTGTGGTGACAAAATATTTCATGCATGTACCTTTGAATATGACCTGCCCATTTAATAGTTAATAGCACTTCATTCATGCTTCAACGACATGAATGATCGACCATATGTTGAATAACGGTCGACCCATTTGAATGCAAGTTGTGATTTTTTACCTACATCGCAAAAGTAAACAATTATCTTTTTTTGTCTCATTTTCTAAATTCACTATTGTTGCGCTCAGAAATAAACATTTATCTTGAAAGGTTAACAAAACCACGCATATCTATATCTTACGAGAAATATTGTTGTCACATCATCATTTTGCCAAGGGTAAATTAGTCAAACCGGTGAAAAAAAGTTGTACATCAAGGGTAATGGCAAAGATGTGACTTTATAGGATCATCCCTATACTCTAACACTTTATAATTTAAAGAGGCTAAACAAGTGAATTTTTCTACTAAAAAATACATTACATATGTAAAAATGACTAAATGAGTACCTGAATAACACTTTCAGCAGCAAGCATGGGTCTACTATTGTGAAAGGTGACATCAACTTTTTCCCATGATACACAAGAAAGACCAGTCAACAACTCTGCACACACAAATTAGAATGACGATCTATATGAAAATTCAGGAAAAACTATTTATTGAAGTGCTAAGCTAGAAATTCAATTAGAAGATACTTATTCAGGACTTGCAAATAATGTAATTGTATTTGTTATGAACAGAAGATTATGATCAATAATAGTTTTTAATGTAACTATTAACTATATTGAAGTGCTACTCTAGAAATTTAACCAAAGGACATTGTTTTATGGAATATGGTATGGAAAGATGTTTGGCATGTTATAACTGTTGTTGTGCATCTTAGTTGATTGTTATCCCTTAATTGCACGATAATGGGTTGTAATTTCACAAAGGATATATTTCTTTATTTGCATTGTCATGGTTTGAAGCTACACATAGATATAGTTGTTTTGTTGCATCTCGGCCAACTGTTATCCCCTGTTTACAAGGCAATGGATAGTGATTTTAAAGAAGATTGGTTTTTTATGTACAATGCCATCAGGTGTGCAAACGTATGACAATTGGTATAACTCACAACATTAGATATAGGGCTTATATATTGTCAACAGAAGACATGCCAGACTTTCACTTTCGACCCGTTTGCAAAATAAGTATGATTAGATGAACTATAATAGAAAATATAAACAGACAAAAGCCAAATCATAATGAGTAAACTGAAACCCAAACAATTAATATATTAGAAAAGAAGCTACACATACCTTCATCTTGAAATCGTAGATTTATAAAACAGCAATGGGAACCAACCTACACAAAATTAAAAACCAAATGATGAGCTAGAAATCTATATTGTAAAGGAAGGTAAAATTTCCAACACATACCTGTTGATGCTAACAATATACCTTTTATACAAACTCATATATATCACGAAAAAAACATATCTAAAGTTGACAGAAATTTATCAAAATCTTAGGCATATGAATAAACTTTTACCACTTAAATGAAATAAGGGTTATTGTAACTCAAGATACGTAACCAAAAAATAATCAGGTTCATCCTTACTAAACATGAATAAACAACTTTTGGACAACAAACAAATATTTAAATAATATTAGAACCAACGATTCATCCAACATGAAAACCTTTAATTTTAATCAAAGAAGCTTTAAAAGAAAGCTATTTAAAAGGTAGATTAAGTTGTTTTGTTGGTGATATTACTATATATGTGTGCCGCTGTTTCTGCCAACCCCCAACCAATACCTTAGACTTAGTAGCAAACTTATCCTAATAATACTCAATTCAACCGCTGCCTTGTGACACAAATCAGGGACTTCTGTATTAAGACAAATATAGCACCAACTATAATGCATTCGTAGAGCCGAAAGTATGTTTAGATCTTTATACACATGATGTTGATAAGGTGCCATTCTCACATATAGATATCAGAGAAACAACGCTCCCGAATTATTATTAGTGCATTTATATAACGGTTACTATAAACCCACAAACTGATTATAGCACACAAATCTACAAACAATATCAAAACCATCCAAAGTATAAAAGTAAACAATAATTTGTGCATGAAACAAATAAAAAAAATACTTACCTTGGAATCAAAGACAACAATAGAACATTAATTAAGTTCAACAGAATCCGTTGTATAACCAACCAAAGATTGCTACCAAAGATTTCTGATAAGCTACCATTTTAACCAAAATAATCATAGATAAATATGCAACTAAACTAACATAAAATAACTACAAAAAAAGATGATTTAGACATCGAACCCTCGGCAAAAACACGACCCTACTTAATACAATAATAAAAACAAACAACAAAGAACAGCAACAAAAAGAAAGCCATGTCAAGATCATTATATACAATTATACATAATCCTAAAGAAGCTCTATTTAAAGCCAAAAATGACAATACCTTTGCTTTGGCCTTTTTAAAGGACTCCACTATGTCCAAAACAGAAGTTCAAAGACAGACCTCCAAGTTGTATACCCCCAAAACAGAAGTTCCAGACATTGTGTATGAAAAAAAAAACATCAGTGAGTCAGAAAACCCAATGATATGAATTTGACCTATTTAACACATGCATACGGATAACTTTGGGGGGGAAAAAAAGCTTAAAACAAAACCGGGTAACAAATACAATGATGTGCTACAAATACAATGATGTTTATTTCTAGACAGCAACCAAAATCCACATATGTACTCTTTTATTAAATATATAGTTGAGAGTTTTTTGAAGAGACACGGTATACCTTTTGGATTAATATGAAGATGTTTATTTCTAGACAGCAACCAAAATCCACATATGTACTCTTTTATTAAATATATAGTTGAGAGTTTTTTTGAAGAGACGGTATACCTTTTGGATTAATATGAACTAGAGATCGACCGCGCGTTGCTGCGGTAATACGGAATATGATCCTACGCTTCCTATTTTTCTGCAGAACTGCAATTACCTCTATTAGCGAAAATCTCACAAGTTTCAGCAAATAACAATTGAGTGTAGTGCCCGTCAAAGGCTGCTTACATGAGAAGGAATGAACCTGCGATAGAAGATGATGACTAAAACTCTACCGCCATAAGATGATGACTAAAACACTACCGTCATTTCCGCAGGAAATAAACATTACAAAGACCCATCCATACCTGAATCGCTGGCCGCCACTGTTATTTGTTGTAAACCCGGCACTACCTCAAAACCAAATTCAGAGTGTTAGACTCTGAGCTACGTTTACAAAACATACATGTAAGTTTTTAGACAACAAAAAGCAAATGGAAAAAGTTTTATCATATTACGTAACCATAGTTGCTGGAGGAGAAGGTGGACTGATTAAAGCTATGATGGGTCACTCTGATCTTTATTCTAGGATGAACCTGAAAAGGTAGAAAAATATGTGATATGGACAATTGAAACAGTTAAAGTGAACTTTCCAGTCTAGTAGATCTGTTCATTAAACATTTTTAAAGTAATTTTAAATAATTAGAGAACATGAAACATATACGGTTATATGTTGTTGAAATAAACTAAAACGTGATGTTAAGTATGCAATTGTTAAAGTTCAAAGAGATGTTTCTGACATTTGTATTAGTAAGAGTGGTATATATTTGCTATAACATTCGGAAACGGGGAAAATGATTATTTAAAATTTATTAATTTTTTTATTGTAACAAAAGGCGTGGCTGAAGCTTAAAAAAAGTTTTAACATGTTTACAGAAGACCTCTATTTGTGGGAAGTAATTGTTTCACTCTGGAGGTTGGAGGGCAACAGTGAAATTCTGTTGCTGGAGCAAGAGTTTGAGGTGTTAGAGAGGCTCGTGTACCACCTTGATGTTCTATTCCGATGACGGTGAAACTTGTGTAACAGCTATGATTTTTCCAACTAAATTTTCCTCCGTGAATGAGAATGCAATATTCCCCCATAAAGTGGGTACAATTGAGTTTGCACAGTGAAAGGAAAATCATAAGTAAATAGGTGATCATAAAATGTTAAGGTTTATGATGAGAATATTAAGAATTATCATATAGGCGCAATGAAAATGAGTATGATATTCTAAAGTCTTTATATCTAAGTGTTGGAAAAATATTAACCTAACTGATAGTAAAAACATAGGTACATATAAATGAAATTTTGATATAATCTAATATATTAACAACTCAATCTGCCGTTGTGACGGGCAGGAGAACGTTTCTGTTTCAATCTAATTTACATGAACCAAGTTAATAATTTGAGAAATGCTCTGATGAAATCGTAGGTCTCACTACAGTCAACTTAAAGGATGAACTTATATAGGGCTTTCAATTTTTTGTTCAGCTCACTGAATTAGCACATTAAATGCCCTATAAGAATGTCATTTAAAATGCTAAAATTTAAACAAAAAAAATCATTGTAAGTTAGTATATTTTTGGAAAGTTAAAATAACCACAGAGTAGGCAATGAATGCTGACATT
The DNA here is from genome assembly GCA_039602395.1 of Deinandra increscens subsp. villosa. Lineage (NCBI taxonomy): Eukaryota > Viridiplantae > Streptophyta > Magnoliopsida > Asterales > Asteraceae > Deinandra > Deinandra increscens. Next base: position 19,986,140 of record JBCNJP010000020.1, on the reverse strand, counting down.
TCTAGTAATCATATAGTTTGACTTTTTTTAGTTATGCAACTATTTGACCTCTCTAGTAATCATAAACTTTGACCTTTATGTTGTATATGGACTGCACATCAGAGCAGCGTATTTCACTACGGAATTATCTACTATTTTATAAAAAAGGTTCACGTATATTAAAATTGTAGGTAAGAAACTTAAATACAGGTCTATATCAATTAAACTTTTAACTGTGTACCACTGTTTACACCAAAAGTAATTGATATTGGTACTTATTTCCAATGTCTCCATTACGTATTGATGTCTTATAATAATGGATGACATTGTAGTAATAGAAAACGTAAAGGAATCCTGTTTAGACTGCAATGGAAAGATAGTTTACCTCTGATCTGGCAGTGTTAGCTTGAGCATGTTGCCTTCTTTCTTCTTATAGAGACCGGTCGAACTTTCAATGCGGCCGAGGTAATCTGTGAAGGTAGTTTATGGTTATTTAAATTGTGAAGGTGTTATTGCTTTATGCAAATGGTTTTAGTATTTTACCTGTCAGTATTTCATTTCTATCTCTGAGCCTTGGACGTAGCATTTTGAACACGGCGAAATTATAGTAGTACCTTGGAATGTTACTTTCAGCAAGCGGTGTGACTGTTGCTCTCTCAGCAATTACTATTGATGTCGGATGACTGACAACTTTTCCTAAGGACCAAGGAGCTGTGCATACATGCCCATTAATAGCATAGCACCTGTCTACCTTCGTGAGGAAGTCAAGCCTCTTGGCATTGATGTCGACCTTTAGATTATTGAGTGGCATGTAAATATGGTGATTAAATACCTGCTCATCGATAATCTTTGCTAAATAAGGTGATGAAAATTGATATAGAATGGATGATATGATGAACAATGATATACAAAGGATGGCACAAAATTTAGAAGCTGCAGTCTCATCAATATTTTTTAGAAAAAGCGTATCTTAGTACCTTGCATAAAATGAATAAATCTGCCATTTCTTGAAATCCACAGGAATCAATAGAAAAGGAAAATCTCTTATGATACACCAGATCCGGCTCGGTTATTGATAGAGTGAATAAATCTGACATTTCTTGAAATCACTCTTCTGATTAAAAATCTTGGTGTTATGCAGGTTATTGTCATCAGAAGAAAATGTTGGAATCCTTTTTTTCCGTTTATCTGTAAATAAAGTATTCTATGAATAAAAAAATTGGGAGGCAGCTAGCTACACACCTGAACAAAACGAAACAACAGTGGCACAATGTGATACCTGGAAGAGGATAAACCAAGAGGATATGTCGACTGAAAACAATATGGAAAAAAAGATACAAAATCCAAAGAGACATCCGAAGACAGATTGCTGCGCATTAATACCAGTTGTGTAAGTTAAACAAACAACACCTTACACCAATTACGCATCCTAAATCTGGCATAAAAACAAAATTGATAAAAACGAAGTCACAAATTTAAATACATCATCACGTCTCTTAAACCTTTTTCACAGCAACTAACCAAAGTAAATCAAAATGAACACATAGGCATAAGAAATAAAAATATACTTATGCATGTGATTGAAGTTTTGAAAGAATATAGAGTATTTTATATAAGCTTCTGAAACAGATGGAAAAAAAACCTTACACAAATTATGCATCCAAAAAACAAAACTACCTAATTTAAATACATCATGAAGGATCATAAACTTTTATAGAGTATCATACAGAAGTTTAAAATTTCATGAGCATTCATATAGTTGTATACACCTATACAGTGTCTTACGAAAATAAGGAATGCAGTCAAGATGTTTGTTTATATGACTCAGTGAAACCAAAACAATATTTATATCAAAGTCAACATAAAAGCATCTAAAATAACATACACTACTTTAGATAAGTTTCTGAATAAGCTATTGGGACAAATAGTTTACTTACATAATCATCGAGCCCCATAAACACCAAAAGAATGCAATTTTATACAACAAAAAACCTTGTTACTCATCAAAAGAAACGAAACTAAAGAAATATGCATAAGAAAAGAGAAGGGAAAAGAAGCAATTCATCCCGCAACACTAAAGAAATTAGGTCCAAAGGGGAAATTAAGCAATTCATACCCAAATTCAAACATACAACACTAAAGAAATTAGGTCAGAGGCTAAAACGAATGCTCGGAGACAACAAACAACAGAATCGACTGCCAATGAAGATTGATTACAATTATACACAAAAATGATTAAAAATATATAAGAGGAATTGACGAATTCCGTCACTTCCAACTACATGGAGACAACCATAAAAGAAATAAGTGATCGAAAGCAATCGGTGACAAAAAAAAAACTTTTCAACGCAAGAATACGAAAGCGAAGATGAGCCGATAGAGAGAAAGGATAGCAACTGAGCAAGGATAGCAGCTGAGTAATGAAAAATTAATTCAATTACCTTGATAATAGGAATCGAGAACCTTGAGGATGTAGCAGCTGATAAGTATCTTCAAATATCTGTGTTAGACAAAAAGAATCGAAACAGCGAAGGACGGGCGATGAACCTGAAAAACTGAAGAAGAGGGTATAAGAAAACCGTAAATATTAACAATTGATTCAAAATAATCAGTCTATATTGCTTATAGATCGATCTAAACCTAGTAATTGAAGAGAACACGACTAAAAATCAGACAACCTAATTACCTTGATACGAATCGGGTGTAAGGAAGGGCAAAGATTCGTAGAACAAATCGAATGTCGGCAGAAAGAGAGGGAGCGAATGCCAATCTGATGATGATAAAGGAAGCGGAGAAGCGTACACGTGGTAAAGAAAAACCGACTCATGTGTGACTCACCCGTATTAAATGAAAAAGAAAAAAAAATCACGGAAAAACCCGGCTCTAGAAAGCCTAGAGCCTGCGTCGCATACATTCAGGTACATAAGACTAACCATCAGACCAAATTGATTGTTTGTTAAAGCTTTGCTAAACTTCATATATATATTAAATAGGTTTTAATTGTTTAAACTTTTTGGGCACGAAACCATAAGTTTCACTCTCTATTGTATATATATACAATAAGATATTAAGTGTTAAAATTAAGAAAATACAGATGTGATTAACCATAACTTTTCTTCTCATGATGATGTCAAGAAGCTCTTTTTTGCTAACACAACAAATACTCACTAATTCCCCAAAATCGATCACGATTGTTTTGTAACTCATTCTTTATTAATTATGTTTAAAACTTTTCAATCCAACTTATGAAACTATATATCTTTATAAGTTTTGTAACTCATTCTTTATTAATCAGGCCAAATAAACATACACTAACCAAAACTCAACTTTGTAAGATAACTTTATATCATACCACATAAATAAAGAATACGTTACCCGGACTGGGACGGGTATGACACTAGTTATATTATGACTTCATTCTCTGTTGTTAAATCCGGCTGGACAGACAAACCGGTCGACCCTATCCGCTCTGGGTCTAAAAACTTCGATGAAAACATCATTCGAATAAAAACCATATCTCACCGGCTGTACTTTGTGTACCCCAAACTTGTGGCTCATCGTATAGTCCTACCCCAAACTTGTACGCCTCTCTGCCCTTCTCTGCTAAACGTACACCCCTTCTTAAAACCAATCATAGCCGTCATCATCACTTTCATTCTACCCAGATGCAAACCCTAGCTTCATCAACACAAGACTCCTACTCTACAACCTTCTTTCAACTTACACAGGTTTGACTGCTTCGATCTTTGACTGATTTTGGTTTCTCAAGTTTTTTTGGGAACAGATCTGAGGTTATTAAAGATTAGGGTTTTCATGCAAAGAGGATAAGTGTTATCTTTTTTGTTTTCCTTAGATTCCATCTACTACTGGATCTATAAATCTGCTCCAGATACCAGCTGATACCAGATAGACTAATTAAAGAAAACAAGTTGAATAAATCGTTCGTGAAATTAGTCTTGATATATGGCGAACCCGAACCGATGGTGGGATGGGAATGTGGGAATAATGAATCCAATGACGTCATCTGACCAGCCGCCGCCGCCGCCGCCTTCGCTTCACCTTACAGCTGAAGATGACAAGCCGATTTTAGGAACTAATTCAAACCCTAACCCTAATGACTTTGACGGTGAAAACGATGAAGAGTCTGGGGGAGGAGGCGGGCGGGGGCGGCGGGCTCGTGGGCGGCCACCGGGTTCCAAGAACAAACCGAAACCGCCGATCGTAATCACGAAAGAAAGCCCCAACGCTCTCCGGAGCCACGTGTTGGAAATCGGGAGTGGAACCGATATCTCCGAGTGTATCTCGATGTTCGCTAACCGGATCCGTTGTGGCGTTTCGGTATTGAGTGGGAGCGGTATTGTCACAAACGTCACCCTCCGGCAGCCGGCTGCGGCTCCAGACGGGGGGCGGGGGGTCCCGAGTTGTTTACAAGGGAGGTTTGAAATACTGTCACTATCTGGTGCGTTTCTGCCTGCACCGTCTCCACCAGGTGCGACCGGGCTCACCGTGTACTTAGCCGGTGTTCAGGGTCAAGTACTTGGTGGGACGGTGGTGGGCCCGCTGATGGCGTCCGGGCCCGTGATGGTGATTGCAGCCACGTTCACGAACGCGACTTACGAGAGGCTGCCGTTGGAAGAAGATGATGGGAATGAAGGTAATGAAATGCAAATGCAGCAAACCACAGGGGGGAATGCTGGAAACATTCCATCTTCTTCAATGCCAATGCCTATTTACAACCAAGCCCCTAAACTGTTACCGAATGGCCAGATGCACCAGGATATGTTTTGGGCTACTCCCTCTCGCACTTCCCCCTCCTGATTTCTTTCTAGCGGTTTATGTTCAAGTTTCTGTTTTGTAGAAGAATGTAGGATCAACTAAGAAACAGAATATTAGGGTTTTAGGTTTGGGTTCAAAGTTACTATGTTGTTGTGTTGTAGTTATTATTATTATTTTTTTTATAAGATAGCGAGACTTTAATATCAACGAAACCACACCGAACACATAATACAGACACGACTCAAGGCACCATAGGAGGAAGGCGGGCAACATATATATGGCTCTGTGAGGATGTTCTTTCTTTCGGATGCTTTTTATGTGCTTGGATTGAGAGTGTTTTAGATTTTTGTATATGTGATTGCATTCCCTCTGACTAGCTATATGGTTGGGTTAACTACATCCTCTAGCCTGTGGTCAATAGCGAAGCTTGACCGAAAAAGTCGTATGGGCGAAAAGTCATGGATCATAATCCCAGGGGCGGTTCTCAATATCAAAAAAAAAAATTAAGAAAAAATCGTAAAAATTAGCACTACGGCAAAAAGAAAAGAAAAAAAACGGTCCTTTATATCCGTTGCCATTGCCTGTGGTATCGTGATGCATAAAAATCCATTATAACAGATCATATAAGCAAATCAAGTGCTATTAATCTTTATAGCTATTACAAATTACTAGGCAAATACTAATATAAATAGGCTGTAATAAAGCATAAAATTGTAAACCTAGCACCAACATAAAATACAGCAAGGAAGAAAACCCAGGCATGATGGGTGAGAACATGATTAACCCCTAATCACTTAGTAATCGTTAATTTGGTTCTAAAATTATGTAACATGATGCGCCAGAAGGTAAAAAGAAGATGTAAATGAAATCTTATATTAGAGTAGTAGCTAGCATATATGTTCAATATGCACATGATTTTAATCTATCATTGCTTGGCAAGTTTTTAGATTTTATCCATTGAATTTCTTGGGTGGCTCACTGACAATTCGCTAGTAATGAGTTCTTATTAGTTATTACTGTTCGTGTTTGATTATATAAGTATTCGACCGTCTTATAGTTTATTTTCCAATAAAACTTAACCATTTATAGCCGGAAGATTCAGACAAAAAATGGCTCAATAGCCAGAATTCCTACTTCTTATTATGCATATTTTTATTAGTTTTAATTTTAGTCAACATCCGTTATTATAAGTTGAGAGGTAAATTTCATCTTAAATCATCATTACGAAACTGATAAATAGAACAATATTATAACCTGAGGTATAATAAAGATAGCACTATATACAGCACAGCTAAAATCTACTTAAAATTATAAATTTCAATAACTCAAGCATCAAATATATACTTTGTCTCATAACTATTTGACCAAGGTCATATAGTGATTAAAGGAAATCAGACCCTATCTTAATATGCCAGCCCTCAATCATTAACTTAATTTTTTTTAATATTATAAAAAGACATAGAGGTCCACATGCTAAGCGACATTAACACAAATAACGAAAGAACACACTGAACACAACTAGCAAACACTAATCTAAAAGAGATCGAGGCCAAACCTTAAACAAACGATTCTAGTTGAAACAACAACTCGATCATCCACTGTGTAAAAATCGTAAACGAAATAAGCCGAAATAAAGCGTAAGACATGGAAGTAGAAGCATCACAAATAATCTGAACTTATGGCGACCTGAGAAGCATCGTGTGGCTTGATCGGAAGAGACTAAAGCACATGTATCAGAAGCGACGATATGTATAAGCGATTGAGATGGCTCGAACAGTCTGTTCCTCGTAGACTGTAGATTGAGTAGACCGTGGAGAGTATGGAACCAAAAAGGACGGTAGGGGTGGTCGTTGAATTCAATGCTTAAAAGCATGATCTTCTTTACAAATGAGAATGGGATAAAGAAAACACGTGTTACAAAATTATTTATGGATGAAAAGAGCTGACAAAATTCATTGGCAAAGAAAAGACAGTGATTTTTGAGTCTATGGCCACCAATTCTTTTTGTAATATATATAAATTTTAAAAATTCTTTATTCTTAAAATAAAAAAAGTTTATTTACATAGTATTATTTTTTAAATTGCATCAAAAAATAAGAATTATTTTATCTTGATTGTTATGATAGTTTTTAATAAAAAAATTATTTCCGTACGTCTTTTCACGTACAGAAGATATATGTAATATTTTGTACTACTAGTACGTAGTGTATATGTGGAATATAACTATTAAAGCTAACTTTTTATTATTAATTTTTTTTTTGTTTTTTTAAACATAAAAGAAATATTATAAAGTTTAAAGAAAAAACGTATTGTTATTATGTAATCAACCCGACTAAACTAAATTTTTAACATTTAATTGCTAAAATTTCAACAGAAAAAAAAGTTTAAACCTGCTAAAAAAAATTTAAATCCACCCTCCACGTGAATTTTCATTCGCTTGCTTCCAATGTTTTTTTTTATAACTCTCATTTATTCGGCTTTGAGCCCAAACTCTAATTGTGATGCTTCACGTGCCCACCAATCCACCATCCTATATTAAAAAGAGTGAATAAAAAATGCATCGATCAGTAACAACTTTAACTATTTGACATCTCTATCTCTCTTAATTTTCATCCCCTAAATTTTTCTTGCTTCTCCGATTTCCTTTTCAAGTTTAGCCATCAACATGCTCTTTGTATTTATAACTTCTTGTTTATCTTTAGCAGCTAGTATCATACCATCTACATACAGTGGTGAACCCAGAAATTTTTTTTATGGGGTTCGGAATTTTTCGGTGTGTAAATCTTTTTTGTTCGTCCACCCTATATACATTTTTTTTGTCTTTTTTATCGTCCCCCTATATACAAATAATTTTTTAGACCGTTTCGGTGAGGTTCGGGTCGGGTCGGGTCGGTGATGGATCAATCGGCATTCGATAACAAAATTACAAAACAAGACAATAATATAAAAAAGTTAGAATAAACTTCGTCATTCCCCAAACTTAATATAAAAAAGTTAGAACAAACCGCGGAAGAAGAAGGAGGCGAGGCGAGAACCGGCGGGGGTGGCTTGATTCCGGCGGGCGGCGGACAATGGCGAACGTCTTCGATCGAAGATCCGTGTGATCTCCAGGCTCCGTCGACCGTCGATCGAAATTCTGATCGGCTGAATGGCTGATCGCACGGTCGCCGACACTCCCAAATCCCAATCCTCCCGCTCTTTGTTTCTTCTGCGACCGACCACGGACCACAAGCCCAAGTCAACAATTCCTTTTTTTTTGGGCCTGCACATTAGAAGTGGGCCTTTATTTAATTTCTATTAATATAGTTACTTATATAGATTGTTTTTTTTATAGTTTTTTGAATAGATTTCTAATTTATGATTATTAATTATTAGTGATTTTAAAAAAATTTAAACATATATAATTTTTTTTTATGTTGAGGGTCGGTGAAAATTCTATGGGGTTCGGTCACAAAATTTCTTGGGGTTCGGTTCGTAAAAAATCGGAAAAATAGCACACCGCGGAAAAAATTCATGGGTGTCGGGCGAACCCGTAGCCCACTACCTATGTCCGCCACTGTCTACATACAATAGCAAATAAACAAAGTTACCTGAGCAGTATTCCTTATAGTAAACACAATTGTCATAGTTGTTTCTATTGAATCCTTGAGATGTAACATAGTCATCAAATCTCTTGTATATCTTGGGAATTGCTTCAACCCATATAGAGGTCTCTTAAATAAATAGGCCTTCTTCTCATGCCTTGCTACCTCAAAACCCAATGGTTCAGTCATATAAATTTTCTCAAGTAAAACTCTAACATATTGCCAGTTCTTAATTTCTTGACCCTTTTACTAGTTTGAGTTTCAACTAACACTTTCCATTCTTTGAATTTCCTAAAGGCTTCATGTTTACCTCTTAGTGCATAGAACCATACCCTTCTTTAATAATCATCCATGAACATCTTGTTTATGCAGCTCAACTAGCCCTTGATGACTGATATGGCCCATCCTTTTATGCTATAGTAGTGCAGCCTCATTATTTGTCTTTACAATCATGTGCACTTCACCGTGAGTACTTCTCCATCCAAGAAGTAAAGATTGTTATCCTTCCTTGTGCCTGATAAAACTACCATAGACCCTTTTATTACTTTTGATTTACCATTTTTCAAACTTACATGGTAACCTTCTTTTTCAAAAGTTTCCAAAGAATGTACCTTAGCAGCTTTTGAGATCAGGAATGTACCTTAGCAGCTTCATTTCAGTACCATTCACTAACTTGAATAGAAGAGTACCAATACCAAGAACTCTATGGGGTCTATCATCCCCTAGTTTCATTTATACAAGATCTTCAAACATTAATTTACTAAAGAGTTATTCGATTGGAGTCATGTGGTATAAGCAATCAGAATCCATGATCCAATATGACTTCATGCTATCTCTATCTATTACCAACACATCAACATAATTCATATCCATCGGATTCTTCACCTTGTGAATAATTACTTGAGTTCTTGGTACCATTTGATTCATTCTTCCTCTTCTTGAACTCTCGACAACCTCTCTTCAAGTGTTTGTCTGAGTTACACACAAAACACTTCAATCTTGTCATGGATTTTAATCTATGATTACCTTTCTTCTTCTAAAATATTTGATCTGGTCTACAGGTTTCATCCTTGACATCAGACCTCCTCTTTAACTCCTTTGAATTTAAGGCAGTCAGAACATCTACCATAGTTAGTGTCTCTCTTCCATACACTAGAGTATCAACAAAATGTTCAAATGTAGATGGAAGATATGTCAAGAATATCACAACATGATCTTCATCTAACTTCATATCATTGTTCTTTAAATCCAAAATTAACTTGTTGAAATCATCAGTATGACCCTCAATAGACTTAGCACTTACCAAGTTACCATCTGAAAAGTGTAAAGCCTCTTCTTGAGATATAATATGTTTGCCAAGAATTTGGTCATATACATACCTAATTTGAGCTACAACCCAGTCGTTGTTGTTTCTTTATTGAGGATATCTTTCTTGTCATCAGAGCTTCAGGCAAATTCTTCTCACCGATAATAGCATCTTCAACCCCCTGATGAATGAGCAGCGCTTTCATCTTCACACGCCAAACTCTAAAATCGTTCTTACCATCGAATTGTTCCAAATCAAATTGTAGAACCATATTTGATGTCGTCTACAATTGGAACCTTCGTATTCACTGGTTTGAGCCAATTAACGAGGCTTCGGTACCGATTGTTGATTCGAAAACAATCAGAGAAGAAGTGAACGAAGAACATGAAATTGAAAACCAATTATTCTTTATTAGGAAATGTGAATTGAAATATTACAAAAGGAATTGTGAAACAAACTATTACAAAAGCCCCCATCTAACTATATTAAGTTGCTAATCATTCAAACTAATAAAACTCGCATAAGAAATGCCAAAAAAACAGTCCGTCAAGTATCTAAATAAAGATACCATGTACTTTCAAAAATAATAGTTTTACCCAAAACATTAAGGATGATTGAATTTAAATAGTCTCTACTTTTGAGGGGTTGGTCTGTAATAATCTCACTTTCAATAATCACTCCAGTAGTCCCAACTTTCACCCTATTTACCAATAGTGGTCCCGCCCTTAAAAAACTTAACACCGTTAAGTTTTTATCCATTTTTTTAAACCATAACTTTTTTAAATCTCGATGAAAATTCAATTCGTAAGTTGCTACGAACTCGTGACTAAAAACCGAATCCATAGCAACAAGAATCATTGAAAACCATTAAGAATTAGTCAATCCACCTTTCTTGAAGCTTCATGAAAAAGATGAACTTGTGAAATTTGAAATCTGATCAAAACTCCATGAAAATCAATTACATAACTTGCTGTAGATTTGTGACAACATGCCAAATCAGGTCGAACACAATGGAATTGATGCTCAATTTTTTTATCCAAAGTAATAAAAAAGTCGTAACTTTGATGCTCTTGTTCATCATCATAACCTATTTAAAACCTAAGCAATATAGATCTAATTTTGTTCGGTTTTTCGTCACGAATTCGTAACAACTTATGAATTAAATATTCATCAGGATTTGAAAGAAGTTTTTTTAACGACGAAACCACTATTAGTAAATAAGATGAAAGTTGAGACCACTATGAGTGATTATTTAAAGTGGGATATTATCGGTCAACCCTTAAAAGTTGAAACTATTTAAATCCAATTTTCCAAACTTAAAAACTTAGTTTAGTAATAAGAACATGAAATGCCAAAACAGTCCCTCAAGTATTTAAAAAAGATAACCTTATAACCTGTACTAAGTACAGAAATGACAGTTTTACCCAAAACTTTAAAGAAACTTAGTTTAGGAATAAGAACATGATTCCCAACATC
>JBCNJP010000020.1:19644371-19974519 GCA_039602395.1 Deinandra increscens subsp. villosa | reverse complement strand
TCATTAATCAACGTTATTTCTTCCTGTTCAGCAATTATAAGTATTTGAAAGGTTTAAACATCCTTTTTCTTATCTATTTCCATCGCCTAAAGCTACTGCTAGAGTTTGTAGAGATTTTTTATAAATCACTTGTATGATTGCTTTTTTTGTACTTCAAACATAAAATCTAATGTTGGTGGTTTATTGTAAATTGTAATACATGCATTCTGACCACCTAGAGCTACTGGATACTGGTTATGATTTTAGATAGGTGGTTTTGTTTATTACATACCCTTCTTTCTTCATAGTGTTCTTGGGTGAGTCAAGCCTCGAGTGTCAAATCCAGTATGGACGGTTGCAATCCCGTCTCAGGAAGGGTCACTCGGGTATTGGGGTAGTGTCAAACGCCATTAAAAAAATATATATATACCCTTCTTTCTTACGGTGATGGTTATGTCAAGTTGTCAAACCATCTCTGTATTTTTTGTCGGCTAACTGTTCCATAAAACAATGTTGTCAAGTTATATAGTATTGCTATATAAAAGTTTTTAGAGGACCATGCATGTTCATGTACTCTTCTATAGGTGTAATATCTTTTTTTTCTAATTTAGCAGTTTTGGAATATCATTATAGGTTATTAGGTTGGAGGTTTATATCCAATCACATTGTTACTGCATTTGGTGGCAATGACATTGTGGGGGTTGGCATATCTATTTGTTTTTAGTTGAGATTTCCATATCATTTGTTTCTATTTTGTTGGAGTATAAATCCTATAAATAGTAGTGGTTGAAATTCAATATGTACGGACTTTTCACGTGCTTTGTCTCGGAACACTTTTCACGTGCTTTGTCTCGGAACACTGTTCCGACGCTTTTGGCAATCCTAATAAGCAAAGTTGACCTGACAGAAAGTCATTGCACAAGAATAGTCAATTGCCTTGTGTTTTATGTCATAGCAAATTTCTTTTATATCCTTATTGTTAATATTATATGGGGGAGGCTGTCACTTGTATATACCCTACGTGTAGCCATCAGGGATCTTTCTTTGATATAACAAATGCATCATTGGTCAGCAGTTATTAACACTCATCCACGCCACTATTGGTTTCTAGTGTTTATATGAGGAATGTTAGATTAATAAGTAGGTTTTGTACTTTTGTATAATGTCCCGGGATGTTAGAGTGAGCAAGTATGATGATAACATTTATAGATGGAAACTATGTATAATATACTCAATTACTCATGTCAGACGGACAATGTTTAATATCCCATATCTCTTTCTAGAAATTAGTTATGTTTTTCATTGTCTTTTATAACCAAGTTTTAGAACTTTGATGTCTATCCTTCTTGCAGTTTTCTATTATCCAAAGGTTAGACCCTTCCATGGGATCAACTTTCTTAGTTGTGCCTTGCCTTTCTCACCTTTAGTGCCATGATAACATCTGAAGCAGTCATAATCTTTGACCTTTATGGATTAATACCATCTTTGTATCTTCTGTTTTCAATTCCTATTATTTTTGTATAATCTAGGATCATTTGCGTAACTGTTGATTATAGAGTCTTATTCAAGTTTCTTTAGAATGTTCTCAGACTTCTTCATAAATTTGTGATTGCATTATGTGATCTATTTTTTTTTTCATTTTTTTTCACAGTTGATATCATCTCAGCTATTGAGTTTGATAAAAGCGGTGACCATCTTGCAACTGGTGATCGTGGGGGCAGGGTCGTATTATTCGAAAGAACAGATACAAAGGAGGTTTGTGACCGAGTGTATTGTACTTTTTGGTTGAGATTTTCTTTCCCTATTACATCTTGCATATTGTACTTATGGTTTCAGTTTATCCTTAAGTTTATGTTGTTATTTGTACATTTTAAATTTGCTAAATTGTGTAGAATGGTGGAAATAGAAAAGATTTAGAGAAGACTGATTCCTCAACAAGTAGGCATCCGGAGTTTCGGTACAAAACTGAGTTCCAGAGCCATGAACCTGAGGTTTCCTTGGAACTCTTTATCATGTTTATTTACTTGATGGCTATATATTATTGTACTACATCTCCAGTTTTTTTCTTTCAGTTCGATTATTTAAAGAGTTTGGAGATTGAGGAGAAAATTAACAAAATTAAATGGTGCCAAACAGCCAATGGTGCACTTTTTCTTCTGTCAACTAATGATAAGACAATCAAGTTCTGGAAGGTAACCACTATAATTCCTCCACTTTATTGCAATATTAGTAATATACTCATACATGTAAAGTGTATACTTTATTTTGCATGTATGGTATTTCATTTGTATCAAGTCTAAATCCAAAGAATTTCTATCTTGCCATCAGATTTTGCTATAGTGATGTTTACATCAAGTGATATTATCATTAAATAGCGGTCAATCTCTTTAGATAACATAAAAATGTGAGTTTGATGTACCATGAGGTCCAACCCTATACTGTCCATTCACATGTTTCTAACACGGTAACACCAATCCTTGTGAAGTTTGACATTTCTGATCAAGTGATCTAACCATATGGAACTGTTTGGTTTAAAGTCTAGCGTTTTATGCTTTTAGTCAAGGATAAAAAGAAAAATATTGAGAAACATTTGTAGTTATTCCTTTTTGGGCCGGATCCTTATGTCTTTTTGCCTTCTTTCCCTTTCATGTGTTTGTCTCTGTTAATTCGCGGTGCAAGTTTTATGTGGCATTCTCTTTTCACATTATATAGGTCCAAGAGAAGAAAGTCAAGAAAATTGCAAGCATGAACATGGATCCCTCCAAAGCTGCTGGAAAGAACAGTACTGCCAGTTCAAGTGTTTCTTCAAGTACTAATTCTTATCTTACAAATGGGGACAAAGATAAATCTTCCAATAATCTGATCAATGACTTCAAATTTCCATCTGGTGGCATCCCATCACTGCGTCTACCTGTGGTATTTCTGCTTGACTCTTGCTGTGTGTATGTATTTTGATTATTTTATTCAAACCAATCATCTTATTGAAGCACCGATAGATGTGAAAATCAAATAAATACTTGAAGTGCGTTATATGTTTCTCATCATCGTCATCATCTAAGTACCTAACTCTTTTTGTTGGTCTTGATCATCATATCGTTTAACTTTCTTATCTTTGTAGGTGACTTATAGTGAGACCAGTCTTGTTCCCAGATGTAGAAGAGTGTACGCTCACGCACATGATTACCATATTAACTCAATCTCAAATAACAGGTTTGTGTATTTTATTCTTGCAAATAGACAAACATCTAATCTTAATTGCTTGACCCTCCATTTTGCAATTTGGATATGAATATATGATGCACCTAGAAGAGATGCTATTGGCTGAATTAGTTTTCAGCTTATGTATAATGTGAAGGTAGTCTACATTTCACCTTAAACAAAGAAACTCAGATATATGAAAAAACAAAGAATGGACTGTTCAAGTATGTAAAACTCATGGGGAAACGCGCTCAAAAAAATATTGTCATCATATTTTCATTCTTGTCTTGACAATCTAATAGGAATTATGGTTATAGTTTATAAAATGTGTTGCTTACACCGTGTTCTTGAATCTTGAGAGAAAGAAAGGGTATAGTAGATATTTGTTCTTTGTGTGCTCTTGAGATGGAAAGAAAAGAAAAGGAAGTGTAATGTTTTAACTTTTTTTCGTGTTTCGTGGAATGAAAAAGAATAAAGTTGTCGATTTTACAAGAATACCTTTGTTATGTAAAATAGGTTAGTTTAGCAATGGGGTAGTTTGGTCATTAAAAAATCATTAGGTTGATCTATGTTCTAATGTGTACTCTTTTTCTTCTCATTCCTATGCATCAGTGACGGCGAGACATTCATCTCTGCTGATGATCTCCGGATAAACCTTTGGAATTTGGAAATTAGCAACCAGAGTTTCAACATTGTGGATGTCAAGCCTGCTAACATGGAGGATCTTACTGGTACAGCTTTTTAACATTTATGTGATTTACACTCAGTTAAATACATGCTCTACTAATTGGGAATAGATGCGATGCACAGTCCCAACAGGTGTTTTGGAGTGAGACAGGTAGTTGAGGTGGTACATAAGAATGTTCAAGTTTGGTTTTGTTTCATCTCAAAAGGTTCAAATAAAAAAAATAGCTAAAAGGGAATGAGTTGGAAGTTGCCCGAAGTCGTTTTATAGCCTATAATCTCCTCAATCATTTTTGTTTAGGAGATTTAGATTATTATTGTAACAACATTATTGGGGTTAGTATTATTGTTTTATCGTTATCTTGTTTTAATTTCTTGATAAGTATTAGTTATAGTTTCAAAATGAAGTTATTACTTTGAGATAAACGTAGATTTATGGATAGGAATCAGATACCAATTTGGAATAGTTTATTATGCCTATATATATACATGTTTTGATCATCAATCAATATTACAACATAATATATTAGTTTTTTTCAGTTTCTCACAAATAGTGTTTTGTAATCATAAATTAACATTTCTACTTATTTCTTATACTGTTAAAAATGTACAAAAAAGTGTTTGTGAGTCAATCCTACCGGCCCATTTCAACCCACACTAGCACTTCTTCCATTTGGTTGTAATGCTATTTCCTATTTCTTAGTATCAACCAGATGTTTATTTCTTTGCTTGCTTGTTTATGATATTTACCATGACTGTGTATCATCCTTTTTTATTGCAGAGGTGATTACATGTGCCGAGTTTCATCCTACTGATTGTAGCACACTAGCTTATAGTAGTTCAAAAGGATCCATTCGCCTCATTGATTTGCGTCAATCTGCATTATGTGATAAACATTCTAAATTGTAAGTGTTTTTGTTGACTTTATGTGATCTCTAAATTCAATATAACTTCTGAATTTTCTCTGCTGCTTTTTATAGAAAGCATTGAAAGAAACAATAATAGATGCTTTTTTTTTTCAGGTTTGAGGAACAGGAAGCACCTGGTTCAAGATCATTCTTCACTGAGATAATAGCCTCTATTTCTGATATAAAATTTGGAAGGGGTGGAAGATATATACTTAGTCGTGATTACATGACCCTTAAGGTTTGTGATATTTCTCCGTCTACTATGTTTTTACGATTCTGTTTGCATCTATTGTGCTTTTTAGTCTGGACATCTATTTAAAATAACTTCATGTCTACTAAAAGAAGGGGAAAAAAAAAGACTTGTCCAACAGGTTTGATTTAAATATTCTAAATGCCTGTTAGCTTTGAATATCTGATAGACGAGGCCATTTGGATGCATTTTTCTTAATAGTGTGATGTTTTATCTCCCACTACGTATAAAACTTTAAAAGGTTTAGCTAAAATTTCAAAGAGCAATTCCATTACATAATAGATTATTGACTGTGGGGTGGTCTTTTATTGTGTACTAGGTGAGGGCTTTATGTGTGAAAAAAAAACTTGTTGGATAAATACATCGTACTCCTTGCTTCCCAAAACAAACTTCAACTATTTCATCTAGATATGTCTAAATCAATTGCAACATTTCTAATTGACAAACTTTTTACTCTAAATTATCTAATCGCAAGCTGATATATATAGCAAAAATATTCAGACCTTTGATTTTGGTTTCATAGGGTTTCCCTTATCTTGTCAATATTGATAACTCTGTTAGATATTTAACTAATAGTCAAACATTCTTCTGGTTTTGATCGCTTTTATCATCTGAATTCATTGGTTTGTGAAGCTGTGGGATATCAACATGGACTCTGGTCCAGTGTCAACGTTTCAGGTGCATGAATATTTAAGACCTAAGGTATATATTTCCTTTACCTGTTCCGTAACCAGCTTTTCTCTTCTGGGTTTACCCTTTTTGTTTGCATTGATGGTTTTGAATTGCTTACCTACAGTTATGTGATCTGTATGAAAATGATTCAATCTTTGATAAATTTGAATGCTGTTTGAGTGGCGATAGCCAGCGCGTTGCAACTGGTTCTTACAGGTATATCACACACATACACACATATAGGCGAAGGTTCTTTGCAGAACCATAAATATTGCAAGAACTGTAAGTTCATTTATTTGTGTTAATAATCTAAGAGTCTAACAAGACTTGTAAAATGCATAATTGTTATGTGAATGTACTTCAATTGGTATATGCATATGTGTAGATAAATTTTTGTGTACTAAACATGTTATGAGGAAGAGATAGGAGAGAAAGTATAGAAATTATTGTGTAATCATCAAAATTTCTACAATTTTGCCATCTTCATTTACTTGGTTTATAGATTGGTTCTTGCAATATTTGTGGTTCTACAAAGCACTATTCTCTCTATATATATGTATACACATGACACACACACACATTGCTTAGGTGCTTGCTAATTTGTCCCATTTGTATGATATTTCAGCAATTTATTCCGTGTGTTTGGGTGCGGTCCTGGCAGTACTGAAGCTACTACACTGGAAGCCAGCAAAAACCCAATGAGGTAATATATTTTTTTAAAGACATTTTATTTTCTATAAATGTGATTTGACTAGAGGGCTTTTCCAACAAAATTCTGTAGGAGACAAGTACAGACACCTTCAAGGCCTTCCAGATCTCTAAGCAGCATAACCCGCGCAGTTAGACGAGGTCAGCTGCTTTGTTTTTACTTTCTTGCCTTATAGTGTAGAGGTGGAAATTTCAACCCATTTACTTATAAATGGGGTCGATTCGGGTTGTGCTTTATATCAAACGGGTCAGATATATAAAAAAAAATTAAAGAGTCAATTGGGTTGCAAGTAATGCATTCAACCTCCTAATTATTTTATTCACAGAATAGAATCAGGTTAATATTGTTATGATATTGTTTTTTCTAACTTGGTTTTAAAAAGGGCACTCCATGCACATCTGGGTCAAATTTGGGGTATGTAGAAGAAGCCTGATATGTAAAAACAGCCTAAATGATGAAATTACGAATGGTTTAATTGATAAGAAGGCTAATATGTAAAAACGATGAGAGATATACAACTTCTGGACTTCTGGTTCTACATAAAGCTTATTTGGTTGTACTAAGAGTCAGAGACACCTTGTGTTTGTCGAGCTTATTTGGTTCCAAAGCCTCACGCTTTTTAAAACCAACTTTCCTAATAGTAATTTGGTTTTTAGTTAAAAACTGAACTAGAAAGTATGTGTGGGTCAACCCGACCTGTCCTGTTTCGACCTGTTAGGCTGTTACTCAGCCCATTTGGGTTAATAGTTATAAAAGAAGTGGTATTTGTGTAGGAGGGGGAGAGAGCCCAGGGGTTGATGCAAATGGGAATTCATTTGATTTCACAACAAAGCTGCTCCACCTGGCCTGGCATCCTACTGAAAACTCAATTGCATGTGCTGCTGCAAACAGCCTGTACATGTATTACGCCTGAAAAACATTCGGCCGTAAAAGCGTCACAGGTATCACTTTGCCAAATCAGATGGATGGCTTCTTTTTTGGGACAACTCGATAGACCCGTGCCAGATATGGTTCTGAAAAGCCATAGAAGATGCGGGTTACTGTTTCGACGTCTATTTCTTTTATTTTTAATTTTGTTGTTGGAAAAATAACTGTTTCTTTTTTGTGTTGGGTTGAAGTGAGGAAGAAAGATTCAAACTGTAGCTCTCCTACAACCTTGTTGAATTTAGGGTTTTAAGTTGAAAGATGTTGTAGTTTTAGTTGTTCTTATTAACATCATGTTTATATTTTATATTTATTAATTCTGTTTCCAAATACATTTTTTTATTTATCAAATTTCCTTTGCATCATTCTAGTTTCTGGTTTTATTTTATATTTATTAATAATGCTTTTTCAAACTGTAATGGCCATGTCAAACCAATGGCAGAAGGTGCAAGTCTCTGAGTGGTTAGTGTTTATCTTTTGAGAAAGAAGCATGCTCTTCTTCTCAGAGCATACATTGTGATTGTGACGCATATTATGTGTGTTATGTATTTCTATATTAGACTTGGTTTTAAAAAGCGCGTCTAAAAATTGTTCATGCAAAATTGATTTATTAGTACTTTTTTGGATAAAAAAACATATCGCATGTGTGAAGCTAACGCCTCGATTTTCGTGACCGAAGGCATCTCTGAGCACTTCATACTTTTGAAACCGATATCATTGGAAAGAATCGAAGCAATAGATCTAACTCGGTTTGGTCACAGGTTATGACTTCTTCATGACCAAGTAACCAACCCATCAACTGGCTTGTTAGTGGCACCCAGCTGAGGGCGGCGCGACCAAGCCCTTTGGCCTTCAAGATAATTTAAGCTCGATGGCAAAACTGTCAAACAAGTGTCAAACGATCTTTGTGACTCATAGTAATGTAGACAAACTTGTTTATAAAATATATATATTTGTTTTGTTTTGTTTTATTTTTTAATTTTTCACAAAACTCCTTTTATCTTATTATTATCATTATAAAGAATTAAGATGCCACTGTATACCTAGGGGTGAAAGGAAAGATGACTCGTCAGTTGGGCCTGCCTGTACGAGGCTTAGAAACTAAAAACAAGCATAGTTAGACTATACGTAGTCATAAAGCTTTTTCGTTAGGTAAATCGCGGCACGTGACAATTCAGTTAGCAAATGGCTTCTTGTAAAAAAGTGGTGTAGTGAGAGGGACTTATAAATATTAGTCTTTTTATATATAAAAAGAAAAAGAAAAAAAAGCTGGTCAATCAGAGAAGGAAAGAGAAAGACTGGACCAATCAAGATAAGGAGAGAGAAATAGGATGTGGACGCCTTGTCTATAACGCCAAATGGGGGAAGGGGCGCTATAAAATAGGGGTGTAGTAGTGTTTGGGGCGCTATAGGGTGCTATAACGCCCACTACGGATGGTCTTAATGTAATGGGATAGATCCTAAATGTAGTACAAAATAGCGGTAAGAGGTGTATAAATTATGTATTAAAGAAAAAACTAATTCGGGTTTCAAACTAACCGGTATAGTTAACAAAAGTTAAATCTGGTTTCTAATATAACTGGTTAAATCTGTAAACCGTTAGTATCTCTCCCCTATACCATAAACCGGTTTTTATTTAAAAAATAAGTTTATTTATTTATTTTAACAAATACAAAAAAGTATGATTTGAACTATATATATAACATTAGATATCCTATAAAAAGTCTTTTTTGAACTATATATATAACATTTTCTTTCCACTTTGAGGCCTTAATAATTTGGAACCTTAGGTAAGAATCTAAATAAGGTGTTGCTCCTTGAGGTTAAGAGTTTGATCCTCGTAAAAAACGAATTGGTATAATTTTTAGCCATTCAATAAAAAAGTAAGAGTCTAAAAATTTGTATGGATGGGTCCCCAACTTCCCATGATATACGTGTTGATACGATATGTTTTAGGAGCAAGGCTCATGAGGAAGTTGGATGGGTTCCCAACTTCCCAACTTCCTCGTGAACCGTAGGTTTGTTGGGAAGGTTCAGGATTTAGTGTTGACATGGTGTAATGCCCTGTTGGCTTTGTTTCTATCCGTCAAAGACCTGCTTGATGTCGTTCTCGCCTAGTCTCAATAACATCTTTTATGGAATCTACTTAACCACGCTATGGTGCATATCAAAATCGAAAAACGACCGGGTCTCCTCTAATTGGGATAAGGGAGCCGCATGTGTGTTCCGGTGATATAAAGACATTATATTTTCTTTAGATAAAACATAGTGGAAAGTTTAATTGTCTTGAATATGTAACTTGTTTTTTTTTCTCTCAATTTTAACTAGGTTTCTGACCCGTCTACGTGTTGCTACAGGCAACCCTATAAGTAAAAGCAAAAAACGCATCCAAGAGTATTACAACGAAAACGTGTCCAACGAGATGTTTACCACCCCGCGCTTTGCTGCAGGGTTGAATTTGTATACTGAACGAAAGTCAAAAAGTTAAGTGGTATAAAACGTAAAAGTTTAAAAGTCTCGTGGTGAAAGTATAAAACTATAGAAGTATACTATAAGCAAAAGTAGAAAATTAAAAGTTTCGTGGCAAAAGTAGAAGACAAAAAAACTTAAAACAAAAATAAAAACTTTAAAAGTTAGAGGGTAAAAAAGTTAAGGAGTATAAAACGTAAAAGTCTAAAAGTCTCGTGGTGAAAGTATAAAACTATAAAAATATACTAAGTTAAGGGGTATAAAACGTAAAAGTCGAAAAGTCTCGTGGTGAAAGTATAAAAATTATAAAAGTATATTAAAAACGAAAGTAGAAAGTTAAAAGTTTCGTGGCCAAAGTAGAAGACAACAAAACTTAAAACAAAAGAAAACTTTAAAAGTTAGAGGGTTAAAAAGTTCAGGAGTATAAAACGTAAAAGTCTAAAAGTCTCATGGTGAAAGTATAAAACTATAAAAATATATTAAGTTAAGGGGTATAACACGTAAAAGTCTAAAAGTCTCGTGGTGAAAGTTTAAAACTATAAAAGTATACTAAAAACGAAAGTAGAAAAATTAAAAGTTTCGTGGCCAAAGTAGAAGAAAACAAAACTTAAAACAAAAAAAAAAACTTTAAAAGTTAGAGGGTTAAAAAGTTAAGGGGTATAAAATGTAAAAGTCTAAAAGTTTTGTAGTAAAAGTATAAAACTATAAAAATATACTAAAAACGAAAGTAAAAAAGTTAAAAGTTTCGTGGCCAAAGTAGAAGACAACAAAATTTAAAACAAAAAAAACTTTAAAAGTTAAAGGGTACAAAACGTAAGATTATGAAACATATGTGACTAAACTATAAACACCAAAAGTTTACTATTTCGTTAACAAAAAAACAAGTGTTTAAAAGTTTAAGGGGTAGAAACTGTCAGAACCTAAACTTTTGTGGCCAAACTATGAGAAATAAAAAATCTTCTATTCATCTTCCAAATTTCATTGTATTATATAATAATAACATCTCAAACATACAACAACACAAACTATAAACGGCTATACAGGTTAACACAAACTACAAACATACAACTACAGGTTCTCAGGTTTACTCGTGGCCAAGAACTATACCATTGTCGATCTCTTTCTTCGCATGGAAGCTTTTCAGAAACCGTCTTTCCACTAGTGATCAAGTTTTCCACCGTAAGATTATTCCTCAAATTGGGTTGTGTAAATTGTGTGGTAAAGAAGAAGAAAATGCTATGCACCTCTTTATTGCGTGTGAAGTGGCTTCGGTGGTTTGGAGCATTGTTTCTCAATGGGCGAAAATACCTCAAATCTTCGCGTTCGAGATCAAAGACTTGTTTGAGATTCATAAGACGATTCATGGGAAGGACCTTGCTAAAGTGATTCAAATCATCATTCATGCCGCTTGTTGGGTGATTTGGAAAGAAAGAAATGAAGCCGTTTTTGAAAATAAGAGAACCTCCGTTGCATACATTGTCAAGGAAGTCAAAGCGCTATCGTTTCTTTGGTATAAATATAGGAGTAAAATGTATAGCTTAGAGTGGAAAGATTGGTGTGATTTCTCTTGGTAGGTTTGTCGTGATTTTGGTGTTGTTTGGTGTTTTTTGCCCTCGTTGCGCCTTGCTATCGGGTGGCTTTTTTTTAATGAAATATTGACGTTAAAAAAATAATAAACGGCTATACATTTTCAAACACAAACACGAACCTACAAGCTTACACAAATACCAACTTTTATAAGACTTGTTCAAGTACTTTTTTAGTCTTTTAGTTAACAATTTATTTTATTTTAGTTTTTAAATACCAAGTATTTTTTATTTTATTTTTTAGTCAATCCCAATTTATTTCAGCCTTTTAGTCATCAATTTATATGATTAAAGTCTTTAATTATGTTACCAAGTGAACAATAAAAGCAACATGAATAATTTATTGGTTAAGTAGATATCATCTGCGTCCAATAGATCTGAACACACAAATTACAACCAGAATTTATATAAGAAACTAGGATCTGTGTTCTCTCAGTGACTACAAACACTTGAGAAATGTCAAACCTAGGTACAGGTTTTGACAAACCATAAAGTGCATTTTTCTTCAAACTGGTTGTAGCTGAGGAACGATTAGATGCAAGGTTATTAAAATCATGATCATGGGGTAGGATCGTATGATCACTTGATGATATGATCTTACAAATGAGCTGAACTCGCATTTAAATTGTAATATGTTTAGTATTTAACATGAATTACATAACCTATGAAAGAGGCTAGAACATATTAGTAGGATCTTATGCCCCTAATCCGATCATATGATTTCATTCATGCAAAGTTGAAAAAAATCATAGGATACCTGTGATCTCGGGTCTTAACCTTGATTAGATGGGTCTAATTTCTCAGCCAGATAGTGATCAAGCATGTCCTCCTCATCAACTGCAACATAACAGATATGATATTCATGTCAGGATTGCATAACACACAGGAAACAAATCAAAAACAAGGAACTAACCTTGAATTAACCTTGAGTTATGGTTTTTATATGATTTTTGAATTCAATAGTGTATTAAAAACTGATCACCTTGGTTGGCTGGTTACAAATTATGATTAGTGTCAAAAACATATAATTTCTAACCGTCACAAACCATATTTCATATCCAACAACTGAAAGAAGAGAAAAGTAACCTTCAGAATCATCATCAGCGAAACCAATGTCTTCATCTTCGTTGTCAGATCCTTCAATGATTGGTGCTGCATGTTTCTGCCACAAATAAAAGTAAGCCAAATTTAAGATTTATTTTAACTGTGAGAACCAGTTACGGTAAACTCATGGGAGCCACCAATACCCCGCTAAATCAATGAGATCAGGTAAAATGTTGCTTGCATTGGGCAAGTGGCCCAAATTTCAGTTTTTACATATATGTAATTGTTAGATTATATAGTCCACTGTGAAGTCCAATGAGCTTAGGGTTTAGCTTAGACAAGGTTCCCTCCTCTATACATTACGAGTTAGTGATGAAAAACACAAAAAATATACAAGGTTTGTTTTTATGTCATTACTTTGTTTCTCACTACAACCTTAACATTCAAGTTAAAGCTTTACAAAATGGGAATAGAATAACTTACTGCAGAAGCTCTTCCACTTTGAAACCATTGCCTGCCAGTGAGTTTCTTTTCTTTGGTTGCTGCAAGTGCTGATTCTGGCAATAGTCTTGAAATGGGAGAATAATAATAATTCAGGTCTTTCAATGCAATGCAATAATAATGATAATAATTTATTATACAATAAAGGAATCATATGACGGAAAACAGAACTTACTTGGCTCTCTCAAGGGCTTGTTCTGCTTCAAATCTTTCTCTCCAAGCCAAAAAAGTCTCAACAGTGACAGGTTCTCCATGTGCCACAATTATCTAATAACAAGTTCAATACATCCAACCAAATTTAACAATCATACAAAAATAAAACTCAAAATTAATGTTTAAATCACGCAAAAAATCTTACATCATCTTTATCTGCTGTGTCCTCTTGGATATCATAATTGCCAGTATCTTGAGCAAATCTTTCGGCAATCCACTCCTTAGCTGATGTAACTAAGGAGTAAATCATAGCCATTCCAAGATTCTCGGACGCCTGCAAAAATCAGTTTTAATGAGAAGTTGCATGATGAGATGGATAATAACTTGATAGAATAACTATATACTGAACCAATATCACTACAAAAGTTGGAATTATCATCTGATTTTATATCCAGGTAATAGATTTTTGTATCTTGTATTACTTAACTCATCTTGAAGCTTGTCTGTTGGGTCATGAAGTTACTCAACTCATTGAACCCCTTATTTGAACCTAGTTGAGGTAAGCTAGAAAGATACCCACATGAAATCGTATCAGAACTACATTAGAAATGAAAAATGCATATAAAGTTATGATGACAAAAAAAAAAAGTATATACCTCTTGTTCAAGCTTTTCTTTCAAAACTTTAAGGTCTGATGCTTGGATTCCTTTTATACTGAAACAAAACATAGCTATTAACAAACTGAAAAAAGGTTAACTGATAGGAGGTGATCAGAAAACAATATGCCAAATGCATCTTTAGGATTGTGGTGTATTTACACAAACTGTACGAAAAATCAAATCTACTAGAATAGTTGGTCAAAGTAATATGTGAGAAGTTGAGTAAATGTGTATGATCAAGAAAGATGTAGCCAGGCACCTTTTCAAATTCAAAAGTGGAATTTCATCTGGGTATTTGTCTGTATGTGAGAAAATCAATCCCAATTGAACTGCAATATAAATTAGCAAACGACTAATGTATTTAGAAAGATAAGCATCATTGAACAATAAACCTGCAAAAAGATGCCTAATATGAAACCTGTATCGGCCGACTCAGTCTCATCATCCTGTTGCATAGAGAATAACATTCTTAGTATTAGGCCATATTGGAAAATACATGCAAAACATTGATAGATACAAAACAATCCTCATGATGTTTATAAGATAATGTATAAAAGTTAGTGAACCAGCTGTGTTTTTACATTGAGGGGTTAGTATAGAGATAGAAAAAAGAAGTAAATCATACACCAAAGTTAAATAAATACCTGAAGAGATAACTTAATTTGGAAACATCGATTGGAAGTATTCAATCCACTTTCGCTTGGGTGAATTTCTGGTGGCATACATCAAACATAAATCCTTATTACAAGTTTTATCTTGACAGTTAAAAAACACCAAGATAGGATTGAAACACATGTAAATATCTATTTTTCACACAAACCTTCAAACTCATCCATTAGAATGGCCTTTAAAGCTTCAACTTCCATCTCTTGCTCCTGCACATGATCTGCCATAAGAAGTTAAGTAAATATTTGCCTTTCTTCTTTTCCTCATCTCCTTGCTGATAGTGGTTTGGTTTGGTCCAACAAATCAACTAAACTCTCTAATCATCATCATGCTTAAATTGTTTTTCTTAAGAAGTTTGGACTAAATTCCATCATTTCAACCAAACATCTATGCAGCCCACCTAATTCATTTATACAAGTTTATCGAGTGTAATTTGTGCAAAACATATATGATATAGATACATACACTTCTATAGTGTACATATGAAAATCTATGTATCGTATCATTTTCTTGTTTCTAAACATGTATAAAGTTTTTGAATCAACCGAGTGTAAGCTATAATTTTGGTAATTTGAAACCTAGATGTCTAGCTACTTGCTAATCTAAAAATCTGTATCAAATATTCAGATAAGTATATGATTTCAGCGTCCAAATAAATCGAATTTTCCCCAAAATCAGTTCAACATCACTTGAATCATAATCATGTTAACCCTAAATGAAGATACAAACACACAATACCAGCGAGAACATCAAAATTCATGACATCCTTTCACCGATTCTTTTAACGAGCTGGATTCAACCAATACGAAAATCATATCGTTTCCTCCGACTGTAATTTTGGCCGATCGATCTCCCATATATTAACACAAACTAGATTTTACAGATCACATAACTTGTTCAAAACGAAATATAAATCTTCGTGATATTTAGGATTCTGCACTTGACGATTTCACCAGGAGGGATTAAATGATTAATTACCTGTCATCTCTGCCGTACAGCCGTAGTTTCTCCTTCAGATCTCGTACTATCTTCAGATTATCTCCGGCTAATTTCTCTCACCGGCGATCACCGATCGGCTTCAAAATACAAAAGCGAACAGTATCAACCATAAGTTAGCGTTTTGACAATACAGTTGTAGTGTTGTTAGCGTGTGGTCGCCCGCACCAAAGTTATCGTACGACCGTGTCGATCAACGAACCTCCGTCGATCAAAATTTACTTGCTTAAAACATGTACGTTCCATTGAAATGCATGTACGGTTAAAAAAAAAGAAAAATTGATTTAATGGGAACGAACCAATCGTTTCAGCGACCGAAATCACAATCCAATTCTATGAACTTTAATGTACACGTGTAGATCACTTATAGGTTAGATTTTATTTTCTTTTTCCTTTTTATTTCACTTTAATTTATTTTAGATATAATCTCATTTTTCTTATATAATTAGTAATATTTAACTTCTTAAAAAAATCTAAAAACATAGCCTTGTTTATTTTTTTTAATAAACATCATGGTATAAAATTTATTGAAAACGGAGATGTTTTAAAAAACACGTTTTTAATATAGAATAAATATATAAAATTAATTATTTATCTTATCTGACACGTGACAATATACTATAGATTCGTTAGATTTTTTTTTTGATAAATATTATCCAAAAAATCTAACATTATCTGATACAAAAAAATATATATAATCATTCATAATATGATCGTCAAGGATGAACACGACACATATCTTCACTATTATGATCCATCTGAATTTCTAAATAGCTCTACTGAAGGTGACGAACATGCTCAGTTCTCTATGGAGCGAATCGCAGACCTCTCAAGATATATGACCTACATAGCACAACTTCGCAATAGAGAAACTCACAACGCGTTAAAAAACAATCTAATTGAGCATGTGTGGCAAAGTCGTTGTACTGATGAATAACTACAATTGTAATTTGGTTTATCTATTTTATTAAGTATGTTTGTAATGTAAAATATTTTTTATTTATTTTTCTTTTTTTATATTTATATTTTATTTTTATAATTTTAATTTTAATAACGATTTTATTTATTTCAAAATAAAATAATTATAATATATTAAAAGTAATAATAAATCATAGTTATATAATAAAAAGTTAGATTTGATTGGATTGTTAGTGTGAGTGAAAAAATTCGTTAGATTGGATTATGTAGGTGAATGAGAGAGAACGTATTTTTTAAATGAGAGATTGGGTTGGATTGGTTCACCAATAAGGATGGTCTTAGAGAGTTGGAGAAATTGGTTCACCTATATTATTTATAAAAAAAACTCTAATACCTTATACATCACACCATTTAAAATGTTTGACTTTAAGACACATAGTTCACTTTTGATAACTTCTATTGTTTCAGGGTGCTCTAATTTACTTAAAGGTTCTACCGATTTATTGGTACTTTCTTATTCGAATACAATATCCTTAAGTACTTCTTTTTGGTTGTGTGTATCGTCTTGGTGTTATTTTTTCATTACGCTTGCACAATGTTTGCTTATACTTTGTTGTGATTTAAAGAAAAAAAATTCAGGTAAAGTTCATGTGAATATTTTGTAGTTCTTAGTTTTGATCTCACATCTTAATTTGTTCAGTTAACACTCAGGTGCTGTGTTGGAAATAAATCTCTATGAAACCTGAAAGCATCTGATGCATATGGTCTAACCTAGTTTGCAGTTTCTTCACCCGTTTTTGGCTATTGATCTACAAATAGAATTCCTTTCCTTACAAAGATCTTGGTAGACTTTCTATGGCAAAGACACAAGATGTTACGAGGAACGCCCTTGATCCCTGAATATCTCCCACAAAAAACTCAGAGAGGTGACTTAAAGTGACACTACCTTTGATAATTTGATTAAGTAAAAAGGTATGAATACAAGAGAGCAAGGTTATATTGTTTGTGAGTGCA
Source organism: Deinandra increscens subsp. villosa (assembly GCA_039602395.1). Lineage (NCBI taxonomy): Eukaryota > Viridiplantae > Streptophyta > Magnoliopsida > Asterales > Asteraceae > Deinandra > Deinandra increscens. The sequence continues at coordinate 19,957,189 of JBCNJP010000020.1, read as the reverse complement.
AATACAAGTGTTCACGTGAGGTTTAGTGTGAAATGTGGAGGATAAGATCGAATTTCGACCAAGTCTCAAGGTTCCTCGTTGTTGTCTTGATAGTAACCACTTGTGGCTTGCTTGAGGAAGCCTCAACACCAACCGAAGCTTAAAAAGAAGAAACCATGGAATAGTTTGAATACGAGAGTGTTTTTTGAGCGTTTTTTTAGTATTATAGAGCAAGAGAAGTTGTAGTTTGATCCTCTACAATCAATATCTATTTATAGTGTTAAAATATACAGAAAATGATAAAAAATGGCTCCAGACGTCCATATAGCCATTACAAACAGCTACAATACAATAATATTTATTTCTAACGGACAATAACCGTTTAAGCGTTCATAACCGTCCATTTTCTAAAATCCTATAACCGCTTCCAAACCGCCGGTTTCCACCGCTTACAAACCGGTTTATGAATTACCGGTTAAGAACCGATTTGGGTTCCAGTCAATTAACTATTTCGAGTCAGTTAACCGGTTTTTTTTTACACCTCTGCTCTATCTAATTCTAAACTCACTTGGTCATAACTAAGTAGATATTAGAACCCTGTCACAATAGTATCTCCATGAATCGAGTTAAAAATAGATCAGGAATTATATGTCACGTGCCAACGGCCCAACAGTCACTAACGCCACACCAAACCCAATCGGATCACTCTTTATTTGGGACCTAAGCCCTTCAAGCCGGCCCACCGTTTCCCTTTAGAGCGAGGGCAATAACTGCAAAGGTCCAAAACCTAAAGGGTATAAGTGAAAATAACATTTTCTGGACTAGGGTTTCCACTTTCCACACGAGGCTTGCATATAAAACCGATTTTGCTTTATTTTCTTCACCTTCAACAACCCTCACAGCTAACAAGGTCGCCGTAGCAAAACCCTAGCCGGTGAAGATCTTAATCTCTTAATTTCTCCATTGATTGAATCATTCATTGATTTCATGCATTTCGATGTGTGATTTTATCTAAATTTGTGGTTTGATAATACAGGATTCAGCAGGAGAAATGACGACCGTACCAGGCCAGCTGATTTGGGAGATCGTGAAGAAGAACAACTCGTTTCTCGTGAAGGAGTTCGGGAATGGATCTCAGAGCGTTCAGTTCAGTAAAGAGCCTAATAACCTCTACAATCTCAACTCGTACAAGCACTCTGGTAATCCCCAAGCACATTCTCTTACAGTTTTGAGTAATTGGTTGAGTAATTTTTACCGTAGTATCTTTCATTTGGATCGATGATCTGTTGAACTGTGGTCTCTAGAAGTTAAGGCATTTTGTTTAACTGTTTTAGAATCTAATTAAGAGGTAATTGTAGCCATTGGTTATTAAATTGTCTGTGTAATGGTATGCATACATCAGTATGTGTTCTTCTTGTGCTATTAGTATTGTTTTGTGGCTTTGATTTTATTCACGCCAAAGAGGGATTTTAATTGAGGGCTCTAGAATTGAGCCATTTTGTTTAACTGTTTTGGAATCTAATTAAGAGGTAGCTGTAGCCTTTGGTTATGAAATTGTGTATGTGATGGCATGCATATATCAGTATGTGTTTTTGTTCTATTAGTATTGTTTTGTGGCTTTGATTATGTTCAAGGGAAAGAGGGATTTTCAATTGAGGGCTCTAGTTTCTATTTTGACCAGACTCATTGGTTGTATGATCTTTTTATTTGCAAAGATGTGTTTTATAGCTTGACTTGTTTGTTGTGTTTTGAACACTTGTAGTCTGCTTCCATTTGTTCATTGCTAAATGGATGATCTATAGTTATAAAATAGTTTAAAAACTCTGAATCTTGATCTCTAATTGAGGGTTTGTGGCAGTTTGGGGAAGTAGTCCACCAGTGTTTGGCTTATGATTTTGTTATTTTCTTTAACTATGAAGTTTTTATCATTTTATCTGTGCACTGATTTCACCCTCTTGGACGTGGGTTCTCAGGGTGTTTACACCTTTTCCTGTTGTGTGTGGCTTATTATTGTAGGCTTGATATATACTGATTCTGGTTATCAAGATTCGTATAGTATCTGTAATAATAATACTTAACTAAATATTGGCTTACTTTGTTATAATTTTTTCGCAGGACTTGCTAACAAGAAGACAATCACTATTCAGCCCGCTGGAAAAGAACAAGCTGTCTTGTTGGCAACATCGAAGACCAAGAAGCAGGCCAAGCCTGCAAGTTTACTCCACAAGTCTGTGTTGAAAAAGGAGTTCCATCGCATGGCTAAGGCAGTTGTAAACCAGGTAACTACTTGAGAGAAACTATATTCACTGGCTATTAAAATGTTAAATTTTAATTATGGAATACATTACCGACTACTTTTGTTTGACATTGCTGCAAACGCCACCCTAGTCTGCCTCTATCGCCATCTTCATCTGTCACCATAACCTGGACCAAGTCGTTAACTTTTTGAAATTGACCATTTTGATCCAAATTCCTTTTTCTCGTAACACTTTGATCCAAATTGGTTTTGACCTGTTACCCAATTGATCCTTCTGTTTACCAGCCTTATCTAGCTAGTTTTTTTTTAACTAAAGATCTATAAAAATGTTTGCATTTGTTTTGCCTACTTATTATCTATTTATACTTGAGCTTTACATTCTTAAAAACATATTTGTGGTGCAGGTTGCCAACAACTACTACAGGCCAGATTTGAAGAAAGCAGCTCTTGCAAGACTGAGTGCTGTTAACAGGTGTCTTAAAGTTTCAAAGTCTGGCGTCAAGAAGAAGAACAGACAGGCTTCAAGGATTTATATCAGGAACTGAAAACCAAATGTATGTCTTTGAACCGTGTTTTTTTTCATTAAATATTCAGGATTTTAATTTCTAGACTCAAAACAAATTTCATCTTCTTCTTATGTCTGTCTCTGTTTGATGTTCTGGGAGTTAAAAATGGTTGTTTTTTTAGTGCTTCTGATCATAATTATGTTTTTGATTAGTTCTGCTTAATTTTTTATTTAACTCTTATCTGCAAATGTTCACAGTTTATATTGTTTTTCCAAAGGGTGTAAACGAGTCATGTTGGCTCGTTAGCTACTCAGGGATTGGACTGAAAAAAACTTGATTTTGTGTCTAAACAAGCCTTTTGTTTGCTCTTATATACATACTATATACCATACTATTGAATATATACTTGGATTTTGTCTGGGGATTGGAGATTGGGTCCTTCGGTCACCCAATCACCCATGAGTGTATGAATATTCCCTCCACACTCCTCGGTGTGGAAGGCCCGTCAGCCATTGGGGTTACCGAGGGTAGTCGGGCAATTAATTTGCCGTCCAAAAATAACATATAAAACTATAAAAGAGTAAATTACATCAATGGTCCTTGTGGTTTGATTAGATTTCACCTATTTTTCATGAATTGTAAAAATTAAGGCTATGGTCCTATGGTTTCTACATTCGTAACGTCTATAGTCTTTGGGATGGATGCGTGTTAAATTATTCCATTAAACTTTTTAAAATGATGATTATACCCCTTCTTTTTTATTTAATATAAACAATTTAGAAAATTAAATAACTCATTGTCAACCACCATCATCTGAAACGACTGCTGTCTTTTTAGCGGAATTGATTATGTTTCTTTATATTTCGGTTGAAGTTTTCTTTTTAGCGGAATTGATTATGTTTCTTTATATTTCGGTTGAAATAAATTGGGAGTTCTGATAAAAAAAAAATGCGGAATCGATTAGGGGAATTGATTATGCTGTCTTCCCCAAACCTGGATTATGCGCCAATGGCGATTCTAATATGTGTACTCTTTTGCCTATCTCCTCGACAAAGCCCTCCACAACCACCTCTTCATTGGCGGTCAATAGTTCTCCAGTGTTGATTTGTTTATTCAATCTCTAATTCTTCATTTGCAAAAGGGGTTTTCTGAAAATCTATCCTTTCCTTTTTCATCTATGACAATACTCATTGAACAAATAAAAAGCTTATATGAGAACAAAAACTAAAAGTGTTGCTTATTATGTCGGTTAGAAATTGAACACCCCACGTAATAGAAAATTTTTTAACCGCAAACATCACACCCGGTTACCCGGGAGTCTTATCGTGACAAACGACCACATATAATTAGATTAGCTAACTTTAGCACCAATTGAGTTAACGAAATCAAACCGTTCAGTTCTTATCTAGAGTGGAGGTAAATTCTTTTTCGGAAGCGGCTTTGTCTACTATACCATAATGATTTGGGATTTCACATTTTCACCAGAGTGGTGGCACCGCAGACTAGAGATTGTGGTGGTGAGAACGAGAAATTGTGGTGGTGCCGGCGAGAGATGGTGGTGGCTATGTTGTAAGAGACTGAGAGAGATGGTTTAATTATGAGTAAAACCATCTCTAACGTTAAAGCCCACACTTCTCACATACGCATCTAGTTCACATCAGCTTTTCTCAACTCTCCACAAATCCTTCCAACATACACATTTTTGTCCCAAGAGGCCAAGACTAGAATACCTCATTCCCCACATGTACCCACATGTACTTAAATTCATGGAGGGGGATTTCGTTATATATAACTAGTAGCTTAAAATGGTTCTTACAAGTTCTCAAAATCAATTAGTTCTCAAATGATCCTCCTTCATATATATATATATATATATATATATATATATATATATATATATATATATATATATATAGGGAGAGGATCATTTGAGAACCAATTTGATTTGAGAACTAAAAAAAACCAATTTGAGCCACATGTTTATTACATGTATCCCCCTCCCATGAATTGTAGTGGTCCCCCCCCCCCCCCCCCCTGAAATTTGTGGTTGAGATTTAGTTCTCAAAAGTTCTCAAAATAAAAAGTTCTCATTTGAACCTAACCCTATATAGGGAGAGGATCATTTGAGAACCAATTTGATTTGAGAACTAAAAAGAACTAATTTGAGCCACAAGTTTATTACATGTATCCCCTCTCCCATGAATTGTAGTGGTCCCCCTTGAAATTTGTGGTTGAGATTTAGTTATCAAAAGTTCTCAAAACAAAAAGTTCTCATTTGAACCTAACCCTATATATATATATATATGTGTGTGTGTGTGTGAAAGAGATGATTAAAAAAACAATACATGTGTTGCACGCCCTCACATGCCTCCCGTTGGTTGGAGGTGGTCTAAGAGGACAGTGGTGGCGGGTCTCACTAATCTTTTTATTCTTATTTTATTATTTTTTAAAGTGAATATCACAGTTAATTCATACACTGTTGGATTTTTTAATGGACGTCCATCCCAAGGACTGTAGGTGTAACAAATGTGTAAATCATAAGACCATAGCCGTAAAGTTTAAGTTCATGAACAATAGGTGAAATCTGACCAAACCACAAGAACCGTTGGCGTAATTTACTCTTTATAAAATTATGATAAAACAATTAAAATAATATATATTTGCTAGGGATGAGAACCGTTGAACACTCACTCATCATTTGCTAATCCATCAACCCTCATTCAATGGTTGGATTAAGTTCGGAGCTCTGGATGAACGTCATGTGACATGTTTTTTTTTTTAATACAAAAGGTATAAAAGACTTTTTACCAACCCATAAAGTACCTCCCTTAAAATGTCTTTGACTCTTTTTTTTCGGTATTTGCATTTTTATCATTAATTCAGTTGCAGTTTCGACTTTTTTTAAAGTTCTTTTTCTAAACGTCCGTGTTAACATCAATGCTACGAAATTAGCAAAACTGATGGGTGTTTTGACATCAGTGCTAATAGATGCGTTTTTAAATGTTAATGTTAATGTTAAAACAGACGTCTGGAAAAAAGTTTTAAAAACGTCGAGACCACACTAAATTAAAGATAAAAAATACAACGAGTATAATGGTATAATTTTTCTAAAAAACCAAAAACGGATAAAAAAGTTAGTGTGGGGGAGTGGTAGATTTTGAAGTTTTGGGTTTAACTAATAGGAGTGTGCCACGCATGAGAAAGAAAAAAATTAAAGAATTATAAAAAATTTTCAGGGGGAGTGGTAGGTTTTGAAGTTTTGGTGGTTTTATTTATTTAACTAATTTTGTTAGTTTTATATAATAATTAATTCAAAAAAAAATTACTAAACATAAAAATATATAAAAGAAACACAAAATACAAAATATAAATTACTAAATATTAAAGAAATAAAAAACACCAAATACTATAAATACCACCTAAACTAATACGACCATTACGAGTCCGAGTCGGAATCAGTATCGGACTCAAATTGGACATTCTTCTCGTATTCTTGATATCAGTGTTCTTCCTTCAACACCTCCTCAAGGGCGGCCCAGTCCTCCTCGTATTCTTGATCCAATACTTAAGCAACCGGTCCTTGGACGTCCTGAAGATGGACTTCATCGTGAAATTGACGGTAGTCCTCAAGTGGCTCATTCGGTTGGTTCTGCGTCAACAAGTAATCAAAAGCCCAGTTCCAGATGGCATCATCGTCAGTTGAAGGGTCCTGGACCGGGAGGTGGAGGGTGAGTAACAAGTGGGGGTGGAGGTTGAGCAACAAGTGGGGGTGGAGGTTGAGCAATAGGTTGAGGTGGATGTTGTTCAAACGGTGGAACAAAACCTGGAGCCGAAACCAAAACAGGATGTTGAGCAACCGGTAGAGGTCCTAAATGATTGTATCATATTCGCCTTCCTCCACGATATTCACGAAAAATATCTCGTAGGGAAGTTGACATTGTAAGATGGTCAAATTCTTGAAAAAATTCTAGTATGTTTTGAGGTATCATGTGGTAATTTTTTTAAAATAAAGAGGTGAATGTTTTTTTGAGGTGAATGTGGTATGTTTTTTGGTGAATGGAATAGTGTATATATATGTATGGGTTAGGTTCACCTAAAAACCACCCTTAGCCTAAAAACCAAAAAACTACCTACTTTTGGTAAGGTTTTTAAAACATAACATTGTTGGGCATTATTTAGAAGAATTAGAACTGGAGGGGTAATTTTGTCAAAAAGAAAACAAGTGTAAAAAGGAGAAGCGTAAGATCTACGCCTCAGTTTCCCGCCCGTCTCTTCGTCTCTCCTTCTCTCTCTCAAACGACGATCAGCATAGGGTTTCAGAAAATCTATGATCGATCGCAAGTAATCAACGATCCAGATGTGAAATCGTCGACTGCGAGCAAAGTAACTACCAGGTAAACACTCGAAAACAACCTATTATTCTTTAAAACCACTAATTCGCGACGAATCTGCGCATTAGGGTTTTTTGAAAACGCCGATTTCATGATTATACGTTGAATTTTCGAAGTTTTGCTCTTGATTTCACATTTACATGCCATAGATTACTTGCTTATTCAGTTTTCATGACTTATCTACTCCTACATTCCAACTATCTTGTGCACAAGTGCTTATAAAATGTCTAAAAGGTTTGTGTTAGAGGAATGACCATTAGCAGGTCATATACCTTTGAGAATCTGACGAATTATTTGTCAAACATGAGGTTATATACTATCCATGGTTTGGTATGTTAGGTATTGCTTTGATTTTGAAATTCAAGACTCATATGTCACATAGAAATCGCATGTCATCACCTGAATATGCATATTGTATCATGATTGTAGCATACACTTGTTACAACACATAGAATACCCTGGATATATGTAATATGACAGTATAATGCATATATGCAATATGAATGTACGTTGCATACGTGCATCATTACATTGTTTTACATGTATGTATATAAACTCTTGTTACTTATATGCAATATATTCTGAACTGGCTCATTGAATAGATTTAAAATTACTGAACCAAAATTTGTGTTCGATAACTACAATGCCTGTTTTTTGACTTTGCACTTTCTTACGCTGCATATACGCAAAGTGTCTAATGCACACATTCATTGTTTGTATATACAGGGCAAAAAAAAAAAAAAAAGATGGATGCAACAAATGAAATTTCAAATATACTAAATGCTACAAAGATAACAAAAGGAAAAGGAACATCGACAAATGTTTACAAAAAAACATACAAACCAAGGCCAACAAGAGTTCAACGGAAGGTTGAAAAAGATGATGCTGAAAATGAACAGAAAAAAACTTTTGATGAAAGCAAGGAAAAGACTAATGATCAGGCCATAAGGAATATTGTAGGTAATGTTTTGGAAGCAATTAACCAAGATCATAACATGCATGTCGATGAGGAAACAACGTTGGTTGATATGAATGAAAACCACGTCAACGATGATGAAGACGTGAACCCTCCAAATGATAAAGTAAAAAAACAAGGTATATTTACAAATAATTATTATTCAAACGCGTATCCCTTATTTGCAACTTATTTGTATCATAAAAATACAAACTTACAAACTTGATATAAACAGGAAAACAAGGCATGATGAAGGCGTTAGCAGCAATGGTTGAGCCATCAAGAGACAAGCAAATTGCAGGTATTGTAATGATTATATTACTTTTAATAACACAATGTTGCATATATGCAACATGGTCACTAATAAAAATGTTTTGAAATTAATATAATCAGATACAAGCAAAAATCAAAGAAAGGTAAGCATGGGGGCGACTAAAAAGCGAACAAGTGAGGTCCACGATAAGACTGGTTGTAGAGACACGATTCATGATGACATTACGGGTACAATTTAGTTTATAATGTTATCAAAACATGTTATACACATGTAACACCGTTCATATATTAACATGATGTAACTAAAATGTACACAGAGGGCAGGGAAGACAGTGATGGCATCACAAAAAAGCCAAAAAAGTACCATACACGAAGTACGAAGGTACAAAAGAAGACTGTTACCGAAGATGCAACAGGTATATATGATACGCGTACATGTTTTTTAATATAAAATACATTCATGCACTATTAAACTAAAATGGTAATGGTGAACTGTGGTAGTAAAAAGAAGGGCTGATAAAAAAAACAGGAGAGAATGCGGAGATGAATCTGAGGAAGTCGTAGATATGGAGTTGCTTGATTTGACTGATTCTGAAGGAGGAGCTAGTGGCGGAACATCCAAACCAGGTCAGCCAATTATTGAAAAAAAAAAAAGCATATTAGTCGTAGATATGGAGTTGCTTGTATTATATCCATCATGCACACGCGCATTATAATCGTCATGCGTATATGCATTATAATCACCATGCGTATATGCATTATAGTCACCATGCATATATGCATTATAATCGCCATGCGTATATGCATTATTGTCACCATGCATATATGCATTATGGTCATCATACATATATTATAGTCATTATACATGTATGCGTATATGCATTATAGTCATCATGCATATATGCATTATAATCATCATGCATAAATTAATTATCGTCATGATGCATATACGCATGTATGCATCATAGTAACAGTCACATTACATGTTTGCAAAAAAAAAAAAAAAAAAAAAAAATAAATAAATAAATAAATAAATAAATAAATAAATAAATAAATAAATAAAATAAATCATGTTGCGTATATGCAATAAAGTTATGTTGCATATATGCATCATTAAAAATAAAATGATTATTATTATGCATTTTTTAAACTATATTACTTCCATAATTAAGGTAATCTGTTATGCAGTGAAAAAAAAGCAAGGGCTGAAAAGGAGTCACCATAAAAACCCAAAACAAGCCCCTAAACTGGCACGAGAGGTTAGTAATGCCAGGGAATTGCCAGGATTAAGGCCACACGCTGTCCCAAAACAATTGGTTGACACAATTAAGAAGCTGAGCAAAAAACAAAGAAAGGCCGTGAGGGATATAGGGTTTGGAAAAATATTATCATTGAAGCTTGATACGATACCAGCAAAGTTGGGTCACTTTGTTGTAGAAAAGTTCGACCCGGACAATATGGTAATAGACCTGGGAGATAAAAAGATCAGTGTAGACGAGGAGGCAATACAAACACTGTTGAGTCTGCCAAATTCAGGAGTGGATTTGACAATAGGAAAGACATCAAAGAAATTTGAAGGAATCCAAAAGCAATGGAGAGACATGTACCCGAACGTGGGAGTTTACCCGTCAGAAATAGCATTAAGAATAGAAAACAACCCCAATGATGACGGGTTGATGTTCCAAATTGATTTTGTTGCCCTTTTCATAAACACGTTGGTCGCTGTTCAAGGTTCAGGGGCATGCAAGTTAAACTTTGTGCATCAACTCAATGAGGATGTCACAATTAAAGATTGTGACTGGTGTAGATTCATAGCGAGTACCTTGAAAGTCTCAAAAAAAGATTGGAAATCCTGTGGTAAGAAATCAAAGTTTAGCGGGGCTGTCACAATCTTGTTGGTATGTAATTACAAAAGTATATAAATATTATATGTTGCTCATGTGTTATATAAATCATAAATCATCATGTACTAACATTTTCATGTTTTACATAAAAAACACAGCTTCTATACGTGGACAGAATTGTGTGTCCGGGTTACAACAATGAAAGAAATCAAAGCCCATTGCAATTCTGGACCTATGAAAGGCTCATAAAAAGACAAGATGCTGAAATAAACGGGGATGGGTTTGGTGGTGGGGAATTGAGAGATTTATATGTTGATCTGAAAAACTATGTGGACAGTGATGATGATGTGGGTGTAAGGGAAGATGAAGGTGAACAATATGGGAGTGGTGATTTAAACAATTTGAATGAGGTATGTCATATAGCACAAATACCCATTTAGTGTAATACTCATGTTGCATATATGCATTATAGTTATCATGCATATAAGCAACATACTTTGCATAATGGGTATTTATATAAAACATTCATCATACACATATCTAACATGTTCACGTTGCATATATGCAACGTGTGGCAGATACACATATGTAACATGTTCATTGTCATATATACAACTTGTTCATGATGTTTATATGCAACGTATTCATGTTGCATATGTGCCACATGTCCGTGGTGCGTATATGCAACATGTTTATGTGTTTATTTTAATCGTATTCAAATATGTTTCTGATTTAATAGGGCGGCGTGGAAAATTATTGTGGAGAAAAAAGGGACACATTGATGAAGGATAGTGTAACAGATGATAACGAGGTATGATAATTAAAAAAAAAAAAAAAAGCATATTACTGATGTTATTTAGTTACATCTTATTTATTTTTTTATTTTTTATTTACCATCTTTGGTACTTAACTATATGTTTATGTCACTAATTGCGTTTATGTTTACCAGCCATCCGTGAATAAACTAAATGTAATGCTTGACGCTATGGAGAGAAGAAAGCATGAGTTTGAAATGGCTCTAACTGAGGCAATATCTAAAACCACGGATAGTGAAGGCATATCTGCTGTTATTAAGAGATATGTAGCTCTTCTCACCACCAACATTGTAGAAAACAGTACCCCGGAACAATGGACACAATTCTTTGAAAAAAACATAGAAGAAATTGGTAAAACCATTGATGATGATATAAGGAAAAATAATTTCGAGAAGTCAAAAATTACGGGTAACAAGAAAGATTGTCAAGCGAAAGAGTCAAGCAAGTCGGGGTTTAGAAACGACAGTATGGAACTTGACACATTAAATGAAGTTTCGAACGCGAGTTTGGAAGATGGTGGCAAAGAGGCACCCAATAGTGCACCCCTGATAAAAAGTAGGAAAAAAATGACAAAACGTGTGGTGGATGTGACCGAATCAACAAAATCGTCAATTCCGTACATTCAGGTTGAAATCAATGAAGAGTTAACTGAAAAGGAGACATTGGTATGGAGGTATTTATTGGTACTTGAGGACAACAAGCGGCAACATGAGAAAAAAAAGACAAAAGACGAAGAAAAGATGGCAGGGACTGAAATGACATTCATGTAAGTTAATTTTGAACCTGATATAATCGTATTATACATGAGTTGTGATATGATTATCTGGGACGTATGAATAATATAGTCACACATAAAGCATACATGTTGCATATATGCAACATGATAATGTTGCATATACGCAACATGATAATGTTGCATATACGCAACATGCTCTGAATACATATATACAACATGTTCCAGTTCTGTATCTTCAACATGCACATATAAAAATGTTAATTACATGCAGGCGTGAATTGTTTTCAACATCAGCTGGTGTAGAAATAAAAGCATTTTTAATGCTATCTCTACTGCCAGAACAAGAAGTAAATAAAAATGTTATCGACTGTTGGTCAGCCGTGTTGAATTACAAGGAAAGTACAGTATCTCCTGGCACGCCAAGAAGGTTGTTCCTACATGCGTCAACAATTGTAAGTGCCAAGAATGTTACATAATAATTAATGTTTTTTTTTTTTTTTTCATATATATTCAAACTAACATGTACTTTATTTGCACAATTAACAGCCACAGTGGATGTTGAATAAATGCTTGAACATTGAAGTTATGGTGAGTGAGTTCAGGAGATCGTTAAGGAGGGTGCTTGAAAGAATGACACACGAGATGGATCTCACAAGATATAACATAATAGTTGTGCCAATGGTGGAAAAAAGTCATTGCTACATGATAACATTCGACCTAGATGACAGTTCTGTATGCGTGATAGATAGCATGCACAAGTCGACGGGTTTGATTGCATTGAAGGATGATGCAAAGTATGTAAAAATGAGCGTGCCGTATAAAGTGGTGAGTACAATATGCATGTACAAACAATGTTGCATATACGCAACATAATCATGTTGCGCATACGCAACATGATTATGTTGCGTATATGCAACATGGTTATGTTGCGTATATGCAACATGTGAATCAAACGTAATGATCGTACTTAATTTACTTCCACTTTTTCATTGTACAGAAGCACATAATTTCAAGCTACCTGGTCAGTGTCAATCATCCAAGTGGAAAGGCAATTCAAAGGGAACGGATCATACAAAAGCGATTAGCATGGGAAACAAAAGATAACATGATAGATTCTGGTATCTTCTTAATGAGACACATGCAAATGTTTATGGGGGCTGGAGAACGATTAGATTGTGGCTTCATCGAAAACGAGAAACTGATTAAAACGCAAATAATCAACTTAAGGATGAAGTTCGCAGCATGCATAATATTGTCAGAAAACAACGAATACAAAAATCGAGTTATAGAGGAGGCAGAGGAGGCGAGTAAGGCGCTGAGAGGATCTAAGAAATTGGAGAAGCTTAGGAAGGATGCTGATATGCACAGTAAAAATCTGAAGGTGTTGGTGGCTGAAACAAAAAAATATGGCTGACGGGTCTTGTTAAGTTGTTTGTAACTGTTTTTTACATAGTATTTTGATAACAGAAAGTTGTTGCATGTATGCATCAGCAAAAAACGGCAGACCGTTTGAAGTACCGGTAACATTTTGATCAACTGTTTGGGATGTTTTACTCTTACTACCTTCTTTTGTGTTTTGAAAAACCATCTTGGCCGTTTTATTTATATTACAATGTTTGTTCTTCGCTTATATCAAATGTACATGGAAGTGTAATAACAAAGGAAATTAAGAATCAAACAACCATTACCTGCCGGATCCAAGGAAAAAACAACTTTTAAAATGGTATTTCGTATACAGTGTATGTATAAACCAAATTTAATAATTACAAATGACCGTGATATATTGTGTTATACCGCATTAATGGGTATAATTTGAACGCCATAATTATAACCTCTATTTTAAACGTACGGTCGAGCGGATCATGTTACATTATACATCATGTTATGTTATAATAACATGTGAACGCACCCCAATACATCATGGTGTAACATGTATATAATAATGTTGCATATATGCAACATGGTTTCATAACGATGATTATGTAACGATGCATAACTCAAACAATGGCTCAAACAATATATAATATATAACGGTGGGTACCCAAATAACAGTATCAACATGTAACATTTTTTTTTTTTAAACACGATCAAAGGTTTCAAAAATTCAAGACGCATGAAAGTTATATGAATCATAACATGGCCAGACATAAATAAATATCACGAATATAAATAGGGATCAAGAGTCACGGTTGGTAGACGATTCACCAACGGGGCCAACAGAAGGAGGTACATAACGACCAGACGCGAGTGCTGTAGCAGCAGTGACCTTTGCACAGCTACGCGCGTTGTGTCCGGGTCTACCACATGTAGTGCATTTCCTCTGGACTTTCTTATGTTGTTCGATGGCCTTTTCACGTTCACCGACTATACGTGCATCACTATGTCTTCCCTTGTGCTTTACAGCTTCTGGTGCAACAAGAACGGTATCAGAGTCAGGTGCAACAATAACAGTATCAGAACCAGACTGTACACTCCCGTAAAAATAGTTAATAACAGAGTCCTTGTTGTTGCAAGCAGGCTCAACCGGCACATCCTTTAAAATACGGCCTTGCATAGCTAGCAAATCATCTCGGAGAGCTGTAAGCTTATCAGGACGGGATCTTAAACGGTCCGCGCATTGGGTGACAATATCAATGATTTCACTTCTAAGTTTAGACTCCTCGTCATTATCAGCAGAATATCTATGATCAACACTGTATACACTTTTCGGTAAAGCGCCGCGTCTCCAACGTTTAAGGACGTACCGGTCAGGGATTTCATCAACCTCATTGAAAGAGTACACAGCAAAGATATGTCGACATAGGTATCCAACTCGAGTGAAACACAAGCAAGTGCATGATGACGATTTGTCGATCGGGTCAAATTTAACCTGCACATTGTAAGAAAAAAAAAAAGACATTTTTATAACTGATATATAAACATGTGTGTAATGCACATATGTAACATGTTTATGTTGCACATATGCACATACAAAAAAAAATATATATATATATATATATATATATATATATATTTGTATACATACACACCATGTAAAAGGAAAGGATGTATAAATACCTCAAAATTGGCAACGATCTTCCGTTTTTTATTGAATTGTGAAACGGTGTATTTCATGTTACCATCGGTGTCGGTGCTAGTGTGTGTCAAACATCGCTTTTGCGATCTATCAATCTCCTTTTGAACTTCTAAGAATATCTTGTTTGTATATACCAATGATGCGTGCCTTTCAAACGGAGCCTCTGTTAATAAACTTTAAGCAGCCGTGTCACTTGCAAACTCTTCCTCACGCTGATGGTAACGTTGCCAATCTATAGCAGTGTCAAAACATAGCAAAAATTGCACGAGGGTGTTAGATGCACTTGAATTCAATTTAAACGCAGCATTCGTGCTCTCACATCTTGAAGTTGTACTCATGAGATTAGACAACGGTACTTCTCTGAAATAACACGGTACCCACCGCTTCCTAATGCCATACATGGTATTTAACCACACAACATCACGTAGTTTGTGGGTATCAATAAGCGCCTGCCATTTTTCCTCAAACACAGACGGTAATATCATCTTATCCCACACCAACTTTTTTATGCCCGCCCGTATAGCGGTGCTATCTAACACTTCGCCTTGAAGCTGAAAAACAATAAGAATAATAGTAATAACAATAAAACACGCGAGATGATGTATAATTTAACAAATATAGCAACAAACTTATTGCACGCGCATAAGATTGCACATACCTTTGCGGGCAACTTGTCCATAATGTGCCACGCACACAAGTGATGCACGGACTCAGTAAAAACGGCCTCAACTGCACTTTTCATAGCACCATCTTGATCGGTATATACCAATACTGGTTGCTTTTTGTGAGCCTTGAGGAAAGTATCAAGAAGCAACTTATACGTCTCGGTCTTCTCATCATATAATAAAGCAGCACCGAAAGTTACACATCTTTTATGATGATCAATGCCAGTGAACGGTACAAATATCATACCGTATCTGTATTAAAACAAAAGAAATGATTATAAAGGTTCAAACACGCGAAAAGCATACATATATTAACTGAATTTATTAACTGAATTTATGTTGCATACATATAACATAAGAATGATACATATATTCAAAATAAGCACATTACACATAGGCACAATGTTATTATGTTGCATATACGCATTATAACTGTTTCAAACATACACGTCTTCGTAACACAACTAAAATAATACATAATATGTATTTTAAATCGTGTAATCATAAAGACACTTACTGGTTAGTTTTGTAGGTAGCATCAAACGCTAATACATCGCCAAATACCTCGTAATTGCACCTTGATATACCATCAGCCCAAAACAAAAATCTAAGCTCATTATTAACAACTTCATGATGAAAAAAAAAGTTGTTTAGGTTCGCCATACGAGATGACAAAGTGTCAACAACCAGTTGTGCATCTCTGCTCGTTATAAACACCCGAATGTCTCTAGCATAATTTTTGAAATCGACCGCTGTACCACGCACCTTATCAACACCCCCTTTTATCGAACACCGTATCTTATGTGCTCTGGTCGCACCAATCTTGTTCAAACTAAGCTGATGGACAAATTGTTGTTCGTCGAAACCCATCTTCCTACGTTTGCGCGAAAAGTCCATGTTATCTTTATCAATGAGGCGGTGATTGTGCGTCTCGACAAACCCCTGAACACTAAATTTTGGGGTGCCCTTGATAACTTTAAATCTAATACACGCACCACAATTTGTTAAGTTGGACTTAGTTCGACGACGTTTATGCACAACTGACGGAGATGTGTAAAAACTAGAATTTTTCAACGTTGCTGTACCAGCTCTGTTGCATAATACGTATTTGTGAGTAACATCTTTGGTCGGTTTCCTATTCTTCTTGGTAGTGCCTAGACGTGTAGAGAATCCAGCCTTATCAGCATAGTCATTATACATCTTAAGAGCATCACTCCACGAATCAAAAACAACACCTATAAAAGGTTTAAACTCAGTAGGCACGTCGGGTTTCCATAACATTGTTCCATTGGGCGAAGCAAATACTTTGCTTGATATACACCCTACACAAGGAATAAATTAAAAAAAAAAAAAATACAATTAAACTTTGTCACACACACACACATAATACAACATTAATACTTGTAATCAACATAAACAAAAAAATGTTGCATATATGCAACATGGTATGACTGCATATATGCATCATGTATATTTGTTACACGTGCCAACAATATCATAATTACCACGATCCTCGACGTCAATCAAACGCATGTCAGACACAACTTCATTAACAGCAACAGAAGAGATAGGTTGTATGACGGTTTCATGCATCATGTGAATTGTTGGTGTATCACCACCCCCGGTATCGGATGCTTGAGTTGCTTCAATGGTTGACATACTCATAGATGTGTTTATGTTAACGTTCTCATGTGTACTCACGATTTCATATTCTGATAAAGAAAAGAAAAAAAAAAGAATCAATATAATGTAATTGTAATTCATTGAGTGTTTAGTAAATGAAATAAACAAATGTATGTGCATAACATATAACGTATACGGGTTATCATAACTTATGTTGCATATGTGCAAAAGTACCTCCACTGTCAATTTCACGGAAACTTAATTGATCAACAGGTTGTGGATGGTTGATATCAGGTAAATTTGAGGTGTCGATAACAGAGTCTTTAGCAGGTCCAGCAGAAACAGGTGACATTGCTGTTTAAGTGTGGATACTATGGAGTTATACCCGCTTATATCAAATGTACATGGAAATAACAAAGAAAATTAAGAAACAAACAACAATTACCTGCCGGATCTTCCGAAAAACCAACTTTTATCAAAACGTCGTGAAGTGCGATACAGATTTGAGATATACACAACGCTAATAAAGATGAAATACACGTCGCGAACTCAGGTCGTCAGTCGTTGGATGTCGCCAGTCGCCGGGTGTCGCCGTTCGCCGGGTGTCGCCGGTCGCCGGCGTTCGGATCGAAGAGGGGGGAGGCAGACGGCGAACGTGAATCTGTTAGGTTTTTAGGGTTATCAATGTGGTACAGGAGAAGGTAGCGTTCTTTTAAACAGTTATGGTGTAAAATTACATAGATGCCCTTAATTAAAATGGTTTTTTGGTTTTTAGGCTAAGGAGTGGTTTTCACATGATCTTTACCCATATATGTATATATATATATAGGGGGAGGATCATTTGAGAACCAATTTGATTTGAGAACTAAAAAGAACTAATTTGAGCCACAAATTATTTACATGTATCCCCCCTCCCATGAATTGTAGTGCCCCCCCCCCCCCCCCCTGAAATTTGTGGTTGAGATTTAGTTCTCAAAAGTTCTCAAAACAAAAAGTTCTCATTTGAACCTAACCCTATATATATATACATATGTATATATCATTTGAGAACCAATTTGATTTGAGAACTAAAAAGAACTAATTTGAGCCACAAGTTTATTTACATGTATCCCCCCTCCCATGAATTGTAGCGGCCCCCCCTGAAATTTGTGGTTGAGATTTAGTTCTCAAAAGTTCTCAAAGAAAAAAGTTCTCATTTGAACCTAACCCTACATATATATATGTATATATATATATATATATATATATATATAGAGAGAGAGAGAGAGAGAGAGAGAGAGAGATGAAGGATAAAGTGAAAAACACCCCCACTTTTGAAAACCTAGGAAACTCCATCATTCTAATCCAAGGGCTACCATTAATTCATTTATTTTCTATTTAGGAAACTCTATCATTCTAATCCAAGGGCTACCATTAATTCATTTTATATCACCTGTTTAGTCATTTTACTATTTTTTTTAAAATGAAAAGGGTATTATGGTCTGCATATTTTTTGTTTGCAGGTCTACCCCCCATCTACAATCTGCTACCCCCCCCCCCCAATCTACAATCTGCATGACATCACATCACCTTTTTCTTTTCTCCATTTCTATCTTTTTTTTCATTTTCCCTCTACATTTTTTCCTTAGTTAAAATTAATCTCCATAGATATTTTCCATTCCACCTATTCACCTTCAAAAGTTCCACATTCACAACACACCCTCCTTCGTTCTCACCGACCCTTCACCAATTTTGCGATTGAAGTTCAATTCGTCTCCTCACCCAACCTAGTCATCCTCCATTTAGTCGACCTCCTTTATCGTCATCGCTCGCATGTCCGCCACCAGTAGCATTCCCGACTGAACTTCATTAGGTCACACAACTCCACCCTTTCGTCTAAAACATTCCATCTTCGAGTTTCAAGTTGTGTTTTCATCTACCACCAGTAGCATTCCCGATTGTGCATACGATGAACCCGCCAACTGCACCATCCAACTTCACGGCGACTGATCAAACATCAAAGACCTCTATGTAAGATTATTTTTTTAATAATTTCCATTTTTAATTTCTGGGGTTGTTCATCGGTTTTACGTTAATAGATTTGTGATGTGCTCGGAACGACTCTAAAAACTACTATAAAAACCTAGACCTAAACTAGACCTAGACACACCTAATTTTACCGAAAATACCTAAACTAAACCGAACCCTAAGGCAAGTGTACCTATCGGATAGTAGAATAGCTAGGGCAAGACCGGAATATCGAACCTAGGGCACTCTATAGACAAGACTTAACCTAGACCTAAGAATGGGAAATTTGAGTAAATTGATTTGGGTTTTTGAATTGAGATTTAATTAACTACTTAACTAACTACGAGCAAACAGACGGACACAGGAAACTTCGGAGAAACTCAGATGAGAGAGGAATATACCACCTAGACCTAGACTTGCAATCGATGCTTGACTCTATCTCGGTTCTAATTAATCTGATGGTGGCTAGTTCACCTTTTAAGTCCTTCCTAGACAACGATTCTAACGCTCGAACAAGGGTTCACCTTTTAAGTCCTTCCCACTTCAATTACCCTAGCCACCCTCGAATATACCTAAGGTGCACCTAGACTAACAGGAGCTACCAATAACTACCATGAATGACACGGAATAGCAAGCTAGACAAAACCCTAGGACGCTTCCTTTTGAGACAACGCAACCCTAAGACTTTAACCAACCCAACTACCCGTTAAACCTATACCTTTTAAGTCTTCAGTTTAGCAGCACTTACAATCAAATAATCAACCAACCGAAAATGCAATAGTTCAAGGTAACCCTAAACTACACTTTAGCAATCAACCCTAAAGTTAACTACTTTGGTTAATCTACCTAAACCGAAAGACATTCGCGGGTAAATTAAGCATTAACAGTCAATTAACAATCCGATCATAACACACATAAGCATCAAGCATGGGAATTATTGGAATTGAATAGAATCGTAGCATCAATCAATCAATCAAAACCAAGAATAAAGTCAAAACATCAATCACTCATCATAACGGTCTAGATGGCATAATAGGTTTAGCCTACAATCATATTCTGAACAATAAAAATACTAAAGTCTGAAACTTGATTCAAAAACATGATAGCAATTGACGGAAACGAAGAAACCGAAAGAACCGGATAGCGTATGGTGATGAAATCTTGGTCTTCCGATGATTCTCCTTGATCTCAGCTCCCTTCTCCTCTGAAATTCGTCCTTGGTCGCTCTGAAAATCGTCTGAAGTTCGAAGAAAATCACGAATACAAACCCTAAAATTGATTTTATATCGATTAAGCAAAGTTTCCGGAATAATAGGCAGCAAGCGTATCGCTTGCTGCTCTCTTCTCTTCAGGCGATACGCATGGACACCATTACACGACAATTTAGTCGGGCGGAACCGACTTTGACTTTTGTTGACTTTCTCCTGGCGCGCGTATCGCCTGCTACACTTCACTCCCCAGGCGATACGCCTGGGGACCTTCCTTCAGCACTTCTTCACTAATTTCTTCTTCAAAGCTCCAACTCCATACTTAGCCTCGGGATTTCATACAAAACCTGTAAAACTCAGAATTACATGAATAACTGACTCGAAGACTCAACTTAACTAAAAACAGATAAAACTAAAGAAAACCGACTCAAACTTGACTCAAACACATACAAAAGATATAAGAAAAGGGGATGTGTTTTCAACACATCAAATATCCCCACACTGACTCTTTTTTCGTCCTCGAAAAATACTGCAATGGAATCATAACCAGGAAATTGACTTCTAAACATTTCACATTTCAAAATGCAATAACCACCATACAATTCCACATTCCATAATGTAATAACACACTAGCTACGATTATCGATATTTCTATCCGATTAAACCCAACCACCAACCTTTTCTTTCGCCCCCATGTGTTTATAAACTTACCAGATATAAGTTCAGTCGCCTATGGATCCCACTAAAGAAAGGTCAAGTTCAACCTATTACCGAATCATATTCAGTCAAAACAAAGGGTAATAATGATTAAATTTATCTTCTCCAACCCCACTTTAAAAGAGATACTAAGATGTCCAAAGAATAACTATTTATTTTTATTTCTTTTGAGCATTTATTCACTAACTTATCATTTTCCTTTTCTTTTCTTTTCTCAATTTTTTTTTTTAATTGGTTACTTTTACCTAAAATTACCAACGGACATCACCAGAGGTACTTTTTCACAAGGTCTTACCCCCGAAATCATACATGAGTATTTTGCCCGCGAGATCCGAAACATCATCAGAGGTACTTACCACGGGATACTATCCTTAGTTTGTACATGAGTATTTTGCCTCTTCACTCAAATTCATTAGCCAAATTATTAACTACATGCTCATTGGAAATTCTAAGGACATAGGAGTATCTAGCCTAAAGCGGTCTCTTCCCTCCTAATCATCAGATTCAGTATCCCTATCACTCCTAAAATGGGAACCCACTAGCAGACTGATTAGCATATTTATACAACAATAAACACATAGGCAATTTAAGCTACTCCTAGGTCAGCTGGGCCTACCGACACATCATAGATTAGAAATGCTTTCCATTCAACCATACTTAACCACAATTCCTAAATTAATCATTAATTATCATTCAAGCACACATTAGAAAATCAATTCCTGGTTTTACTATCATTTTCCACTAACTGCAGCCAGAATCTTGGACATTTTTGACAATTTTTTCAATTTTTTTCAATTTTCTGAATTAAAACTACTAAAAATAAAAGACTCAAGACTATATACGAAAGTATCCCATCCCCACACTTGAATCACACATTGCCCTCAATGTGGAATGGAACAAAAACAAATCAGAATTAAAAAAAAATAAATAAATAAATAAATAAAATAAAAGAAGTTGAAACGTGTTCACCTGAAACTCCAGAGATCCAGCACAGCAACCAACAACGATCCACCAACTCCGGTAAACAGAAAGAATATAAAAAAATTGAAAATTTGAAATTTTCCTGACTTACCTCCCCCAGGCGTATCGCCTACAACCTTGAATCTCCCAAGCGATACGCCTAGAGCTGCACACAACCGGCCCGCCAAAGGATGCAAGCGTATCGCCTATAACCTACCAACCTCCAGGCGATACGCTTGGAGCGTGATTTCCAGAGAATTTTTGGAATTTGACCCAAAAATTTTTCTATCTCCTTTTTCACATACCAGCTCCTCCAGTCGAAATTCTCAGCCAAAACTTCAAATTTGACCTGCACATCCTCAAATTGCTCATAGCACGAATCTCCACAATCACCTGCGAACACAAAACACAAAACCAAGAGACGCCAAATACACGAAAACGAAAAATTTGCAGAAATTTAAATCACAAATACAGAATATACAAACCCGGCACTTATCATTCAACTCTAAACATCACACAACCTCCCAAAACATCTGGAGGTTTCGATTTCACATCTTTCAGCACAAAAACACCAGACTCCACCCGGTTTCTCCTAGCACAACTATCAATTAACCTCCTAAGCCATAAAGCAACCATCTTTAACAAGTACAACCACTGTTTAACTCTCCGATGCTTGAACCTACCCGGAATAACCCGAAGTTTACCCAGGAAACCCAAAGATGGGTCACTCTCACTAACCACCATAGCTAACCTCCCCACACTTGAACTCACCATAATCCTATCATCAATCTCACCTATATCATCAAGTGTGGCTCTCCTACGTCCATCAACAACCACCAACAACTCTTTACGCAACAACTCATCAACGGGTTCTACTAACGGGTCAAAAAGCTCAATTTTATCAACTTCCTCATCTAAACCCCTAGGATCCTCCCCACACTTATCCTCAACTACAACCTCACCCTCCAACCGATTTCCAACTACCAAGTCCTCACCAGTGACATAACTAACACAACTATCCACCAAAGATATGAAAGATCCTAGGAAGCATACGGACTCGCTGTTCTTGTCACCCGATTTACCAACCCTGAATTCAACCGACTCATCATCTACCCTCAAAGTGATCGTGCCCGCGAAAACATCAACTAACGCCCGGGCGGTCCTAAGGAAAGGCCTACCTAAAATCAGAGGGCAGCTAGCATCATATGCAGTGTCAACTACCACAAAGTCTATAGGGAACAAGAATTTGTCTACCTGAACAAGCACATTTTCCACTATTCCTTTGGGTCTAACTACCGACCTATCCGCCAAGGAAATCGTCATCCTAGTCGGCTCTAACTCTCCTAATCCTAGGTGCATGAAAACAGAATAAGGCATCACATTAATGGAGGCACCTAGATCAGCTAAAGCACAAGTAACAGACAAATCACCAAAAGAGCACGGAATTGTAAAGGTACCAGGATCAGTCAATTTTTCAGGCAATTTATTTTGAACTACAGCAGAACAATTAGCATCAAGAGTGACATCTGAAAAACTTTCAAGCTTCTTCTTATTCGTTAACATATCTTTCAGAAATTTAGCATACTTAGGCATTTGTTTAATAACATCAGTAAAAGGCAAAGTGACCCTAAGTTGCTTAAGAAGCTCTAAGAACTGACTGTACTCACGCGCATTCTTCTGCTGGACCAACCTCTCAGGATAAGGAACACGCTTCAGATCATCAGCAGTGATCGGTCTCGGCGCGAACCTCACTCTCTTCTTCTCCTTCACCGCTTCCCACTTCAGCGGCTTCTCTCTAACTATCTCAGCCTCGACGATCGGTGCGGTACTTGCTGGCGTTACGCTCTCGTGCACCCTCCCGTCCGGCGTCTCCAACTCAATCTCCTCATCAACCGGCTCTTCATCAACTACCGCTGGTGATGGACTCTCTAGAACTCGACCACTCCGTGTGGTAACAGCATTAACCGACGCATTGGGGTTTTTATAGGTGCTACCGGAAAATTGACCCCCTCGGTTGTTGAGCTCCTTTAACTGCTTTGCAATATCTCCCACCGACCGCTGCAAATCTAAGAACGAGGCCTGTTGATTTCTCAGTAACGTGTCATGCTCTGCCAGCTTCTTTTGTGTGGCCTCGTCTCTCGCGTTCATCTGCTGCAGGATCTGCGTTTGATTCATCACCAATTCTGTAAGCTCCTTCATAGTCGGGCCTGCATCTCCTCCACCATTCTGATTATACCTTGGTTGAAAACCAGGTGGATTTCCTCCCTCTCGCCATCCTGAATTTTGGCCACTCCTCCACCCAGACTGGAACGAATTACCGAACTGGTTTCGATTTCCAATATAATCCACTTGCTCAGCGGGAGCAAGCGGGCAGTCTCGGGTGTCGTGAGCGCCTCTGCACAGCTCACATTTGGCTTTGATATGGAGTTTGATTTCCTCTAAGGTCTTATAAATGTTTTCTAACTCCCTAGGTGGTATGGTCTCTGAGCCAATGTGATGGACACCCCGGGTGGTAGTAGAAGGAACAAGGGATCGAGTCGGGGCCAAGGTGGCTCTCCGATCTCCGGGGGTCTGCTGTTCAGCGAGTGCGAAGCTCTCAAACAGTTGTTTGCATTCATCGACCGTGAGCTTCTCCATCATGTGTCCTCCAGCAGAAATGTTAAACTCTTTTTGAACCGAATAAGGAAGTCCATTATAGAACTTCTCGATGATAGCCCATTCCGTCAACCCGTGTTGCGGACATCTGCTCAGAAGAGTATTGAAACGCTCATATGCAACAGAATAAGGCTCGTCGGGATCCATGCGAAATGAGTGGATTTCCTCCCGAGTACGCGCAGCCTTAGCTGGAGGATGGTACTTTTTCAGGAATTTGGCGGTGAGATCGTCCCAGGTGGCGATCGAATTAGGCGGAAGCGTCTCAAGCCACTCGGCGGCTCGAGACGTAAGGGAGAATGGAAAAAGACGCAAATAAATGGTGTCGTTCGCGACTCCGGTGAGTCCGAACGTGTTGCAGATACGCGTGAACCTGGAGATATGCATCGGTGCATCTTCGTCCTCACGTCCATGAAACTGGATCGAATGCGTCAAAGCGTTGATGACGTGGGACGGAACTTGCCAATTCGCGGTGTTGGCAATAGCAGGCTGTGCAATAGCAAACCGGGCCTCGGTGACTCCGGCGCTAGCCTGCTCGTGGACGGTGCGACGTGCCGCCATGGATGTGAGATCGGGGAATGGAATGGGTTTGGTGTCGCGTGGGGATGAAGAGGATGGTTTCGAAGGGGTGGTGGTGGAAATGATGAACGCCTCTAGCTCGGTGCGTAGAAGGCGGAACCGCTCACGATTGTCCGCGTCGGGATCAGACAAAGGTGTAAGCTCAGGAGGACCTCGCGAACGGGTGTGTGGCATATAACGGGAATGACTCAAGAAAAATCAAACGAAAATTAAAACCTAAAAGTTCTAGACTCGAAATCAGAAAATCCTAAGACTCTAGACACGGAAAGACCAAAAATACTCAAAATTTCCTCACGACGACCAGAGTTAATCTTGCCAATTACCAAGTGTCCCCGGCAACGGCGCCAAAAACTTGATGTGCTCGGAACGACTCTAAAAACTACTATAAAAACCTAGACCTAAACTAGACCTAGACACACCTAATTTTACCGAAAATACCTAAACTAAACCAAACCCTAAGGCAAGTGTACCTATCGGATAGTAGAATAGCTAGGGCAAGACCGGAATATCGAACCTAGGACACTCTATAGACAAGACTTAACCTAGACCTAAGAATGGGAAATTTGAGTAAATTGATTTGGGTTTTTGAATTGAGATTTAATTAACTACTTAACTAACTACGAGCAAACAGACGGACACAGGAAACTTCGAAGAAACTCAGATGAGAGAGGAATATACCACCTAGACCTAGACTTGCAATCGATGCTTGACTCTATCTCGGTTCTAATTAATCTGATGGTGGCTAGTTCACCTTTTAAGTCCTTCCTAGACAACGATTCTAACGCTCGAACAAGGGTTCACCTTTTAAGTCCTTCCCACTTCAATTACCCTAGCCACCCTCGGATATACCTAAGGTGCACCTAGACTAACAGGAGCTACCAATAACTACCATGAATGACACGGAATAGCAAGCTAGACAAAACCCTAGGACGCTTCCTTTTGAGACAACGCAACCCTAAGACTTTAACCAACCCAACTACCCGTTAAACCTATACCTTTTAAGTCTTCAGTTTAGCAGCACATTACAATCAAATAATCAACCAACCGAAAATGCAATAGTTCAAGGTAACCCTAAACTACACTTTAGCAATCAACCCTAAAGTTAACTACTTTGGTTAATCTACCTAAACCGAAAGACATTCGCGGGTAAATTAAGCATTAACAGTCAATTAACAATCCGATCATAACACACATAAGCATCAAGCATGGCAATTATTGGAATTGAATAGAATCGTAGCATCAATCAATCAATCAAAACCAAGAATAAAGTCAAAACATCAATCACTCATCATAACGGTCTAGATGGCATAATAGGTTTAGCCTACAATCATATTCTGAACAATAAAAATACTAAAGTCTGAAACTTGATTCAAAAACATGATAGCAATTGACGGAAACGAAGAAACCGAAAGAACCGGATAGCGTATGGTGATGAAATCTTGGTCTTCCGATGATTCTCCTTGATCTCAGCTCCCTTCTCCTCTGAAATTCGTCCTTGGTCGCTCTGAAAATCGTCTGAAGTTCGAAGAAAATCACGAATACAAACCCTAAAATTGATTTTATATCGATTAAGCAAAGTTTCCGCGAATAATAGGCAGCAAGCGTATCGCTTGCTACTCTCTTCTCTCAGGCGATACGCATGGACACCATTACACGACAATTTAGTCGGGCGGAACCAACTTTGACTTTTGTTGACTTTCTCCTGGCGCGCGTATCGCCTGCTACACTTCACGTCCCCAGGCGATACGCCTGGGGACCTTCCTTCAGCACTTCTTCACTAATTTCTTCTTCAAAGCTCCAACTCCATACTTAGCCTCGGGATTTCATACAAAACCTGTAAAACTCAGAATTACATGAATAACTGACTCGAAGACTCAACTTAACTAAAAACAGATAAAACTAAAGAAAACCGACTCAAACTTGACTCAAACACATACAAAAGATATAAGAAAAGGGGATGTGTTTTCAACACATCAATTTGTGTAGATTTGTTCATCCTATTATGTTAATTTACTAATATCTTCAACTTTATTTAGTTTATCGCATAAGATTTCTCAAGAAATTATCCCACCGGAGTTTGTTATACCAGTAACCCCTATTTCAGACGGTAATGATCACTTATATGCAGTCCCTTAGTATATGTAATTCTCATTATTAATCATTATTAAATTACATTTTCAGTTGATACTGTCAACAACAAACAATTCGTCATCTTGAACGGTATCAATCTTGACCAAGTTTTGCTGCTGGAATAAGGGGGTGGATTCAAGATACTCCATATACTCTACAAGTTCCTTTTCAAACTCAACATCGTCGTCAAACTCACTCCCCTGAAGCCCCCCTCCAATACTTTGAATGTTCAATTGCTGAATTTTAGGGTCGTTACTCTCAATAGCAGGAACCCCAATGTTTGTGTTTGAAGTAAATCCTTCTCTTCCCTTCGTTTGGGAGTTTGGTTTACTTACCCAATGTAAGTACGGCGGGTAAACTTTGGGGGTATGAGAAATGCCTTCGCCTGCATTCGATCTGCAAGAATGCGGGTTATTCCACACTCGGGTCACATGTGGGTAAAGATTAGCATATGATGAGCTTTCATTATTCATCTCGAGGTTTGAGTGGAGATATCCAACTTCTACGCCTGCTGCCCTAACCTCTTGATTCTGTGGAACTAAATAATGCTCTTCAGTCTTGATATTTCAAGCCCCATTCTTGAAGCACTAATCACTGGCCCATTCCTCTTACAATTATAAGGACACAGATGAAACCAGACTTTTTAACTTATTCTTTGATGTCGTGGTGAACATTATAGGAGCTCTTTTTTCACAATTTCCAACCTCACTTCTCTCAATTTTTGGAGCCTTGAGAAGAAAACCTATTTGGTTGCTCATTACTAAAATTTCTTTTATGCTATAAAAAACATAACACCCTTTTTTATATTAGTTTTTTAGGTGGTAGGTGTAATAAATGATCCATAGTACATGAATCATTAAGTAAGATAGACCCCCTTTAATGCCACTTGTCCTCTGCTATATAAAGTTAATTTTGACATAAAGTTGAAATGATAACACACTATATAAAGTTGATTTTGACATAAAGTTGAAATGTTAACACAGTATCATTTATTGGTTCGAAATTAGGTAGAATAAAACAATTTACAGCAGCATTTACTGGAATGGAAGATAAGGTAGACTAAAACATCATCAGGTACTAAATAATAGATGATGGAACCCATAATATTACCCATAATATAGTACGTTACATGGACTTGCATACATTACAAAATAAGGAAAATTATACCAATTACATAGGATACTTTAACATACTGGGAGGGGTGGGTGGGGCTGTTAGGGGTTTTAAGGGGTTTAGTTGGGCCCTAAAGACCAATACATCCACTGACCCCAAAAAGACAACCAAAATGTTTTTATATTGTTACGTACGTAACATTAATAACTGCTTTTCATGAAAACAACATTAATGTTACCTGTAAGTAACAAAAAAACCAAAATACTCCACCATCACCCCCCATTTAACTGCATACTACTAATAACTAAAAGAAACCAAATTAAAAAAAAACATCACAAAAGCAAGCCCACGTTCATCATCACCTCCCTTCAATCGCTACCCGAATCCACATCCTCAAAGTCATCACCTCCCTTCTTTTTCATCTTGCAGTTACGTGAATCATGATCTGTCACATAGAGCATGCAAGTCTTGCACTGACGCGGTGCCTTGGGAGGCTTCTTGCTAGCTTTCTCACCCGGCCCCGTAATTCGACGCTTCCTGCCACAATCTTTAGTCCTCACACCAATTGGGTTTTCAACTTCAACATCTACATTCATTGATTGACCAATGAGCCCCTCAACCACCTCAGCCTCTGAATTACCAAGCACCAAACATCCACCGCCCTCTCCAATTACTTCTTTTCTCAGATCCCTTAACCTCTCAGCAAGAATACCCATCCCAACTTCATAAGATCTTAGATCATCAACAAATCCAAACATCAACTCCATTAATTCCTTCCTCAAAACACTGATAGGACTGTTGTCAACACCATAATGATTCTCAACAGCGTATACTTCTCTTGGAAGTACATTCCTTGTCCACCTCTTTGAAATATACATTGATGGTATCTCATGTACGCGGTTAACTTGAAACGCACAAAATACATGCCTACATAAATATCCAATCCTCTCAAAACACCTGCATGAGCAACTTGTTTTCTGATCCACAACATCAAAATTAACCTGTAAACGCCATTTTAAAAAAGTTTGTCAAAACATATCACTTCATGTTACGTATGTAAACTGGTACATATATAAAAACAAAATTTTCAACAAAAGGTTACATGTGTAATCCTGTACCTCAAAAGTGTATACCACAGCAGTAGTAGTACTTCTCTGGCTAACAGAATAAACATGCTCTGATCCGTCTACCTCAATGTTAGATATGTAGCAGTAATACCTCCCTTCATTTATCTCTTTTTCCACCTCACCAAAGATGGTTTGCGTATAAACATCAAACTGCCTTTAAATTGGCAATTCCATATTACCATGGTACGAAATGGATGAAGTTTTGAAATCAGCAGCACGTTGTTTATAACGTTGACTTTCAAGGCGGGTTTCAAAGCAAAGCATAAACTTAACCAGTCATTCCCGCCTACAATGAACCTCACCCTATATATATATATATATATATATATATATATATATATATATATATATATATATATATAGAGAGAGAGAGAGAGAGAGAGAGAGGGAAGGATAAAATGAAAACCTCTCCGAGTTTGAAAAACCGTGAAAACCAAGCTAAAAAATTCGATTTTTGTTCCGATTTTTTTATGGTGATTCTCTAAGTTAAAAAGACCCCTTTATGCAAAAAAAAACAAAAAAAACGGCTAGTAAAATATTTTTTTTTAAATATTTTACTAGGCGTTTTTTTATTTTTTTTTTGCATAAAGGGAGTCTTTTTAACTTAGAGAATCACCATAAAAAAATCAGAACAAAAATCAAATTTTTTAGCTTGGTTTTCACGGTTTTCCAAACTCGGAGAGGTTTTCATTATATCTCTTCCCTATATATATATAGGGAGAGGATCATTTGAGAACCAATTGGTTTGAGAACTAAAAAGAACTAATTTGAGCCACAAGTTTATTTACATGTATCCCCCCTCCCATGAATTGTAGTGGTCCCCCTTGAAATTTGTGGTTGAGATTTAGTTCTCAAAAGTTCTCAAAACAAAAAGTTCTCATTTGAACCTAACCCTATATATATATATATATATATATATATATGGAGAGGATCATTTGAGAACCAATTTGGTTTGAGAAATAAAAAGAACTAATTTGAGCCACATGTTTATTACATGTATCCCCCCTCCCATGAATTGTAGTGGTTCCCCCTGAAATGTGTGTTTGAGATTTAGTTCTCAAAAATTCTCAAAATAAAAAGTTCTCATTTGAACCTAACCATATATATATATATATATATATATATATAGGGAGATGATCATTTGAGAACCATTTTGATTTAAGAACTAAAAAAGAATTAATTTGAGCCACAAGTTTATTTACATGTATCCCCCTCCCATGAATTATAGTGGTCCCTCCTGAAATTTGTGGTTGAGATTTAGTTTTCAAAAGTTCTCAAAAGAAAAATTTCTCATTTGAACCTAACCCTATATATATATATATATATATATATATATATATATATATATATATATATATATATATATTATAGATTTAAGAAATTGTTGCAAACAGAGAATTAAACAGATTTTTTAAAAATAAAAAATATATAAATATTCCAAAAATGAATTAATGATAAAATTACTAAGACACCCTTTATTAAAAATTATTAAAATTAATATGAATAATTATAACGAGAACTTCGACCCGCGCTTTGCCGCGGGCGAGAAGTTTAAACCGATCGTAATATGAGGTGCAAAATAATATTTAAGAAGTTAAAGTCTTTATTTGAAAGAGAGACAATGAAATTTCTCTGTTAAGACTGGATTTTAGGTAGAATTTGTATATCATAAATTTAGAAGTTTTTTGTTGTAAGTTTATTGTTTATCTTATATCATATACACATTCAAAGTTGTATAATTGTATTCTTCGTTATATTTACTTGGCATTTCCCAGCCGATGGTGAAGACTTAAGTCATGAATATTAAAGTTTATAATTACTTTGATTTAACTAATTTTCAAAAGTTCTGTAAATATTCATAAAACAAACAAACAAATGATTTTGTTAGTGGTGTAACTTTGACTCAGAAATGCATTCATCATCGTCATTCATCATCGTAATGTTCCATGAAATCTTCAATCGTGTAGGCTCAGATTAGAAAAAACTAATCATGACAGCCAATTTTCCAGTGATAGAAACCATAGGGAAATCTAAACCACCATCAAGTAAATAAAATCATCTTCTTAACCCGAAATGGCTGGGGAGAGCAAAGGTTCCCTTTTTTTAGGGTACTTCCGTAACTATGGCGGAATATTTCCGAGATGTCCGAATATTCAGACAATAAAAAGAAAAACGAAAAAAATTGAGATAGTTATGAAATTTTTGGCTGCTACTTAGTATCGGCAATAGGTCTGAAAAAAGATCTAAAAATATCATCAAGTAAATAAAAACCAAGCAACATTAAGTCCATCGAAATGAATTATTCAATGGTTTAGGCTCAGATTAGGAAACCGTAATCATCATAGCCAATTTTCTAAAACCAACATCAAGTAAAAAGGGTTTTCGAAGACCCATAATCTAGTAAAAGGACTTGGAGATTTGACCTACTTCATGATGAGAGATTCAAAATGTAGTAAAAAGAGTTACAACAAATTTCAACTTTCAAGGTGATTGAGGAAAAAAAATTTGAATGTAAAATGAGGCTCAGTTTTATATTCCAATCATCATTGCGGTAGCCGCTCAAATCGTATACGGGACTAAAGTGGGGTAACGACAACCATCTAAATATAATGTCGTTGCCAAAACCACTACGTCTAAACCGTAAAGGAAAAATTCATCATAGCCTTACTATTATATCGTCAAAAGCATATGGTCAGAAGCAAAACAGGAGACTCAAAACAGTAGCATAGCACACAGGAAACTGAAAACCACGTGGCTTAAACACGCGTAGGACATGTCACCGGAATCGGATCTGTAACGCCGAAAGAAATAGTGACCGCCACCGACAGCGACGAAACCGGCAACATCGAGTGAGTCCGATAGCCATGGTTTCCAATTTCAAATCCAGAGTCCTCACGAATTAATCAAGTTGTTCGATACCTATAAAATCAACAAACAGCAGCTAAGCAGTAGCACTACTATTAAAAACAACATTAAATCAGTACCAATAAAATTATAATAACAGCAGCTAACTAAGCAATAGCACTAATATTAAAAACAAAATGAAATCAGTACCAATAAAATCATAGTAACAGCAGCTAATAAAAGAGCATGAAATCAGTACCAATAAAA
The DNA here is from genome assembly GCA_039602395.1 of Deinandra increscens subsp. villosa. NCBI lineage: Eukaryota > Viridiplantae > Streptophyta > Magnoliopsida > Asterales > Asteraceae > Deinandra > Deinandra increscens. Next base: position 19,924,465 of record JBCNJP010000020.1, on the reverse strand, counting down.
CAGTTTGGTATTTGTGTGTAGTTTGAAGGATCAATTTGATGATTGTGTTTTATCCTAATAAGCAGCTAATTAAGCAATAACACTAATATAAATCCAAATTAGAGTCAGATCTAGAAAGAAAAAAAAAACAGTTTGAGATCCAATTCTCACTAAAATCCAAACATACAGAAAAGGAAAAAAATATATAATGTTTAAACAGACCTCTGTTCTTAAGAGGCTCCGTCGGAGCTCCGGCCTGACGTGGCAGGGCCGTTTCACAACCGCGATTCCGGTGATTCAAGCCTCGATTCCGGTGATTCAAGCCTTCGATTTGCACGTTCCGTTTGTTAACTTTCGATTTGTACCTGCATGTAACAGATCTAAAGAGACAGAGAGAGTGTGTGCCGCGGCTAGGGTTCCGCCGTTAACTCGACGGAAACGGAGCAACGACCTCGTCGCTTCGACGTCTCCGGAGCATCAGCGTGACCGGATTTCGTGGGTGGCAAGCCAGCGACGGCGGCGACAGCCGCTAACCGCTGCTAGCGTTCCGCCGTGTGGCGACGGCTGTGCCGTTTTCTGCAAGTTCGTGACCGGGAAGCCAGCAACGGCGGCGACAACTTTTTCCGGCAGCCGCTACGACGTCAATAGCGCCGGCCGGAGACGTCACCCACTTCTCCGGTGGAGATAATTTAGAGAGAATGAGAGATGAGGACCGATCCAGAAATCCAGAAGTTAGAGAGAGAGTTGATCGGTTGGGTTTTCAAAAGAGAGAGAGAGATGAAAACCATGGATGGAAAGGGAAAACCACTTTTAAAAATCTGGGGGCACAATACACGCGTACAGAAAGTATACACGCATTACACATGCAACAAAAAATCTGGGGGCACAATACACGCGTACAGAAAGTATACACGCGTTACACATGCAACAATCAAGCTGTTATGAACAGTAACTAATGTGAGAGAAAACAGTTACACGTCAGCGAACTCAATTGATATATATATAATTAGCTAGAAAGGATTTTTTAAAGTTTTCTTAAAAGTTAATGGTTTTCTTATAATCTCTTTTATATATATATATATTATCATCATTTAATATTAACAATTAAATTACCATGATCAATAATTTAAAACCTTTCCTATACTTAAGTCCTTGTACCTTTTTTTAAATTTATTTATTTTTGATTTTTTTTCTATTCTGGCAAATTGCATTTTTATAATTCATACTTTGACCTATTAGTCAATAATAATTCAAACTACCAGTTTGACTAGTGACGGTCCAAACTTTCATTTTCATGGTCAAGAGCAGTTTCTGTAACGTCCCAAAAACCCCTTATATAATTTTATGTGAAAAGATGACTTGTTTATATGGGGAGGGTCGGGTTTGTGCGGTTAGTGAACGCACCCCGACGGGTTTAGTAAAACTCTAACATAGTTAGTAAGTTGTGTCTTGTAGCTAGATGGACCTTCACTAAAATTAGAGGTTAAAAAGGGTAAATATCAAGTTTAGGCATAAATCAAATAAGAAGAAAAGTAGGGGGTGGAATGTGTAACATTTAATTAAAACAAGACAAAAAGAAAAGTCTGGGGATTTACCCCAGACGTGTTTCGCGAACCAGGGGGGGAGGAACAAGGAGAAAACTTGGTTCTTGAGGAAATCACCAAATTGAACCAAATTGGAGGAAGATTGAGAAGGGAACCATCGAAATTGGGCTTAGGAGATCATCTAGTTGTGATTTCTTTGTCCAATCTGAGTTTTTCTAGTCAAGTAAGTGGGTTCTCAAGTTATGTGATTTCATGGAATTCGATTTTAGAGTAAATTGATGTAGGAGGGTTGTAGTATATGTGTTTTATGTCAAGATGATGCATTATTTCACCCTGCATGTCCATGTTTCCATGATTTGTTAGTAAAATTGTAATGGGTGGGAAACCCACCTCATGTGGTCGAATTTTTGATAGATGGGAGGAGTGGGTTGGATTTCTAAACCATAGTAGTGTGATCTGTGTAAAAGATTTGATACTTCTCATGTTGCATGATGAAGCTATGTATGTATAATCAAGAATGGTTTGATGTGATAAGCTAAGAACTTCATAATTATAGGAATGTCAAATGTGCACACCAAGTGTTTGATAAAACGTCTAGGTGAAAGATGATGAAAGATTAAAGTGTTTTCTTATGCTAGACTTGTGTGCTATGTGATATTAATGAGATGGTGTACTTGAATATGATAAATAACAAGTAAAGATAGATTCTTGATGTTAATCATGTGTACTAGTTGTTGTTAAAAGATGGGGTAGGAAATCAAGTGTAGAAACACTTGACATTTGCTGGAGTGAGTTTGTGTAATGTTGATAGTGTGGATGCCCATGGATAACTAATAATCATGGTAATATAGGTGAATCCGGTGGAAGCTCAAGCCACCAACGTGAAGGAAAAGGAAAAGTTTAAACGCTCAAGGTAACGTAAGATTTGGTTTAGTTATGCATATTACATAACATCGATTATCGCATATGTATGTGATTCTAGACTCATGGTAACTAATAATAGGACATACATGTCCGTAAAGATGAAATAGACTAATGAACTTAAGTGAGTTTAAATAAAATCTGCGATTTGACCCATTTGGGGTAAAATAGATTGAATTGGCCCTTTTGGGTAAAAGGGGAAGCTATGCTTCCAAGAGAATGGCCTTCGGGCAGGAGTAGAGGTAGTACTTTATGCAATTCGAGTGTAAAATGGGTTAATCCTATTTCGTAAATGAGTGGTCTTGACGAATTCATGAAAATGGGTCAAACGGGTTGGGAAATTTATTGATTTGATCTTTGTAAGTTGATCCTAAGAATGTTGTGGAAAAATTAATAAAAATTGTTGTGATATGCACTAGATGGAAGGAATTGACGTAATTTGGCTGAAATTGGTTATGTGCAGGAAATTTGGAACTTGGCTAAGAATTTGGCTAAGTATGAAAACAGGGGAGTTCTGGGCGGATCCCTGGAAATCCTTCTCCAAGCGTATCGCTTGGAGAGTTGGAACCAGGAGGCGATACACCTAAAGTGGTAAGCGTATCGCCTGAAAGTGTAGAGTTACTAGGCGATACGCCTATAGCAGTATATTACGGAATTTTTATTATTTATTTATTTTATGCTACAATAGATGAATGTAATCACTAATGGTCACCTTCTCATAATACGTTACTGGTAATTGGTGGCAGGTGGTAGGGGTAAAGTGGGAGCGGGTCAGGATTGAGCATTTTTTTTGGAAGAAGAACCGAACACGAATCAAGGGTTAAATGATATGGAAGGCCAATGTACTTCTATTTTGGTTAAATGGTTGTGTACTCTGATACGTTGATTAGGATGACACACTTAATATTTTGTGTAAACTAACGTAATGATAGTCAAGTATGGACCCATTTATTTAAAAAAAATTAGGGGTCGTTTTCTCATTTCGAAATTTAAAAGATAGGAAACGGGGTGCCACAGTTTCGGTAGCATAATATTTATACATTTACATTGATTTTCGGCTCGTAATGTTGATTATGAACAAATGATGAAACATAAAAGCAAAAAAACAAGAGGAATACAATTGTAAATCAAGTGTAAAAAACAGGTCATTTATAATCCAATTTGCCTTCTGCTTAACAACTATTTCTAGGTTTTCTATAAAAAAATTATATCGCAATTTGCAACATCCATACGAAAACTTCATATTTTGAATGTGAGATGTTAACCTTGTATCTTATATATGTTATGACTCCTCTATATAGATATAACAAATAATTTTCTTTACTTATTAGTGTGGGGGTATGGTTAGAAATGAAGTCTTATGCTTCAAATTTTTTATCCAATCGTAAGATGACACATGAGAGAGAAATGTGAAAGGAAAATTGCAGACATAGACTTCATTTTTAGTGGGTATGGTTTAGACTTCAAATTTTCTCAGCTACCTTCGAATGAAGCTAACGATAGAAAAACCATTCCAATTTTCTCGGTTTCGTTTGGCATCAAGAAGCCGATAGGCTTCAAAATGAAACCGAAGAAGTTGAAGCCACTGGAGAGGATGTGGTAACCGAAATGAAGCTACGAAGCAGAGGAAGCCGATGGTGAAAGCCGAAGCCGCCCATAGCCCACCCTTATAAACTTGTTTAAAAGTAAAGTATGCATTTAGCCATGTGATGATTACAAACAATATAACAAATATGATATGGAATCTGACATTATGAGTTTTATGGTTGGCCACGAGGAAAAGACAAATGGATTTATATCTTTTTTAGGTAATGAGTCTTAATCATTCTTGGCTCCATCAAGTTGATGATATATGGAGCCCCTTTTACACAAAGAATTTACAAACGCCTATTAACAATAAATTTTTAATTGTTTTGGAGAGTGGTTTTGAGTGAAACCGCAGGAAAAAAGTAATGGGTACATGTATATAATTGGTTCAATCGTTTTTTAAGTGGACAACTTAATGATAAATAGTGTGTTTTTCAATCATCGGTTATTATTAGATTGTGTAAATCTAAGTGAGCATTCGGATAAGTGGTATTGGAATATAGATTGTTGAATATAAAGCAACAAGAACAAGAAACTGAATCGAATTGAATAATCAGAAGCTTTCGTATTATTAAGAGAAATTTAAAAAACTAATTACAATCGAATGAAATCAAGATGAATGAAAACGCCTAATTATATCTACTAATCACTTTCAAACTCCTCATGGCTAATTGAACAGCTAACTTGGCACTTAACAAAATACTAAGCAAAGTTGTCATTTCTGGCCCCTGATCAACGAAACATTGGCACTATTCACCCTGTAGTTTCGTTGACTTGCATTGACTAAAGATTATATTCATCATGGATGTTCAGGTTGATTTTTCGGCGAAAGAGATCAGGAGGTACATAGAAATTTTTCTTCTTCTTGATGGCACTAGCTCTACGAGATGGAATTATTTTGACCCAAAAAAGGTAAATATTTATGTTTAAAGGGTATTAATGGATCGGTTCCTGTCTAGAGTCAATTTGGATAAACGCGGTATAGACGTTCCTTCAGTTCTGTGTCCGATTTATCTATTGAAGGTGGAAGTTTTGGATCATTTACTCTGGAATTGTCTAGTTGTAGAGAGGACTTCAAATGCTATTGCTAGACGGATTTGATATGGATCTTCCAATTAAACTGCTAGAAGACTTGGAGATCTGGTTGGGTGGATGAACGCGTTATCCATATCTAAAACATGTAAAATGATTATTGAAGCTATCATTATGACTAGTTAGTGGGCTTTTTGAAGATATCGTAATGATTTGCTCTTTGACTCATGATGTAAGAATCAAGATCCAATTTTTCATAACAACATATGTCCTCACTATTAACCTTGTTTTTTTATAGTGATAAGATTTGTTTTGTGGAGTGGTTAAAGAACCCAATTTTGTACTTGTAATTGTTTGGTGTTTTTTCTGTCTAGTTTCTTGCTAGTCGTGTTGTCGTTTTTATAACATCTACCGTTCTAAAAAATTGTTTGTAAATTTAAATATTGTAAAGTATAGAGGGGTTCTTGTAGAGTTTATTGAAACTTGCTATCGAAACTTTAAACAAATTTGCTTTCAATTTTCTATTAAAAAAAAAAGAACTTGCTTTATTAATAACTAGGTACACGGGTTGAATTTAGATTTATCATATTAGCTAAATTAAAAAAACGATTAAAAATTTTGTAAATTATAAATGAAATAATTAATTATAAAATATTAATTGATAATTTAATACATTAAAAATGACAAATTCGTGATTTGTTTCCTTAAAAAGACTAAATTTATTGAGTAATTTATCAAATTTATATTATGTTTGTCAATTTTTTTAAGATGAAAATTTAGTTTAGATAAAATTGGTAATTAGTTTAATTGGTAATTTACTAAATTGATAATTCAATCTGGTTTTAACATGTGACAATGCTGATGTGGAAATCTTAAAAAGACGACATGTGGAAACCATTTTATTGCTTTATTAGGTTTAAAAATTAAGATTTGTGGTGTATAATAAAATGCATCAAGCCTCCTTAAATACTTACTTTCACCGACCTAATTTATGGAAATTAGACCGACTTTTGGAACCAAACTACCCCATCTATGAACCAACCTTAACCTATCAATTTCTAAACCAAAAACTTTTATTCCACCAAAAACAATAGAACCAAAACCAGTAAGTTGCTGGAAATGATTCAATGCAGCACAATACAAAAACTCAGAAACAGAATAAAATCACCAGTCCCCACAAATCTTGAAGGCATTAGACACCGGCCACCCAGGTTCCAAAACGCTAGGTCTGTAGTGGATTGATTCAATAATCATGGTAGTTGTGTGTTGTCAACTTGTGTCATGATTGCACTAAATTCTAAGTGGCCGGGCATCTTTCAAGGGTGGTGGGGGTAACTTGTTGCTTAGACATGCAAATAAATGTAGTACTCAATCTCATCTTGACATAATAAAACAAACTAGCGGTGTTATCCCCTGCGCGTTAAGACGAGAATCATCATGTGTGTTTATTGTTGTAAAACTCATCCGAGACAACTGAGTACTCCCGAGTATTCCTCAAGTACTCTCCCGAATTGGATGAGTACTCACAACTCTCCAGTCGATCAACTTGGGAGCGTCTAGCGACTTTTAAAACCATATGTTTGTTAAATATTAAAAAATATATATAATAGTTAATTGAATTATAAGAGGATTCATAACTCATTCTCTGTCTATGTCTCTGAAAAATCATTGTTCTCTAAATTTATATTAATATTTTGTTTAATCTTTCACACCTCATTCTCTATCTCTGTATTTATTTTATTATTTTTTCTTTTTTTAATGATTGAGGTACAAACACAAATTCTGAAATGCAAACATTTTCTTTCTTCTACTCACAACCATAATTAAATAATAATTAAATAATACTTTTTATACCTTTATCATTACATTTTATTTTTCTTCAAATTCCCAAATTTTAGGAAATCATCAAACTTTTTGTCAAATATACAGATTTTGTAAAGTTTTTCTCGCTCTTCTACTCACAACCACTCACAACCAAACCTTAAATTATACAGATTTACACTCACATATTTTTTAAGGAACCTACCGTGAATGCTCTAATGCTTGAGATTGTTTCTTTAAATTTGGAGATTATGGAGAATCACTAAGTTAAAACCTTTATATTTTGAAGATGAAGATGGAGATTGGGATGGAGAAAGAAATATAGAAATTTTCTAAAATTAGAGATGGAGATAAATATGAAGAATGGTTGTGAATGCTCTAAGAGAATTTAAAACATGCCTTTTGATGGTTTAAGTAAGGTTTACTAGGGTTATTTATTATTTTCATATATTGTAACATAACTTATCAACAATGATAATTCAGTTATTGCATAATCTTACAAATGCCGAGTTCTTTGATAATATTGTATTTTTTTATCTTTTTTATGGTTAACTGAAATAGAAAGATGAACATTTTGTGAGACGAGTGATTTTTTAATCCTCTGATGTAATTGTTTAGCTCGTCTTGACTAGGTTTATTTATATTTTAATAAATTTAGCCGTCAAAAAAGAAAAAGAAATACAAGTGTGATTTATTGGTTAAAAGAATTTATATTGAAACACTTTTGGAGGAAATGTATCGAAACACTTTTGGAGGAAATGTTTCTTTAGAACAATACATGTTAAAGTGTTGTCACTTTTCGGGAAAAATTGATAATAAAAAGAGAATGAATTTCTCATACGGATTATATCTCAAACATTTTAATTTGTGACCAATGACTATCCTATGCCTTAGACGCTTTGCTATGTGGTCATGTGAGTTACCCGATATTTAAGAATATTTTTATTGTTATATATACAATCTAATCTTGACTGATAAAAAAATTTATTTATCATCAACCCATAAAAATTTGAATGAATGAAAAAAGAAGGTAAAAGTAACATTTAATTTTCTTCGACCAATTATTATAACAATGAAGAAGATGATGGGTCAAGAAACCCGTAAACAAGGAATATAATGAAAATTGAAAAGGTTCCGTTTGATAGCATCTTAATAGTCAGTAAGAGATCACATCTTAATGGAATCAGTAAGAGTATTACTAATGAGAAAAGAGAAAAATATGAATTGTGAGAGTCTAGTATTAAGAAGCAGCATTATTAATATATACAATGAAATTTCTTAAGTGAATAGTGCACTTTTTGTTTTTTAAACTTTGGTCACGTGACTTTGGTGTTTTGACGCTTTCTATCCCTAAACTTTTACAATTTGTTTTTTTAACGAAACAGTAAACTTTTAGTTTTTATAGTTTAGTCACATATGTTTCATACTCTTACGTTTTCTACCCTCTAACTTTTAAAATTTCTTTTGTTTTAAGTTTTGTTGTCTTCTATTTTAGCCGCGAACCTTTTAACTTTTCTACTTTCGTTTTTAGTATATTTTTATAGTTTTATACTTTCACTACAAGACTTTTAGAATTTTACGTTTTATACCCCTTAACTTTTTTACGCTCTAACTTTTAGGAGCTGTTTGTTTTTAAAGAGGTAAAATGTCTGCAGTCTGCGGACCACATCTGCAAACATCTGTAGCAGAAGAGGTGAACTAAACCTCTGCAGTCTGTAAGAAGAAAATTGTTTGTTTTTAACTTCTGCAGACTGCTTAAATAAACTGAAATTTAAATAAATCTTTTTTTAAACTTATAGATGATTACCATTCAATCATTTTATTTTCTTCTATATATTTTAACCAACAATTTTTTTCTAAAACAATTTTCTTTTAAATAAAATATCAAATATATTTTATAAAAACTATTCAAAAAATGTATCTAAACAATTAAATTTTTTTTTGTTAAATAAATGTTTAAAAACGTTCTGTTTAATAATTGTTTAAAATATGTTTTTTTTTAAATAACTGTTTAAAAACATTTTTTAAAAACATTTTTTTTCAAAATAAAACTAAAACACGTTTTGAAAAAAAACATTTTAAAAAACGTTTTTAAAAAAAAAAATTGTTTAAAGTATTTTTTTAACTTTTTAAAAGCGTTTTTTTAAAAAAAGTTGGTTAAAGAAGTTTTTTTTAAGTTGTATAAAATATTTAAAAAGTTTATTTGGAAAAAACTTTTTAAAAAAGGACTTAATAAAACGTTTTTATAAAAAAAATTTAAAAAACATTGTTTGAAAATGTTTTTTTAATGAAAAAACAGTTTAAAGAGAAAGTTAGAAAATGTTAGAAAATGTCAGAAGTGACTGGGTCATATCTGCACCAAGAAGAGCCTGCACAGACATTTTTAATGAAGCGTCTTCGGAAAAACAAACAGTCTGCAGACCTAAATGTCTGCGCGTGGTCTGCGCGACGCAGACATAAGAGGACAGGAAGAGCTTTTGCAGAAAAACAAACACCACCTTAAAGTTTTTTGTTTTTTTTTTTGTTTTAAGTTTTGTTGTAATCTACTTTGGTCACAAAACTTTTTACTTTTCTACTTTCGTTTTTAGTATACTTTTATAGTTTTATACTTTCACCACGAGACTTTTAGACTTTCACGTTTTATATTCCTTAACTTTTTAACCCTCTAACTTTTAAAGTTTTTTTTTTGTTTTAAGTTTTTGTCTTCTACTTTGCCATAAAACTTTTAACTTTTCTACTTTCGCTTTTAGTATATTTCTATAGTTTACAAGTTCAACCCCGTAACAACGCGCGGCGCACATAGGAGGGGGGGGGGGGGGTAAACATCTTGTTCTAACTATTAAGCATCTTTTAAACCTCTGAGTTAAAAGACATTATTACATTATTAAAAGATAAACATCTTAATGACCGTTAAAGCATTAAAAAGCTTCAAACAGCCCAATTAAAAATTTAAGAGTAAATTACAATTTACATCCTTTAAGAAGTATGCAAATTTCAATTTTTATCCTTAAACTAAAGAAATAGCAGAAAACGTCCTTTATATTTATGGTTTGTTTCAAATCACGTCCTTTCGTCTAACAGACGTTAATTTTTTCCGTTAGACCAGGTCATGTGCAAGGCACATGAGGGCAACATGGTCATTTTATTCTTTTAATATAGAACAAGTTACATTTTACGTCCTTTAAGAATTACCCAAATTTCAATTTCCATCCTTAACTTAAAGAAATAACAAAAAAAGTCCTTTAAGTTTATAGTTTGTTACAGCTTACATCATTTCTTTTAAGAAACGTTAATTTTTTCTGTTAAGCTATATCAGGTGCATTGCACACGAGGACATAATTGTCTTTTTATATTGTACGGGCCATTTTGTAAATAAATAAAAATATAAAACTTATATGAATATAATTTTATTTATAAAATAAATAAAAAATCTGATCAGGCCAAACTTCAATATCTCCAATGTCCACCACATTCTAATTCCTTCATGGCACCGCTGCTTCTCCACCAAACCCTCTGTCACCGCCCCACCTCCACTTCCGATCATCGCCACACCACACATCCAACTCCATCGTAATACCTCCTATCACCATCCATCATAATTCCTGCATCGTAAATGCTTTGTGGGATCTGTATTTCTGACTTGTTTCTGAGGGAGTTTGATCTTCATGAACGAATAGGTTTTTATTGGTCGGGTGTAGGATGGATGGTGACATGATGTATTACGATGGAGGTAGATGTGTGGTGCGACGATGGTCAGAGGTGGAGCCGGGGCGGCGACAGAGGGTTTGGTAGAGAAGCAGCGGTGCCATGGAGGAATTAAAATGTGATGGAGACTGGAGATATTGAAGTTTGGTCTCATCAGAATTTTCATTTATTTTATAAAAAGAATTAGAGTAAATTACATATTTTGTCCTTTAACTTTACCCATTTTGCAACTTTTACCCTTTATCTTTTTTTGTTACACTCCCTGTCCTTTAACTTTTTTATTCTTTCACCTTTTGTCCTTTTTAACGGATTCTGTTAAAATCCACCGTTAAGTCAAGGGTATTTTTGTCTTTTTACTTTTTAAGGTATAAAACATTACATATTTTGTCCTTTAACTTTGTCAGTTTTGCAATTCTTATCCTTTATATTTTTTTTGTTACATTCTCTATCCTTTAACTTTTTTATTCTTTCATCTTTTATCTTTTTTAACAGATTCTATTAAAATTTATCGTTAAGTCAAGGGTATTATTGTCTTTTTACTTTTAAAGGGTATTTATTATACTTAAATAAAGAGGAATGATGTGTTATGTAAATCTGTAAAATTTTTCCTTTATCACCCCACCCCCACCCTAACCTTAAACCATCACCGGTGAAAACCTCACCCCCACTGTCGGTCGGCCGGCGACCTCCCATCGAACACTGTCGACGACCCTCCGGCGACCTCCCATCGACTTGACATCGAGTTTGTTAAGGGTGGTCGTCGGTGAAGCAGGTAAACGGGTGACCGCCGACGTTTGGCGAGGAGACGGTGGAGGGTCGTCGGAGGTTTGGTCCGAGCAGCGAGGGCTCGGAGATGCGCCGAAAATTTGACCGGGAAAGAGGAGAGGGGGAGGGGGATCGAGGCTGCCTTCTCTCAGAAACGAAAGTGGGGGTGGGTTAGGGTGGGGTGATAAAGGGAAAAAATACAGATTTACATAACACACTCTCCCTGTTTATTTAAGTACAATAAATACCCCTAAAAAGTAAAAAGAAAAAAATATACTCTTGACTTAACGGTGGATTTTAACGAAATCTGTTAAAAAGGACAAAATGTGAAAGAATAAAAAAGCTAAAGGATAGAGAATGTAACAAAAAAAGATAAAGGATAAAAATTGCAAAACAGGCAAAGTTAAAGGACAAAATATGTAATATTTTCTACCCTAAAAAGTAAAAAGACAAAAATACCCTTGACTTAACGGTGGATTTTAACGGAATCTGTTATAAAGGACAAAAGATGAAAGAAAAAAAAAGTTAAAGGACAGAGAGTGTAACAAAAAAAGATAAAGGATAAAAGTTGCAAAACGGGTAAAGTTAAAGGACAAAATATGTAATTTACTCAAAGAATTATATTCATATAAGTTTTATACTTCTATTTATTTACAAAATGACCCTATAATATATAAAGACAATTATATCCTCATGTGCAATGCAGTTGACATAGCTTAACAGAAAAAATTAATGTTTGTTAGAGAAAATGATGTAAGGTGTAACAAAGTATAAACTCAAAGGACCTTTTTGTTATTTCCTTAGTTTAAGGACGTAAATTGAAATTTTTATAATTCTTAAAGGACGTAAAATGTAATTTGCTCTATATTAAAAGAATAAATGACCATACTGCCCTCATGTGCCTTGCACATGACCTGGTTTAACGAAAAAAATTAATGTCCGTTAGACGAAAGTACGTGATTTGAAACAAACCATAAATATAAAGGACGTTTTCTGTTATTTCTTTAGTTTAAGGACGAAAAGTGAAATTTGCATACTTCCCAAAGGACGTAAATTGTAATTTACTCAAAATTTAATATAGAGGGTGCATGCTACTTGTACTTTAAATTAATTTAATATAAATATATTTAATTTTATTTTATTTATATTACCCTTTAATCCTTTTATTTAGTTATTGATTTATTATTGTTTAATAAGATTTTTAAAATTTTAAATATGTAAGCAATTAAAGTATATTTTTCACTCTTAAACATATTTTTCCTACGTATTCTAATAAAGTAATTATATATGTTAGCTTTATTTATAACTTCATTTTATTACTTATCTGTAATGGGACGTGATAAAGCTATCTGTAATGAGCGTAATGCTTCGAAGATGACGCCTCATAGCATCCTAACACTGCCCCAACAGGCATTATGGGGTAAAAATCCGGAAGCTGCGTGACCACTATCACGCATCCCCCTCTTGTCTTTTTCAAAACTTATTGGGCCACATATTTATTTAAGATCTTTTAAAAAAAATAATTGGTTAATAATGAAAGGAGTTTTATGAGGTTTTGTGACTAAACACTTAAAAGGCATGAGCCCTTGCTTTTTTTTTTGAACGTTGAACCTATCCAACTACTACTTCTACTCCTACTCTTAAACTAAACTACTCCACAAATTAAAGTACCCCAATTACACCATTACCTAGGTTTGAAGTTTGAACCAATACCTCTAACTAAGAGGACAAAACCTCTACCAAGTGGCTAGTCCCACATTAGCAATGACCTTTGTTGACTGGCTACTATGTGGCAGATAACGCTCCATGATAGGGCTCGATAACTACATATTACCTATATATAATAACTCAAACTTTAAATAGTGAATTAACGGTGTTGCAAAAGTGAGTTAACGGTCGTTAGTTGCTTTTCTCTGTTGATGGCTACCAACACTCCAGTGCTTTTCCTGTTGATGGGCTACCAATACTCCATCGCCATACCCATCTCTCTCTCTATCTCTCATCAAACCCTCCCTCGCCTTTTTGTGAAGAAGAAGAAATCGGAAGACGACCTCAGCCGCCGGACACAATCTGGATACCGCCATGACTACCGGCTTCTTCATCGCTTCTGGTACTCATATATCTTCCTTTGATTTCAACTGATTCCTTTCTTGGTTTGTTTCAATTAAATGTTCTTTAGCTTCCTCTCTTTCTCCCCCATCAACATCGCTCCCACCGTCGACGGCTCTATCAGCGACGGCTCTGTCTGGGGAAAAAACCAAAGGTGAGTAAATTTTCTGTCCGTATCTTCGCCTTTACTCCCCTTTCCTTTAGTTTTTGTCAATTAGGTTTGTGTTACGTTTTTTCCAATTTTGATTTCCTGATGACGATCGATTACGAGCAACGACTGTCTGGGGAAAGAAACCGCATAAACTGACGGCAAGGGTTACTCTGCGACGTCTAAGGTTTGGATTTTGTTTTGTATTCGTATGTGTTCTTAATTTTATTTAAAGATTAGGTGAAATTCATGAACAAATTCACGTGAGTTTTGCAGGCTGTTCGTAATTTGGGTGTATTTTCTGCTTGATTTCAAGTGGGTCTTGCTAACTTTACCGATGATGATCAATTGGCTGCTTCCATTCCAAGTGTTTAGTTGTAAATTTCTATGTTTTTGCCACAGATGTTGGAACCTGTATGCTTGGATTTCAACCGCTTGCTCAGAGGTTGTCTAGAGATTAGGTCAAAATTAGTGCATGGAATTGGTGTTTCGCTTCATCACTTGAATGATTTCTTGAGGATATTGTTCGTGATTTGTCTTAGATTAAAGCTTACATTATTCGTCACGAATGGTCCATTATCATAAGGCTTGTGCATATCATCCTCTCCACAGCAGCTGAAGCAACTCATGATCACTTTCCTCCTGCTTACAATTTACAAATTTACATAACATGGTCTTCCTAATAAAGACTAATGATCACATACACCTATCACTGTACCTGCATAACTACCTAGTTAAGAGCAGCTTTAAACTACGTCAAAAGCACAACGCTTGGTATAATCAAGTTCCTAATACGTATCTCAGGAGTCAGGTCAGAGGACACATCTATCCCATGGGACCCACACGCCACTTCAAAAGACCCTTTAATCCTTTTATTTAGTTATTGATTTATTATTGTTTAATAAGATTTTTAAAATTTTAAATATGTAAGCAATTAAAGTATATTTTTCACTCTTAAACATATTTTTCCTACGTATTCTAATAAAGTAATTATATATGTTATCTTTATTTATAACTTCATTTTATTACTTATCTGTAATGGGACGTGATAAAGCTATCTGTAATGAGCGTAATGCTTCGAAGATGACGCCTCATAGCATCCTAACACTGCCCCAACAGGCATTATGGGGTAAAAATCCGGAAGCTGCGTGACCACTATCACGCATCCCCCTCTTGTCTTTTTCAAAACTTATTGGGCCACATATTTATTTAAGATCTTTTAAAAAAAATAATTGGTTAATAATGAAAGGAGTTTTATGAGGTTTTGTGACTAAACACTTAAAAGGCATGAGCCCTTGCTTTTTTTTTTTTGAACGTTGAACCTATCCAACTACTACTTCTACTCCTACTCTTAAACTAAACTACTCCACAAATTAAAGTACCCCAATTACACCATTACCTAGGTTTGAAGTTTGAACCAATACCTCTAACTAAGAGGACAAAACCTCTACCAAGTGGCTAGTCCCACATTAGCAATGACCTTTGTTGACTGGCTACTATGTGGCAGATAACGCTCCATGATAGGGCTCGATAACTACATATTACCTATATATAATAACTCAAACTTTAAATAGTGAATTAACGGTGTTGCAAAAGTGAGTTAACGGTCGTTAGTTGCTTTTCTCTGTTGATGGCTACCAACACTCCAGTGCTTTTCCTGTTGATGGGCTACCAATACTCCATCGCCATACCCATCTCTCTCTCTATCTCTCATCAAACCCTCCCTCGCCTTTTTGTGAAGAAGAAGAAACCGGAAGACGACCTCAGCCGCCGGACACAATCTGGATACCGCCATGACTACCGGCTTCTTCATCGCTTCTGGTACTCATATATCTTCCTTTGATTTCAACTGATTCCTTTCTTGGTTTGTTTCAATTAAATGTTCTTTAGCTTCCTCTCTTTCTCCCCCATCAACATCGCTCCCACCGTCGACGGCTCTATCAGCGACGGCTCTGTCTGGGGAAAAAACCAAAGGTGAGTAAATTTTCTGTCCGTATCTTCGCCTTTACTCCCCTTTCCTTTAGTTTTTGTCAATTAGGTTTGTGTTACGTTTTTTCCAATTTTGATTTCCTGATGACGATCGATTACGAGCAACGACTGTCTGGGGAAAGAAACCGCATAAACTGACGGCAAGGGTTACTCTGCGACGTCTAAGGTTTGGATTTTGTTTTGTATTCGTATGTGTTCTTAATTTTATTTAAAGATTAGGTGAAATTCATGACCAAATTCACGTGAGTTTTGCAGGCTGTTCGTAATTTGGGTGTATTTTCTGCTTGATTTCAAGTGGGTCTTGCTAACTTTACCGATGATGATCAATTGGCTGCTTCCATTCCAAGTGTTTAGTTGTAAATTTCTATGTTTTTGCCACAGATGTTGGAACCTGTATGCTTGGATTTCAACCGCTTGCTCAGAGGTTGTCTAGAGATTAGGTCAAAATTAGTGCATGGAATTGGTGTTTCGCTTCATCACTTGAATGATTTCTTGAGGATATTGTTCGTGATTTGTCTTAGATTAAAGCTTACATTTGCTCCATGTTTGTATTTTAGGTGTCTGATTTGTACGAGATTAAGGCTTAACCACCAGCCTCATTCTTCTCACTTTTGGGTTTCCTGTTCGTGTAGATATGAACCCTAATTTCGGATGATGTTACCGGACGGATCCGATGAAACCCAATCAGATTTCTTTCAGTGACAGAAACTGTGGCGAGCAGCCTTACCGGTGACACAAACTGTAAATGGTTTATATATATTGTTACAACTTGCGTTAAGAGTTTTATGATATTTAGTTCTAAATTCCCACTATTATCATAATTTTTTTATTGTTGCTACTTTTTTCTCCTAGGTCTTTGGATGGCTTTCTGCTCCTTCGTTGGCTTGAGATTAGTCGTTCGTGATCCGGTAATTTTCATTTTCGTAGACACATGCATAAATAATGACTCTATAGAACTTTTGGAATACACAAAATATATTTTTTTTATGCATGTTTCTATAGTCCTTTATTAGTAATGTATGCTTTGTTACTGTGAATATTTGTATTGGTTAAGTACTAACTTTATTCTTTTTTCATACTAAAATATTGGTTTTGGTTCTTATATCTTATTGTAAGTGAAAATATTTATTTTGTATGGAATGGAAATTGTAATTATTTGGGTTTTAAATTTTTTACATAATGTTTTTGTTTCAAAGGATGAAAGTGAATGAATCAAATCCACTTACCAATTCTCACAATTCACTCTGGCATTCTACCAGTACCAATTATTTTATTTAGTGATCTAGATTGTCATAACTCCATCCTCTATAATATTGCAGGGAGATGCAATCCAAGCATTTGTATGTGAGACTAAAGTTTGCTGCAAATGAACAAACAAAGCATGGCTGTAAGAACAATTTTCCTTTGAACTTGGCTAAAACAAACTAGAACAATTTTCAATGGATAAACGTTCTTAAGTTGTCACGAGTAAGTAAAATTTAGAACATTGGGTCGAAGATTGATCTGCTCGCAACCTAATTAAAGCAAAGAAAGAAGAATATACCAAATCAAATGCAACAAAGTTATTTCTAAAAGAGGTATTAACAAAAATTGTTAATGACTTTTGTTATATAGAATTTTTGTTTGACAAAAGTTTTGACATGTATACTTATGCTCTGGGCGTAACTTTGCAGGGCTCAACCCTTTCAAATAGTTTGCATGTATGTATGTAGTCTATTTCGTTAATAAAGAGCCTTACGCCCTGTCTGTATTTAAACCTTTAATAGATGTAAGTGTTTAACTATTTATTTCCTCAAAGTTGCTACAATCGGTGATTTGCTCTTATATGCTACAGTCGAGAAGTTCTTCATTTGGGTGTGACATAGCAATATGATCTAAAACCAACACGTGATCCAAAAATGGTGAGGCCGCCGCAACCCGCGGCGGGTCACCCACTAGTAGCCTGTCAATCTAAAAATTTAGCGTTACCGGTCAATCTAAAAATTTCTGACCCTATAAAAATATTTTCTAGGTCCACCACTTCATATTTATCTATTTTATTATCATGTATCAACATCCATTTATATCATTTAAAGCCTTGTAACATGTGACATTGGCTCGTGAATCACATATGCCCTTTACTTCAACAAAGTTAGGTAATATATACATACAATCAAAAATCGTTTGTCAGCTTTATAGTTGGTTTTTTTTAAACGTGATTCATATCTCTTACCTTTTATCTTTAAAATCTCTTACCTATTCCTTAACCACCTAAAAAAGGCTAATCACCTTCACAACACTATTTACGATGGTGAAGGTAATTTTTAACCTGATTCACATGCTGGTAAAGTTAAGGGATCTAAATTAACAAATTGGTGAACACGGGTTTCGTTTTCTATTATTTAGAAATATTGTTATGGTAATATCTTGATTATCAAGTTAGGGTTAGTCTATAATACACCAAGTCATGGTTAGATATTATGTATTCAGAATGTTAGGGAGTTTTCAGAAGTTATAATAAATTGGAGAGTTATTCTAGATATCTTGTGGATCTTGATTTATCGACTTCGAACTCGATATGATATATATTTTAATATTAAATATCTCGAAGACACAATATAATCTTGTATATGTGATTTTTTTTACTAGATAATCTGGGTCATACAACAAATGATATAGAATCCCCAAGAGTCGGTTAAGTTAAATTATTTAGAATATGAAGAGGATTTTAACATAAACGTAGAGATTAGAGATAGATAACTGAGAGTAGGAATAGAAGTATATCAATATTATATAATACTCATAGAGAAACAAGTCATAAATTTTAGTATTATTATTAAAAAAATTATATCAGATAATGTTAAATTTTATAAATAATAAGTTCTAATGAAATGAGATTATGTCCTTTGTTCTTCCGGTTTTTATTGGCAGGCAGTATCTTCCTTTTTTTTTTCTTTTTCTTTTTTACAGTTAATAACGGTCAAATTAATAAAAATATTTATTCATTTTTCAATTAATTTTAACCCTTATAAACACTACATTTTAAACACAATAAAATCACACATTCTCTTCTCTACGTCTCTACTACACATTCTTTATAAACCTAATAATGGACCTAAGAAAATAACCGTCACCCTCGCCCCAAAAATTCAGACCTAAAGTACGAGCGAGTAAACCACAACCTAGTCTATCTCCACAATCGAGTCCATCCCAACAATCAAGTCCACCGCTTTTTCACTATCAAACACATAGTACACCACAAAAGTTTCAATACCAACAACCTTATTGATCCTCAAGAAAAACCTACATACAACATTGTAAATGCTATGAAAACTCTATTAAAGAAGATGATGAATAAATCACTCTTTCTATTCATAGCTAAACATTATCTCATATACTTTTAGTTATCTTCATCTAGGTACATGGGTACATGTTTGCCTATTTTATTATCATGTATCAACATCCATTTATATCATCTAAAGCCTTCTAACATGTGGCATTAGCTCGTGAATCACATATGTCCTTTACTTAAACAAATTAGGTAATATATATGAGTAAACTTCGCTTTTAGTCTCCAACGTTTGCACATTTTAACAATTTTAGTCCCAATTTTTTTAAAATCCCAATTTAGTGTGTCACATTTCATTTTTTTTTCAATTTTGGTTACAACGTTAACAAACGTTTAAAGAGCCGTTAGACTGCCCCTCACATGGTCCCCACGTGAGGAGTATTTTTGTTATTTCCGTTTGTTTTAAAGTATGAGTTAAAACAAACGGAAATGATAAAAATACACCTCATATGGGAACCAAATGAGGGCAGTCTAACGGCTCTTTAAGCAACTGTTAACATTGAGATCAGAATTGAAGAAAAAAATGAAATATGAGACACTAAATTGAGATTTTTTAAAAGTTGGGACTAAAATTGTTAAAATGCCTAAACGTTGGGGACTAAAACCGAAGTTTACTCAATATATATATATACAATCACAAATCATTTGTCAACTTCATTGTTCGTCTTGTTTTAAACGTGATTCATATCTCTTACCTTTTATCTTTAAAATCTCTAATTACCTATTGCTTATCAAATAGAAAAGGCTAATCACCTTCAGAACACTATATATGATCGATGGTGAAGGTAATTTTTAACCTGATTTAAATTTACATGCCGGTGAAGTTAAGTCACCAAAATTGACAAATTGGTAAACATGGGTTAGTTTTCTATTATTTAAAATAAATTTAACGGTAATGTCTTGACTATCAAGTTAAGATTAGTCAAAATATACCACGTTATGGTTAGACAATTTCAAATGTTATAATAGATTGGATAGTTATTCTAAATATCTCGTGTTCTTGATTTATCAATTCCAAACTTGATATGACATATTTTATGGGGAAGGTTATGGTACAAAGCCACTTTTTCGTGTGAATCAGTGAATGTACGAAATAAGGGTAAAAAATTTCGCGTGCGTTTGATGATAATCAAGCAAACTATAATTAATAATCACGCAAACTATGTTTCATAATCACGTAAGACTGCAAGTTATATTTTATAATCACGCAAGGTTACGAGGACACATAAACAAGTTTTTTTTTTAAAAAAAGTATAGCAATACTATACTCGAATTAAAGAGAATTAAGTGCTCGATTTTATGGTGTATTTTTTTTTAAAAATAATGTCATATAAAAAAAGTTATAGGCTTTTAAAAAGTTGAGGAAAACTTAAAAAAATCAACAATTGTATGCTATACTTATTTTACCCCCTCTGTGTTCTTCTCATGCTTAAGTTTATGTGTTCACATCTAGATTAGATCTAAGTAGATATCAACCATTAATTTCTCAGATTAATGGTTCAAATGTCTTCCTATACTTCGCACATATAATAACATTTGTACCAGATATTTCATCTATATTTTATATCTAGGAGATATAATATAATCTTGTAGATGTGATTTTTTACTAGATAATTCGGGTCATACAACAAATGATATAGAATCCCTAAGGTGGCGTTTGGTTCACGGAATGTAATGTAATTGAAATTGTAAAGTTTTCCTTTTAAAGTTGTGATTAAGTTGGGTAAGGAAGGAGTTTGGAATACAATGAATTCCTTTAATCAATGGAATTTGAGGTCATGTAACTTTCTTCGTTAAAATGAAGGATTTCTAAATTCCATTGAGTAAAGGAATTCATTGTATTTCAATCCCCTTCCTTACTCAACTTAAGCACAACTTTAAAAAGAAAATATTACAATTCCAATTACATTACATTCCGTGAACCAAACGCCACCTAAGAGTCGGTTAAGTTAAGTTATCTAGAAAATGAAAAGAATTTTAATGAAAACGTAGAGATTAGAGATAGATGATTTGAGAGTAGCATGGAAGTATATCAATATATTATATAATACTTGTAGAGAAAAAAAATATCATAAATTTTAGTTTTTTATTAAACTTTTTAAATCAGATAATGTTAAATTTAATAAATAATAGGTTTTAATTTAAAAAATTATATATATATATATAAAATGAATCTGTAATATGATGTCATCTTTAAAAAAAAATCAAAATTTTTTGTTGTAACCTAGGTCTATGTGTTGACATGTCGTCACGTTTTAGATAACTTTTAATTTTATTTCTAGGTTTTGTAACTTTCCGGCTACCACCACCAGCCAAGCGGCTTCCCCCTTTTGTTTCTTTTTTCGTTTTCTACTGGCCGTTGCTAGTTGATGGTATCCTCCTTTTTTTTTTACTGTTGACAACAGTTAAATTAATAAAAATATTTATTTAATTTTCCAATTAATTTTAACAGCTACAAATACTATATTTTAAACCCAATAAAATCACACATTATCTTCTCTACGTCTCTACTACACATTCTCTATAAACCTGATAATGCACCTAAGAAAATAACCATCAACCTCGGCCTGAAAATTAGACCCAAAGTACGAGCGAGTAAACCATAACCTAGTCCATCTCCACAACCAAGCCCATCCCAACAATAGAGTCCACTGCTTTTTCACTATCAACAACATAATTCACCACAAGGGTTTCAATACCAACAACCTTACTATCTCCAAACTTTTGTTGATCCAAACATGTCCATTCAAATGAACCGGGCCTATTTGTACTACCCCAATCCGATCATAATCCATTCCATTAATCACATAACTACCGCAATTTATAGATAAAGCGAATGTGACACCCCGTCCAAAAGTCAAGTCAACGCACCTTACTTTGACCTTAGATTAGACTTTATGTGCTTATCTTATCTATGATTAACTGTTTGGTAACGGAACGTAACCAATAAAAACTGAACGTAAAACTGATTCCCACGTTTGTATTGGAAAACGCGCCCTAATAAACATGAAAGACCATTAAGGAATTAATGGAATGTTAACAATAAGAAACGAATATAAAAATGAAATTTTTATATTTTTCTTAAACATGTGTCACGGATATTCACCATCGACACGGGAACATTTTAAGCGATTACGTGACTAGAAACAACTGGGATTCTAATCACTCATGGTAATCGAGCTTAAAACTGACGCGAACAAACGAAACAGTCTTCGTTGCATTCACGCGTACCAAACCGGACCAACTTGAGAAATGATATATGTTAAATATGGAATTTTAATAACAAGAAATAAAATATAAAAATTGACTTTTATATTTTACCAAAACTGATATAAACTGTTACGAGCATTCTGGAAACTTAAAAACGTCATGAAAAATGTCACGTTGTCAAGACTTAGCCAAACGAGTAACCCGTTTCACCTATTGGGCCCAGTGAAGCCCAATAAACCCAAACCAACCCAGATCAACCCGAAAATTTTACCGATAACTCGCCTCGTCACACCGAGTATTTTCCCTAAACCGGATACCCGACCCGCGGCTCGAAACACATTGGGCCGAACCGGCCCAATCCCTTTTTCTTTTCTCGTGGCCCGCCTACCCTCGGCCCAACCAAACCCGTAATGGGCTTCGGCCCGTTCGCCTACCCAATTTCCGAATGGGCTTCGGCCCGTTCCACCATTTAAACCAAAATGGGCTTCGGCCCATAACCCCTTTCCATTTCCGATTGGGCTTCGGCCCAATTGTTAGCAAAATGTTTAATTGGTTTAAACCCACTTGTTCTATAAAATATAACCCACTTATATTTTATAAATTTTGGATCAAAAACTTTTATAAAAATAAAAGTCACCATTCTATTGGATTAAATATACTTGGATGTTATTTTAAAAAGTTATGATTTTTATAAACTTCAAACCCCTCCATATTTTATAAAAGCTCCTAAACTTTTATAAAATCTATAAAACTTATCAACTAATTAAGGAAAGCTAGGAGGCATAAGAACTTGACAACACAACAAAAGCCAATGGGTAATAACCTTGATTAAGGCTATATAAAGGAGCTTAGGGTCACCTTGTCTCCCCACAACCAACCAAGCAAACACACTTACTCTCACCCTCTCCTCCCTAGCCGGCCACTCCACCACCGCCAACCACCCTGCCGCCGCCACCAACCACCGCCGGGACCACCGCAAATCACCACCAACCTCCACCGATTCTCCTTTTCTTTTTCTTGTGAGTTTCCTAACCTAATACTCACATGCTTTTCACCCCAAGAAACCATCAAGTCTTGACAACCTACACCTTTAATCTAAATCTTTAAATTAATTCTTGAATGCTTACTTTGTTCATCAACTAACAAAGCTCTCTCTCTTTACCTCCATTCTTTCAAGATCCATAATATTGGTGAAACACATTTGTGAACCCTTTTGGATAGTAGCAAGTGTGCACCATGATCTTGTTGATGAAATCTAAAGATTTCATAGTTAGTTGATCTACAAATGTTAAAGCCCCTTCATAAACTATAAAAATATAAATCCATGAACTAATGTTATGTCTAACTTATATGACTAACTTGTCCTAACACAAGGTGTTAGTTGATCTTTATATATCTTATGTCCTAACATGAAAAATGTTAGTTGATTGTTATTATATTTAAAAGTCCTAACACCAATGTGTTAGTTGATTGTTTACTTAATTACAAGTCCTAACACAAGTGTGTTAGTTGATTTCTATTTATATATGTCCTAACACAAAGTGTTAGTTGATTTATTTCAATTTATATCATGTTACATGTTAAAACAATGCTAAAACAAATAAATCTTCTAAACAAGGTGAAATGATTAAACAAAGTTACATATGTAACTTATGACACAAATGGTTAAAATAAATAAAGAAACAAAAGAGAATGTTACTTGTGACACATTAAATGTGTTATAAAAAGTTCAAGACAAAAAGATTTTTTATAGATTTTGTTTCTAAAAATGGTAAGAATAATATTTATGTCAAATGATTAATTTGACATAAATACTTGGATTTATTACAAGTTGTAAACATTTAATGAGTTGTCTTAAAAATGGAAGTTTTCTATAAAAAGACCCTTTTGTAGAAATAAATATTTCTTGTCAACAAAATGTTTAAACGATTTCAAGACTATAAAATGTTGTGATTTAAAAGGAAGCTTAAAAATCCTTTCATGACTAAAATAAAATAAATAATTATTTTTGTCAAATAATTATTTACAAAGGATTTCCGCTATGTTTTATTCACCAAGTATTGTTAATCATAATTATTAAAAATAATTACAACTTGCATGATTAACCGATAAAAATAATAATAAACGTTATTATTCGTCAATGTTTAAAACTTGGTTGAATTGTTAACTGATTATCTTGGTATATTTATTGAACATAAATATACGCATTTCATGGAAATAGTTTCGATAAACGTTAACTATTTGATTTTCACGTAAATATAAACTTGAAACGTGTATTTATTTGTACGATAAATACTAATAACGGGTTTTCCAAACGAATACAAACGGGAATAACGTCAAGACTTGACCGGTATCATTTGGGTGACTTAAGTTACTCAATTGATCATAGACCTTATGCAAATACCTTATTTATTTAAATTAGGACGTTATTTGCTACCGCTACTTCACGGTTCATTCACGCATCAGCTGATTCTGTGAGTTTCACGGCCCCTTTTTCCTCTTTAACTGTTTTATACTTGGGGGAGAAATCATGAAAACTGATTAAATGCTTTTTACTTAATATTATGGTTTACTTGTTAGCCGTATGACTACTTGTTCTCTTACTGATTGCCCAACTTGGTACATTATCGTTATAAACGTTTGTACAACCGAAAATCCCATCATTAATTGATTTCAATTAGTTCTGTACGAAACGATAGCTAGTGAGTAGATCTATTTGGGTTGACAACCCTACCCTAACTGGTAGCTCCAGCTCTGACTCCGGATTGTCTGGGGGTACACGTCAGTTATTCTGCACTGTTTAACATCTCTGGGCAAGAGATGCCGGGTGGGTAAACCGTTAGTATTTGAAATCAAGGTTCAGGTGAGATCATACAACCACAACAATAAACCCTGATAATATTTAAGTATACCGAAAACTGTTTTACAACTGTTTAACTGATAAATCACAAACCTGTGAACCTCACCAACATTATGTTGACCCGTTTTCAAACTCATGATTTCTCAGGTAATTGAGCAATCACCGAAGGCATGCAAATGGGGCTTAACTTCAACTATCGGACCTGCTTCGCCGGAGTCATAGTCCCGACCTATCCCAAATAAACTACCTTATGCTTTTATCAATAAATTAAGACTTTTTATTTTCAAATGTAAGACATTATCATTTCACCACTTTTCCGCTGCAATCTAAATGATGTGATGTTTTACTATAATGTTTGAATATAATTAGTTGTTCTATGTACCCACGACTATGATTCCATTCCCGTTCACACCCGAAACCGTTGACCGGGGTGTGACAGCGAATCTATAGTGTTTTCCTTTATAGATATACTAACACAAACTACCTCAAAGTTTTTCTTTATAAAATAAAGCGAATTTGTAATGTAAACCACATGAATTAACCAAAGCTTGCCTGCTTGCCTAAATAGGTTTGCGAGATCATTAGCCTAATGCCGAACCCAAATAAATGTTAGTTAGATTGTTCTTATGTTAGAAATTCACACCCCTACATAACATGTGATACTTTAAGCGATTCTACGAGCATGTATGATAGCTATTAGACAAACCCCTTGGTTCATGTTTTTACAAAAAAAAAAAACAAAAAAAAACAAAAAAAAAAACAAAAAAAAAACAAAAATAAAACAAAAACTTGCTTTATATTCTTATTTCACATCCATTCTATTTTTAGCACTTCAAAACACATCCATATAGATGTACTTGAAGTCTTGAACTAGTAAAATCATTATTGATCTAAATTTTTTGAATTTCCACTCTAAACCTTTATATTTGAATGCAATTACATTTCTATGATAATATTTGAGCATTCTATATATGATTCTATATATGACGCTGACAGAAACTGATACGACCCAACTCAACTATCCACCAAGTATTTAGATCGAAAGTCTAACATTCTTATCCTTTCATGCCAACAGATCACATAAAGCATGGAGCAATTTTTTTTAAAATGTATATATTTTATCCCTTTTGTGTATAATAAGTTTGTTTTAAATTCAGATCTCTATCCCTATTATGGAATGAAACGAAAAGTAGAAAGTTAATTTAAGTTTCTTGCTTCCCTACTCTTTTGTATTTGGAGTCTAACCTGCTATGAAGGTTTATCTTAAAAGTTGACCCCCTCGAATAGGTCATTCATAAACCTTTCTTTTTATGAGTTGAAATTTGTCAAAATTGCTAAGTACATAGTAAAATTTTATAATTTGAAGAAAAAAAATCTCGTGTTCACAAGGTAAAACTTGACACATGAGTTATTTAAGGTTTTGAAAGTTATACTTATAAACTAAAAGAACTTTTGTTCCTCCACCAATATGGGAGTGCATCACATTCCTAAACTTGAACCAAATTTCCTTTAAGATTAACATCTCATTCACACGTATATTTCCAACAAAAACTCATAAATTTATACAATTTAGATTTTAGGTTTCTGTTTATTAACAATTCCAAATATCATCATCTTGGTTTCATCATTAGATTGAAAATTATATAAAGAATCAACCATTACCAAAAGCGACTCCTCAAGACTCCAAATCACAAATAAAGTGATGGTAAAAGGGGTTGAAATTGAGCCTTCAATAATGATTCCTTTAAGGTTTTCTGTGTTGTTTCTTAGTTCTACGTCTCACACACATACACCACAATTTTGAGAGAAGTTTGACAACTTCTTATTGGGTGATACGTCCAAGGTGGTCCAACTTTTAAGACTATGAGCATCGCGTGGCCCTTGGTCGACATGGATATGTTCTCCACGTGGGCGGCGTTGGGGGTGGATGGCGGGCGGCATAACTTGATTACGGGCGAAGAGAAGAGAAGAGAAGAGAAGGAGAGACCCACATTTTTAAGGGCAAATTGGATTTAAATAATCCAAGTTCCATCAATTGGTTGTCATTAAACCCAAGTAACGAAATGTTTACTACGATTTCAACTTTTAACATGTTTTCCTACAATGATCTTTGACTAACCGAAAGTTAAGGACATTAGTTTTTTTTATGAAACAATAAACTTAAATAATCTCAAGTTTTATCAATTAGCCGACAATAATCCGAATTTTCATAAAAGAAATAGTCCAAGTTTCATCAATTGACCAACAATAATCTCAAGTTTTATAAAACTAACGCCGTTAAGTTTTATTAGTCAGAGATCGTTGTCGGAAAATAAGTTAAAAATGGGCTCGGTACTAATATTTCGTTACTTGGGATTAATGTCGGCCAATTGATAAAATTTTTGATTATTTAAATCCTATTTACCTTTTTTAAACCCCAAAAATAATATCCAACATTTTTATTATTTTGATAATAATTGAAATTGTAATAAATATTTATAACATATAAAAAGGTTTAAATAGCATCTTGATTTTTATAATCTGTTTGTTTTGTGAATAATATCTCAAACTTGGAGGACCAAATATGACCCTCAAACTAAAACTATGAAAACAAATTTGTTTAAGTGAATTTCAAAGGACACCAAGACTAGAAAATCAGTTTTTTAAACTAAAACTATTATTCCTAATAACACTTCCTATTTCATATATATATATAGGATTATAGGATGATAATACCTAAAAAGGTAATGAAGGAACAAAACTAAAATTCAACTATGCTTTTAGTTTTTTATTGTAGGGTATCTTTTTATCAGATGTGCAATATATAGACAATAAAAAATAAAAAGAAATTGACTATTAGGGAATAATACACTATCATCATATGCTCAATAGTATAACCATACATAATAAAATATTTGCTAAAAGCCTTAAAATATCTTCTTCTTGTTAAATACTTCTTTTCTCTGTACATTTCATCATCTTCACTCTTTTAGTCTTTTTCAACTGAAAATTCATAGATGATTTTATTTTCCGTCTTCATTTTTTAATTTTTTCATGGCGTCAGTACTGTTCGGGAAAGAAAAAAAAAACATTATAGTCAATTTGTCACTCAAAAGAAGTTTACATACATTTCTATATATATACTCTATTTTTTTGGAACAGAGGATTTTATAGCAAAATAAGCTAGCAACAAGCTTTGCCAAAGACAAATTACAAGTAGATAAGAGGGTTTAGAAAGTACTCTTTTCAATTTATATTACAACGTCTTTTCCTCACACTATACCAACTAAACAAAAATTGAATGATATCATCAAATAAAGAATTATTTTTTTAGCTATTTCTTTGAGTGAATCGTGTCATTCCTTTCAAATAGCACAGAACGTTACGAAAAGAATCGCCCCCACTAAAACTTTATTCTCTTTCTTCCATGTAGTATCATCAAGCCATTTCATGAAAGAAACTCACCAACAATCGTGTGGGAGTAAGCACCCCAACCATGCCCCCATTCTATTCCAAATACAACACACACTACTAGACATAACACAATAAGATGATCCAAAGACTCCACACCCCATAGCAAATAGGACCATAAGACACTCGGAACCTAAACTCCCTTTTCATCCAATTAAACCCAAGTTGGTATCCAAAAGCATTCTTCATGCACAAATATTAATTTTTCTAGAAAGAGTTACATACTAGAAAAAAAATTATTGTATTCCTGTGACTTCATTGCCATATTACTAAGTCCTTCCATGATTTTCACCATATTTGGTTTCCGTCCTAGGCTGGTGTGGATCAGTCCAATCATTTACTCATGATCACCCCTATATGTAAGCATTGGACACAATGTGCTCACAAGACTAGTTTCTATTTTGTTATCGTCATACACTCTAGAGCTTGAGCTCCAGAGAGGAGTGTCATACTGGAATGTTTTTTTTAGAACGGCTATAACTTATTATAAAAAGCTCACTAAGGAGCGAAAATTACAAATATAAAAGAGAGTTCATCAACCAATCATTCCAACGAATCTTACCTTTTTTGCTTCTAGAAGAAAACCAAGAAAAATAAGTCAAGACAATAGAATCAAAGATACATTCGTTTCTAATCTTTGATGGTTGAAAAATATAACGATTACGAGTATTCCGAACGATCCACCAAGATGTGTTTGATGGTTGAAAAATATATACTGGAATGTTATCCTTAACTCTAGAAGTGATCGTCTGGAATTGAAGATATATCCAGGATGGATGTGGTTGTTCTAGAGCTTCATGACCGGAGATATATAAACATGGAACCTGAGTTCCAGTAGAGTACATGGCAATATAGTATATAAGTCATTTGGAGCCACAGTACAAAGATGGATCCAAGTGTTCTAGAGTCTAAGTTTCATTCGAGTGTAGAACTTAAAGAGATGCGTGTGGTATGTCGTGTGAATATAGAATTTTAATTGGAAAGAAAAAAGATAACTATCTTCATAAGACCTCACAATCTATAGCCTTACCATAAGGCAATGGGGTGTACGTGGAGGTCTTCATGCCTCACTTTATGTGTCATGTTAGCGTCACGTAATACTTTATTTTCCACATCTCTACTCCCCTCAAGTAGAAGCTATATCACTTTATAATTTTTTTTCACTAAACAATATTAATAACTATAATGTTTAACATGTTAGATTATAAAAAAAAATGTTACTCAACATTTAATTAAAAACTAATTTAATGAATAAACAAAAATTAAAAATCAATAGTAGATTTTACTTTTTATATGAAGATTCCATCACCAACAACAAAGAATAATTAAAGTTATGTTATTTGTGCATACATCTCTATATAGTTCAAAATTTTGTATAATCACTTGCAAGAACACCAAAAAAAAATCTTAAAAAACAACACTTTTGTCGATGCAATGTTTAGGAAAAATTAATAATTATAATAATATACTATAGTAAATGTAATTTATTAATTGGAATTGAAGAAAAAACAACAACATTACAAAATGTAAAAAGTTAATAATGAATGTGATTGTCAAACATGTATGAATAGAGTCATTGATCCACCAATTGAGGTACTAATCTTGACTTGCTACTCCCTTTCTATTTTGTAACATGAATGTTCTATAAATGGGACTTTTTGACAAAAAGGGAAACTACATATAATAAGGTGTTTTTATAGTATTAGTACACAATTGTTTTCATACGTTAATTGAAGAAGTATTATGCAATTTGCATACTTTGTGCTAATAAAACTTGAAGTTACCAACGTTTACGATCATATCAGTAGGGAGCTCAGCTGCTGACAGGAGAAATATTTTGAGATGATTAAGATCATATGCTAAATGCAATAAAAACAATAATTGCATTACCAACCATAACCACTTCATCAAAGATACGTAAAATTATAAAATTTTAAGGCTAACCATAACCACTTCAGCAAATTGAGTGACTAACCTTTATTAAAAAAACTCAGACTTCTGTAAGTTAGCATATAACTAAGAACATCATTTTTGAGTTAAAGTTATATAAGAAGTTAAAGAAACGAAAACAAAAAGCTAAAAAGATGAAAACATAAATATGCCTTAGGAGTACCAACTGCAATACTGATATCAATATAATTTTTGTATATAATTTCGTCTCCATCGATTATAGCATTGATTATTGGTTGATTCTATAGCCCGCTAATAGCAGCCTGGAACGTATAAATCATAATATAAACCATAATTAGGATGCTTAATTAGTTAATTGACTGGAACGTATAAATCATAATATAAACCGCTAATAGCAGCCTGGAACGTATAATCAAAAGATATTATAAAAACAGGAAGCGTAGTTTTTTATGAGCGGGAAGGATTTTATTAACGCAGTGTTTATTACCAATGCTGACAACTCATTCAGTCATGATGAGACACTGCTCATCCCCACCAAACTAATCATTTAACACCAAAAATCATCAACGGTCTCGTAACATAGTTACACCATGATTGCTCATTCATACTAGTAGTTTATTACCATGTCATATGCTAACCATTTCATAAATGCAGTGTTCATTACCAATTGCTATTTTTTTAACGAAATGTTTGGGCTTATCGGTATTGTCTTTGCATATACAAATCTCAAATTCTAAAGGAAACTCTGTCATTTTAAGAAAACCTTATCTCCAGCCCGAAGAGTATTTTGCTCACACTAGATTTTAAACACAAAACCTTTAGGATCTCAAGTCTTTCTAAATACCAACTCGTTGGTAAAAAAGAAAAAGAAAAATTGTTATAAAAACTAAAATATCATGTGATACTCATGATTAAATTAGTCCCCACATGATTAAACTAGTCTCCTCACTTAATGATGCCCCCATGCGCACGTGACATTTCCTTTACGCACATGCCCCCATTCTTCAAAACGAATTCCTCGTGTCGGAAATCATATATTTATAGCCGTCGGAGACCCCAATCAACGGCGGAGACTCCTCGCTCCTCTCTGACACCTCACCCCTACCCGATAATCACTCCTCCGTTTCTTTCTCACCGGCATTCGTGTACATCATCTAATGCACCCATCGGTTTCAATCCCACTAATCTTTTTCGATTTGTAACAATACCCAGATGACGAATTTATCCAAATGGGTTTTCCCAATTTTCCCAATTTTTGTTCTTTTCTCCCTTTTAAACCCCCAAATCTCGATAGGGGTTTCCGAAATTTCCGAAATTTCGAAGGAATTTCTCAAGATTGCTAAGCAAGATGAGGTTTTTGATTGGATGGTGGGGATTAGGAGAAGGATACATGAGTATCCTGAACTGGGTTATGAAGAATTTATAACCAGTAAAATCATCAGAGAAGAATTAGATAAGTTAGGTATTCGTTACAAATATCCGGTTGCCGTTACTGGTGTTGTTGGTTATATAGGCTCCGGTGAGCCGCCGTTTGTCGCCGTTAGAGCAGATATGGATGCTCTTCCCATGCAGGTTTTTTTTCATTTATACTTCATTAGTTCTAGTTATTAAGTTTGGTAAGCAGTTGTTTGCCTGTTTCACATTCTGTTGAAAGTTTGACTTTTGTTGTATGTTTGACTTTCATCTTTATTAGGAAAGTGATGATACAGTTTGAACTTCTTATTATAGGTTGTGTTTGAGGTTGTTGCAAGTGATGATTTAGGAAAATCTGTTCACCTTTGATAGAAACATAAAGATTTGTTTTATGTTTGAGTTTTATCTTCAATATAAGTAGCTAAAAAACAGTTGTATTGTAAGAATTTTGAACTTCTAATAGTAGCTAGTGTAAGATTTTTACTTTTTTAGGTTGTGTTTGTGGTTATTGCAAGTGATAATTAGGAAAGCCTATTGGCTATTGATCTTTGGAGCCTGGGGTGTTAGTGAGAGCTTACTCTCCGGGGTGGCTCAAACGTAATTAAAATGAAGCTAGGGCTTTAGGCCCTCATCTAACGGGGCCTCAAGTTTAACTTTTTAGTTTGTTTTCGTAAGTCTTAAGCCCGGATAAAGGATGAGAGTTTATAACATGACCTTTAGAAAGAGCCCCTAGATTTTTTGGTGCGATTTTGCCCCCCAAAACAATTGAGCCGCCATGTTCTCTGTTTCTTGGGATAGAGGTAAGGCTCGTCAATATCACACTCTCCTCAAACCCTACCAATATCTCTGCTATGAGTGGGATTATACTAGTACTCTTGTTTGTTTGTTTGTTTTGTTGACCTTTGATAAAAATACAAACATTTGCAATATGTTTCTTTGTGATTAGGAAATGGTGGAATGGGAACACAAGAGTAAAGTTCCGGGGAAGATGCATGCTTGTGGGCATGATGCTCATGTCACTATGCTTCTTGGGGCAGCCAGGATTCTTAAAGACCATAGCCATCTTTTAAAGGTTTGTTAACTTTGATTTATCTTGGTATTTGATAGTGCGTTTGAAGTTGCTAAAATTTCCAAGTGGTTGGGTAAAAGTAATTTAGATTCTAACTAAGACCTCGAGTCATAAACCATGGCATACCCATATCATCCGAAAGCACATCCTCCTCAGAAATCGCTTCTAAATTTACACCGATCAGATGTCCGTGATGGCAGTGTGGAGTTCTTCTTAGGCCTGTATCTTGGTGTTCTTTTGTTCTTAAAGTTTTTTAGTGTTCTCAAATAAACTTTCTATTATCTGCTTATTCTTAATTGTCTTATTTTGAATCCAAAGTTGCAATAATTACTTTCAAAATGCGCATCCAAACGGCCCCGCATTCCATTAGTAACCATGATGTATGCATATGTTAAACCATGTAAATATTTTATGTTTCCCACACATATTATAGCGCAATTTGTGATTATTAATCCTATCATGGCATGTTACTCTTCTTTTTGAATTGGGCCAAACACTTTTGTCCAAGACTTAAATATCTTGTAAACAATTACTGTGTTAAATATTACAAAAATTATATTATATCAACAAGACTCTAGTTTTCTTGAATAAAATGATAAAGCAGGTGTGACTTTTGACATGGTTGACCGTTGATCAATATCCTGTTTAGTGCATTTTTTTATTATTTTGCTGGTGTGACCCGTGAGAGATAAAACATGATCCAAATCAACCAGTGGGAACAATAGTTATTTTTTTTATATAATTCTTGATTTTGTAGGGAACTGTAGTTCTTGTGTTCCAACCAGCTGAGGAAGGCGGTGGTGGGGCGATACAAGTGGTAGATAGCGGCATTCTTGAGAACGTGAAAGCAATATTCGGTCTACATGTATCTCCAGCTTTACCTTTAGGTCACGTGTCTTCCAAATCAGGTACCCTTTTGGCCGGTAGTGGTTTTTTCGAAGCTGTCATAACTGGCAAAGGAGGTCATGCAGCCATTCCCCAACATTCTATTGACCCGATTTTAGCAGCTTCAAATGTTGTTGTTAGTTTACAACAGCTTGTCTCACGAGAAGCTGATCCTCTTGATTCCCAGGTATGTTTCAAATTCTTGTTTCGATAAGGACATAAGGTAACTAGTAAGCACTAAAAGATTAACTCATGCAGGTTGTTACAGTTGCTAAGTTTCAAGGTGGTGGTGCGTTCAATGTTATTCCGGATTCGGTCACCATTGGTGGTACCTTCCGAGCTTTTACTAAGGAAAGTTTCATGCAACTTAAGCAGCGAATCGAGGAGGTAATTATTTTAATTTTTGATGTACATTGAGGGTGTTTGGGTCTTGGTTATAAAAAGCGCGAGGCAACGAGCTAAACGCCTCAGGGCCTTGAGGCGGCATATCTAAAGACTACCAAAGGGACGGAAATATTATTAATAATTTAGTGGATTAAAGGGCTAATATGTAAAAGAGATGAGACAAATGTAGCTTTTGGTTTTATATAAAGCTTATTTGGTTGTACATAGAGCAACGCCTCGAATATGTGAAGCTCTTGCCTCATGCCTCGGCTATCGGGGTCCTAAATACCTCAGAGCTTCTCACGCGTTTTAAAACCATGGTTTAAAATGTTCTTGATATTAAAAAGCGTGAGACGCACCTATTTATTTTAAATTTTTTATACAACAACAACAACCAAACCCAGTAAAATCCCGCCAATAAAGTGGTAGGTTCTAGGGAGGGTGGATTGGATGTAGGCAAGCCTTTTCTCTATCCCAAAAAGGATAGAGAGGCCGCTTCCATAGAGACCCTCGGCTCATGACAAAGTTGAAAGTGCAATCGAAATCCTAGAGAGGCCGCCAAAAAGCAACAATATAACAAAGTTAATTTATTTAAAGTACAGGTTATAATAGGGCAAGCAACAGTACAAAGGTGTAAAGCAACTGTTGAGTTCTCTTCAAAAGACAAACCTTTTTTTCCCGCCTCAATAAACGACGACGGCTTGCACAAGTACTTCCAAACTGTCGCAGGGGAAGTCCTCGGACCTTCTAACGTTAAAACAATGCTACCATTAATGGGATCAGAGGATTTTTCGGTTTACCAAGAGGTGATCCCCGGTTACTTCTACTTTCTTGGAATGAAGTCTGAATCTAATAAGAAACCAGCATCAGTTCATTCTCCGTTTTTTGAAGTTAACGAGGATATACTTCCGTTTGGTGCCGCTATGCATGCTTCTCTTGTTGCTAATTACTTTGCTGAAATTCAAGATTCGGAAACCCAGTTGAACGATAAACACCACGACGAACTGTAAAGTTTTTTTTTTCTTTCCTTTTTTCTCTAAATATAAAATCTCCCTTTTATACGAGGAGTTCGGTTCATGTACCATTGTTATATCGTTTGGCATACCATGCAGAACATTTATGTTACCTGCAAATGATATGAATACGTTTTTATGATTATAGTTATGGAATCTGTTTATATTTGATATGAGGTAAACTGTTGTAACAGATCTTAACTCAAAGAGTTGTGTGCTCTTTTAGTCAGGTTTGGGTCAAAAGTTAAAACGGGTCATTTTTAGAAAGGCTTGTAATTCTTCCGGCTGGGTTGACCCACAAACACCTTCTATATACAATTCCCTCGCTATATACTGTTTTGTCCCTTTTTTCGGTTTTACATCAAGTGCTACAGGGAAAATGACCTGTTTGCCCTCTTGTAGTTTTTCTTTCTTTTCTAAGCCACTAAAATAAGATTCTTTTTCTTATTCTCCTATATTTTTAAGACTTCTTTTGTTTTTTATATGAACACGATGAGTTTAGGAAATAAGTTTGTGGTGTAACAAGTGCAGTCGTGTGACATAACTTTTAGGTCATAGGCGTAACACTTTGAGCGTTTGGTTTCTAATGTTAACGTTGTAACGTAGTCTTTTTGTATTTGCGATTGGGTCGTTTGAGCTTAACAAAGGAGTTGAATGTTTTGTTGGTGGTGTAATAGGTACATATAGATTTTCTTATGTACAATAGTGTAACATAGTCAGATGCAGCACTAGAAAAAAAATTAGGAGGTCCATAATTTTTTGTACGGGGTCACTACTTTTTAGTTTTATAGAAACATACATAAAAATTTTTGAGCTGGATCAAGTTGGTCACATAAGGCAAACACGGCACAATAATATAAGAAATACAGTCATTAAAATTTAAATAATATAGAAAAATGAGGATGATACAAAAATTCAATAAAAAATATCATAGAAGAAATGAGGATGATCAACACTTTTTTCAAATAGAGCATCAATGTAAATTCATTGATAATTAATTTGTAGATTACATTTGGATTGAGCTATTAGGTACTTAGGTTTGAGCTATTACTTACTAATGTTTTAGTTGATTGGGTTTGGATGTTGTGTCAGGCCTATTAGACAATCAAGATTTGAACTAAAAGATATATAAAATGTAGCAAGTGGCAGACCTATTAGACAATCAATATTTGAACAAAAAGATATATAAAATGTAGCAAGCAGGACCAAAACCCGGGCCAGTCAAAAGAAAGAAAGGCACTAAGCAAGATTTAGAAAAACCATTGGGACAAAAGTGTTAACTGGTTATATTATATTCAGAACTTATTAACGACTCTCCATCACAAAAGAAAATACTTGAAAACCGTATATATAAATTACACTTTGCGTACGAAGTTGAGGGAGTCCACATGACCCCGTGGGCCTATTACAAGTCCGTCCCTGAACATAGTTGTGTTTTGAAACGTTTTGGTCTTATGCGTTTTTTTTTCTTCATCTTTTTTACGTAGTGTTATAACAATTTAATTGTTTTATGTGTTCGCGTTATCTCTGCGTCGTCAACACGCGGATATAAAATCTTGTTATACACAATAATGATGTTAAAAGTTTCTGAAAATTTGAAGAACATTCTTTGACTAGTCAACATAAGTGTTATTCTGCAATAAATATGGAGACTAAATCATAAGTGTTATTCTGCAATAAATATGGAGACTAAATTGTGAGCGTTGATTTCGCTACGCTTTGTAGCTTGTTAATATATTTTTGTTGGTCGTTCAAAAAAAAAAATTGTGAGCGTTGATGGGAATTAATGCTAATCATCATTTCATGCTGGCCTGAAAATGATATCAATTGCTAGTTTTTTATTTTATTTTATTATTATTATTATTTTTATAGCGATATGATATGTTTAGGCTAAACGATATTATCGGGAAATTTTAAGGACATCATGGTATACCTAACTTGAGTATTAAACAAGGGTCATGTTAGGTACACCATGGTGTACCCAAGATATAATAATATGAGTTTGGTATTCAATGAACTTTGAAAATTGTGTTTGACAATTTGTCAAATCATTTGAGTTTATTCCTAAATTTTTATAAAAAAATTGTAATTTTATTAAAAATCTGTTTTAGAAATTTTTTTTATTTTTAAAATAACCCTTTTAAACAGTTTATAAAAACGTTTTCCAAACAGTTTTTTTTTTATTTAAGAACGTTTTAATTGTTTAATATTTTTGAATTATTTGAATCGTTTTCTCTAACATATGTTTATTTTTGTAAATTTGTTTTTAATTCTTTGTAAAAGACAAAAAAAGGTCTATATATAAAGAAAAGTTGAAGAAATGTATATAAATTTTTTTTTATTTAAAACGGAACATGACTAAAACTTTTATGCTCTAGCATTTTTAAAGAATTAAGATTTTTTTAAAACTAAAATTGTTCTATAAACATGTTTTGTTTACCATAAAAGTTTTATAAACATGTTCAGTTAAAAAAAACTTCTTATAAACATTTCCGCAACTTTTCTTTTATATATAAACCTTTTTTTTGTCTTTCACGAAGAATAAAAAACACATTTTTCAAAATAAACGTATGTTAAAGAAAATGATTCAAATAATTTAAAAATATTAAACAATTAAAACATATAAAATACGACGCAATCCAATATGAACTTAGAGGCCCCAACCCTACCTCCCCGATCGATTTAAAATCATGTTTATAAAACTTTTATGGTAAACAAAACATGTTTATAGAACAATTCTAATTTAAAAAAAATCTTAATTCTTTAAAAATGCTAGAGCATAAAAGTTTTAGTCATGTTCCGTTTTAAATAAAAAAAGTTTTTATATACATTTCTTCAACTTTTCTTTATATATAGACCTTTTTTTGTCTTTTACAAAGAATTAAAAACAAATTTATAAAAATAAACATATGTTAAAGAAAACGATTCAAATAATTCAAAAATATTAAACAATTAAAACGTTTTTAAATAAAAATTTTAAAAAAATACTGTTTGGAAAACGTTTTTATAAACTGTTTAAAAGGGTTATTTTTTTTTAAAAAGAACTTCTAAAACAGATTTTTAATAAAATTACAATTTTTTTATAAAAATTTAGGAATAAACTCAAATGGTTTGACAAATTGTCAAACACAATTTTCAAAGTTCATTGAATACCAAATTTATTATTATTATATCTTAATTATACTATGGTGTATCTAAATCTTGGGTACACCGTGGTGTACCTAACATGACCCTTATTATATCTTCATATCAGTTACTAGTTTCTTTAATATTTTTTAAGGGCTAGAACCGTTACAGGTAAATTTACTGGATTTTGCCAACACCTGCTAACCAACTAGATCATGTAAGATTGGGTAAGACGCAATTTGGGTTGTGCCGGTGACCTTTAGACCATTTAGAGTATTGATCCAGTCCAATTCAATCTTTCATTAAAAAATAATTTCTCTCTCATTCACTTACACACTCCAATCTAACTTATTTTTTCACACATATTCATAATTCAATCCAACCATACTACTTTTATTATGTAAATATGATTTATAATTACTATTAATATATTAAATAATTATTTTGTTTGGTATCAAATAATGTTAGATCTTTTGGATAACTTTTACTAAAAGGAATCTAACAAAACTATAATATAGTGACACGTGACAGATACAATAAACGATTAATTTTTATATATTTATTTTATATTAAAAACATGTTATTTTTAAACATCTCTATTTTAATAAATCTTATATCGTGATGTTAAAAAAAAAAACTAAACAAGACAGTGTGTTTAGCCTTTATTGGATTTTTCTTTTCTCTTTTAATTATCTAGATTCTCCACACCCAATCGATCACAGATGTGGGTGGTCATAACGGGGTTAAATGTAGAAAACCAATAAAAACTCGATTCAAACGTGAGTGCTTGAAGTAATTAAACGTTACCACTATGGCAAAAAAAAAGTAGTCTAATTGTTTAAGTGGTGTGAGTATGCAAAAATCTTGTTTTAAAGCTGAAGAAGCTATAAAATTGAAAAGGTTTTGTTGTTTGTTAGGTAGAAATATGTGTTTTTATATTCACACGTCATACTATTTTACATTAATGCCGTCTTAAAGTCATGTGATCCACGATCAGTTACTTTTTCACTCGTGTGCCATAACCACACATTGTTTAATTTGCCATTAATTATTTTTTTTGATAAATCAATCTTAATTAGTAGAGTTATACATGACAACAACTCGTGTAATAACCAGGACGGATCTGGTCCAAGTTCAGAGGTAGCCCGTGCTATCCTTTAAACTCGTACGTAAAGTGATTTTTTTTGAATTTTTTGGTTTGTACTACCACTTAAAAGACGATAAATATATTACACATAAGCAAAATAACACAAAGTGGTGTTCTAGTCCAGTGCCGGAAGTTGTTCATTATTTTCTAAAGGTCTTCCGTTCAAATCCTCTCCATGACATGTTTAGTTTTATTTACGTTTCGATTTTAATTTCATTCATAAATCCAATAGACTTGAAGGTTTAGGATTGAGTGTTAAGTATTAGCTACTTATGGTTGAAGTTTTAGATTGTAGGAGTTACTATGGTTGAAGGTTTAGATTGTAGGAGTTACGTTTTATATGTTGCGGTACAGACCTAGTTACGCGCCGTAATGCATTTACTTAACTTTTTGTGAACCATCATTGTTGTCGCCACAACGTGCGACTGAGTAACATAGTTATAAAACAATAACAACTTCGTAATATAATGGGTCAATTTTTGGCCAAATTAATTTATGATGTTTTTTTTTCTAAAGCAATTTAATCAAAGAACGCGACCCCAACCTGGAGTTCTGCCTTTGGACCCCGTCAAGACCTGCCGCCCCTTAGATCACGTTCTCTCGGAACGCTGCCCTCGAACCCCCAACAAAAATGTTTGTGTTACCCCTAAAAAAAAATAAGCTCCGCCTCTGATAATAACTTTTATTTCACTTATGTGGTTATCATATATGTTGCAATAGAAAGAAATTAATGAATTAATCCCAAAATTTTCAAAATGTTATGAACGGCCAAGCCCAAGTTACACAAGCCCAAGTAGCCTAACTAACTAAAAGGCTTAAAAAGTTAAAAGTACAATCCACTTATAAAAGAGGAAGAGATGTTAAGCCCAGTTGAAGTCCAATTTTACAACTAACTAAAAGGCTTAAAAAGTTAAAATTATACCCTGCACGTTGGGATGTTGAAATGATGTATATTGTTTAAGTAAATTCATTTTCCTAATACAATAAACATTATTAAACCCTTAATTTCATAATTTATTTTGTAGAGGGGCGAACCCAGGGGACCTCATAGAGGTCGTTCAACACTCATGGAATTTTTTTCGTACAGCTATATATATGATTAATTTCAATCGACCGTAAAAGAATTTGGTTACCGACCCATTAAACTTTTATAACGAAATTGAACTCTAAAAAAATTAATTTTTAGTTTTAAAAAAATCAAAACTTTAGAAATTTAAACGTATTACAAACAAACTTATAAAAAAAGTTATTTGTATAACCAAAACATATTTTTAATAATTAAATACCCAATGTACTTGATCCAAGATTCAACTCTTCAACACCAATGAAGCTTAACAATTTTAATATTTTACCCAATTACCTAATACCCGTTACTGAATAAATAGATAAATAACCTAAATCCTAATTATAATTCTAAACATAGATAAGAAATACAATAAGTCGATACCCCAAACTGAGCAGAATTTTAAAATCCGACACCACATGACACCGATTAGAATTTCGGCGCCACCATTTACGGCGCATTCACTGAGTCACCACCGTTCGCGTAGTTGGGGGTGAAGGTTCGAAGGTTCTGAGATGATGATGATTGCTGTAAAAATTGGGTGTGTTTGGTTGGGATTTAAAACAAAATTATGATATTTTATTTATTTATCAATTTATTAAGATAGTACCTTGATCTTGCAACACTTACAGAACCAGTCCCTCATTCGTAAAGTGACTGAAATGCCCTTCACTTAATAGAAAAGGCTAACCCTCGTTAGTCTTAAGGACTCAATTGGCAACAAAATGTAAACGTCTGACGAGATTTGTTGATAATTTGAAAAGTGGACTCAGGTGACAACAAACAGCAAAACTCAGAGACACAAAATGTAATTAACTCTATTATTAACTACTTCGCAAATAATTATTCATATATATATTTTAAGCACATGTTTAACCGTAGATATCGTTTAAAATTAATTAGAAAATAACATGTGACATTATATATTTTTATTTATTACACGATAACATTCTTAAAATTAATATGAGATTTTCTAGCTAGTATATTATAAGTCAATGGCTGTAGATATATTCATCTATCAAATTGATATATTCATCTAATTCCCACAGCCATTTCATGTGAAACGACCCCAAAACGACCTTTTCAAACAAAACGACATCAATACGATTTGTGGGAAAGGGGGGGGGCTGAATTTTAAGGTTGTCGTCGTCGCGACACGTCACCTCGTTTTGCCTGAAACGACCGTTTTGGACAAAACGACCGTAGAAATTGGGTTTCTCTAGTAAACTCACTGTGCTTCTTTATAACCACAAATGTACATATCTTTAAGAGTTAATCAAACATTATAATGTATATATCTTTAAGAGTTAATCAAACAATT
This sequence comes from Deinandra increscens subsp. villosa, assembly GCA_039602395.1. Lineage (NCBI taxonomy): Eukaryota > Viridiplantae > Streptophyta > Magnoliopsida > Asterales > Asteraceae > Deinandra > Deinandra increscens. The sequence goes on along the minus strand of JBCNJP010000020.1, from coordinate 19,882,685 downwards.
CACGAATAATTGAATTCATTGTGATCAAGAAAACCGCTCTCGTTTTCTTAAGAGGCAAAATGTATTTTTCAAACAATCTACTCCTATTACAGGGTCAAAATGGTCATAATTACCATCACTCATTTTTCAAACAAACTCCTTCTTCCCCAGCTGTATTAACGTCGGATACTCGGTTTTCACTCTCCAAAATCCCCCAAATTGATTCCACGTTACCTGCAATCTCGCAACAATGAGCAACAAAAATAAGAAGAAATCTCCTCACAAAAACAAGAAGAAATCTCGCAACAAAATCACTTCATCTGCCTCCTTCAACCCCAGTTCTGAATCGCACGGTACTCTGTTCATCTTCCACTCGATCAATTCGCTTTTTCATCTGTTTTACACATTGATTCGATTTGAACTTGTTATGTTGTTTAAAATACACATAATCGATCGATTTTGTAAGAATTTCATTGCTCGTGAAGGAATAATTGAGGATAATTCGAGGGAAGAAACAGAAATTAAGTCAAAACTTACCGTTGAGAATCAGAAAACCCTAGATGTTGAAGAGGAACAACAGATGCCAAAATCGGTTGATTTGGATTCAAAAACTTCAGGAGCACCTGTTTTTGATTCAAACACTTCAGGATTACATGATTTTGATTCTCAAAATGATATCAATAACAGTTTATTGTTAGAAGATTCGTCTTTCCCGCCTTATGATCCCATTACGAATTATCTTTCCCCTAGGCCTAAATTCTTGCGGTACAATCCCGATAGGCACCGCGAGTTTCTTGCTCGCCAACAAGAATTAGATAGAATTTCAATAACTGATTCTAGTGAAGATGAAATGCCCCCTTTGGAAGACGTATCGGTTGATCGTTCTGTTGAGAAAACAGAGGAAGTTGTTGAGGAATCGGTTGTTAATAGCGAAGAATACGAAGAAGAAGAGTTTGAGGATGAGAATAGATGGAGTTTGAATGTGTTCTTGCAGTATTTGGTTGTAATGGTGGCTTTGATCTTGATGACTTTGGCTATATCTTCAATGAACTCCCCACCTCTTTTGTCAACAGAATTTATAGATGGTTACAATGTTTCTGAAACTAATGGAGAGACTTTTGGTCCTATGATGTTAATGGCGGAATATCTGATCAATAAAGGTTACAAAAAGCGCGATCCAGATGAGTTAACTGTAGGTACTGAAGAGTTAGTCGAGATGCCCCACGGACATGAGATATATTTCGATGAGAAAGTGCATACCGAATGGCAAGAACCTGTGATTCTAGTGAGTAAAAAGATACAAACTTATCGCGTTGAGACTGAAAACGAAGGTTATGTTCAGCTGTTAGGAGCTGGTCATCATAATTCAAGTTATGCCAATGAAGAATTAGAAATCTTGAAACCAATCTTGAAACCAATGGTGGATGAGGATGATAGTAGCAAGAGTCTGAATGAGAATGAGAATGAAGGGAAAGAAAATAGTAACAGTGTAACAAAAGTGGCAAATTTTGATCCAGTTTTTGCAGCTTTTAGCGCGGTTTTTGTCCTCATTTTCGCATCCACAAGTGTTCTGTATTATACACTGCAGACGGAGGTCTCTTTCCCGATCGGCCACATCAATGAGGTTTTCGACGAAAGTAGTTCTGTTGGGAGTTTTGGCTCAAGAAGCAACATCAGTTCAGAATATTATGAGAGCAATAAGGATGCATGTTCTTCCAATCAAACAAAGTACTTTGACTTTCAACAGTCAGCTGGTGATTCAACTTCTCATGGGAGCTTTACAGTTGAGAAAAAGATTGTTAAAAAACAGGTGAAGTTTTTATATGAATATATGATTCAAGTTTTAATATGTTACTGTTTATAAATTATATGCATGCTAACATGCTTGATTTTGCAACAGAGAAGTAAAACACCAGAAGCAACCATATCGACCGTGAGACGATCAGGCCGCATTCACAACCGGTCCATTTCTTCTCCATAAAACAGATGATTTGTGATATACTGTGTAGATATAATCACTAGAAAAGTTGTTCTTCAGGATTAGTTTTTTTACTGTAATCATCTTTCTCTATTTGATTGGTATTCTTTCTTTTTTCTTTTTAAATATTCACAAAAAGTGATGCTAAACAGCTCAAGTATGTCATATCACATATACAATGAATCTCTTTACAAGCTTTTTGGTTATGATAACATAATCTCTTAACCCACCAAAAATTCCTAAGATAAACCCAGTTTAGTATCAAGATAAAAACTTTGATATGATATAGCCTTCTTATTGAATTTGAGGAAAATAGCCCCCTCCGGTAACTAATTCAAGAAAGTGAACCCAGTTTAGTATCAAGATTCTTGATTAAAAATTATATAAAATAGAAATAAATAATAAGAGTGAAGAACAAGAACCTTACTTGATTGGGTGGGCTGTTGAGGGCTGTTGGCTTCATCCTGGGCTGGGTTGCGCTGTTGGGTTGTTGGGAGGCTGGATTCTCTTCATGAGGATATGTGAAGGTGCAAGAAAAGTGGTGATTAATAACTATTGTTGGAGACATATGAGTGATATAAGAATAGAGCAAATAAGCTTATTATAGGAGACATGCCTGTGATATGTGTAATCTTGGGAACCCATTATTGTAAAAAAGAAAAAAAATTGAAAAAGAAGGAAAAAGAAAAAAAAAGAAAAAATGAGAAAAAAAAATTGTCCTCACTGGTGCTCTGATTGTGGTATTGGTACTTTTGCATCATCACCCCCTTTGATGGGTGTATGGGTTGAGTTCTTGGCATCAATTCAAACAAAGGCTACTTGAACATGATGGAGCATGATTGTTGTATTGGAAGGCCTGCAATTGTACTAATGGGTTCAATGGGTTGTTGGGCTAGATGGGGGGTCAAAGTGCTTATTTCTAGTCTCTAGAGGTGCAAATTTCTAACCGATTAATGATTTCTAAAAAGAGGGAATCTGGATCGAATGGTTTCATACACTATGTTGTAAATTAAGAGAATTTGATCTAGATAAATTAGCTCGCCCCTTTACTTTGTTTTGTATTAGCTAGGTGGTGTTTGTCGCGCGTTGTTGTCAGGTGTATGCGAACATACAAAACCATAGTCACCTGGATCGTGGTACGCTTCGGTACGGGTACGTAATACGGGTACGCAATTCGCTAGGTCCCTAAAATTCGGTACGTAGGGGGTAGGTTCATTTCAGTACGTTTCGGTACGATGTACCAAATAATATGGTACGATGTACCAAATAATATGGTACGATGTACCAAATAATATGGTACGATTGCAGTCATAAGAATTTATAAACAAAATATAACTCCAAAATATAAATTCCAAAACCTATAATATTCAAAAGCAAAACAGATGGTGAAAAGCCTTGGAGTGATAAGAGTCGACTGGGTGATAAGAAACTGGAGTGATAAGAACGTTTGAAAATTAGGTGGGCCACCCTAATAAGCTATCGCATTTTTTAATTGAGGGAAATAAGCTATCGTTTTTTTTTTAATTGGAGTGATAAGAGCTTTTAAAACTCTCTTCTGCGAACCCTAATAACAAACCGACGCTCCCAATTGATTGAAATCGGCGATTTCGTCAACTCCAGGACGCGCACCCAATCGAATCCAATCGCGTTCCCAATCGAATCAGGTACGTTCCAGATCATATTAGAAATCGATGATTTTAGTAGTTAATTCGCGATCCCGAGCGATCCCGGTACGCTAACGTACCGCATTTGGGTACCACGATCCAGATCGAAATTCATGGGGGGTTAGACGAATTGTGTAACTATGTACAAAACAATAAAAGTAACCTAAAAAGAATGAAAAAGTATTGAACGTGTGAGCTATATGTTAAAAACAAGAGCGAGTAGGTAAAATTCTTGAACTAAGAATCCCAATAAAAAAAAAAAAAGAAGCTAAAGACAATATAAAGTGAAAAAAAAAACAAAACAACGTTGTAGCACTATTCACAAAATTTTAAATGTATATAGGTTAATTTATGCTATTTTAGGTTTAAAGTTGTTGAGTTATAGATTTAGTTTAATATTGAACTAATTGAGAATCCATTTATTTATTGTTTTTTGTATTGAAGTAGAGGTGTACAAAATCGGTTTTTTTACAAATCGGTTCGGGTTGTGAACCGGAACCGGTTTGGTCAACTCTGGTCAAAACCGGTTTGGTCATAATCGGTTCGGGTTATGAACCGGTTTGAAGCAACAAAACCCCAAACCTACAAAATCGCATTGGGTCAGTTTGAAACCGGTTTGGGTTGAACCGGTTTGTAAAAAGATCCGATTTTTTTGTTTTGTTTCAAATGATTAACTAAACAAAGCTTAAGACTTTATATAAGAGGAAAAAATTGGCTAAAACTACATTACAGAATTTTAACTCTTGAACAAAACCTAACTAAAGATGATGAAACATTATAAGAGATTTTGAGATTTACAAGAGTAGAAAGTTGTGTGATTCAATAAAAAAATATCCACTATTTATAATAATTTAAAGGTTGAATTACAAAATAAAAATTAAATTCTAATGTTAAAAAACAGCTAATTCAATTAGTCTCATTAATGTTAACATCGTGGCTTAAGGAAATTCAATGACTATCTCATTAGAATCCAGCTAATTTACAGCTAATGGGCATTTAAGCGATTAGTGGCTAATTGGAATTTTGAAAAGCATATACCTATAATAAACCGGTTTCTAAACCAATTCCAAACCGGTTCCAAATCGGTTATAAATCGGTTTCGGAGACAACCCGGTTTCGAACCGGTTCGCCAAAGGAAAATGCCAAATCGATGGGGAACCGCCAGTTTATAGTCGAACCGGACCGGTTTTCTTTAAACCGGTTTTTATCTTGAACCGGTTCTGGTTTTTATACCGATTCGATTTGCAAATCGGTTTCTTTGTACACCTCTATATTGAAGAGTAAAGATATCAAATACATCCTTTATGGGCCTTTCGCGGGCCGGATCATGCCCCCACTCTGCATGATTCGACGGGTCAAGCCCGAATTTGCGCAATCCGTGTGGACCAATATAAACGGTTATGCCACTTGTCACGCATATCGGCATATGTGATACACAAGCTTTCAACCAATCAGGTTGCGAATTGGGCATGCCATTTTAGAAGGTATGTGCGCATATTGACGTCATCCTAACGAAACAAAACCCTAATTCTCATGCATCTATAAATTCCGGTAATTGAGATAATTTTTTTTCTCAATGCTCTCATACTCTTTAAAACCTAATCTCAAACACTCATCATCTTCATCTGCGTCATTGATTCTCACGCCGAAGGATTGTTACAAGCACAATCTCTTCTCTGTGACGCCTTAACGCTTTGTTACTTGTTTGATCCGACTGCCCCAATCGTGTTGCTGCTCCGTTATACATGAATTCAATCCCGATCAAATCTCTAGACATTGATGGTTCGAAGAACTTATTAGAGACCGATTCGATCAGTCTAACCCGATCGCCTTTAATTTCTACATGTGCGCTGTTACGTGTTATTGCCGCATAGTTGAAACCACGGGTTATATGTACATTGAATACCTTTACAAGCTTTTGATTATGATAATACAATATTACTTCTGCTACAAAAATACCAGCCAAAATTTCCTAAATCATTTACAGATAATTGATAGACCAGCAAAAATTCCCAAATTTCCAAATAACATCAGTTGTTTTGTTGACCAGAAACTAGAGTTGACCTAGCAAAGCTTCTTTGTCTGAGAAAAGGTGAAAACTTCTTCGAAATAACTGGTTTTGGAAGGGTGTGAGTCTTGAAGTTATCTAAACCACCTCCATAGCTCTTGCAGTTAGATTTCATCTTCCTTAATCTGTTGTATGGATTCTTGATCATCTTTGGAAGATCTTCAATGCTCATCACACTTGAAAGAGATGTAAATGATTCTGATTTCCCATGATAAAACTTTGAAAGCCCTCTTCTGTAATCAATTCAAGAAAACAAACCCAGTTTAGCATCAAGATTCTTGATTCCAAATCATATGAAATTGAAATAATGAGAGTGAATTAAGAACAAGAAACTTACTTGATAGGTAAGTGTGACATTAGATCTGATAGATCAAGTACAGATGACCCATCAGAAGCTGATGATGATGATGATGGGGATGATGAAGCATCATCTGATGTATCAAATGAAGAACATGAAGAGATTGATGATGATTCATTTGAGATTCTTGAAGTTTCTTCAATGGATTCTTGGTCTGATTTTGCAATGAAACCCCATGAGTTTTGATGAAAGATTTGTGACTTGTGTTCCTTCATTGTTTCCATTACAAGATTATGAATTTGCTTTGAAGAAAGTTTCAATCTTGATGAAATTAATATGAATTTTGGTAGGTTTATGTTGAGGGGTATATGTATCAATGTATGTAGTAAGAACAGACACGTGGCAGGCATCTGTTGGTTCCATTGAAGAGGATTGTGTACCTTACCAATTCTACCACTTGCCCAAATGCCACTTATGGATATGGATGGATCTTTTTTTTTTAATAAATAAATATATAAGATTATCTTACGTACACTTTTTAATAATTCAAGGTCCTTGTCTTCTAAAGCATATCTAGTCAATTAGTGTGCAATTTTTATGATAAACATTCAAAGAAAAAGCATATGTTATAAACAAGATGTGTATGTAGTTTTATTTTATTCTTCAACTAATTTTTTTAGGGTATGGCTTCTAATATTATTTTTATCGGTTTTTTATTATAATCTTTTTAAAATCAGATGTTACACAAGTTGAGATTTAGCTGAAATCAAATGAGCCGAGCTGAGCCAGACTTGCTGGATATATAAACGAGTGGAAACCGAGTCAATGTTGGCTTGGTTCGTTGACTCGTTCGTGTGGCTTCTTTGAATAAAAACTATAAAAGTTTATTATTTGTGACATAGTTTTGAAAGAATTTAAACCTTACATGGCATTTTTAATAAGAAAAATAAACAAAAAATATTAAAATTGTGGAATTAATTGTAGGAAAAATAAGTATTTATTTAGTTGGACGTAAGAGAAGCGTGAGTCGTTATCAGTGAGTTGAGTTCCCATGGGCGAAGCAAAAAGCGTGGGCGTTGATAATGGCGAATGAGTGGATAACCTCCAAATTCTTTTCTTTTATTTTCCCTTTTCATGAGATCCTCATATTCCATACATATCCTTTTATCCTACAAACACCTTTAAATACACTAAAAAAAACGTGTCTAGTTGGTTGTCCAATCTCATAGAAATATTATCTGTACTAAATTTAGGGCCGGCTCCGAGAACATACAAAATTTTTAAAATTTTAAGACCCTGGGCGAAATAAAATTATAGGCCCCCAAAAGACCTATATTGGGCGGACGCAAATCGAATTAAATCATTTTGGTTTAGAACACTTATATTCTTACGTATTTAATTATGGTTTATTTTAGTTTAAAAATCCAAGTTATACCCGATTGGTCGATAATAAGCCCAATTATGAAAATTCCTTACAATAATCCGAATTATCAAGGTATTGGAATATATTTGGACCTCCGTTAAAAATACTCTAACCCCGTTAAATTATCAAAGTATTGTAATTTTTTAAAAATAGAGAACTATTTTTGTAAAACTTCTTAAAATGGAGGGGCAAATGTGTTTTTTTAAATGGCTCTTTACTTTAAGAAAAAAGAAAGTAGAAAAAAGAAAGTAGAAAAACAAAAGAACGGAGAAGAACAGAGAAAGAAAGGAGTCGGAGCTCCTGTCGGCGACCTCGCGGTGTTCGACCCACATCCCTCTCTAACTCGTCTCTGGTTCGCAATAAAAATAGAAATCACGGGTAGGACTTCGATTCCGGCCCGTTCCATCCGTTTGGCGGGGCCACCGTCGGAGGTTCCGTTGGTCACAACATCATGAAATCCAACACCACCGATCATCGTTTTCACCTTCTGTTTCAGTTGTGGCGTTGGTCAGCCCCATCACCCGTCGGAGAAATCGAAGTCGCGCCCAAGACGATTTGATTTAGGGTTATACCCAAAACCCATTGGTCCGTTCCATTGAAGAAGAAGATGATTCCGGCCCATTCCATCGAAGTCAGACCCATCAACGTCGAAGAAATCGATTCCGGCCCGTCCAACCGTTTTGCAGTAAGGAGTCGACGTTAGGGTTTCCACCGGAAGGGAAAATAACTTGCCGGAGATGGTGAACGATGGGTTTGTTTGGTGATGTTTTATATATTTTTAAGAAATGGCATAAGTGGTCCCTCAATTTCATTAACTTGTTAAATAAAATACATAAGATGCCACGTCAGCAAACAACTAACGGTGTTAGGGTATTTTTGACGGCGGTCCAATGAATTCCAATACCTTGATAATTGAGATTATTGTAGTGAATTTTCTTAATTGCGATTATTATCGGCCAATTAAACATAATTGGGATTATTAAAATCCAATAAACCTTTAATTATTAATATAAATAAGTTTTGCTCATATATTTATTATTTCATATAATATATATTGTTAAAAATATTATATAAAATTTTAAAATATACTTTTAAAAATATTATATAAAATATACAAATTAAATTGAAAGTTTAGAAGTAAATTGTTATCATTCAAATCGAAAAAGTATAATTGTAGAAAATTTATGTTATATACAAAAAAAATAAAAAAATTGGGCCCCTACAAAAACTGGACTCTGGGCAGTCGCCCACCCTGTCCATACCCAGGGCCTCAATGGCGGGTAAGATATTCGCTTTCCTCGTTGAGGACTCGGGTTCTAAACCTGGGAACCTGGCCTGGCCAAGACAATTGCTTTTTTTCACATTTTCCCTTCTCGTGTACCATATAAATGTGTTGTACATGTTGTTTCCGAAGGGTCTACCTGCCGCAATGGTTAAATGTAACGGTTTCCACAACGGAGACCTAGGTTTGAAACCTGGGAAACCCATTTTTGCTATGTTTTAAAAAAAAATTGAGAGTGTTATAATAATTTTTTTACCTTACCTTTTTTACTATTATTAAACAAACGTACTCATTTGTCGATTGTGTTGGAGTTGCTATCGCAAAAACTATATCGGATGGTTCTAATTTTATTTTTATTCCTTAAAAGCATATTTGTTGTCCCTTTTTCATAAAAATCTTGTTTTTCTACTATCACAAAAATACTATATCAGGTGATTCTATTTTTTATTTATTTATTTTTATCTTAAAAACATGTTTGCTCTCTTTTTTCTTAAAAATTTTATTTTTATTCATATTAAACTTTACAAATGACGCATAACGGTTTTTTACCGTGACATAATGTTTTTTACGTTCACAGTCACACCTACCGCAACACGTGAAAAGCTCTTCACCTAGGATTATTGATGATGGTATTTAGGGTTCTGTATAATATTTGTGGTAATATTTGAAATTTTTTTTATATATTATAATATTTATGACTTCATTCTCTGTTGTTAAATCCGGCTGGACAGACAAACCGGTCGACCCTATCCGCTCTGGGTCTAAAAACTTCGATGAAAACATCATTCGAATAAAAACCATATCTCACCGGCTGTACTTTGTGTACCCCAAACTTGTGGCTCATCGTATAGTCCTACCCCAAACTTGTACGCCTCTCTGCCCTTCTCTGCTAAACGTACACCCCTTCTTAAAACCAATCATAGCCGTCATCATCACTTTCATTCTACCCAGATGCAAACCCTAGCTTCATCAACACAAGACTCCTACTCTACAACCTTCTTTCAACTTACACAGGTTTGACTGCTTCGATCTTTGACTGATTTTGGTTTCTCAAGTTTTTTTGGGAACAGATCTGAGGTTATTAAAGATTAGGGTTTTCATGCAAAGAGGATAAGTGTTATCTTTTTTGTTTTCCTTAGATTCCATCTACTACTGGATCTATAAATCTGCTCCAGATACCAGATACCAGATAGACTAATTAAAGAAAACAAGTTGAATAAATCGTTCGTGAAATTAGTCTTGATATATGGCGAACCCGAACCGATGGTGGGATGGGAATGTGGGAATAATGAATCCAATGACGTCATCTGACCAGCCGCCGCCGCCGCCTTCGCTTCACCTTACAGCTGAAGATGACAAGCCGATGTTAGGAACTAATTCAAACCCTAACCCTAATGATTTTGACGGTGAAAACGATGAAGAGTCTGGGGGAGGAGGCGGGCGGGGGCGGCGGGCTCGTGGGCGGCCACCGGGTTCCAAGAACAAACCGAAACCGCCGATCGTAATCACGAAAGAAAGCCCCAACGCTCTCCGGAGCCACGTGTTGGAAATCGGGAGTGGAACCGATATCTCCGAGTGTATCTCGATGTTCGCTAACCGGATCCGTTGTGGCGTTTCGGTATTGAGTGGTAGCGGTATTGTCACAAACGTCACCCTTCGGCAGCCGGCTGCGGCTCCAGACGGGGGGCGGGGGGTCCCGAGTTGTTTACAAGGGAGGTTTGAGATACTGTCACTATCCGGTGCGTTTCTGCCTGCACCGTCTCCACCAGGTGCGACCGGGCTCACCGTGTACTTAGCCGGTGTTCAGGGCCAAGTACTTGGTGGGACGGTGGTGGGCCCGCTGATGGCGTCCGGGCCCGTGATGGTGATTGCAGCCACGTTCACGAACGCGACTTACGAGAGGCTGCCGTTGGAAGAAGATGATGGGAATGAAGGTAATGAAATGCAAATGCAGCAAACCACAGGGGGGAATGCTGGAAACATTCCATCTTCTTCAATGCCAATGCCTATTTACAACCAAGCCCCTAAACTGTTACCGAATGGCCAGATGCACCAGGATATGTTTTGGGCTACTCCCTCTCGCACTTCCCCCTCCTGATTTCTTTCTAGTGGTTTATGTTCAAGTTTCTGTTTTGTAGAAGAATGTAGGATCAACTAAGAAACAGAATATTAGGGTTTTAGGTTTGGGTTCAAAGTTACTATGTTGTTGTGTTGTAGTTATTATTATTATTTTTTTTATAAGATAGCGAGACTTTAATATCAACGAAACCACACCGAACACATACAGACACGACTCAAGGCATCATAGGAGGAAGGTGGGCAACATATATATATATATATGCTCTGTGAGGATGTTCTTTCTTTCGGATGCTTTTTATGTGCTTGCATTGAGAATGTTTTAGATTTTTGTATATGTGATTGCATTCCCTCTGACTAGCTATATGGTTTGGTTAACTACATCCTCTAGCCGGCCTGTGGTTATTAGCGAAGCTTGACCGAAAAAGTCACGGGGGCGAAAAGTTATGGATCCTAATCCCGAGGGGATGGTTCTCAATATATAAATTTTTTTTATACCTTGTCTCATAACTATTTGACCAAGGTCATATAGTGATTAAAGTAAATCAGACCCTATCTTAATATGCCAGCCCTCAATCATTAACTTAATCTTTTTTTAATATTATAAAAAGACATAGAGGTCCACATGCTAAGCGACATTAACACAAATAACGAAAGAACACACTGAACACAACTAGCAAACACTAATCTAAAAGAGATCGAGGCCAAACCTTAAACGAACGATTCTAGTTGAAACAACAACTCGATCATCCAATGTGTAAAAATCGTAAACGAAATAAGCCGAAATAAAGCGTAAGACATGGAAGTAGAAGCATCACAAATAATCTGAACTTATGGCGACCTGAGAAGCATCGTGTGGCTTGATCGGAAGAGACTAAAGCACATGTATCAGAAGCGGCGATATGTATAAGCGATTGAGATGGCTCGAACAGTCTGTTCCTCGTAGACTGTAGATTGAGTATGGAACCAAAAAGGACGATAGGGGTGGTCGTTGAATTCAATGCTTAAAAGCATGATCTTCTTTACAAATGAGAATGGGATAAAGAAAACACGTGTTACAAAATTTATTTATGGATGAAAAGAGCTGACAAAATTCATTGGCAAAGAAAAGACAGTGATTTTTGAGTCTATGGCCACTAATTCTTTTTGTAATATATATAAATTTTAAAAATTCTTTATTCTTAAAATAAAAAAAAAGTTTATTTACATAGTATTATTTTTTTAAATTGCATCAAAAAATAAGAATTATTTTATCTTGAATTGTTATGATAGTTTTTAATAAAAAAATTATTTCCATATGTCTTTTCACATACAGAAGATATATGTAATATTTTGTACTAGTAGTGTATATGTGGAATATAACTATTAAAGCTAACTTTTTATTATTATTTTTTTTTTTGGTTTTTTTAAACATAAAAGAAATATTATAAAGTTTAAAGAAAAAACGTATTGTTATTATGTAATCAACCCGACTAAACTAAATTTCTAACATTTAATTGCTAAAATTTTAACAGAAAAAAAAGTTTAAACCTGCTAAAAAAAATTTAAATCCACCCTCCACGTGAATTTTCATTCGCTTGCTTTCAATGTTTTTTTTATAACTCTCATTTATTCGGCTTTGAGCCCAAACTCTAATTGTGATGCTTCACGTGCCCACCAATCCACCATCCTATATTAAAAAGAGTGAATAAAAAATGCATCGATCAGTAACAACTTTAACTATTTGACATCTCTATCTCTCTTAATTTTCATCCCCTAAATTTTTCTTGCTTCTCCGATTTCCTTTTCAAGTTTAGCCATCAACATGCTCTTTATATTTATAACTTCTTGTTTATCTTTAGCAGCTAGTATCATACCATCTACATACAATAGCAAATAAACAAAGTTACCTGAGCAGTATTCCTTATAGTAAACACAATTATCATAGTTGTTTCTATTGAATCCTTGAGATGTAACATAGTCATCAAATCTCTTGTCATGGGGATTGCTTCAACCCATATAGAGGTCTCTTCAATAAATAGACCTTCTTCTCATGCTTTGCTACCTCAAGACCCAATGGTTGAGCCATATAAATTTTCTCAACTAAAACTCTAACATATTGCCAGTTCTTAATTTCTTGACCCTTTTACTAGTTTGAGTTTCAACTAACACTTTTCATTCTTTGAATTTCCTAAAGGCTTCATGTTTACCTCTTAGTGCATACAACCATACCCTTCTTGAATAATCATCCATGAACATCTTGTTTATGCAACTCAACCAGCCCTTGATAACTGATATGGCCCATCTTTTTATGCTATAGTAGTGCAGCCTCATTATTTGTCTTTACAATCATGTGCACTTCACCGTGAGTACTTCTCCATCCAAGAAGTAAAGATTGTTATCCTTCCTTGTGCCTAATAAAACTACCATAGACCCTTTTATCACTTTTGATTTACCATTTTTCAAACTTACATGGTAACCTTCTTTTTCAAAAGTTTCCAAAGAATGTACCTTAGCAGCTTCATTTAAGTACCATTTACTAACTTGAATAGAAGAGTACCAATATCAAGAACTCTACAGGGTCTATCATCCCCTAGTTTCATTTATACAAGATCTTCAAACATTAATTTACTCAAGAATTCTTCGATTGGAGTCATGTGGTATAAGCAATCAGAATCCATGATCCAATTTGACTTCATGTTATCTCTATCTATTACCAACACATCAACATAATCCATATCCATCGGATTCTTCACCTTATGAATAATTACTTGAGTTTTTGGTACCATTTGATTCATTCTTCCTCTTCTTGAACTCTCGACAACCTCTCTTCAAGTGTTTGTCTGAGTTACACACAAAACACTCTAATCTTGTCATGGATTTTGATCTATGATTACCTTTCTTATTCTAAAATATTTGATCTGGTCTACTGGTTTCATCCTTGACATCAGACCTCCTCTTTAACTCCTTTGAATTTAAGGCAGCCAGCACATCTACCATAGTTAGTGTCTCTCTTCCGTACACTAGAGTATCAACAAAATGTTCAAATGTAGATGGAATCAATGTTGCAAAAGACGCTAGGCGGTACCTAGGCGGTCGACTAGGGAATTAGGATTAATCGGCCTAGGCGGGGATTAATCAGGGATTAATCGGTCCTAATAAATTACAAAGATTTATAAATTTTCTAGAGATTATATATTGTAATATGTCAAAATACTAAAAATACTTCAAAAACTAGTAGTAATAAAGACTTCTAATATAAATATATAAGTGAAAAAAAGAGTTTTTTTTTTTAATTTAACCCGCCTAAAACCCGCCTAGCGCCTAGCCGACTTTGACCGACTTTGACCGATTTTGACCGATTTTGACCGATTTTGACCCAGGGCGCCTAGACAGCCCGCCTAGCCAAAAAGCACTACGGACGATGCCCGCATAGCGCCTAGGCGCCGATTAATCGGCCGCCTGGGCCGCTTTTTACAACCCTGGATGGAATAGATGTCAAGAATATCACAACCTGATCTTCATCTAACTTGATATCATTGTTCTCTAAATCCAAAATTAACTTGTTAAAATCATCAGTATGACCCTCAATAGACTTAGCACTTACCAAGTTACCATCTGAAAAGTGTAAAGCCTCTTCTTGAGATATAATATGTTTGCCAAGAATTTTGTCATATACATACCTAATTTGAGCCACAACCCAGTCGTTATTGTTTCTTTAGAGACTTGCCGCAAAACTCGATCTCCCAGGCTTAGAACAATTACACAATGTGCCTTATTGAGGATATCTTTCTTCTCATCAGAGCTTCAGGCAAATTGTTCTCACCGATAAAAGCATCTTCAACCCCCTGATGAATGAGCAGCGCTTTCATCTTCAATGCCAAACTACAAAATCGTTCTTACCATTGAATTGTTCCAAATCAAATTGTATAACCATATTTGATGTCGTCTACAACTGGAACCTTCGTATTCACTGGTTTGAGCCAGTTAACGAGGCTCCGGTACCGATTGTTGATTCGAAAACAATCAGAGAAGAAGTGAACGAAGAACATGAAATTGAAAACCAGTTATTCTTTATTAGGAATTGTGAATTGAAATATTACAAAAGGAATTGTGAATTGAAATATTACAAAGAGTAAATTACGAATTTCGTCCCTGTGGTTTGCACGAATTTCGGATTTAGTCCTTAGGTTTCGTTTATTATAGATATGGTCCCAAACGTTTGTCAAATCGTATCGGATTTAGTCCCTGAGCCTAACAGACGTTAAAAAAATCTGTTAAATTTTTTAAAATGACATTTTTACCCTCTAACTAAAAAACAAAAATTAAATAAATAAAAACAAAATGCCTCCACCATATTCTTATTCTCCCTCACCCTTCTTCTCCTCCTTTACGCTAAATCCTGTCGCGGGTCACACAATCGCTACCCTTCGGCCAGAGAACTGACTCACTCACAATTCAGGCATCGATCAGACTATAATAGAGACGCTTTCGGTTTTCCGGTTCGGGCCGTTAAGCGGATAAAATGAAATCGATGCCCTAAAACCTGTTTCAGTCGATCAAAAGCCCCTTACTTCTTCAATAGAGTTCTGGATGTGAACTTCAATAGAGTTCTAGATGTGAACGAAATCGATGTCCTAAGTCAAAATCATCGTCTCTCGTACGTCTCAGTTTCTCGATCGATACAGGTATGATCTTTATTTCTCTCTCACACACTCATCCACTGCTAACTGCTTCCTGCTTTTCGAGATTTGTAATTGTATACATCATGTTGGCGTTTGAGTGCATTCGACTTCATGTGTTGAATCATCGAACGGATCGCACTGTTGAATCCCCAATTTCTTATAGATAAAGTTGTTTTTCATCTCTTTTAACAGTGAAGATACTTGATCTGATTTGTTCTTAATTTCAGATTGTGCATAATGTCAATTAGTTGTGCCCATTACTTTCTAATAGATCAATATAGTGATATACCAAAAGAACAGAGAGTATGTGATAAAAGGAAGATGAGAAAGGAAGTCTTAAAGATATCAATGAAGCCTTAAAGAAAAAACCTGATTCAATTTTCAATCACTCCAGTGTGTTGATACATGTGATGAGTGGGGGAGGAGAATTTTTTAATTCTCGCTGAAAAAGATATTGAAACAGGGGGAGGAGATAGAAAGAGAAGTCGCGTTGAGATGCCTTTCCGGTAGGCACTCGTTGGCGGCAATGGCGAAGCTTGAAAGAAAACCCCGAGGGCAGTGGCGAAGCTTGAAAATATAAAGTGAGGGGTCGGGATCTAAAAATTTTTTCCTAACGCTAATTTTTGGGTAAATGGGGGGGTCGAAACCGGAGTATATCAAAATTTTCTATACGAAAATTATATACCCCATACATCGTAAAAAAAATTCGGGGGGTCGGACGCCCCCTCCCGCCCCTTAAAAGCTACGCCACTGCCCGAGGGGACGGAGTTCAAAAATTCTATAGAGGGGGCGATGCTCAATACATTTGAGGGGCGATACGCAATATATATAAATGCTTGTACATATAGTCGTAAAAATATGTACTTATGGACGAAAAAACCGAGGGGGCGGTCGCCCCCTCCCGTCTCTTCTAAGCTTCCCCCTTGGTTGGCGGGGGAGAACAGGACCGGGTTGCAAATCTCATCACCGTCGTTGAGAAGAAGAAAAAACCGCCGGATTTTGGCCGGAGAAAGTTACAGGTGTAAGGAGGAGATTTAGGGTTTGATAAAGAAGATGAATTCTTAGATTTGTAATTTGTTTTAAAGAGAAGGGTATAATAGTCTTTTTACATTCATTTAACAGATTTTTTTAACGTCTGTTAGGCTCAGGGACTAAATCCGATACAATTTGATAAACGTTTGGGACCATATCCGTAATAAACGAAATCTAAAGACTAAACCCGAAATACATACAAACTACAAAGACTAAATCCGCATTATACTCTATTACAAAAGGAATTGTGAAACAAACTATTACAAAAGACCACATCTAACTATATTAAGTTGCTAATCAATCCCTAAGGTCATTTAACAAACTAATAAAACTCGCATAAGAAATGCCAAAAAAAACAGTCCGTCAAGTATCTAAATAAAGATACCATGTACTTTCAAAAATGACAGTTTTACCCAAAACTTTAAGGAAGATTGAATTTAAATAGTTTCTACTTCTGAGGGTTGTTCTGCAATAATCTTACTTTCAATAATCACTTAAGTAGTCACAACTTTCATCATATTTACCAATAGTGGTCTCGCCCTTAAAAATTTTACACTGTTAAGTTTTTTATCCATTTTTTTTAACCTCAATCTTTGATCCATCATAACTTTTTTAAATCTCGATGAAAATTCAATTCGTAAGTTGCTACGAACTCGTGACTAAAAAACGAATCCATAGCAACAAGAATCATTGAAAACCATTAAGAATTGGTCAATCCACCATTGTTGAAGCTTTATGAAAAAGATGAACTTGTGAAATTTGGAATCTGATCAAAACTCCATGAAAATCAATTACATAACTTTCTGTAGATTTGTGAGAACATGCCAAATCAGCTAGAATCAATCAATAACACAAACACAATGGAATTAATGCTCAATTTTTTTTATCCAAAGTCATGAAAAAGTCGTAACTTTGATGTTCTTGTTCATCATCATAACTTGTTTAAAACTTAAGCAATATGGATCTAGTTTTGTTAACGGTTTCAAGTTTTTAACGGTGGAACCACTATTAGTAAATAGGATGAAAGTTGAAACCAGTGTGAATGATTATTGAAATTGAGAATATTATCGACCAACTCTTAAAAGTTAAGATTATTTAAATCTAATTTTCCAAACTCAGAAACTTACTTTAAGAATAAGAACATGAAATGCCAAAACAGTCCCTCAAGTATCTAAACAAAGATATTAGAAATGTCAGTTTTACACGAAACTTTAAAGAAACTTAGTTTAGGAATCAATCTATAAAATTTAATCTTGCTTACCAAGATTAAATGCGTATTTTCGGTTTCTAGAACAGGAAACAGAGACAGACAGATAAAATGAGCAGTCTCCATCAAGTTTAACTTGTTTGCAGCAAACTTGTGTGTTGTTATGTCAACCAATGTTAGAGGCATAATCTAAAACTGTAAACAGACAACAGATAAAATCATAAAGCCTACATTAGATAAGCATTCAAACAACATAGTTTTAACCACCAGTTTTACTACCAAACACAAAAACAGGTAAAACTACCATCATCATCTAGCGACTTAAACAAACGACCAGTTGATAAACATAAAGCAGATGCAATGAGCAGCCTCTTCTTCATTCACCACTTTCCACGCCACCGCCCGCTCGTAAGAAATCGGTCTCCCCATGCTCGACATGCAAATACCGCCTTGAAGACACGCGAAACCCTGCTGCATTATCTGTGGGAACTCTGAACACAAACCTTTTCTTCCATTTTCATCAAGAATTTTCTCCAAACTGATGTCTTGAAGTGCCACTAGTGTTGTTTCAAGCATATCTAGACCGGCCTGATTTGCGAATGTAAAAACCGGCATCGCCTGCATTCAACCATAGTGGTTTAGCGGTCTAACGACATAACCAAAATCATATAATAACTAGGGAAGTAAGCGAGTCGAGTAACTCCTTAGCTGCTTTAGACTAACTCGCCAATCACTAAAAGCTTGAGTCAAAGCCTGCTTAAACGAGCTCGAACCTGAGTTTTACATATCGGGCTTGACTAAACTCGCTAGCCTAAACACACGTGTTATTTTTTATATAGATTAATTTAATATATTAAATATGTAGATACATCATCATCGTATGATCGTAATAATAATAATAATAATAATAGTTACAATTATTATATATAAATTTATAATGAGAACTAAACAATATATCTTATATACTGTATATAAATTTATAACTGCAATTATATAAATTTAATTAAAAATGTATATAACTAAATTAAATTTTTAAATATATGATAAACAAGAAGAGCCAGAGCTGGGCTCGAGCTTTAGAGATAGTCAGATAGAGCTTTTAGAGACAGAGCTCGAAAACAAGCCAAGCTAGGGATCAAATCGCCTCGTTTAATAACAACTAAACCAGCTGTTAAATAATGGCTAACCTTCATTGAGCAGCATACGATTGCATCTGAGTGGTGCCACATAGATTTAAGAATCGAGTCACTTCCATCACCCACGCCTTCAAGTAGCTCCACACCCAAGTAGCACCTGTTTCACAATCCAAAAGTTCTATAAATAACGTTAAAATGAAAAAAAGGAAGTGTTTTGCAAGCGACTCAAGTCCTCAACCCAACCGACCCGATCTCATTACCTGTAACTGTGGCAAATCCAATGAGCTAGAGTATGGGCTTCAGGGGTGCCCAATGGGGACTTAAGACCTCCATTTGGAGACGGAGATAATGCAGACGCTACCCGCTGGACCGATGATATAATGCTGCGAACATATTGGCGGGCCATTGCAGCTACACTTTCTTGCATATGGCTCTCAAATGCAAACTCAAGGGCAATTGTCATCACCGATCTTGCACAACTATTACCAACATTTCGATCACCAGCAGCTTTATTCCCGGCCCCTCTCACCTCAAGAGCAGAAGCAAGATCAAGGGTTCGATTCGGGCTTGAATCCCCCTGTGAAGGAATAATCCAGATTATTTTTAGATGAACACAAACACAGATAAATCAATTATTCAAATAAAAAAAAAATGATGAGTTATGACTTATAAGTACTAACCTTGCAAGAATCAAGAGGAATAATGCGAAAACCGGAAGGCAAAAGAGGCGCATCATCAGCAAAAGAAGCATCGATTGGAGCGAATATAAGTTCTGAGCACATACCGACTGCATTTTCATCTATCCCACTGCATAGCTATTAGATTTACAAAAATGTAATCAGATAACAAAAGTCACAAAATATGTTTTTGTGTTAAACTACATGTGGCATAAAAAGATTAACATGAAAGAAAAAAGGGTTGAATGAGACGTACTTGCAGGAAAAACATGTCTCGACCCATTAGTGCATCTTCAGGACAGAGCCCGACACCCTCCAACTTGATCACCTCCAAAAGCTATAGAACACAAAAAGATTAATATACTTTCAAACTTCAAATTTCAGAACTAGAGCTATGGGTAATGAAAACTAGAGGTGGAAATCTTGACCCGTTTACTTCTGAAATGTAAATTACCATTTTGAACTGAACCCATTCAACAAATTACCCAACTGGCCCAGTTTGCCACGTCTAATACCAACACGAGTAAATTAGAAATAATCAACGTACCTCTTCATGCTCGATTGTATGAGCAAGGGGAAGAATAACTTGACCCCCAAAATTACCAGCTCGAGTCCCCAGTAAGTTACACGGGCCGAGCTTGACTGCTGCAGCTGAGTAAGTATCAACATTGTTGTCTGCCCATTCGGAACGGTGCTCCCTCAAGAACCTAAGCAAGAGGGCTGGAGGAACGTTCTGGAAAATACCAAAAAATGTTAAAAAAAATACATAAATATAAGACATTAAGTTCGTAATCCATGTGACTGACCTGTAAAAGCATTGATGCCTTTGCACACAAGACGGCAGTGTTAACGGACGGGTATCCATTCGAGAAGGAAAGATTCAACCCCATAAGTTTTTCCGGTGAAGAATTTATATGTATGGTCACATCATCCATTCCATCATTACCCGTTAATGACCATCCTTCATCAGTAAACCCGTTGACTGCCTCATTAAACCCCCTACAAAATCACAGACATCAAATTAAGCAGGCCTAAGGACTCTTTAAAGTCTAGAGGTGGCAATCTTGACCCGTTTACTTAAGAATGGGTCGATTCAGATAGGTTAATCTTGGTCGAAAGTTGCCAAAAATCTATGCTTTAGTGCATAAACCATTGGAAACTATTTATTCAAAGAAAATATATTTAAAAAATCAACATAAGATGTTTCGAACAAACTAAAACCGACCCGTTTATCAAGTACCCAACAATTGCCCATTTTGACCCAACATGAAGTGTGTGATTTAGCTACCTGCTCAACCTCTGGCTAAGTGCTCTTAAAGCTGCAGGTCTTCGGCCCCAATTAGGGGTACTTGTCTGAGAAACCTCCTGAGCTATCTGCCTGAGTTGGCGTAACGCCTGTTCAAGAATTATCAAACCTTAAAATCCCCAAACCCGTTACAAAAACTACAAGTAAGAGGATTATCGTTGTTACCATCATAGTTGTTTTTTGAGCAATAACAGTTGATGATTCATATAACGGACGCAACACTTCAGGTACACTCCATGCCTATTTAGTGACACACGTATACCAATTCAATACAAATCACCACCATAAATGTTTAAATAGAAAGATAGAATTACATGATGAAATAAAGTACATATTTTTACCTCTAAATTCATATGATCCACAATGTGTATGATTGACCCGCCTCCTTCACAAGGCCTAATAAGGTACCCACTAGGAAGCATTTCTGCCCGCACAAAATTTGGTACCGCTGGTATGCTTGGACCATTCTGGGTGTTTGATAGAGATCTTTCACATACCTGAGAGCCCATCGGTTACATATTCAGGACCATAAAAAGGCTAGGATTGGCAATGGGCCGGGTATGGGGCACGTTATACCCGTCAACTACCAGTTACACTATACCGATTGGGTTGATGAATAAACCAGTTTATGATCTTTTGTGGTTAAAATTACCCGTTGGGATGCCCATTACCCGAAATCGAATCTGAAACTCACATTAAAACCGACTTGAAATATCAAACACTAACAATCTATAATTTTATTAGTTTCAAGTTTTTAGCAACTTCAACATACAACCTTTTATATCTTTTTGAGATTATATAATATATACGGGAAACGGGGCGGGTAGCACTCATACCCGGATACCCGTCCCGAATATTTCGGGTTATCCTATCGGGTTTGTGGTTTTTGCCATCCCGTATCGGGGCGTCAATATATAAATTAACAAGTCAGAAGCCACTAACCACTAGACTTCCATCTTCTGTAACGGATGTATAGCGCAACAAAAAGAAGTCACGAGCCGTAGCCAAAGTCGTAGGGGCATAAAGCTACAACATGAAACAAATCTAGAATATAAGAACAGATGCAAGCCAAGGGCCTAAATTTGTTACTATTTAACATCATAATAGCTAGGTAAAATCAAGTGGTCAGTGAGTCACCTGCATGTATAAAAGTTCAATGGTTCCACCATTAGCAGTTGGCAGCACATCTAGGACATCAACAGCTCGGCAGTCACGAAACCACGAGGGGCGATCCTTGAGGATCTCAGCGACCTGAAACAGTAATACAGTGATTTGAAAACCGCACTTCTTTAAATTATTATGTAGAAGAACTAATACAAAGGAATTGTTGTTTACCCTTGTAGGCTCCAGACTGACTAAGCCGCATGCTCGTGCTGCCACGCCAGTGCAACCATGAGAAATAGCAACGATTCCAATGGAATCCGGACCAGGCTGCATTCAAAAGAAAAGAAATGCTTGCAAATTATAGCAAAGTCCCATTAATCTATAAATGCATATAAACTAGTGTATCATCCAGGGTGTGTCACGGTCACGGTCCGTTTTGACGGTTTTAAGTCAAAATGTGAGCCAAATCGTTAGTACGTTTTTTTGACCACCGTAAACCAAAACCAAACCATCGACTTTCGGCATTGTATTGTTACATTAAAATAAATAAAAGACCCGAGTAAAATATAAAAAGGTTACATAGTCGAAGATCTAATTGTCTGTTCGGTTCCTCGAACTGGTTTAGAGAATGAATCGTAAACCAAACCGTTCAAAAGTTCTTAAACCAACAGACTTGGAAACTATATTACAAAACCAGCCGTGACCACCAGTTTGGATGGTTTAACGGTTCCAAACCGAACCATTAACACCCTAGCAACATCATTTACATATGAGCATTTGGATGTTCTAAGATACCTTCATTCCAGGCATCTGGACCCACTCGACAGCGGTTCCAGTAGCCTTCGAAAGAAACTCTGTTAAAGTTTCATCTGCAATGGACAAAAGTCTGAAAAACAAAAAAACAATAAAGTTACTAAACCAAAAATCTTTACAAAATGCAACAAAAATTAACAAAATATTCAAACCCAACTAACCCTGCAGGACTAGCATCCCCTGGAGGATGCTGAGGGGTCAAATGCCGTTGACCGCTAGTCACCACCGACTCACAACTAGTGTCTTTAGTAGCAAGTGTCGTCTGCAAATCAAGAAATATTTTCAAGAAACGGAGTAAATAAAAAACCCAAATTTATTTAAACAAAAAAAGGTGTCACATTTTGCAAATCAAGAATCAATTTCAAGAAACAGAGTAAATTAAAACCCCAAATTTAAACAAAAAAAGGTCTCACATTTTGCAAATCAAGAATCAATTTCAAGAAACAGGGTAAATGAATAAAAAAACAAATTTATTTAAACAAAAAAAGGTCTCACATTTTGCGTATGCTGACGAAAGCAGCCATTTTCATACACAAGGTGGGACACCTGCTTCTGCAAACGGTCATTTTCCTCCATTAACAGCTTGTTCATAGCAGTCAGCTTCCGATTCACAGATTGAAGACGAGAAGCCTCTTTCCTCTGTTTCTCCCTGCATCTGCAAAATCAAATTGACCAAATATTTTAACCCAAATCACAAAACCCATCACAAATCTTTGCATATAAACACAAAATTCACAGCAAAAACCTTCGATTTTGGAACCAAACTTTGATCTGTTTGGGCTCGATGTGGGAGAGAATAGGGCATTCACGAATGAGCTGCTGGCGACGAATCGAACTGGGTTTTGGGCACTCGTGATATAGCCGTTCGAGAGCTTCAACCTGCTCAGGTGTGTACCGAACGTATTTCCCATTATCCATTATCGTACACTTACCATCCTTGCAGGAGATCGACATCATAAATACCCAGATAAAATGTTTGCTCTGTTTCTTGATTTTCTTTGATTTTCTTGATTTTCAAGAAACTCAGCACCCAATTTAGAGGCTTTGAGCTGGAATCTTTGAGCCTAATAGATGATGAATGTGCAATCAATCGTACCCAACCTCTGAAACATCTTTGATTTCGTTGATTCTGTGTAGAGAAACAAGAAATAAGAAACAAGATTCAAGAAACAAGAAACAAGAAACAAGAAACAAAGAAACAAGAAAGCTACTCCGGGAAAGAAAAAGATTTGATTTTTATTAGAAAAAAACCCTAATTATGAAATGAGAAAGAGAGAGTAAAGTTACACTGTTGATGGATATGAATTATGAGTTGTTGGGTGTCTGTGGTGTGTCTGGCTCATATGCTGTTTGTTGCTTTGCTTTTAGCCTGTTGTCACTTTATTCACCTCCTGCCTGCTTCTGCCCTGCTTTATCTATCCTTTTGTATGTTTAGGGAATATATTTGAATCTTTGTGAAATTACCTTTTCAACCCTTACTATAAATGCCATTGCCTTGATTGTAGTTAAAAACATCTATCATCTATGTGATATTGTGATGTGACTTATTTAAAAGAAGCCTACCAAGTAGTTAAAAATGATTATTACGGTGTTTCTAGCTTTTTTTTTTAACAGGATTTCATTAGCCCTTAGGCAACACAACACTCACTTAGCAAGACGCCAAGAAAGCAAGAACAAAAAGGAAGGGGACTTACTTAAGTATTAAAAATTTCGTCCGGAAAAAGCAAGAGTGAACCAAAATTGAGAAAAAAACCAAAGGTGAGACCCTTAAATTGATAATTTTTTAAAATTAGACTAAAACTGAGAAAACTTGTAAACCTCAGGAACCAAAAAGGATGTTAACTCTAAGAAAAACCATGAGATTAGAAACACCTTGAAACTCTTTGGTGTCAAAGCGCTACATTGCGGGTTATTTACCAACTTATTATACTGCTAGCTTTTCTTTAATTTGGCTAAAAACAAATGGTTTTCTTCTCAGATACTAAAAGCATCTCTAATAAAAAACTTGAAAATTAAAACCGACCGAACCAATCATACCGAAACCTCTTATCATTTTTAACTATGTTTGTAACTACTTTCAAATTTTTAATACTTAAGTAAGTCCGGACGAAATTAGAACCATACATATTAAGAAAGCAAGAACAAAAAGCAAGAGTGACTCAAATTTAATATGTATGGTTCTAATTTCGTCCGGACTTACTTAAGTATTAAAAATTTGAAAGTAGTTACAAACATAGTTAAAAATGATAAGAGGTTTCGGTATGATTGGTTCGGTCGGTTTTAATTTTCAAGTTTTTTATTAGAGATGCTTTTAGTATCTAAGAAGAAAACCATTTGTTTTTAGCCAAATTAAAGAAAAGCTAGCAGTATAATAAGTTGGTAAATAACCCGCAATGTAGCGCTTTGACACCAAAGAGTTTCAAGGTGTTTCTAATCTCATGGTTTTTCTTAGAGTTAACATCCTTTTTGGTTCCTGAGGTTTACAAGTTTTCTCAGTTTTAGTCTAATTTTACAAAATTATCAATTTAAGGGTCTCATCTTTGGTTTTTTTCTCAATTTTGATCACATTCAAAAATTATCCAAATTAATCATTAAAATGAAGGGCATTTATGTCCAAATTAAACTCTAATTCACCAATTTAGAAAGGAAGTCGGTCTATTTAAAGATGAATAGAGTTTAATTTGGACATAAATATCATTCATTTTAACGATTAATTTGGATGAATTTTTGAAATTGACCAAAATTGAGAAAAAAACCAAAGATGGGGCCCTTAAATTGATTATTTTTTAAAATTGAACTAAAAATGAGAAAACTGGTAAACCTCGGGGACTAAAAATGAAGTTAACTCTTTCTCTTATTTGGAGATTGAAGATTAAAATCCTGAAGTGTGTAGATTTAAAAGTATAGGAGGTGCTGTTAAAAATATTTGTGGTTTGGTGGATGGCAATGATGTAAATATATTAAAGAAGAGGGTTTGAAAGGAGGTAGTTCATGTGAATAAAGAAGGAAGGGAGGCATGGTAGGTTTCGTGGGACAAACAGGACACCATGATGATGGCTTTGCATGCGCCTCGATTTTACTCTTTCTTTTTAATTTTTCTTCTTTTTAAAAACCTTTTTCATTTCTCTTCACTTTTTTTATTCTTTTCGAGTTCCTCACTTTTATTCCCTTTTCTTGTTTTTTATGCTTCAAACTTAACACAATAAAAGTGTGGTTTTCGAAACCCAGCTGGCCGGTTAATCTCTTAAACCATAACATGAAGAAGAAAAAAAAGGGATGAACTATAATTTTCTTAAACCAGCTGGACGGTTTTGGATTAAAATTTAAGTATGGATTAATTTAATTTGGATAATAGTTGATGACTATGATAGATTTACCGTTCAGGAAAAAAAAAACTTTGAAAATATGGATGAACTATATTTTTCTACTAATGTTTGCAATTTAGAGCGTAAAAGTGAGTCTAACATCCATCCTTCTTTTATCAAGATTAATCGTAATGATAGCCAATCCGGCCCTTTGTCCATTCCACTTATAGAGATTGGCATTTCCTTTTATTGAAAGACCATTTCGAATGTCGAATTGTTTATATGATAAGGAGTTTATGGATTTGCATACGAGTAAACTTATGTATGAAACTAATCACATTCGCTTTTGTTATCTGATCACATACTACCTATCAAATAGTTCGTTATTTTGATACGCAAACGGTTGTATTGGTGCCACACGTATAAAACGACAGTGGCCATTGTAATTGTTTACACACTATACCTACATGTACTTTTAGTAATCATCATCCATCTCAATATTAGATATGCTTAGTTCAGATAAATCCATATGTCAAATAGCATTTCATAAGGCGTGTGTTAATCGTGTAGAATTGATATCAATTTTTCATGGATACTAGGAACATAAATATTAGAGAAGGATGTGAATGTTTTCTTTTTATTACTAGAAAGGTTACATATAAATAGTTAAATACAAGAGTTAATCATAAAATTAAGTTGTTGATTAATTAATGTCTCCTTGCTATCTTTGACTCCAACTTCCTTGCTATCTTTGACTTAAAACATATGACTAATAAATTTAGTCAAATAACCGATAGATAAATCGAGAGTTTTTTTCACTCTCCATCAAGTTAAAGCGTGTAGGTCACGAACGCCTAACTTTCCAAGAAGAAAGTGCAGTTATTGTGAACCCAAAGCCTTGGTAAAGAGGTCGGCATTTTGGGCTTTAGTATCAATGTCATTTGGTTGTATTTCCCTTTATTTTCATGCCTCGGTACCTCTCTCTTTTTTGCATCATGCCTTCCAAATTCCAACATACCTTCTCAACATCCTCCCCTGCAAAACAAAACAAGATTTTACACCTACAAACCTTCTATATTGCACTACCCCATCCTACACTCATCTTCGTGTGTTTGGATGTCTATGCTACCCTCTTATCCTATCTACATCCATCGACAAACTTCAAAACCGCTCCTTCCCGTGCGTTTTTCTTAGTTACCCCTTCGATAATAAGGGGTACAAATGCTACGATCTCTCCTCTCACAAGATCATAATTTCTAGTCATGTTTTTTTTTATGAACATGCTTTTCCCTTTGCTTCCACTCACACTTCCCTCCCAACTGATTTTTTACTCACCCAAAACTCCTCTGATCCTTCTCCGTTTTATGGACAGCTCACACTCACCCTCATCCCAATGGCCCACCCCTAGCAGTTTCCCACATCTACGGCCCAACCCTTATTACCTACCCCAGCCAAATCTCCAAATGCGCCTGCTCCCCACTCGCCAAATCGTCATGTTCCTCCCCCACGACACCAACTGCATCTTAGGTCTCATATGCCACACATCCCACCACTACGAACTCGGATACCCTATCGGGAGCCACTGTTAGGTCCTTTTCTTCCTTCACCACCTAGTCTCCTTCGGTGCCCGCGTCATCTTCTCCTTCACCTGCAGCTCGCACCATGACAACCCGTAATATGTATAGTATCTCCAAACCTAAATAATTACTTAACCTTCATGTCTCATCATCCTTTGAACCTCTACCTCATAACCCCTTTGAGGCATTAAGGCCTTAGCCGACCCATCTGGTACCATGCTATGGCAGATGAGTTTACTGCTCTTATCGTAAATAACACGTGGGAGCTCGTACATAAATGACATCATCCTTACTACTTCTTCTCCTTCTATCAAGTCAAACATCATGCATCACTTGTCTAATGAATTCGCGATGAAGGACCTTAGCCCAATATCTTACTTTCTTGGGTTTCGGTTACTCATAAAACTTAGGGATTATTCCTATCTCAGCGTAAATATGCTCAGGATATTCTTAATCGGCCCAAGATGGAAAACTATAACTTTACTCATACTCATGTTGACACTTTAGGTAAACTGGGTGCTTCTGCCAGTTAGCCATTTTTTTATTCCACATTGTATCGCAGTCTGACGGGTGCTCTTCAGTACCTTCCTTTTACATATCTTGTGTTGTTTAACATGTGTGCATGCATATGCATGATCCAAGGACCGGTCATATAGGAACGCTTTAAAGCGTATCTTGCGGTATCTTAAGGGAACTATTACTATGGGTCTTCAGCTACGACCATCCTCGGTCTCATCACTAACATCTTACACTGATGTTGATTGGGTTGGATGCCCTACACTTGCAAGTCCACTTCTGGCTATTGTGTTTTCCTCGGGGATAACCTTATATTATGGTCCTCGAAGCGTCAGACTACCATCTCTCACTCCAACGTCGAAGTAGAGTATTGCGGGGTTGCGCATGTTGTTGCTGAGCTATGTTGGTTACACAACCTTCTATTGGAACTCGGTTGCCTTCCAACTCGTACCTCCATTGTCTACTGTGACAATGCCAGTACCATCTACATGACCGAGAACCACATCCAACATCAGCGGACGAAACACATAGAGATTGACATACATTTGGTTCGTGAGAAAGTTCAGCTTGGTCATGTTCGAGCTCTTCATGTTCCCTCTAGGTACCACATGGCAGACATATTTACTAATGGCTTACATAGAGTATTATATGAGGATTTTCGCTTCATTCTAACTATTCGTCAACCTCCTCCTTAGACTGGGTTATTGTTATATCTCTAAGTATCATAGTCATAAGGGCAGTAGATGTAAATATCATAACAATATATATTAATACTGTTTGGAATGAGAAGAGCAAGAAATTATAATCGTCTATTCATCTTTCACATATGACTAGTAAATTTAGTCAAATAACCGATAGAAAAATGGACGATAATTTACAGATTAGGGTTAGCAAGATGAAGTTGATACCAAAAGGGAATTAACCCAATGATATTATATGTTTATGATCATTATGTAAATTATACAATGCATATTCAAATCTTGTAAAGTTAATAATTAGTAGAATTTAGTGATATGTCTGGCTTAAAAAAAAAACAAAACAAAGTTGATATCTTAATAAATGAAAAAGAGCAAATTACACTTTACATTCTTTATAAATTACTGAAATTTCAATTTTCTTCCCTATATTAAGGAAATAACAAAAAATGTCCTTTATATTTATGTTTGGTTACAAAGTACGTCATTTCGTCTAACGGACGTTAACCTTCTCCGTTAAATCGAATCATGTGTAAGATACATGAGGGCAATATTGTCATTTTACTTTTTTACAAAAGCAAATTACATTTTACGTCCTTTGAAAATTACTCAAATTTCACTTTTCGCCCTTCAACTACAGAAAAAAACAAAAAACGTCCTTTATATTTATGGTTTGTTGCGAATTACGTCCTTGCGTCTAACAGATGTTAACTTTATATGTTAAATCAAGTCATGTGCAAGCATTGGCGAAGTATTGTTAGGGGCGGAGGGGGCGACTGCCCCTCCGGTTTTTTCGACCAGAAGTATAGATTTCTGTAATTTTATGTAAAAAAATTATACGTATTGAGTATCGCCCTCTCGAATGTATGGAGTATCATTCCCTCAGTAGAATTTTTGAGCCCCGCCCCCTCAGAGTTTCTTTCAAGCTTCGCTAATGTGTGCAAGTCACATGTAGGGATGGCAATAAACCCGAAACCCGACACGTATGGGGCGGATATGGAGTCGGGTAATCGGGTATGGGAGTGGGTATGGGATTACTTTTGAATTTTTTTCGTGGGTATGGGTCGGGTATGGGATTTAATTATATACCCGCTTACCCGTCTCGATTACCCGATAAATATATACATGTTTACCCGATTATATATCCGCTATATTTTTATTTATTAACATTGTTTATTTTAAGTAGAGTAAATTACAGCAATAGTCCATGTGGTTTGCACGAATTTCAACTTGCATCCCTAGGTTTCATTAATTACGGCTATGGTCCTCAGGTTTTGCTAAATCGTTGCAGCTTTCGTCCCTGAGATGGATGACTGTTAATTTTTTCTGTTAAGTGAATGTAAAAAGACATGTTTACCCTTTCAATAAAAACCTAAAAAAATAAAAATAACAAATTCCCAGAATAAGAAAAGGAAAGTGGGTTGGAAACCTAAAAAAGACATGTTCATCCCTGTATGTAACTACCGACGCCGGCTCAGATTTGTAACCTCGCCGGCTCATCTTCGGCAAACGCCATCAACGCGGGCTCAGATCTGTAACCCCGTCGTTCAACCTCTCCCATCCGTTCTGTGATTTATGATTGCAAGAAGGTGAAGGGACTTTGGTTCATCTTGCGGCGACGATAATCTAAATGAGCTATAATTTTCCTATCGGAGCCATATTTATAGGTTCTAATTTCTAATCTCAATCACTTTGTTCAAGACGAAGTCGTTAATCACCAACGATGTGTTATTCGATCAATTTCTTTGACAATTTTGACTTTTAAAAGTCAAATTATCTGATTTTGGGCTAGGAGCAGAAGTACTCAGGCGAGGGGGTCGGCGATGCGGCTGCGACGACGGACGTCGTGACGGTGGCAGTGGTGGCCTAAGTATTTCGATCGGCAGCATCATGTGAAAGTTTGATAATTAGGCTAAAAATTACCGATAGTTTTTAATTCCATCGTGATTACATAAATTAATTCTAGTTTGCAGAGAAGGAAGAAGGGTGATTTTGGCTAGGGGCGTTCAAAAATATCCGAGTCCGAATCCGTATCCGAATTATCCGAAATTCCGAATCCGAATTATCCGAAAATTTTGGATATCCGGAATTTCGGATAACCGAAACTCGGATATCCGAAAATTCGGACTTAGACTTGGACAAAAATTTACAAAATTTTCGGAAGTTTCGGATACCCGGTATCCGAAAATTTAAATAAATTAAAATAAATTTTATATTAAAGAAATAAGGAATTATTGAAGATTTGGATTATGTTTATTTGTTTTGTCGTTTTTTAGGTCGAACTTATGTTTATTTGTATTTGAAGACTTGGATTATGTTTATTTGTTTTGTCGTTTTGTCGTTTTTTAGTTAAATTGTGGTTTTTTTTAAACTGGATTTTCGGATATCTGTTATAACTATCCGAGTCCAGTCCGAAATTTCGGATATCCGAAATTTCGGACTTGGACTTGTACAGCGAAAACTGATATCCGAAATTTTCGGATACCCGAAATTCGGATACCGAAATTCCGGGTATCCGGTTTTGAACACCCCTAATTTTGGCTCTAGAAAATCAAACTGATAATATGGCAATTCGTTGTATATGGTGGTCGTGGTAGTCGCAATTAGTTGTATATGGTGGTCGTGGTAGTCGGCCATGGTGGTGGTGATGAGCTGCTGAAGGAGATGGGTCCTTTGATATTTTGAATTTAATACATTACCTGTTTAATTTTATATATTGGGTAATTAATAAAAGGGGTAAGGGTACAATGGGAGTTCTAAAAAATGTAACAGAATTTTTTAACGGTCATTCAAAAAAAGGACAAAAGCCGTAACGATTTAGCAAAATCTTAGGACCATATCCGTAATTTATGAAACCTAAGGACGAAATGTGAAATTCGTACAAACCACAGGGACGATTGCTGTAATTTCCTCTTTTAAGTATATATTGTATGATTTTATTTATTTATAATTTATTTTTATCTATAATACTAAGCTAGTAGTTAAAAACATTAATTTACATGTTATTAAATTTATATATGTTTAGTTACTTCAGGTATTTTATTATATTTGTGATAAATAAAAATTAATAGTTAGCCGATATACACCCGACGGGCTCACGGGCATGCTCGAAACCCGCGGGTATACCCAATACCCGATGGGTAAATACCCGCTATAAATCCGACGGGTTTTAGGCCGGGTATAGAACACACTTTTATAACTGAGTATGGAGTTGAGATTACTCAAACCCGCCCCATTACTATCCGTAATCACATGAGAGCAATATTTTTCATTTGACCGTGTACATTTGAGTGAATAATAATAAAACTTAGTGGTGTATTTAGTTTAAAAAAAACAAAACGAAGTTGAATCTTTGTAAATGAAAAGAAATAAGATTAATCATCTATCCAAATTTATTTGGTTTGCAGAAAGAAAAGAAAATGGATTACGTAAAAGTGAAATGGTACATTTAAGACGTGGCAGATTTCAGTAAATGTAGTAGCTATATAGAGTAAGTAGTAGGGTGAACCCATATCGTAGATAATGATGGGTCTACACCGTTGAAAATAGATAGAGTGACGAAATAATAACGGTGACCAGAGGATCTTAATTTATTACGTCAAACGCGATATACAGTAGCACCTCGCCGCCTAATTTCTTACTGGCCGTTAAAAAAAAAAAATTGAAGGTGATACATACATTACATACATATACATACAAACAACAAGGATACATGTATGGATGTATACGTATCTAGGGGTGTTTAGGTTCTATACAACTACTACAAATTAAATAAATAAAACCGGAACCGGAAACAGAACCGAAACCGGTCAGATTGGACGGGTCAAGACAAGTTGATTTCACTAGCTTTAATAGTTTAACAGTTGACGGTTTAGGTCGGGGTTTTTCTTTTCGAATTTATCATTATACAAGATGGCCTACCCGTGCAGCCGTGCTTCGCTGCGAGGAAGCGCGGGTCAAGTCATGGTTGGGGATTGTTGTGGGGTATACAAAACCATAATGTTAAAAAAATGTTTTTTTTTTAATTTTATTTTCTATATATGTTAGTATTTTTAACCTTTTAAAGGACTTTTATAATAAAAAATATAAATAAATTAAATTTTAATAATTTTTATTCTTTTTAATAAACTTAAGTTTTGTATTTTTTATAGAACATTTTTACAGATTAGCCTAAAATCTGGAGTATATTTGGTTTGTTCATATAGGCTATATAGCCTAAATTGAACAACATTGATCAGTGCGTTGAAATCTAATTTATATCACTTTGTATGCATAAATTATCGGTTTTAAGGGGAGGCGGTATCATTGGGTTACCGCGGCCCGGTTTCAAGGGGAGCCGGCCGGCTCCTTGGGTCAACCATACCGCCTTAGGCGGTTCCCCTCCCCGCCATAGACAATTTAAGTTTCATTAATATGCAATTTTTATTGTGGTGTAGTGGTAGAAGACTTGAGTTCTCTACTTGGGATTCAAGTTCGAATCTCACTATTATCACTTTGGAGGGCGCATGGTGGCTCAATAAAGGAAGACTGGTATCTTAATTTATGATCTCCAGTTCGATCTTGAGGGCGTCCGGGTTTTACCACCAGTGGACCTTTGGGTGAGTGGGTTTTCCCCGAAACTGGAGATAACTTGGTGCCTTTAAGGGCTCCGTGCGGCTGGGTTAGGCCAGCTGGCGGTGACCTTTTGCCATTGGGTCACCCTGTACGGATTATGATCTCCAGTTTGATCTTGAGGGGGTCCGGGTTTTACCACCAGTGGACCTTTGTGTGGGTGGGTTTTCCCCGGAACTGGAGATAACTTGATGCGCTTAAGGGCTCCGTACGACTGGGTTAAGCCAGCTGGCGGTGACCTTTTGCCATTGGATCATCAATGTTTGTTAGCCGTTAACAAAAAAAGTAAATGCACATCTTGCACCAAAATAAAATATGAAATCACACTTTTTTGGCCACCTGACAATTAATCAAAATATGTTCCGTATCTTCGTCACAACCGCCACATCTCGAACATCTCGTGTCCATTGAGATCCCACGACGGCATAAGTTAACTCCTTGCTAGTTTTAATGAGATGTCTCGACTCTTCTAAAAAAAGCTTAAGTAAATGCACTAAAGAAAAAGCACAATAAAAATAACAAGAGAGAAAAATATGGAAAAAAACTCACAATTAAGTAATCAAATCAGAGAAACTTTACTTTTCAATTATATTTTAACTTGATGAATTGAAATTCATCCAAAACCTATAAAATATAACCAAAACCCATACTTATCTTTAAAGATCAATGCTATGGATTTAAATAGATCTTACAATCGTCTCGAATTAGTGTCAGATTAACGATCAGCATCATCACAGTTGCTAACCATCGGCCAAAGCACTCAAAACTAATTTTTACGGTGAGCACAAAAGCATTCTTTTGGATCAAAAGCAACCAAATTTGAGGCGTCTAAAGATAGAGAAAGATACAGAAGCATCAAAAAATGACACACGTTAACTTCTGATATTAAAAGATATATACAACAATTTTATACAGGAAAAACTTCTCCGATGTTTTTAAGGGTAATGCTAGAGTTTTAAAATAACATGATTATCGATTACAACGCATATACAAAACTACATATTTCAATTAAAAATATATATTTAAATAAAGAATTAGACATATGGTTTAAAGTAACAACCAACATTTAAAACCAACTATAAGATCTCAAATAATCGAATTGATCAATTTGTTTCGGTTCAAAAGGTTTAGTGTGTTTTAACAGCTTAAATAAACAACTAGATGCATTATCTAATGCCACATGGTAAGTTATAAGTTAGTAACAATTAAGAGCTGATTTTAATCTCAATATTATACATTAAGCTTTGGTGGACTACTCAATATATCGTCAAATGGGCTATAGATCGAATCTTATATGGGCTTAACTATTAGGCCCAACAATCAACAACCTCTTTCACAAAAACTAGGGCCTATGGAAGTTAACTCATCGTCATTTTGACCCGGTCAATCTAACTCTTCAAGCAAGCAAACAACTTTCAAATAACCGCCCACCCCACGTCCCCACGTCACCACCCTCTTTCCCTCCAAAACCTCATCTCCACCACCACTCCGCCACCCCTTATAAACCCACCACCACCCCCTTCAAACCCTCCACCTGCAAAAAAGTTTTTTAAAAAAAATGGCGTCTTTTTCCACTCTCGTGCTCTTCATCCTCTCCGCCGCCGCCGCCCTCTCCGTCGCCATCACCTCCGTCTCCGCCGCGGAATTCCAAGTCGGCGGCGCCGTCGGTTGGCGAATCCCCGCCGCCAACGAATCCCAACTTTACAACGTGTGGGCCTCCAGACGCCGCTTCTACATCGGAGATTCTCTCCGTCGGTTATCTTTTCTTAAACTTCCCCACAGTTTTATAATTTTTTTTTCTTTTTAAATTAAAAAAAATGATATTTTTGAAGCCGAATGTCATATTTCATTCAAGAAAATTCGAGTTTGAAATATTTAACAGGTTTTCGTTACAAGAACGATTCCGTACAGTTTATAATATATTTTTCTAAAATTAAACTTCAGTATAGGTTTTCAATTTTTTTTAAAGTTAAGAAAGTGATATATTGAAGCCGGATGTCATATTTCATTCAAGAAAATTCGAGTTCCAAATATTTTACAGGTTTTCGCTACAAGAACGATTCTGTACAGTTTTTAATTTTCTTTAAAAAAATTAAACTTCAGTACAGTTTTTCCAATTTTTTAAAGTTAAAAAGTGATATTTTTGAAGCCGGATGTCATATTTCATTCAAGAAAATTCGAGTTTGAAATATTTTACAGGTTTTTGTTAACGATTCTGTACAGTTTTTTATTTTTTCTTAAATTAAACTTCCGTACAGTTTTTCATCTTTTTCTTTAAAAAAAAATCAAAAAAGTAATATTTTTGAAGCCGAATGTCATATTTCATTCAATATAAATTCTATAATTAAACTGATATTATTGAGTTTTTTGAAATACTTTTCAGGTTTTCGTTACAAGAACGATTCGGTAACCGTGGTGAACAAATGGGGATTCTACCACTGCGATTCAAGCAATCCGATCGCGTTTTTCAACGACGGGGACACGGTGGTCAATCTCGACGACGTGGGGACCGTTTATTTCATCAGCGGTGACGCCGATCGGTGCAAACAAGGCGTTAATATGATGCTGGAGGTGATGAATCCGGGCCCGGTTAGGTACATCCCGCCGTCCATTTCGACTCCGCCGGAGAGCCCGTACTCCGCCGTGGCTCCGTCGCCGTCGCAGATCTTGGGTTCCGGGGATTTTCCGGAGTCGAATCCGGGAGTTTCTTCGTCGGCGGGTTTTACGGTTTCTGGTGGCCATGCAGTTGCGGTTATTATTTTAGGTGGTTTTAGTGTTTTACGTTTCTAGGTTTTTTTTTAATTATATTATGCAGTTGGATTTGATTTCTTTTGAGTGTTTTTGTGTTCTTGGATTATTTGTAGTTGATTATTATTATTATTATTATATTTAACATCAGATGTTAGAGTTGAAGTTTTTAATCATGCTTGTTTATGAATCATTAAATTTTGGGGAGGAGTTGGGATAATTTCAAACAATTCTAAGTCCGAAAATTTTAAAAGATTTAATATTTTTTTTTTTGCTCTATGTGATTATACAAGACATTTACCGTGATTTAAACTAAGTTTATTAAACAAGATAAAAAAATAATATACGATTACACTTCAATTATTATTATTTAAGATTCAATTTGATTTTCTCTTAATATTCATGTTTGCTAACTTTTTAAACAATTTTGATACATGTTTTTTTTACAATTACTTGACGACCTTTCTTGTCTTAGAAATAACCTTCTCGACGAAAATCCTCATGATGAAAACCCACAAAACTCTTATAAATCAAGGTTTATTAATTTGTGTACACCTTGATGTTTGTTGTTTATTGTTAATACTATTCGGAACAATTCGTTACTTTTGTGAAATTTCGGTTTGATGCATCTTAAATTTTAGAGATTATATAGGTTTGAACATATGGCCTTGAACATATAGAAACATAACTATGATCTAATTGCGTCTCTCTAGTACTAATGTCATAAAAACAAGAGTTTCGTACTTGGTCTAGTTTGAACTTTACCCTCGTCAAATTCAAATAATGAACATGTGCTATATATTTTATTGTTCAATTGTTCATGTTACAATTCATATTACAAATTGCATGTTGGTATTTTAGTGTAATTAAGGTTACTTATGACATTCAAACAAGACTGCAGCTTGTTTGAATGTCATCGGCACTAACGGGGGTTTGGGGCAGCGGCCCCGAGAAGCAACATTTAACGGGGGTTAATAAACAAATATGGGATAAAAAGGAAAAAGGTTTAATTAATGTCACGTCATTTAAAAATGCGCCAAGTAGGCAGTCCACGTAAGCAACATTTAACGGGGGTTAAAAAACTTAACGGAAAGTTTATTGTAAAAAATATGTTAAATAGTTGGGACTGCCAGGAAGAATTTCTTCAGTTGGGATTATTCTCGTCCAACAGTGGATAGTTGGGATTATTTAAATCCAATTTTCCAAACTTTTAGATACATATATATATATATAGGTAAAGTTCAAATATATAGACCCATTTACGTATAAAGTGTAAAAAGTATTCCGAACCATTAATCTAGAAAATTAACGGTTCATATCTAAACTATTAGAGCACTCACAGTCCATTATCATCATCATCTCTATAATTTAATTAAAAAAATCTAATTTCTAAATATATATAATTTTTTCTAAAATCCCCTACATTACATTTCTCATATCTATCTCTATTAAATTAAATAATACTTTTTTACTTTATTTTTAATTATATTTTTCTCTCTTCCACTCATATTAACTTACAAATAATATAAATTAATAGAAATAAGGGATGAACAGTAGAAATCAAATTAAGGATTAAGGGTGGGTTTAGTTTTTTTCCCATAAGATGTATATGTGTATGTATATTATCACCTTATCGGCTTATCACAGGGTGTTAAAAGAGCATCTCAATCACATCAAATTTTAAACGGTTTTCATAGTAAATTCCTACAGAACTCCTGTAAAATATTGAATAATCGCGGAACATCAATATTAACAATCAAGAACGTAAAACTGAAATTGAGAAAGCAATTGAACTCGTTTATTGATTACGAAAGTGTACGAGTTTACAGAATGAACAATGATTACAAAAATGAGAGAGAATTCGTGAAAAGAAAAGCTAAACGATTATGAACCCTAACTGAGCTGATATATCCCCAAATTGGCCGTTGACACCAGTAACAACCAAGTTACCATTTTAGTCCCTGAAGGTTTAAAAGCATTAAACCCGATACAAACCTCAACTTTGAGTAACTTGTCAAAACATACCCAAAGTATAAAGTCAGCGGACTTCAACCCAATTTATTAACTCTCTCTAGGTTACTTTCTCAAATCTATTAAAGCTTGGACACACATCCTTCAATCTCCACCTTGTGTCAAGCTTCCCTAAACACAAGTATATCCAAATATGGCAATAACTATTCTGCATTAACACTAGATAACAGCGGTTCTATGAACTTGACTACCTTAGTGTGCTTCCTAATTACCACCATACCAGATAACACTTTAACTAATCATTTAACCAACCTGCAATGCATCCAAACAGAACTGAAATTTACTAACAGGAACCACTTTAGTAAACATATCAGCAGCATTGCTTGCAGTTTCAACATATTCCACAGCAACCTTCTTTGCACTTAACACTTCTCTTATAAAATGAAGCTTAACATCAATATGTTTTGTCCTGCTGTGAAAAACTTGATTTTTAGCCAACTGTATAGCTCCTTTATTGTCACAGTTGACAACAAATTTCTTACTATACAGTCCCAGTTCCTTGGTAAAACCTTTCAACCATAATGCCTCCTTTATGGCTTCAGTAAGGGCTATGAATTCAGCTTCAGTGGTAGATAAAGCTACCACATGTTGAAGTGTGGACTTCCAACTAACCAGCCCTCCACATACTATGAATGAATAGCCTGTGATTGACCTTCCTTTGTCAAGATCTTTTGCAAAATCAGAATCAACAAAGCCTATAACTTGATTTGATTCTACACCTTTCCTCCCAAATACAAGTCCTACTCCTCTAGTCCCATTAAGGTACCTTAAAATCCACTTAACTGCTTCCCAGTGTTGTTTCCCAGGACAACTTAGGAACCTGCTAACAAGTCCCACACTATAGCCTAAATCTGGCCTAGTACACACCATTAGGTACATTAGACTCCCCACAACACTAGCATAAGGTATTTTTTCCATTCTTTTAGACTCTTCTGCTGTTTTGGGACTTTCCATTCTTGACAACTTGAATTGCATTCCCATAGGAGTTGTCACAGGTCTGCTGTCAGCCATGTAATATGTCTCAAGAATTCTTTTCACATAAGACTCTTGATGCAACACAATTTCACCTTTAGACCTGTCTCTCTTTATCTCCATTCCTATGATTTTCTTTGCCTCTCCCAGCTCCTTCATCTCAAACTCTTTCATTAACATTTGCTTGGTAGAAATAATGACATCTTTATCCCTACAAGCAAGCAACATGTCATCAACATACAAGAGGAGATATACATACCTGTGCCTTCTATACTGCTTATAATAAACACAGCAATCATAGGCACTTCTCTTGAATCCCTGCCTTATCATGTGGTCATCAAACCTCTTATACCACATTCTGGGAGACTGTTTCAACCCATATAATGATCTTTTCAACAAACAAACTTTATCCTCCTGTCCCTTCTTCTCATATCCCTGAGGTTGTGACATATAGATTGTTTCTTCAAGACTACCATGTAGAAATGCCGTCTTGACATCAAGCTGCTCCAATTCATAATCACCCTCAGCTACTATTGACAGCAGTATTCTTATAGAAGTATGCTTTACCACTGGAGAGAATATTTCATTATAATCAATTCCAGCAACTTGAGTAAACCCCTTGGCCACCAACCTAGCTTTATATCTAGGGGCCTCACCTTCAATCATCCCTTCTTTAAGTTTATACAACCATTTACATTTAACCACCTTTTGTTTCTCAGGTTTAGCAACTAATTCCCATGTTTTATTTTTCATCAATGAATGCATTTCCTCATCCATTGCCTGCTTCCACAATTTCTTCTGATCACAACTAATAGCATCAGAATAGGACATTGGCTCTGTCACATTTTCTTGAGCAGCAACATGGAATACAAATGCTGCTAAGTCCTCATTAGATCTAAATCTGATGGGAACTACAACCTGTCTTCTAGTTCTATTTCTAGCAATACTATAGCTAGGCATAGTAGTATCTTGAGAACTAGAATTTGCACCTTCAATAGTTGTATCCTGAGATGATGAACTCTCATCAGTTTCTTGATCACATTCCTCATTAACTACAGGCTCCACCTCAATTTCAACCACCTTATCTTCTTTGGCTTGTTTATCACCTGTCTTTAGTAAATCATGATACATCACATCTTCATTAAAGACTACATCCCTGCTTATTATTATTCTAGGTCTCTCTTCCTTTACCTTCCACAGTTTATACCCTTTTACTCCCTCTGGATATCCAAGCATGATACACTTTTCTGCTCTTGGTTCAAGCTTTCCATTGTTTACATGAGCATAGGCTACACTTCCAAAAACTCTTAGGGATTTCAAATCAGGCTTTGAGCCAGACCATAATTCCATTGGAGTTTTCATGCCTACTGCAGAAGAAGGAGACCTATTTATCAAATAAGCAGCTGTTGTTACAGCTTCAGCCCAAAATTGTTTAGGCATCCCTGAGTTACTTAGCATGCATCTTACTTTATTCAGTAGGGTTCTGTTCATCCTCTCAGCCAGACCATTCTGCTGAGGGGTATATGCCACTGTTTTGTGCCTTGCAATCCCACTATCTTTACACAACTGATCAAATGACTTGTTACAGAATTCAAGTCCATTGTCAGTTCTTAATTTCTTGATCTTTCTCTCAGTTTGCCTTTCTACTAATAGTTTCCATTCCCTAAATATCTTGAAGGTTTCATCTTTGGTTTTCATTACAAACACCCAAACCCTCCTGGAATAATCATCAACTAGTGATAGAAAGTAATGAGCACCACCAAGTGAGGCATGTTTAGTAGGACCCCACAAATCAGCATGTATGTAATCTAACACCCCTTTTGAACTATGAACCCCTTTTCCAAATCTGACTCTATGAGACTTTCCCATTATACAGTGTTCACAAAACCCAGGGTCACAATTCTGAACCTTATCAAGCAACCCTTGTTTGTTCAACTCATTTAACCCCTGTGCACTAATATGCCCTAGTCTCTTGTGCCATTTCATAGCTTCATTATCCAATTTACCCTCTATGTTATTTGCACTACACACAGAAGCACTTCCATCTAAGAAATAGATGTTATTACCTTTTCTTGTTCCTGTTAACACAGTCATTGATCCCATTCCAACCTTAACTTTCCCATTTTTCATATTGACATGGTAACCATTACACTCCATAGTTCCTAATGAAATCAAACTCCTCCTAAGGTCAGGAATGTACCTCACATCTTGAAGCTCTAATTCAGTGCCATTCTTCAAGACCAAATTCACTGTGCCTGATCCCAAGATTCTGCAATCTCTGTCATCCCCAAGTTTCACTGTGCCCATATCTATCTTCTTTAACTCCTTAAAGACTTCTCTCTTTGGTGTCATATGAAATGAACACCCAGAGTCAAGAACCCATTCATCATTAGAATATATCTTTCCTGAATCAACCATAAGAACATCTGCACTGTCATAGCCTTCTGATTCTGCATCAGTGTTATAACTTGCCCCTTTTGAAGTTCCTACTTCATTTTTGTTCTTTCTTCTCTCAGGACAGTCTTTCTTTAGGTGTTTTTCAGATTGACAAATATAGCATTTTCTCTTAAACTTAGACTTTGACCTGTGTTGAGACTTGCCTTTTGAATTCTTGTGATCTCTTGTTTCTGTCCTCCCCCTCACATACAAACCATCACTGCTTTCACCTTTGGGCTCTTGGTTTTTCTTCTGTAATTCCTTAGAGTTCATAGCTGCCATTACATCCTCCATTGAAATCTCTTCTCTTCCAAACATCATTGTATCCACAAAATGTTCATATTCACTTGGTAAAGAAGATAAGAACAGAATTGCCTTATCTTCATCTTCAATGGTAACATCTACATTCTCCAAGTCAAGAGCAATCTTGTTAAACTCATCAATGTGGTTTTCAATGGACTTCCCTGGAGTCAACTTGAAAGTATACAGTCTCTTCTTCATATACAATCTATTTGCAAGAGACTTTGTCATGTATAGACTTTCTAATTTCATCCAAACCCCTGCAGCAGTTTCTTGTTTCGACACTTCCCTTAAAACTCTATCTCCCAGACACAAGATTAAGGCACTATGTGCCTTATCAAGCATCTCTTTCTTCTCTTTTTCAGTAAGTTCTTCCGGTAAGTTCGCTTCTCCTTTCAACGCATCAAACACTCCCTGATGTACCAGAATCGCCTTCATCTTCAACCTCCAGAGGTTAAAATCATTCGATCCATCAAATTTATCAATGTCGAACTTTGCGATTGACCCTACCATCTTCACAGAGACTATGCGAAGTTGAGAAACTTCCTTGTTCTTGATTCAATCGAGCCACTGGCTCTGATACCAATTGTAAAATATTGAATAATCGCGGAACATCAATATTAACAATCAAGAACGTAAAACTGAAATTGAGAAAGCAATTGAACTCGTTTATTGATTACGAAAGTGTACGAGTTTACAGAATGAACAATGATTACAAAAATGAGAGAGAATTCGTGAAAAGAAAAGCTAAACGATTATGAACCCTAACTGAGCTGATATATCCCCAAATTGGCCGTTGACACCAGTAACAACCAAGTTACCATTTTAGTCCCTGAAGGTTTAAAAACATTAAACCCGATACAAACCTCAACTTTGAGTAACTTGTCAAAACATACCCAAAGTATAAAGTCAGCGGACTTCAACCCAATTTATTAACTCTCTCTAGGTTACTTTCTCAAATCTATTAAAGCTTGGACACACATCCTTCAACTCCCGAATTGAATTCGTACGGTGGGGTGGCGTGTGCAGTGTGCACCACATCATCTCCTCGATCACATCCACCCTCTCACAGTCTCACCCCTTCAACTTATATTGTTCTTGACCAAAAGCTCATTAAAAAAAACTCCTTTAATATCAACTCGTATAATTTTCATTTAAATTAGCTGGATAATATATATCACTCAAGATTTGAACAACCCAATGGTCTGTATTGCCATCCAATCACTTTAAAGGGTAACCACTTTCATTTGAGCAATTACTTAATCGTGTGTAATTGGCACTTCAAATCAACAATAATGTTACATTATTACGTGGGGGCAATGAATATTTATATAACATTTGGTATTAAAATCAACAAAAGTCGATTTCATAATTGAGATAAGCTAAAAGTTGGAACAACAAAAAAAAATAGTCACAAACCACATATACACGATATGCATATAGCACCGCACATTTTACCGTGGGGATAACAAAGACACATAAAACAGTTTACCGTGGGGATAATAAAGAAAACATAAATTAAAAAAAGAACTCCATAACAACCCAAATTCTTAGATTATTTAGCATACGACCTAAATTCTATGTGTTGCACAACTTTACTAATTCTACCACCAACTTCCTGCTAATTTCGCTGAGAATGGAAATACAAAAAATCTATTCATAACTATACCTATTACACCATCGGCACAACACTAACTCATTTGATAAAGTCATATGACTGTACCTATTATACTACCAATTTGTGTGT
This sequence comes from Deinandra increscens subsp. villosa, assembly GCA_039602395.1. Lineage (NCBI taxonomy): Eukaryota > Viridiplantae > Streptophyta > Magnoliopsida > Asterales > Asteraceae > Deinandra > Deinandra increscens. Next base: position 19,839,040 of record JBCNJP010000020.1, on the reverse strand, counting down.
TAAATCTGATGCATTCAAATAAGAAAAAAACTATATATATCATATACATACCAATACCACGTGACAAACATATGATTCTATCATGTGGACCAATCTGGTACTTCATTCCCACTTCATTTTGTATAATGGGTAATTTTTGAATTCGATTAACAAATAATAATAGTTTGAACTTATAGTTCGTTCTTTTGAGGGTTTTCTTCACCGCTATCAAGCAAGTAATCTTTCACAAGTTTAGATGGGCCTTTCTCCAAATGTGCAAATAAAATAAAATAATAAAAAAAGGAACATTTTCATTTAATAAGTTTTGTTATTTATTTTAAGAGAAAAAACAAAGGTGATCATTGATCAACTATTTTGAAAGTTATTCCATTCTTAACCAAACAAGATAAACTAGTTGAACAATGAAATGTCTGTTATAGAATTTTCCCCCAAAAAGGTCCTAATATTTCAACTTCACTTTTCACTCTTGATTTTGTCAAAACACAGAAGTAGCAACTCTCATTTGTCATGTCATAATTTATTTGATGTAGAAAGAACATAGTAAACTGAAATGATGGAACAACGACATTAAGAATGTTCGTACTTAGTAGCATTATTTGGAGAATATATTAAAGGGCTTGTATTATTGATACGCCAACTCCAAGGACACCGTATATCAATATTTATATATGCCTTCTATATCTCTATACAACTTGTATCACTACTATATATAAGGCTTGTATAGTTCTATGACTTCTATCGGAGGCGGACATACTTCAATTTCTATAGTGGCATGTGTATCCTATAAACTCGTATCTGAAGTAACAAAAATTTAGACTTTATTTTACTTTTATGTAATTTTTGTTTTGTTTTTATACACGTGTGCTACCCTTAAAAAAAATATGCGTGTAATACCACTTAAAAAGTTTTATACTTCAACCCATGAGTTCTATATTATACTATGGGTCGTATGATGTAGAGATAATCATGTATTAATTACGTATTTTGACCACATGTGGGTTGTATGACCTGTGACATCATACGACCCATATGATATCATAAGACCCGTACGTGATTAATACGTGATTATCTATATATACAATATACGTCCCATATGATATCATAAGAGTCTTATGATAAGACCCGTATGTGGTTATATGAAAATGTGCGCGATATAAGGTTTTTATATAGAAAGCTTCGGAAAAAGCTTGATTGCTATATAAACTTCACAGCAAATCAGTCTTCAGTTTAGTATGAGTCTGTTAAGTATTTTTTTTTTAATTTTTTTAATTTTTTTAATTTTTTTTAAAAACTCTAGATCTAAAAATAGGATAACTTAACTTGCTAATTAATATTCGGCATGAAAGAGTCGTCTTGAATGTGTGGTTGCTATCTCCGAATAATTTGTGATTTGCTATGTGTATGTATGCTTTCAGAAAATCTTGTGGGGAAAGCTTGATTAATCACCTCATTATTTGACCGAAATAATAATATATATTGCCTGTGCTGAAGAAATAGAAATGTTTAAACAACGCTTTAACATCTGGTCCAAAGATGGAAAAAAGTTAGTTTACAAAGTTTAAAGATATTCTTAAGAGTTGTGAACGGTGACCGAACCATTCATGAACCGTTCGACGAAAAATTGATTTATGTTAATTCTTCGTTTGATAAACGACGAACACGAATAAGGAATTCATTTCAATTAAATGTATAATTAAATGAATGAATACAAACATTAGTGATGTTCGTTTAATTACGTTCGGAAATATGTTCGTTTAGGTTTGGTAATATGTCCGCCAGTTAAATAGAATCCCTAGTCATTTAAAGTGATTGTGTTTAATATCTAGGATTAAGAATGCTATTTTTTTTAAATAGTATAAGTTCATTTGTGTTCGTGAACAAGTTCAATTGTTAATGAAAAAACACCAAAAATAATTTTTCGTTTGGTTATGTGTTCATGAACCGTTCACGAACAGGTTCAATGCTAAACGAACAAATATGAACAATAGTTCATTCGATTTGTTTACAGCGAGCACAACTAACAAAGAAGAGCGTGCAGGATAATGCACACCCATATTGATAAGGTTGTAAGTCGGAACCTCAAAAGGGGTTCCAAGGGCAACGCCCCTTAGAGAGCGGGGTCCAAGAGACAAAGCCCCTGGCTGCTGGATGGGTCGAGCTAGAAATTTTATTTCAGTTAATTTCCTTCATTAAAATTACACTAGAAATTAATTTTGTCCCGAAATTGACTTATAAATTTTGCAAGGACTTATTGTGTAATTTTAGGAAATATTAATTCAAATTTTGAAATTGCAGATAACTATCAGAGCAGTTATCTGCGCACGCTCCCTCAAATCTGGGATTGATCGACATTTGATTCTCTAATTGAAATTTATCACATTAGAAAATTCTCTGATCCAAATTGATCGTCCAAATCGTATCTGATTGGTATCATTAAATGAACCATCAAGATATTTAACCCGAAAGTGTCTAACACGCTTTCTGAATAATTTAAACAATTCACAATTTCTAACCTGACTTTGATTTTATTGGTATAACCCAAGAACCTGCATGACATTGTTCATTCAACTTTCAAACAAGCTAATCACACATATGTATGAATCAAATTGCATCCATCTAATTTCTTTCATACGTATAGGTGAAAATTGTGAATACCATGAAGTAGATATATGATGTGGAGTATGTTAATTAATTAGGGGTGTGTAAATTAGTCGTTGGTTATTTGGTTATGACTTCTGTCATAACCATAACCATTAGCTAGGTTATAAAAGAATGCTTAATCATAATCATAACCAAGAATGCTTAATCATAACCATAACCTCTAGTTGGTTATCGTTGTTTTGGTTAATCATAAGTTATGATCGGTTTTTTGTTAATTGTCAGTTGTTTGTATAATGTATTTTCTATTTAAAATATGTAGTTTATTAGCTCGGTTATAAATATTTTCAAACTGAAATATGATAGTTTTCTTTAACTCAGTTATGGTATTCCAAACTTAATTATAATACAAGAAAATACATGAAAATACTTGGAGGGTACATAGAAATATGCTCGGAATAAATAAAAAATACAGGGTTTCACTGGATTAATTCAGTTAACGAAGAATACATAACCATAATCATAACTATAACCGATTATGGATTATAAAGACACACTTTTATAAAGAAAATAGGAAAAACTGTATGAAATAATCCCAACTTTTCCCCGTTCGCATATAATTTGCCACGTCACTCGCCACGTCAACAGGATTTAACGCCGTTAGATTTTTTTTTAACGGCGGGACTGTTCTTTGTACAATAATGATAAGGTGGAACTGCCCCTTGCAATTTTAAAAGATGAGATTATTATTTGCGAACGGGAAAAAGTTAGGAATTATTTCATGCAATTTTTTCAAAAAAATACATATTGTTAGTGATCAATGGCTATACATTTAGAGTCAACTTTTCAGTGAGTTACACAAGTCACTATTTGTATGGACCTTTTCACTAAAACATGAAAAGAGCTACATTGATTGTTGACATCTTTGAAGCGGTCATGGTGCACACTAGCTTTAACCAAGGGTTGTTATATAGAAACCACAACATTTACTAAATCCACCCAAACTATATGACCGTTTCTATTGAAACGGGTATCCACCCAAGCCCACTTGTATACTTTTTTTTTTGTTTTTTATTTTTATTTTTATAAATGTTTTTAATTATTTAATTTTATAAACATTAAAACGATTTAGTCATCATAGCTGCTAATGAAGTACTTAAAGAAACATAATAGTGACGTAAAATAATAAATTTTAAGGCTCGGAGTCTTCGTTGAGACGGTCTCGATGGCTTCTCGGCAAGTCTATACTGGTGTTGAGTCCCCACGGCCCATGGTTTCTTTTTATCTTTATACATTTTCCAAACATTTTCCAGTATAGACTTGCCGAGAAGCCATCGAGACCGTCTCAACGAAGACACTGAGCCTTAAAATTTATTATTTTACATCACTATTATGTTCGTTTAAGTACTTTATTAGCAGCTATGATGACTAAATCGTTTTAATGTTTATAAAATTAATTAATTAAAAACATTTATAAAAACAAAAAAAAAAAGCAAAAAAAAATGTATAGAAGTGGGCTTGGGTGGATACCCGTTTCAATAGAAACGGTCATATAGTTTGGGTGGATTTAATAAAAGTTGGGGTTTCTATATCTACAGCCTTAACCAATTAACAAGTATTAAAGATAACATGTGTCAAGTTTTTTATTTTTATTTTTTTATTTGTACAGCAATTAAAAGAAGCAAGTAACGCATCAACTTAACCATCAAGGAATAATCATTTATTTCTAGAAACACCTGAACACTAAGTAACACGTATACTTTTATCATAAACTACATTTTCTTTATTCTAATAAAAAAATATATGTATTAGTTATAGAAGCTATAATCATCAACAATCCCAAATTAGCTCCCCGGAAAAGTCTGCCGGAAAACCATCGATTTCAGCCGGATACATCCATCCATCCACCAAGTCAACTACCATCAACTCGGTCAACGATTCCGACAACTCCAAACCCTCCAAACTCGGCAACTCAATAATCTCATCCAATTCATCATCTTCATTCTCCTCCTCTGGCGGAGCCGAGGAGGAGTTATGACTCTCCGTACCGAATTTTTGCATTATGGCGGCCTTGGCTGCCGCGTCCTGGACGTCACGTGGAGAAACAGACGCGGGACGCGGCAGCACGTGTTTCAATTCAGGAAAATTGAGTATGGCGTCGCCGCCTTTGATGGCCAAGGCGGCGACGTCATGAGCTCTGGCCGCCATCTCCGGTGAGGAGAAGGTGCCGAGCCAGATGCGGGATTTTTTACCGGGTTGTCGAATCTCCGACACCCATTTGCCCCAACTTCGCATTCGGACTCCCCGGTAGACCGGACGGCGTTTCTTGGTCGCCGGAGTTGGGTTAGTTTGATCGGAGTGTGCCATTTGTGGTGGCCGGAGAGAGGGGTGAGGGGGTAGTTATATAAGGTGGAAAAAGAAATGGCCGTTGGAGTTCATGTTGACCGTTAATAGCGACCTTTGGCCTAACGGAAGTACGTGTCTACATCAATATTAGTTTTTCCTCTAACCTTTGCAAGTATAGTATGTTTTTTAAATTAAATCATGATGAATTATATAATATATAATCAAAAATAGTATATTTTAGCACAATATATTTGATTTAAAGTTTCTTCAACTTTCTAAATAGTTTCCATCTGGTTTGAAATGGCCATTTGAGTTTGATTGGATCAAAGAGTTGTTAGAAAGTTAAAATAAGTGGATGAAAAGCGAACTTTTTATATGTTAAGAAAATGATTTTTCATCAAATTTGAATATGAATAATCCTTATAATACATTATGTTATTACAAGTGTTGTTAAATTAAATTTGTGTTTTATTGTGTGAGAGCTTTAGAACCACAACCATGTATTGTTTGGTTTGGGTTAGAATCAGTTTTGACTAATCTTTGACCAACAGAAAAAGACCGGTTTGTGCACCTCTAACAATCGTGTCTTGTATATTTTTATTGAATGTGCGCACATATTTCTTTCTTTAACAGGTATTAGCCGTAAGCCAAGCATCAATCAAGAAAAACATCCTGTCATTAGTACATCTCATTGACACCCTATTTCTCATGCAACGCTTCTTTTTACTGTTTTTTTTAATGTGTGATTAGGAGTGTAAATAACCAGACAAGTGAGCTACATGTTTATGAGTTACTCGAGATTGGCTTGCAAGAAGCTTGAATTAAACCAAGCTTAAGCAAGCATGAAACTGGGGCTTATTTAGTTCTATAACATGCTTATTATTAATGTAATAATGTAATATATATTTTATTTAGAATACGTATTTAATTAGTTTTTTTTTCTCTTTTCTATTTTGTATTTAGTTTTTTCTTTTCTTTTTAGAACAGCATACACACCCATCTAGTTCTACTACTAAATATATTCTCATTACGAGGGACTTGAACTTCCACTTTTAAAAGGAAGGACACTTTGAATAGCACTGGATAAGCACTTTGATAAGTCTATATATAGATAATTATTATTACATATAACATTATGCTAAGAATAATTAAATTATACAAATAATTTTTGTTATCTATTTAGTTATAAATATATAAAACAATTAAAATACAAATGGTATAATTATATAAATAATAAAATAGTTGAGACCGCCTCGACTCCGCACTTAATATAAAGATTTAAACAAGCCAAGCTTGAGCTTTTTTATGTTAAGGATTGAGCTTTGATGAGCTTTGGCTGGTTTTCGATATTCGAATGCATTAGTATATGAATAGCAGGGAAAAAAATATATTATGAGTGTATGATGTATTAAGGAATGAGATTCATCATTCATACAACTCGTTAGGCCTAGCCCATTAATTGCTGGGCCGCAACCCATTAGATGTATGTTTGGTTTTTAATTTTTTAAAATTCTATGGAGTGTTTGATACACTTTCAGATTGGATTGCACCTCACATCATTCACAATTTCACATGCATTGATTGCTACAAATGGGCCGAACCACTTCATTCGTTCGTAATGAAAAGAATCAAACAAAAAAGACCTGATGAAGCAAACAGGCCCACGGCCCACCAACATAAAATCACACATTGAAAAAACACAAATTGTACAATCACAAATTCATCTTGGTTCACACAACACATCATACATTTAGAACTCGCTTGAAAGGGGAGCATGTTCATGGCTCATAAATACATTAGGGTAGATGACTCCGGCTAAGCCACCACCGATGAGAGGACCAACCCAGTAGATCCAGTGTCCAGAGAAATCACCGCTTGCCAAAGCAGGCCCAAAGGATCGGGCCGGGTTCATTGATCCACCAGAAAATGGGCCGGCAGCCAAAATGTTGGCACCGACAATGAGCCCAATTGCGAGGGGTGCAATTGTGCCCAACGCGCCTTTCTTGGGGTCACATGCAGTGGCATATACGGTGTACACCAATGCGAATGTGATTATGATCTCCATCACAACTCCTTGGATTGCACCAACACCCGCGGCCACTCCATGGATAGGCACAACCTGAAAAAGAAAACATCGGGTATGAGCGTAGATGTAGGTTACCGGGTCATATGACCCTATATATCTTTCTATTAGTATTTTTGTAGTATCCGATTCTCATTTTTATGTATTATATGAATAGTGACATTGTTTCATCACATATATTCGAAAAGTGACACCACTAGAAAAAAAAACATGAGTCGGCCACTATATGTATGCATTATGTACAACCCTTCAAGATCGACTCGTTCTTCAAAAACTTTGGATCAAAAAATGGCCTAATAAAAAGAACATGGGCCCACCACTATACGTTTGCATTATGTAGAACAAGTATAAATCGATTTTATCGATATATTAACGAACCCGACCCGATATTTTATACGTGTAATAAAAAACTACTCGTTTTGACATGTTAACAAGTTAATATCACGACTAATGTTTTTCACTTACCAGGCCTCCAGTAACGAAACTTAGGAGGTAGCATGCGACAGTGGAGCCAACTAGTTGCGCAATCCAGTAAAAGATGCCAGTTAAGATGGTGATCTGGCCGCCAACAGCCAATCCAAAAGTGACAGCTGGATTGACGTGGCCGCCAGAGATGTTGGCAGCTATGGAAACAGCCACAAAGAGTGCAAGTCCATGACAGACCGCTATAGCCACTAGACCTGAGGGGTCGAGGGCTGCGTCCGAGGTCAACTTGGCTACACATATTACAAAACAAGAAAAATTATGAATTAATGAATAAATAGTGGTTTGATTACTTTCTTAATTAAATAATTATGTATGATAATTAAAGGTGAAAAGTTGGATCATACCGTAAGCGATAGCGGAGCCAACACCGGCGAATACGAAGAGGAGGGTGGAGATGAACTCTGCAATGTAGGCTTTGATGGAGCTCAAGCTAAAGGAATCATCAAAGCGACCAAATGCAATTGCAGGCATATTTTAAAAAATATTAAATTTAATTAAAATAAATGGAGATAGTGAAGAAGGTATGAGGAGAATTGGAGTGGTGCTTTGCAAATGACACTAAAGCCTCTTATATAATGAAAAGTTCCAATTAGAATAATCATAGTTTTAGAAAATGACAATAGAGAAATAAATATAATACATAATAATTTCAAAAGTAGCCATATAAGATATGTTTGGTGTCACAATCAATATAATGATTAACTAAAACAGAAGTAAATTTGGCATTATTAATGTCAAATTAATAGTTAAATATTTGTCTTGATATATAGATATGCTAGAGTATTGCATTTTATATATTAAAAATATTGGATAATAGAGGTTTGTAGATAGAAAGGAATATAATGTTGTGAAAATGCAAATATGTGGGGGTGGAATCCTGGTTGTCAATAAGGTGCTTCATATGGAAGTGTCTAGACCTCAATATTCTTTTTTTGGATAAAATTTATACATGTCCTATTACCTCAATGGGTATATTCTTAGGGACTTAGGGTTATTCCTCAAAAAGTCAAGAACCATGGGCTATGGATTATATACACTAAGAACCATGTCATGGACTCATGGTTTGCTTTCAAAAAGCGACTCAACTATGAAACCTCAAATCATAATGACTAAGAAATTTGATTCCAGCTTAACACTAGGTGGTTCTTCAATTTCTTTAATTCTGCTACACTGGTTTGGAGGTTAATTTCCAATTCTTTTTTTCAACAGTCCGGGTATGATTGTATGATGTCTAATGATCTTTGGCACGTATGTATATCGAACCATCCAATAAAACGACATTACAATCGCTACTTTCTCACAAGAGCATAAAACCATCTTCGATTGGTGTCCTTACGTATCGTTGTTGCTTCAATCATGATCCGCTGGTGTTCGTTTAACCTAATTCTATGGGAGGAAAATCAACTTGGGGTTTTTAATATATGTAGCAAAGTAGATGGAACGTGTATAAAATATCATAGTGGAAAAGACATAGATATAGATGCGCCTCACATGAGAGGCATGTGATTCGAGTTAACGTTGGATTTGGATGATGGTTAGTGAAACGGACAAGTTTGTTTCAAAGTTCTCAAAATAGAGACGCATAGTGTAATTAGTGAAGTCAAAAGATACAACCCGTAAACCTCGACATACATAAAGAACACAATATGTAAGTTACTCAGAGGATGCATATCCTTGACAAAACAAACCCGTGTGCTTAACTTTGGGTAATTTATTTACCTAGCGGGTCACTTTGCCCCCCTCACCCCCTCCCCCCTCCCCCCCCCCCCCCCCCCCCCCCAAAAAAAAGTCTACAAGAGGGTTGAAATGATAAAGAATATATGGGAGGATGGATACATAAATTATGTAGATGACAAAAAAAAAAAAAAAACGGAAAAAAAAAAAACGGCTCATGTTTTATTTAAATTACTAGTTCAAATTTTGACTTTTTTGTTTTTGTTTTGTTTTGTTTTTCTAGTAACATTTTAGTTTCCAACTTTGCTTTGATTAACATATAGTTCTTTTTATAGTTCATCAGAACTCAAACCCGTTTTGAACTGGTATCCAACCCGACCCAACCTATCCATTTTACGAGGTCTAGAAGAACATGATGAATAAGTTTGGGCCACAAAGGCTGCCGCCCATCTTCTAAAACAGGGTTACAAACGTTTCAGTTGGTATCGCCGTTTCTGCTTTGTATATATATATTTTTTTTCTTTTGAATAACAGTTTCTAGATTTTTTATTCCAAATACATCATCATCTTATAATATTAGACTTTCCAACGTTTTAATTAATATCACTTTAACTTTTGGCCGGTGGCTTGTCTTGTTTTGTGTAAGGCCATTTAGCTAGATGAATGACAGTGACTCGAGACATTTTTTATTGTAAATTTATTTTCTTTATCAAACTAACATGTAATAAAAGAGTTTATAACTTAATAGTATTTTGGTGTTGTTTTAAGGTATCATTTCTCTTAAAGGTTAACGAGTTCAAACTCTATAGTAGCATAAGTGATGTAGAATAAAATTTGGGATAGGATGGCCGTCGTCTGCACTTCGTCTTCCGTTCTTGGCGACGTGCGCCGCACTTAGCTTCTTTTTTTTCATTTTCCTCTCTCAAACATAATATTAATACAATATTAATAGGTAAATAGGGGATGTTTGTAGTAAGGATTGCGTTGAGGTAAAAAAACATGTTTGTGAAAAAGACGGTTAAAAGACTGATGTGGTCGATTACTATGACTCTTTGTGGGAACGGCAGTGCACAGCATTGCGGACAATTTTATATAACTCCAACACTCGGTTATATTCTTATGAAGAGAAAAAATGCACGAACCTGTTCCGTGATTTATAAATTAAAAGTTTATAATATTTATGACACCGTTCCGGTTTGAAAACATGGGCAATATCCATATCGAAGTCAAACGTGACAACCTTGTCATAAGAGAACAGAAAGAAAAACAACCTACGATAACTAACAATGTCACATGGCAAAATACAACAGGTTTGTTGGAATCATACATTTTTGTCATGATATGTAAGGTTGACTAAAATTTGCTGTGAGAATGAGATGCTAAGGTAACATAATAGTGTATGCCACAAGAAATGGAGTACTCTATTCACATCATCAGCCACATCATCGAAACAGGTGTCGTGCTGCTAGAGGTGGAGTCGTACCGTCTGCATCTTTGCTTCGGCATCATGGTCACACGAATGTTGAGTGGGTAGTACCACCGGAGATGAGACGGTTTTACTACGCACCTCAGCGCCATGGGCGAAGCTTCCTTATGAGCCAGGAGGTCATTGGATTTACATACTTCATAACAAGAAAAAACCACAACCCGTTTATCGATTAGGCATACAAATAGTTCCAGTGATCAGGATCAGGATCAGGATCTGGATCAGGATCATGTTCATCCAACAGACCAAGAAAGATACTGATATTGATTGATCCTATTTGTTCACTACAATTCTAAAGAACTAGTATTTACATTCAGACAAGCAAAAAAGAAGGAAGAACAGCCCATTTACACTTAAGCAGGAAAACCAAACATCTAAACATGTTTCCTTTCCAATCATGTGTCCATCAGATTCCTCTTACATGGTTCTTTGACTTCTCCATTGACCTTGGAGCTGCCATAACCAGAACAAACTGTCAAATTCGACCGCTCAAAATCCAAAACATGAAAATGAAATGCAGACGGGTCTTAACATATTTAAGCGGTTAGCATACCTAGCCCGATTGCCTCTGACCCTTTCATGATTCTTAATCGTTTGCACGAGTCTACGAACATCCTGCAAAAGCCAAAAAGAATATATTTTTAACACAGAGTTTTGGATCGCGTGTGGGATACAACAATAGTCCTGCATAATGTTCTTGGTAATAAGATGATTTTCTGCTTATAAGCACGCGACTTACTCCCATGGAACATCACCAACGAGCATCCAATCGCCATCTTTGTCTTCATACGTCAATACGCATTCATCACGATGTAAAAGATCCTTCAAGTTAGTTTCGCTTAGCCCTTCTTGCGCTTTTATAGAACTACATTGACCTGATTCAAAACACAAGTCCTCCATTAAAATAAACTCAAATCACTAACAAAGACCGTCGAAATACTTCAGTCTGAAAGTGATCACGCGATACAGAACTAGTATCGCAACATATAAAGATTGAGAGTATACCAAGATTGAAGCAATTGAACATCTTCTCAAGAACCTTTGAAAGTTGAGTGTAGTTTTTGCAGGTATTGAGATCAACCTTCCTTAAATATGGAGCACCATCCATGCTAACCTTCACATAAAGGCACTGCCCGCTTACCGATTTCCCATCGGCCACATCACCATCTTTCGACGGATTAGTAGTGGCCATGGTGTTCTTGCGGAAAGACCGAATCGGTGGCCATCCTACCACTTGAGCCCTGTTAAAACAGCCCATTCAAAGTGCCTTCTTCAGAGCATATTCACACAAGTTTAAATATGCAGTTGTTACAATACAGGCTTTTCAACAGACCACAAGATTTTTAAGGACCGACTTTAAGTTATCATTGTTTATGTGACCCGACCCGAGCCAGATAAACCTGGAAACTTCAATATTATGTGTTAAAAGACATCCAAACACCGAAAAAACCGACTCATTGAAAGAAAAAAAGATATGGTCCGCCACAACATACAAACTGGTAGGCTCGTTGGCTTGGGCCCGTGTTTTGGCCCGTTTGTTTGTGTAACCCTAATCTCGTATCTATATATATTATCTCTTAGTACTTGTAATTCCTCATCACGAGCGAGCAAAGCAGTTTGCAATAAAATGTTGCAGCCCATTATGTAGGTCACATCGACTTAACCACGTAAATCTCGTGTTTTTAAGTTTTTTTTTTTGTTAATTGTTAGTTTACTATGTGTGGTTGAATACGAATCCTAACACAAATACCCTTTAATTGAAACCCTAAGATGAAATTTTGAATAATAAACCCAAAAAAGCTCTTATCACTTTCTATAAACAGAGAAACAATCAAATTATTATGCAATTCAAAGAACCCAAATCAGAAACAACTCAATTTTAACAATTTAGTTGTAGATGGTAAAAGGGGTTTTGAATTTTTGATGAAAACTCACTTAGCAGCAGGAGGAGCTCTGCAATTTCCACTATTAACAGAATCCTTCTTCTTCTCTTCAACAACAGGGGGAATCAATTGCTCTGTTTTCTTACCGTCAATAATCCCATCAGATCCGGAACTGAAACCCCATTTTCCAGAACCGTGGAAGATGACATCAGAAAACCCTCTTTTAGCTCCTGAAACATTGTTCTTCGTAGGGCTGAATTTGCAGGAATCTTGCTCCATATCTTGACCTAAACCGGGTAACCCAAGTCGTAATTCGGTGGCTTTGAGGTTAAGAACAGTTTTGTTGTCGGTTTCAGATGAAATGTTGGGAGATTTGAAGGTTTTTTCCATTGAAGAAGGTTCTGATAAGCCTATGTAATCGTGTTCGAGTGGCACAGACATCATTAATGGTTCAAATTTTGGGAAATTGAGAGGATTTGGAGAAATTGGTGGAAAGATTGAAGATGCAAAAGGAAGGAAGTGGAGGAGAATGAGTCTTTTTTGTGAAAAAACTAAACTTTTTGGTCGGTAGTCTGCAATGTGTGAATAGAGTCATCTAGCCTCACATTTTATAAATGATATCAATGGTAAATTGTTAGGCTAATGATCTCTAGCTCAATTGGCTAGAGGGAGGTATTCAGAGATATTTTAATGGGAAGGTCTTGAGTTGGTCTTGGGTTCAAGTCCTACTTGTAACAAAAATTAAAAACTGGGGGTTACATGTTGGGCCAGGGGGTTTTCTCATCTAAGGGTGAGTTTCCTCCTGATGGGGATTGGAGATGATCGAGTGGGTGGTGTATTGTCCCCGTCAGTGATCCAAAATTGCCATTAAAAAAAAAGTGTAGTGGATAAGGCCCTAAATGGGGCATTATCCGTCATCTGGACGATGACTGGACAAGGGCCTTTATGGGGCTTTATGGTGTAGTGGATAAAGCCCCCATAACGCCCCACAATTATTACTTTTATCCCCCTTCTCGGCGTTACCTGGCTCACGCCCTCCCCATTTTTTTCCCCTGATAATGCCCCATAATGCCCCTGCGTAGTGGGGCGGGGCGTTATCAGGGGCGTTATGGGCTCTTTTTTTGCCCCATTAGCCTTAGTATCTTAGTAGGTGGTTGGGGACAAGTATTATAACGCCACTTGTACCAGGTGTGAAATGACTACATAACGCCTATATATAGCTTCCCGTATATTGTTTGCGGGACGCTATAAAGGTTTGAGTCGGCGTTAGAGCTACAATGTCAAGCGATTTTCAGTTTTAATATTCTACTTTAGAAAAACGGTAGATTTCAAATTTAACTTTTTCTCTTTTTCACATCTATAAAAACCATCAATATTTTTTTTTTAATTTTTACCATGCAAATCTTTTATTCGTCGCTCAAGTTTTTCTAATCTATTAAATGTTTCTACCAACAGTCAAATTGGTAGATCAAAGATGAGAAGTTCGAGTTTATCGTTTGTTTGATGGAAGTTAAGGAGGAGATGAGGATGATTGATCTCAGTGGTGCCAAAGATGAAGCTTATATGGATTGTGTAAAATAATTATATGACGAGAAGCTTACTGGAAATACCGTTTATTAAGTTAGACATTTGAAAATATTTAAATGAAATATGTTATGACTAGTTTTTTGTTTCTCTATTAAGATTGTCTATTTTCTTTATCACATTATCTAATTTATTTTTAATTAATGAAATTATGTTTTAGTTTATTTGTTTATTTTATATTAAAAAATAATAATTGTGTAATGGTTAGTAGGGGTGTTCATTGGTTCGGTTTACGGTTTATTCGGTTTATTCGATTCGGTTTGAAGTTTTCTTTTATGATAACCATAACCAAACCAAACCGTATTGAAAATCTTACAAACCGAATCGAATAAACCATATTCAGTACGATTCGGTTTCGGTTGAGAACCGAATAAATCGTGTTCAAACCGTATTCACTAAATAACATATTTTGCGTATTTTTTGCTAACAAAAAAAAAAACAAAGAACAAACATCTTTAACATAACCCTGGAGTTTAAAACGATAATCCGATATACAACCAAAATACCTACAACAAAAACAGTAGGTCAAGGTAGCAGGTAGGTGCTTGTTTTTGGTAGAGTGGAAGAGAAGATGACCATGACTACTTTTTACGAACTGGGGTGGGGACGTGGGGTAGAGAGGTAGAGTGGGTTGTAGAGGAATCGACATACTTGTTTTACCCTAAAAAAAACCATGGATATATGTGTTGTATTTAGTTGGATTGTGGATAAGTGGACTTAGCTTAAATGGTTAAATGGTTTATAAATAAGTATAAATATAAATATAAATATAAATATAAATATAAATATAAATATAAATATAAATATAAATATAAATATAAATATAAATATAAATATAAATATAAATATAAATATAAATATAAATATAAATATAAATATAAATATAAATATAAATATAAATATATATATAAATCTTATTTGGTTTTAAACGGATAACTGAATAAACCAAATAAACCGAATAAAAACAAAACTCAAAACCATAACCGAATTCACAATTCGGATACGGTTGAAAACCGAATTCACAATTTGGATTGGTTTATTCGGATATAGATACGGTTCGGTTTGTCGGTTTATTCGGATTTCGGTTATTTCTGCACACCCCCAATGGTTAGGAGGGGCTCCATGACTACATCAAATTTTGTCATTGAGCACTTTGCTAACTGGGCTGTCACGTTTCAAATTTTTCTAAGGGATGAGCTCTATGACTACACATAGCTTAAAAGTGATATTTACATGATTCAGTACGTTAAGGGTTAATAGTCACGTTAGCTAATGATATAGTTAATTAAAGAACACATCGTATCATTATATTTGGAAATCAAGAAAGATATCATGTCTTCGAAAAATGAACGTTAAGAAACATGAAACCGTATTTAAACTCAAATATGGTTTATCCCCTTTGCTTTTGACACGTTCGGGCACCTCGCGTCAGAGGCTGCGGACACGCTCGGGCGGATCCAGAAGGTTATGCATGGACATATAGTGACTCTTAGAGCTAGGAAACTTGTTTTCATCCGCTTAGGTTTTGCTATTCAAAAAGGGCTTGCGGCGCAGCTTGTTGCCCGCTTGCCCCGTATGTCAGACTGAGTTGTAACCTTTATTTTGGTTTTTAATGAATATTTATTATCGTTAAAAAAAAAAAAAAAAAAAAGTTTAACATTTTGTCCTCTCAACCGGTATCTAAACGACCATTTCTAGACTAAAAATGAAAGTCTCACCATTAGATGTGAAGATGATGTGTTAAGAAGGTATTGTAAAAGAAAAAAGGTGATTTGGCCGTTGAATCTCTCAAAACAGTTGGTTATTTAAGATTGTGTAATGAGAAGGGAAATTAAATTCCGTTGAAATAGGAAGTGTTTTTTTTTTTTAACAAATAGAAAATGATTCTTAATTTTATTATTAGTTGAGGAGTTTGGTTGAAATTAATTCTCATTTCAATTTATTTCCATAGCCAACCAAATATGTCATGAAGGAACTTAAATTCCAATCCCGGCCATTTGTTGTTGTCGATGTGGGAATAACCTAGTTTGAGATCATCAGTTCAATCCCTGATAATATTGCTGGTGTAATTTAGAAGTAGATTAATGAGTGTGTGTTTGCCTTTAAAAAAAATCCAATCCCATTAAATTTTCATGAATAAGATTCTTTTAACGCCTTGTTCCACTTCAAGTCAAATGCATACATTAGTTTGTTAATTTTTTTACATTATGTCAAACATGCCTAACACCTTCTTCCTTTTACTAGATTGATAACGTTTATCTATATTTTTTTTCTTGATGTTATGTCATCAAGGTCGTATTGTTTTATTATATTGTTTACTAAATTAATAAGCTGATAATGACTTATAGAATGGCTGTTGTCACAATGGTATCATAGAGGCGTAATGGATACTTTCTTTTTTGGAGATTGGGTGCCTAAATTCTCTCATAAACAAATTTTATAGATCTAATATAGACAATCAAGAGGCCTTGTTCGAGTGGTTATTAACAATGGGTGGAGACTTAGACTGAGAGGTCACAAGTTAGAACCCTAAGCTCTCCAATTTTACCACCCGTACTGCTTGCGAATGTGGATTTTCTCTTAAATAATGAACTCAACTTATATAAATACTTTGAGACATTTGTTGGTTGTTAAAGAAGTTAGAGTTAATGTAGACTGGGAGCCGTTTAAAAACTAAAACTAGAAAGACATCATCGGTCATTTTGTCGAATGGTATTGGTAATGAGAGGAAGACTTAAGATTGGAAGGTCATTAGTTTGATCCCTGAATCTGACAAGTTTATCATCCGACCGTTTGTGAAGATGATTTTCCCTACAAATAGTCTCAAGTGGTGTAAATTGTCTTTGGTTGAACGTTCCAAAAAACCCTTGTTTAGTTAAGATTAATATTTATGTATACACTATGTAGTTAAAATACATAAAAGGATATATAAATAAAACTTCAATAAAAGCAAAATTAGTTAAAGGGTCACACACTTACTCATACTAATTACTAATATAAATAACGAGATGTTTACCACCTCGCGTGTTGCTGCGGGGTTGAATTTGTATGTTGAACGAAAGTTAAAAAGTTAAGGGGTATAAAACGTAAAAGTCTAAAAGTCTCGTGGTGAAAGTATAAAATTTTAAAAGTATAGTAAAACGAAAGTAGAAAAGTTAAAAGTTTCGTGGCCAAAGTAGAAGATAACAAAACTTAAAACAAAAATGAACTTTAAAAGTTAGGGGTTAAAAAGTTAAGGAGTATAAAACGTAAAAGTCAAAAAGTCTCGTGGTGTATGTATAAAACTATAAAAGTATACTAATAAACGAAAGTATAAAAGTTAAAAGTTTTGTGGCCAAAGTAGAAGTCAAGAACACTTAAACAAACAAAATTAAAGTTTGAGGGTAGAAAACGTAAAAGTATAAAACATATTACTATGTCGTTAAAAAAAAGTAGTGTAAAAGTTTAAGGGGTAGAAATTGTTAAACATTCAAACTACCTATACGTAAAAGTCTAAAAGTCTCGTGGTGAAAGTATAAAACTATAAAAGTATATTAAAAACGAAAGTAGAAAAGTTAAAAGTTTCATGGCCAAAGTAGAAGACAACAAAACTTAAAACAAATAAAAACTTTAAAAGTTAAAGGGTAGAAAACGTAAAAGTACAAAACATATGTGACTAAATTATGAAAACCAAAAGTTACTATTTCGTTAAAAAAAAGAGTAGTGTAAAAGTTTGAGTAGAAATCGTTAAACACTCAAACTACCGTGGCCAAACATAAGAAAGGAAAAGTCTACTATTCATTTCCCAAATTTCATAGAAATAAAAGTGTTAAACAAAATGTTAATAAGAACTAAAATTAAAAAGCTACACAAAATATTGTGATCAATTTGGGGCAAGAAACTCAAAGACTACTATTCATCTTCAATTCCTAGTTCATGCTTTTAAAAATCACTTATTATAGCGAAAGATGATATCTAATGGCCGACAAAAAACATTTAAAACGTTGATTATTCAATACACATAATGACAACATAATTAATAATTAGTATTACATTTACAGAATTATAATTTATTGTTTGATTACATAAATAGCATAGAAAATTAGAAACTATACGGTATACACCACACACACCTCTACGTTTATACCTCTTTCGAGCACTAGTGGTGCTGTAATTCACAAGTCGTGTCATACCTTCTTTTCACAAATCGTTTTTTTCCTTTACAAATTTCTACACCTTTTCTTCACTTGTATGGGTGCGCACTTACGCATCACCACGTCAAAATCTGCAACTTTCTGATGGTCATGATTTCCTAAAACGAATATGAGAACAAGTAGCTTTACGGCCCTAAGGCTATGTGTAGTCATAATGTCCCACCATGGGGCATTATGTGACATGTGGCAGTGACGTGGCAAAGGGGGGGGGTTATGGAGGATGAGTGTGTAGTCATAAAGCCCGTCAAGGGGGAAGAGGGCGCCATCTAGGGGGAAGAGGGATCATTTTTAACGGCTAGTTTGAAAAGTCAAGGGGGAAGAGGGCGCCATCTAGGTCACGCTCACGGACGAAAAAATGCAACATGGCGCCCCGGGGGGTGCCCAGGGGCGCTATGTTAGGCGCTATGGTGGGGTTTTTTTGGACTATAACGCCCGATTACACATAGCCTAACTCCTAACTTCAATTCCTTGTTTCATAGGTAGTACCGTGGCCAATTATGGAGTTCTTAGAGAAAGAATAATTCACACAAACATGTAAAAAAGAAAAATCAGAAATTACGAGTATATAATAACTCTATAGTTAATTTGGAAGGCACGTAGCATTGTAGCTAACAAATTATTTAAGAACAAAAATGGCCACCCTTTAAAGTCGTCTAAGAAATGAAGATGAACATTTTTTATATGGATAAATAATAGGACGGAATTGTGTAAATTAGATTGAAATATTCGGTGTAATTATTATGCATTACAATTTCGTAAGGTTGTATGTTTTCTTGTAGCTAGACAGCTAGCTGCTTGCCAGTTTTCCTCTTAAGAAAAATAAGCATGACAAATAAACTTGTTAACCTTTGTTATATTTTTTAAACTAAGAATTCTTATAATAAGATAAGTATATCAAAATTCATATTATGTAAGATTTCAATCTCCCATATATTATTATATATTCCTTTTCGAAACTGCATGAATATATGAAAAAACTTCGAGTGGCTCGCCGAAAGTTATTCTTGACTGGATAGAGAATTCGAGATTCAACCGTAGACGCAAGCTTCTCATTAACGGCATCTACAGGATTATGTATTGGCTTCTTTGGAAAACCAGGAACGAGATTTTACATCACAGGAATGATCTGTCTCTGGGCATTACGTTGGATTCGGTCGTCCGTTCTTCTTATTTATTTATGTCTACTAGAGATAACAAGCTTAATATATCTTGTAGTAGTTGGTTAGATAATCCGTTGCTGTATTCTTAACTGTGTTTTGTTTGTCCTGTTTGGTTAGGCTTTTCTAACCTGCAGGCGTTCTGTTTATATATTCTTTTCTTTGCTGTTTAAAATATATATATATATATATATATATATATATATATATATATATATATATGAAAAAAAAACAGGACAAAGGAGCAACTAGTCGGGTCAAAACACACTTATAAATACGTTATATCAGGGTTTTTAACCATTCGACTCAATTTTAGTTTATATTTTTGTTTATACTGACAATCCATAAAAAAGAAATAACAATATCAATAAGTTTTTTATTTTTTAACAGCAAATCCCCGGTCACCCGGGGTCCCCCAATGCCTGATGGTTCTCCCTTCCACCCAAACACGTGTTTAATATGATACTAGTTAGTGTCCCGGGTAAATACCCGAGACTGTGATATAAAAAAAATAAATGAATTAAAAGATGAAAGTTTTTTTTCTAACTATTAAACGAATGATCGAATTGGAGTTTAAGTTCATCAATGGTGGGTTTAGAAAGTCGCGACTTTGTTTTTTTGATTCGTTCACCATCATTCGTTGATCGAAACCTAAGCAATATGGATCTAGTTTTGTTAGGTTTTCTTTCACGAATTCAAAGCAATTTACGGATCAAATTTTCATTGAGAAATGAAGAAGATATGATGAATCAAAGTTATGGTATTGTAAAACAAATATGGATAATTTTGTATGGAAATAATTTAATTTTTTGATTTTTAATTATAAGAGTTTTCCTTTTTGTAAATACCATTTATTTTTTTAATTCAAAAATCTATAAAAATGACACATAAGCTAATCTAGGTGGCACACCTTAAATTGTGCCACCTACACATTAAAAACTTGTGTTTATTATATAGTATAGAAGATGTCGGGTTTCCATATGATAGTTAAACATTGGTACTGATGAAGTGATCGTTGGGAACCGAGAAATATTCATTAACTAAAAAATCGAGTACGAGGTCCTTTAAAAAAAACAAAAAAACAAAAAAAACAAAAAAACAAAAAAACAAAAAAAAACAAAACACGCAATTATGATTTGATGAAATTGATTGGTTGTCTAACGTACTATAGAAACACCTACACGAAAGATGACAAGTTCGAAGAAGGGGAGAGACCTTTTTTTTTTCTCTAGAATATCCACAAGGAACCAAAGGTTAGAAAATATATGAAATTGAACATGAAAAATTTGGTTGTGTCCAGAGAGTAGAGACGCCAAGTTCAATGAAGAGAAATTCCCTTTTGAAGATCTGAATGCCAATACTATTATACTAAACAGATTGAGTTTGTTGAGGAAGATGTTTTTAAAATACCTTACACCATGCAACGTGAACAAAACAATGATTTGCATGGAGAAGTGCAAGACCAAAATTATTATGACCAAAGCCTAACAGAAAATAATGGTGATCAAGGCTCAAATAGCTTTGAACCAAGTCAATCCCCACCAAGTCCCAACCCATTTCAAATGAACGAGGGTGGACCATTGCTTCTGCAACAAACACTAACAACTTAGCCCAAGAAAATCAAACTTCTTTCTCGGATTTTGTTCGTGAACCAACTCGAGAAAAGAGAACCAAGACTCAACCTAAGTACCTAAGCGATTTTGTTGTGAAGCTTCCTCCTTTGGTCGACCATACACCCACTCTGTCTGATCAAACTTCCTCCACGACACACCATTTAACGAAGTGAATCTCTTATGATAAATTTAGTGAATCACATATAGCTTTCTTAGCGCCATTAACTCCAACAATGAGCCATTTTTTGCCATCAGGTTGTAAATAATGAAACACGGAAAAAAGCTATGATAAAATAAATACGAGCTCTTGAAGAAAATGGCAGATTGACCATCGAAGACTTGTCAAAAGAGAAACGTTTCATCGACTTAAAGTGGGTGTATAAGATAAACCACATAGCAAATGAAGAAGTGGAACGATACAAGGTGCGCCTTGTTGCCAAGGACTTCACCAAAATGGAAGCACTAGACTACCATGACACCTTTGCTCAAGTCGCCAAGATTGCCACAGTATTAACACTTCTTTCCATCATCGTGGAGAAGAATTGAATGATCCACTAACTTGATGTTAACAACTCATTCCTCCATAGAGGCTTAGATGAAGAGGTGTTCATGAAGACCCCATAAGGCTTTTTCAAAGAAAGGAGAAAAGAAGGTTTGCATATTGAAAAAGTCTCTATATGGCTTGAAACAAGCTTCCCGTAATTGGTATCAAAAGTTCACCACTTTCCTTCTTAGCCTTGATTTTAAACAGTCCAAGGTGGACCATTCCCTCTTCGTCTTCAAACAAAACAAAACCTTCACATCGACCCTGATTCATGTATATGATGTGATAATAGTGAGTAATGATTGTCTAGAGATTCGTGAAATGAAAGAAAAACTTAACGGGAATTTAGCATCAAAGATTTGGGAAGCTTAAAGTACTTCCTTGGAATCGAAGTAGCCCACACATCAGAAGGCCTTTTAGTCAAAGAAAATATACTTTAGACATCTTGAAAGATTATAGTTTACAAGGATGCAGACCGGTTCCTTCTCAATGGAACAAAATTTAAAACTAGATAGAGAATGCGAAACACCCAAGGTCGAAGATACGCAATACTGACGGATGTTTAGGAGGTTTCTATACTTGCAGGCCACCAAACCGGACATTGCTTACTATGTTAATGTTCTAAGTTAGTTTATTGTTGATCCAAGGTAAAATGATTTGGACACTATGCGTCGAGTTTTGAGATTCTTAAAAGGGACACCACGACAAGGCATACTTCTTCCTCATAAAGGAGGTTTTACAATCTCATTGCTTACAGTGACTTGGCTTGGCTCGGGTATCCATTTACTAAAAATCTCGGACAGGTTACCTTGTACCCCTTGAAGGTGCACCAATCTCTTCAAAAAACCAAGAAACAATATGCGGTCTCATGTTCATCCGCAGAAGCCGAGTACAGATCTATGACAACCATTTTCAGTGATTTTTTTTTTGGCTAAGATGGCCATTAACCGAATTGGACGTCGCATCTAACGGATGAACCCCCTCTATTTTGTGACAACCAAGCAGCCAAACACATTGCTAACAACCTAGTCGTCCACGAGTGAACCAAACATGTGAAGACATATTGTTATTTCGTTCGGGAAAGAGTAGAGTCAAATGAAGATGATATAACAGCCAAGACCTGTCGCAACCAAGATATTGTCCACTTTGGCAGCCGGCATGCCCTTAAGCATCTGCCCCTCACGATTTTAAAACGCGTCTGATAGGGAAGGTATCCAGCCCCATTTAAGGAAGCTTTCGTTCCCTTTCCCAACCAATGTGTGATGTGACAATCCACCCCCCTTAGGGAGCCCAGCATCCTCGCTGGCACACCGGCCCGACCCTGGCTCTGATACCATTTCCCACATTGGTGGGGAGGTGAACTAAACACTCCTTTATAAGAGTGTGGATACCTCCCCCACCAAGACACGTTTTAAAACCATGAGGGGCTGATGCCTGAGGGCATGCCGACTACCAAAGCGGACAATATCTTGGTTGCGACGGACCTTGGTTGTTACAGATGAGATAGTTGACCTTCACACCAAAGGATTAATTAGGAGCACAAAAGCTAAGGTTC
Organism: Deinandra increscens subsp. villosa; assembly: GCA_039602395.1. Lineage (NCBI taxonomy): Eukaryota > Viridiplantae > Streptophyta > Magnoliopsida > Asterales > Asteraceae > Deinandra > Deinandra increscens. The sequence continues at coordinate 19,815,838 of JBCNJP010000020.1, read as the reverse complement.
TTACTTAACAAGTTGGGAACTAAAGACTTATGTGCTCCAACTTGAGAAAGAATATTAATAAATCAACCAGTCAATGGTAAATAGTCTACCAGTCAAGTCAACAGTTTGCATGAAGAGTTAGGATGGCGCCCCTCATAGCAGCCTAACACCGCCCTGTGGGGCCTTGAGTTAAAATTTTTGGTTGACTCGTTACGGCCATATCGCCAGCTCTTTCCTTTAAGTTTATAATTTTGATTGTTTTCAACGATAAATTTTGAATTTAACTTTTTATTTTATTTTCTCCACTATATATATAACTCACAACTTTAAACATTTTAATCACACAAACTTAAAATTTCTTCAACTCCTTTCTAAATCTTTTAAACTTTCTATCAAGAATGTTTCCTCTCATGTCACTATGGTGTGAAGAGGAGGAGAGCGAGTTAGTCATTTGTATGTTAAACGTTAAGGATGAGATATGGGTGCTTGATCCTAAGGGTCCCGAAGGTGATGCTTATTGGGATCGTGTAAAAGAATTATATGACGAGAGACGCTTAAATGAATTAATATATGGAGAGGAGATGGGGTTTCATGATGACCCCATTTAATCAAACCCTACATTGGATTAGCTGAAAATGATATGGACGAAATTAGTCCTGGATCTTACAAGGTTTCACGTTATATGCACAAGACAGATGAATTTGTTGGGAGATCGGAACTACGAGCATGATGAACATGTTATTTATTTACTTATTATTATTTTTTAGCGGCAAATTTGGATCACTAATGTACCGCTAACACCACCCGATCATCTCCATTCTTTATCAAGAGGAAACTAACCATGGGTGAGAAAACCCCTGGCCCAACATAGAACCCCCATTTTTGTCACTGGGGAGGTGGGATTGAACCCAAGACCTCTCATTTATAATGTCTTTATGTAGCCCATCTCAACTACTTGGGCTAGGAATAATTGGTTAAACGTTTCATTAAAGAATATGTTATCGAATCTTAATGATTATATGGAAGGTCGTTTAGTAAGTTGACATTTGAAAGCTTTTAATTGAAATATGTTACGATTAGTTTTTTTTAAGATCAAATTATGTATTTTATTTTTATTTAATGAAATTATGTTAGTTTATTTGTTTATTAAAATTACGAAAAAAAAACAATAATTGTGTAATGATTGAAGATAGATTTTTTGACTACACACCTAAATGCTATAAAGCCTCATGGTGACTGAAGACATCATATGTAAGAGTTTTATGACTATACATAGTCTTAGCATTCCTTGTATAAGGCTATCTATAGTGGCGTGGAAACTTAAAGCTGAAAATATGACACATTGGCTGTCACGCAGGATGTGGTGTGAAAGTGAAAAATTGGTGTATTGTTAGCGACAATGTGAATATTGATTGTGTAAATATGAGGTATTTATTTAAGAATGAGAATATGATGTGTAATTATTTGGTTGGTGGGAGAAAACAAAAAAAATTAAAAAAATTCAGGACGGTTATGCAGATCATGGAAGGGTCCAAAACGCCACACAAAACGCCCAGGGGGCGATGTTAAGAGGCGTTTCCGTCCAATGATACCTTTCCCATTACGGATGGCCTAAGCTCTCTACACTTTATTTACACCTGATCTTTGTTTTTGTTTTATGATCAATAAAATTCAGAACTTCCATCGAATTTTTGAATATATCTCTATTGAATAGAATTATTTGAAAATATTAATTTATAAATTATGAGGAGTATAGGTGGGGTAGTCTTATAATGCCTGTGAAAATTATTTCTGACAATAGACAAATAATTTTTTTAGTGCAGTTTTGTCACCTTTTATGGGTCCCTCAATAACCACCGACAGGTCACTGCAATTTAACGTCGTATTATCATTTTCGTGTACTTATTTCCCTTAAAATATGCATGGTGGTAATACTTTCTCTAATTTTTTTTATTAACTTATTATTTTGACTCTTCTAATTTTTTTAATTATTTAAGGCCCATTTTATACTCGTAAGTCGTATCCCTTTTTTCTAATTTAACACCCCTTTATGGGGTAGTAACTATAGTTACTAGGTCGTATCGCTAAAAAACAATTTTTTAATCGTTGTCGGACATTCCTATTTCTACACCCCCTTACGGGTCGTAACTATCTTTACTACCCTGTATATGCATCAAATCAGTCAGTTTTAATTTTTACGACCCCGTAAGTACATTTACTACCCCGTAAATGTATCAAATCAGTCAGAGAATCTCTGATTTCCTAGAAATTACCAAATACGACCCCATAACTAATGTTATGACCCCTTAAAAAGTTTTATTGCCTCGTAAATTTAATTACGACCCATAAAGGGATGTAGGAAATAGTAGTGGGTGTGGGTATGGGAACTCCCTATTTAATCCTCTCAATCCAAATAAGAATCTTTTAACATCTATACTACCCTACCATTTTTTTCAACAGTTTTAGTCTACGAAGCTCATGTTGTTACGAACCAAAACAATTAAATAAGTGAAATACTAGAGGCCAAAATAATTAATTAAATAATGTTAAAACAATTAAAATAAATGAAACGTCAAAGGTCGATATGTTAAAAATTTCTTATTGAACTAGAGAGTTAAATGATTCAAACAACAAGAGCCTAAATAGTAATTTACTCGTTTTTAATCGACACTTAACCTACTTTTAAACCATCTAACTTGCATACTGCAGGATTTGAATCCTCGACTTCCAAAAGAGGGAGACACAAACAACACCATGGGTAGAGGTGCACCAAAAACCAGTTACTCGAATCAGGGGCGAATTTAATAAGGTCCAGGTAGGGTCTCAGACATCCACTCAACTAAAAATTATATTACTAATTAATTGAAATATTTGATTAAGACATCCAAGAATTTTTTTTTTTCAATGCACACAAGTTTTTTTTCGAAACACCAAAAGGTGGAGAGAATAGTAAAGTTGTGAAAGTAAAGAGTCATCAACTTATAGAGAGCGAAGGCTAATAATTGTTTTTTTTATCTTTGGGGCAATATGGGATTAAGGTTAACTTTAATATAGAGAATAGGAAACCACTTGTTTTATCGTTGGCAGTATGAGACTAAATAAACTTATTTCATACAATTATTTTCTCAAGTCTTTTGTTTAGTTAACTTTTTTAAAGCTTTATTTTATTATTTTATAATTTGATTAATTGCTAAATTTTTAGAATGTTAGAATGTTGGTTCTTTGCCGGAATACTAGATTGTTGGCCGAATATTTTACTAATTTTTATATTAGTTTGTCGGTCAATTACTTGATTTGAATTTAAATATGTTAATACGACTCGATCCAACCCGAGCCGACCCGAATCGAACCTAGAAAAAATAATATTTAATGAAAAATAATTGACCTTAAAAAAGTTCTGAACCTCATAAGAAAATTTTCTGCATTTTTTTATACAACTTTTTATAGCCGTTATATGACTGTTGGAATGGTATTATAGCCGTTTTTTTACTGTTTGGAGTGGTATTGAGCCTAAAAATTGGTATATATACCCCCTTGATGTGTTATAAACATTACCACACTTCTCAATCTCTAAAAAAACTCTTAAATTAACAAAGATTATCACTCATTCATTACTCATTCACTAAAAAAATGCCCTCTTCAAGTGCTCAAAGCAACACCACATTCAATGTTCATGCTAGTGGCAGTGGTAGTGGCGACGACGAGTACTCGATTGTGAAGATTCTTGCAACAAAGAGGGCTCCGCATTTTTCGGTCCGCATTTCGACTTGGTTGAGTTGAAAAATGGTTGGCAAAGGGCTCGATGTCATTATTGCGGTTTGCTATTGAAAGGAGATTCGAACTCGAATTTTAAGAACCATTTGGAACTTTATTGCAAAACGAAGAAGAATAACCCAAGTAGTGATCAAACTCAAGTTGGGGTCAATGGTCCGAACAATAATGTTTAATCTAGTTAAAATATTTGTATTTTCTTTCAAAATTAGCTACTATTGCAATCGTTTTGGTGTGAACTTCTTATCTTTTGTAATGTTTAATGTTTTTATTCAATGAAAAATATGTTTTTTTTGTTTTTATAAAGTTTAAAAGAATAAAATAAAAATACACCAAACCGGTTTGAGTTTCCAAACCGGTTCGGTTTCTAACCGGAATCGGTTTCATCGGTTTCAACATGTCATGCTCAAAACCGGTTTGGTAACCGAACCGGTTTTGACCAAAAGATTTTGGTCAAAACCGATTTGAGAACCGAACCGATTTGGTTTCCAAATCGGTTTTTACACCTCTAGTTCATATGCCCTATCACAGTACCTCCTTCTTGCTCTAGGACGATGATCGTTTATGATCTTATATCACACATGTTTATTAGCATTTCACTCATGATATTGTCAAGTTGTCGATTTTGTTGACACATCCTGCTTCCCATTCATCATACTCACAAAAATTCATCATACTCACAAAAATTTGATGAATCAAAACCCTTTGATGTGTTTTCATTTTGGGACATTTTTCTATGAGAAGATTTTGTGTTGGATAATATATGCTCAGATTTACTTCTTTATATACAACAGAATCAAGATAACATTAGGTTGTTTGATCCAATTAAAATTTCAACATCCACTAAACGGTTAACGTGGAAATAATTAAGATAATGTCAGGTTGTTCTATTCGAATAAAATCCAAACATCCACTAAATGATTAACACGTGGATGTGAAGACAAGGTAAAATTGTTTTATAATATTTTGTTAAAGTTATATGTGATATTCTTTTGAGCGGTTTAAGAGTTAAGACGTTATTTATTAATTAAAAATATAAGTTGAGAAATTTAAGAATTTCAATACACGGTACTTAATTCAATGATATTTTCATTTATTTATTTTACGGTTTATAGACTTTATCATATACCATAATTAAAATTAAATATCTTTTATAAAAATAAAAGAAATACTAATAATCAAAATTTTAAATATTCGGACAAAAAACATAAGAGAAACAGCAAAAAGACAAGAGTTTATATCAGAGTATTGTCCCCATGAGCTCGTTCATCCTATTCCCATTTTCAGACATTTTTATAAAAGAAATATAATCAAACATAAAATATAATAAACGGTGTCCACACTTTTCTGTTAACTTATGTAGCGCAAGTCGACTATTATTATTACTTTTTTTTTCCGCAAACACTTCCAATTAAAAAAATAGTTAATACTACTCCCAACTATCTACCTGTTTTTTTCACCACCCTTCCTGTTAATTTTTTTTAACGTCGTTAGTTGAGTGTCTACGTGACAGTCATACGTGACTTATTTTTAATGGTTCTTGGCTTCAAATTATCTCAACTATTAATTTTTTGCCGGGAACATACCAATTAAAAAGATAGCTTACGTCACTCCCAACTATCGATCTATTTTCTTTTACTACTCTCCCCATTAATTTTTTAACGTTGTTAGTTGAGCGCCTACATAACCCTTAAAAATAAGCCACGTAGGCGCTCAACTAACGGTGTTAAAAAAAATCACCGGGGGAGTGGTGAAAGAAAATAGGCCTTTCTTTGGTAACATGGTAAAGGTCGATGTATGTTTTCTTTCATCTGTTTTCAGTTCTTCTCGGTTTAGGGTTCCACCACAAGAGGATAGGAATGGATGTTGTTGAACCGTGTTCGTTGTTGTCGATGGAATAGAAACGGCAGAAATGAATTATTGTCATGGTTGCGTCAAAAAGGGTTGCAGAATAGCTCCTTGATGTCGTAAATTCCATTCCTAGCCGCCGTAAAAGGGTTGTATTCGATCGGTCTTTGCCATGTTTGTCATGTGGAGAATATAATGGATTTAAATTAGAATTTGGATTCTAATTGGTTTGTGGTTCCATGTCCACGAAAAAGGAAATAAAATCAAAGATTTTGATTTGTGTGTGGCAATTATCCATCCACAACAAGGGGAATGAAAAAGAAAAAAGATTTTTTTTTAACTTATGGTTACAACAGTCGCAGAAAGAAGAAAAAAGTTCATTTCTTCTTGGTCTTGATCAAAGAAAGGTTAGCACTATTTTTTAAATCCTTGAGCCGTTGGTTTATTTTTTACTCAACTCGATTGGAGCCACTGATTAGGTTTGGGTAGTCACCAACTTGAGATTCAGTTGTTGATCGGGTTTGAGTTGCGGGCTAAATAGGGTTTGGTGTTTCAAGTTCGGGTTTTGAGTGTTTATTATCAACTATTATTTGGACCGGGTTTGGTGAAGATTGGTTGGGTTCTTGGTCGGATTTTTCTGCAGGGTTTTACAGGTGCATATCGGTTTGATTGACAGTGTTCGGAAGAACAGTCGTCTAGTTCAGGCCCGTGCCATTGTTATGTTTGTCACTGTGTATTCGATCTATTGTTCATGTTTGCTATTGTTTTGGCTGAAGACGAGATGGTTGTGATCGAATGGTTTGCATGGTTATGGACTTTGGTTGATTGGTTTGTCAAGGAACTTGGATGTGGTACTGACGGTGGAGAACTGGAGAAAATGGAACTAGCGGGTATGCTAGTTGACGACATAAGTGAAAAAAAAATAGTGGCAAGTCATGTTGATTAATGCTCGTTCGGAAGATCTTTCGGTTAGGGTTTGCGTTAACTGATCGTGTGTTCGGTCATAGAATCCTTGGTACTGTTTGCATTCTGTGAAAGCTCTACTGGTGTTATAACCGTTTGCTTGTTAGCTGGTCTGGAACTGTGGATGTTATTCCTTGTTCGGTGGTGATTAGCGGTTGGCATTTGAGGGGATTCAAGATCTCGTGCTGGGTGAAGGTGTTTCGATGGTATAGTACAAGTTGTGATTCTTCTCAAGAGCGTTGGTTGGCAATGGGTTTGGACAACATTGATGGTGGGAGCTGAGCATGATTGACTTGGTGAGGCTGTAAAAGGTGTGGATATTCTTTAGAGTCGATGTCCAAAGTAATTTAATTCTGCTTCTGGGAATGTGTATGGGGTTGATGCATTGGGGCTCAGTGGAAGGCAGTGAAGACTCTTGGGTTCGAGATTCTGGTTTGCTTCATTTCATGTTACCCACTTCAATGAAGCATTGGTGAATCTACTGTTAGACTTTGGGAAGATGCAGGTTTATGTATCGCTGGAAGTATTGAACCAACTTCCAAGTAGTAAAGTCTGGCTTGCTAAATCGGGTACTGCTAAGTGGATTCATTTTGCAAGTGTGAATCCTGGAGCGACATGGATGTTAGCTTGAGCGTATTCGGAGGTCTGAACCTTGTTGGGGATTTAGTAACAGTGGGAGCGCGAGGAATGTTCCGTCACAGTTTGAAATCGACGTTGGGTTTAGAATACCGGTGATCCGAATGTGAAAATCTCTCCTGGATACTTGCTGATATTGGAGAGTGTTCTTTCCTCTGAAGTCTCTAGAGTCGATGATACGAGTAAGTGGGAGCCGATTGAGATTGAGGATGAGTTATTGGTGGGTTTTGCCATGACTGGGTCTGTGATGACCGTATTGGAGCTGTGACGAGCTTCAATGGGCCTTTGAGGTTAATGATGAGAAGGGCCGTTGCAACTAGGTGGATTGTTTTTTTTGAAATCTTAGCTTGTTCTTGGGAACTGGAGGCTTAGAGGATTTATATCCTTAAAGATTACTGGAGTTATTAGATGATTGGGATTGTATTCGCTTGGATGGTGGGCTGAAGTTTATCACAAGGCCTTCAAGTGGGAGATTGTTGGGTGTGAAGGCCTTTTGGGCTGGTTTCATTTAGGGGCCCGTTTAGGTCCTAACCCTAATCTCGTTTATTATAAATATATCATCATGTAATTGTAATCTTGTGCACTAAACTAATGAAATAACCTAGTTGCAGCCCGTGGATGTAGGTCACACCGACCGAACCACGTTAAATTCTTGTGTCGTTCGTGTTATTTTCTCGTTACCGCTTGATAATCGTGTGTGCATTGTGTGTTGTTGATTCCGCTGCGCCACTGATTCCTAACAGTAAACGGCCGGATGATAAAACTTATTAAGCTCAGAGATTAAACTTGTATATTTTTAATTTTGAATATTTCCCTCGTCATTAGCTACCACTAGAACACATCATAGTGGTTATTAAAAAAACTAATTAAATGGAAAAAAGTATGTCGTTAACGACCGTGAAAAACATAACGGCGTGTGAGTCGTTGGGTGCAATGATTTCTACGATTGACCGGATTAGGATTTGGGACCACTTCTGGTTCGGCTGTGGGCGGCGGGCAAGTTTTTACAGACAAATAATGGACTGGAAAATTAAATGTAAAATTATGTGCAAAAGTTCTGACTCTCTTTGAAGTCAACTTTCAGTAAAATTTATGATATAACTACTTCCATGGTAAAATGTTTTGTCCTATAAGGCTTAAGGCCGTAAAAGAATAAACCTAACATATTCGTTTCTTAAAAATTTAATGTGTTTATGAACATAAAACAGTGAAGATTTTTGTTAGTATTCATGTGTTAAGAAAAAATAAACATATTTTTGACCGGGGCTCACGAGTGTAGGCAAACATATGCTATTTTAAAAAAATAAAAATCAATATTCTTAATTCTAAACATGAGCCGTAACTACCTTAAATAAATGTATATATTTAAGCCATTGACATATAAAGATTATAAATATATTATTTAACAACAAAGAACAAGTTAAAAATAATTAATAATCATAAGTATAATTAATTATCCCATAATAATATCTCAAATATTTAAGTTCTAAAGGGTAAAGTTATAATAGTAATCTTATTGACCATAAACGAACACCTATCTGATAGCCGTAAGCTTAACCGGAAATTAATCGTTGAAATTTTAAACAAATTATTCATAGATTGTTGCGGGTTTAAGACGGTAATAATTTACGGATCTCATACGATGAATGGGTCGGTAGTTTTTGGTCCACACTTGGAGCCTTACGGTAACAATTTACGGGTCTAATGCTACGAACGGGTTGTTGCGGGTTTGAGAAGAAGTCAAGTACGTCGCCACCACGCTTCACTTCAACGATATGTTTTCCTAATTTAATGCTTTTAGTAGTTGTACTCTTTGCTTAATTAGTAATGTCTTATTAGTTGTTTAAATTTATTCGAAAAATAGAACGTGGCTACAATCAGTTTTTTTTTCCCCTTCCTTTATATGTATTACTCAAAATTTTCTAATGAAGGTGGTGAATTTTAAGAGAAAAACTTTATGTGATTTCTTCGTGTTAAGAGATTACATTTATTCATTGCTAATCCAAATTTAGCATCTTGAATACTATACTGTTTTTGGAACATTTCTGCTAAAAAGGAGGTCTCTGTTAATATTAATTTCCTGACTGATTCGTTTGAGGGGAGGTCTATCTTACGACCAACTGATATTTTTGTGTTTGGGTGGACATGGAGGAAAAAGGCTTGTGTGGACCTTACTAGAGTGTTTCCTCTTGTTGAACTTAGGGTCGATGTATTTGTTGCGGCCTGCGGGTCAATGTTACGTTGAAAGCGAAATCTGACAAAGTCGCTAAATACGAGAAATCTTGTTTAGAGAATCAACACGTGTTTATTCCTTGTTTTTTTTATACATTTGCCTTCTTAGCCGCACGAAGACATCGGAAAGTTGAAGACTTAGCATTCCACCTCCCAACTCCATGTAGAAATATTGCACATGTTTACCTTACACCATGCCTTTATTTTATTACCTTTATTTTATTTTGTTTAAAATTTAGCATCAGTTAGTTCTTAAATTTCCATTCCAAAATAGTAGCCAATATGCGTCATTTGGTTTCTCTGACTATATGTAATATCAGATTGAACATCTAAGGGGTAGATAGTTACTACGTGATGTTTAGTTGCAAGTTTTTGTTAAACCTGTTATTTTCAATGCTCGTTCAAGTTTGACTAGTTTGAATGATGATTCTTGGATATTAATTACGGATTCGAGTGGTGTTTCCGTGTCTTTTATTAGTTCTGCACAAAGGTTTGTTCTAATGGTGAATCCGTATATAAAAAAAAACCATTGTCTATCATTTCTATTTGAATGCCATTTCGCAAGCGTTACCGTCACCGAATATATAACACATATTGTACTTTAGTTATTTAACAAAAGATACAAACACAATATTAATTTGGGTGGCTCTAATTACAAACTAGATTCAAGAAGAATATTGTATTTGTATTGGTTGTTGTGTAATTAGAATTGCAACATGTGTCTCTCCTTATAGAGAGACATGTCACACATTTACCCTTGACCCCTTAACTACTATTAAATAGTTAATGTTTGTAATGGTGTATTTACTAGTGTTTTACCCTTGACCTCTAAAGGTGTTGATTTCCTTAAAGTTAAGACTTCGAGCTTCATTAAAGATGGACTGCTGTAAAATGTAACCGTTAAAAAAAACTATTATTAAATGACATGGTCTAACACTATATCTTAAAAAAATTAGTATAGTATTTGTTAATTTCAATAAGAACATGTTGTCTATTATATTTTTCCTTGTCCGGTTACTTATCTAGTTATCTATAACTATTCTCATCATCTACTCCATGAAAATCTATTCCATGTTCTAAACGAGACTTAACCCATACCTTATAGGCAAGGCTGGCCCAATACTGTTGAAAGTCGTTAACTTGGGCCTTCAAATAATTTTGGGTCCCAAAATTTGAAAAACTATAAACGTTCACCAAGTAAAATAAAAGTAAAGTTAATTGAAGTGGTTGGAACTCTACATGACATGTGTGAGTGAGGTTATTGATAAGAAAAAATCATAGTTATTAGATATTTAATTAAATGAAGATTTATGGTCTAAAACTTTCATGTGAAAGTTATGAATGTTTAAAAAAAATGAGGGAGTAGTAGATAAAAAATTAACAAAAATGACTAAGATTAAAATACCGCCATTCTTTTTTTTATTAGATCAAGATCCAATGACTGAAATTCTTTCTTATCCTTCTTACCTAAATAAACTTCTTATTTAAAGCTCACCCTGACAGGTGTATGATATTCTTTTTGAATCTCATTACTTATGATTTTCATCTATTTTGTTTTCCATTTTATAATCTGTCCCTTTTGTCAAAACTGAAGAAAACAAAAGATGGAAAATCAATTTTGTTTTTCATTTTATAATCATGTCCCTATTGTCAAAACTGAAGAAAACAATCTTTTACTTTTTATTAAATCCCCCCCCCCCCCCCCACACACATTTTTTAAACCTTCATAACTTGTAAATACAACATTTTTTTTTAAATCACACCATAAAAACGAGCGTTTTTTATGTTTAGAACGAGTATAGTGTTGTTATATATAAAATTAAAATTTTGTTACCTTTTCAAATGTTTAGATCATTGTGTCATTGTGTCAAAATGTTCAGATCATTGTGTCACATGGTGTCAAAAACAGAAAGAGTATTTGATTTTATATATAGCAACACTATATATATATACTTTTGATACAATGATCTGAACATTTTGACACAATGATCTGAACATTGTGTCAAAAAATCGAAAGAATAATTTTTTTAAAATTTTTTTTTATATAGCAACACTATACGCGTTTTAAATATAAAAAATGATCTTTTTTTGGTGTAATTTTTTTTAAATAATGTTGTATGTGAAATTTATGAATCTTTTAAAAAAATGGGAGAAGTAGGTAAAAAGTCAACAAAAATAGCTAAGACTAAAATTTCCCCCTTACTTTTTTATTAGATCAAGATCCAAAAACTGAAATCATTTTTATCTTTATTACCCAAACCAAACTTCTTATTTAAAGCTCTCCATGATAGGTGTATGGTATTCTTTTCGAATCTTATTACTTATAATTTTCATCTATTTTGTTTTCCATTTTATAATCATGTCCCTCTAGTCAAAAGCTAATGACCTTAATATTAAGAAGACCGAACTTTTCTGGCCAAGTTGTGATGGTAGGAAGGCTCTTCCGGGGCTTTTCCCTGTTGGCATCAGCAGGCCGACCTTAGGGGTGAAACTCCTTGGCGGAGCGGTCAGCAACGATGGGGGATTTATTCAAGGTTTGGCCTTGAGGAGGGCCAATACTGCTGCTGATCTTATGCGCCTCCTCCCCAAGCTGGGTGATCCTCAATGTGCCCTCCTCCTGCTTCGTTCGTGTATGGGTATCGCCAAACTTTCCTTTGGCCTCAGAACCTGCCCTCCCTCTCATGTGGCTCAGGCGGCAATGGATTTTGACAACAACCTTCGCGCGGCTATTGAAGATATTGTCGTGTGTGGTGGGCCCTTCTTTGGGGACCTCCAATGGCGGGTTGCCTCCTTACCCATCAAGATGGGGGGGCTTGGGGTTTACTCGGCTGTTGAGGCCTCCTCCTACGCTTTCGTGGCCTCGAGGGTCCAGTCTTGGGCGCTCCAGGACCATATCCTTCGGGAGTGTGGGGGGTGCCCTATGGACTCGGCTTTCACGGGCGCGTTGGCTGACCTCCGTGGCCTTATTCCGGGCTTTGATCTTAGCGGTTTCTCTAACAAGGACACCGCCCCACCCAAAGCCCAACATGTTTTGGCGAATGTCCTGTTTGGTAAAGCCGTAGGGGAGATGGAAGCTGGATTTGGGATGTCAGCCAGGGACAAAGCGGTGTGGGAATGCCTCCGCCAACCACATGCTCAAGATTTCCTCCTCGCCCTCCCTATTGATGGGTTGGGGCAGCACATGTCGCCAGTCGAATATCGGACGGTTCTTAAATATCGACTTATGATCCCCCTGTTCCCGAGGGATGAGAGATGTCCAGTATGCAGCAAGGCATGTTTGGATGCTTATGGGGAGCACGCGGTCCATTGCAAAGAGCTGCCCGGTTTCAAATACCGGCATGATCTGGTCCGGGACGTCCTTTTTGACATTTTCAGAAGAGCCGGGATATCTGCTAAGAAGGAAGCCCCGGTTAATTTTTTGTCGGACCCAGCGGATGGGCGTTCCTCCCTTCGACCGGCGGACGTCCTTGTCTTTGGGTGGAAGCACGGGAAGCATGCCTGTGTCGACCTCACTGGGGTCTCCCCGCTAGTGGGGTTCAAGGGCTCTGGTTTCCGGGCAGGCCAGGCTGCCACGAATGCTGCTGCTGGGAAAGTGCGCAAACATGAGGAAGCGTGTCTGGCGAATCAACATGTGTTCGTGCCTTTTGCGTTTGACACCTTCGGTTACCTTGCCCCGGAAGCTGTGGATACTTTGACCCGCGTCCAGAGGGTCATGAACGGGAATGTGGCGACTCCTAGGGGTTTGAATGTGGTTTTCACTCGGTTAGGCTTTGCTATTCAGAAGGGGTTGACGGCGCAGCTTGTTGCCCGCCTCCCTTGTACTTCATGTTGAGTTGTAACCGTTGTTTTTATTAGTTGTCAGTTAATTCCTATAAAAAAAAAGACTAATATGTTTACAAAACAATGAATTAACCGAAAATAATTTCAAATGAACTCTTTTGAAACAAATGTTCTTTTTATTTTAAATCAATTTTATTCCCAAATAAATAATACAATCAGAGAAACTGATTTCCGGTAATTACAAATACAAAAACAACCCAAAATATTGAAACATTATTACATCATGTATTCATATTAAATCTTCCCCAATCTTCCTAGTCATCCCAATTTCTTTTGATCGAAATTAAGAAATTTGAACTGAAAAAAAGTTCGGTGCGGGCCGCGAGAGCGGTACCAAATCGAGGCAAACTCTGAATACTAGATATGACCTCAAAATAACAGGGGTCAAGGTCGGCCAGTGAGACGATGGGGGATAAGCTTCATCGTCGAGAGGGAAACAGCCCGGATCACCAGCTAAGGCCCCTAAATGACCGCTCAGTGATAAAGGAGGTAGGGGTGCAGAGACTAAAAATAATCTTAAAGCTGACAGACTATTAAACAAGCTAATTTACAATTTAAAAAAAAAGACATTTTTGTATCTAAGACTTGATTGATTTGTTGGTTTTATCTTATTAGTTGATTAGTAAGTTACATTATTCTTTGATTAGTTGGTTATATTATTAGTTGCTTAATTGATTACTTTATAAGTTATCAATCACAAATTTGGAAAAGGCGCCGAACTTTACTCGTCTTGGGCCTCTAAAATTATTGAGCCGTCTCTACCTTTAGGTAGACATACACCTTAAAAATGGTTATTCTAATAAATAATAACCTAACCTTATAGCTATTTAAGAATCTAATACCCTTATGTTTGAAAGCACACTTGTAGATCAATTCTTTACTCAAATAACTTGGATATCAACATCATGACTTCTAGACTCAATTTGTCTAGTTAGTTTTAGACGTGAACTGAACTTAATAAACTAATTGTTAACCTTCTAGAAACACGGTTCATCTTTATAAATTGACCGGCCATGTACTTCCTTTTTTTATATAAACTTAAATAATTCAATTAACACCGCCTTCGTAATCCTAGGTTATGCTTAAGTCCGGATCAACAAGTCCGAATGGCGTCCGATACCTTGACAAACTAAACGCACCTAGGGGTGATCACGGGTTAATCATTAGTGAAGTTTGATCGAAAAAGTCGCGGGGGCGAAAAGTCATGGATCCTAATCTCGGGGATACGGTTCTCAATATATAATTTTTTTGTATTATTATTTTTATTTTATTAAATATATAAAAAAAACTTATAAAATACTTAAAAAACTTATTTAGTGTGTTTTCAAAAATAATTGAGCAAATCATATTTAATATTTTAAGAGTAAACTTCGTTTTGAGTGCCCAACGTTTGCACATTTTAACAATTTTAGTCCAAACTTTTTGAAAATCTCAATTTAGTGTCTCACATTTCATTTTCTTTTCAATTTTGGTTACAACGTTAACAACCGTTTAAAGAGCCGTTAGACTTCCCTCACATGGTCCCCACGTGAGGGGTATTTTTGTTATTTTCGTTTGTTTTAAAGTATGAGTTAAAACAAACGGAAATGACAAAAGTACATCTCATGTGGGGACCACATGAGGCAGTCTAACGGCTTTCTAAACAACTGTTAACGTTGAGACCAAAATTGAAAAAAAATGAAATGTGAGACACTAAATTGGGATTTTTAAAAGTTGGGACTAAAATTGTTAAGATGTGCAAACGTTGGGGACTAAAAACGAAGTTTACTCATATTTTAATAATTGAATACCTAATATTATTTTACATATTCAATCAACATTGTGGATGATACTTTTTATAAAGAAATTCACAAACGACAAAAATTATGTTAATAAGATCCAATATTAAATATTTTTCTACCATATCAAATGATCAATGTTCATCCAATTTGAGAATTGTAAACATGATGACTAATTCAATTGTAAGTTTCCTAATGTATACCAAAATAACATTTTTTGTTATTGATATAACATCATAATATTCATTATAATTTAGATTTTATATGTGTTCATTATAATCTTAATCAAACTTTATACTCACCTAACTTTCTACAAAAACTTAAAGTCTCAAGTTTGTTAAATCATAAATTAATGTTAGTTGGTATTCTGGGTCAAATTATTTTTTTTAACAATCATTTTCAAATATACAAGTAGAGACATGGACTCTAAATATTGTTGGTAAAGTCACCACTACCATATGATGAATTATAATTTTAACTCTTTATTTAATGTGATGTAATAGGTTAATAGGTAATAAGAAAAGTATGCAATTATCAATTATATATATTTTTAATGATTCAACCCGTATAATATACGGGTTCTATCCTAGTATATTATTATATATGCATTATTATTTTTTGTTTTAAATTTCTAACATGCTAAGAGATTCAGGTCAAACGGATCATATTCATATCACTTCGACAATAATATATCATGTACGGGTTCGTATGTCTAGTATGATTTTTGAATTTGTATCGTGTTTGATTTCATGTCAAATGTTTAGGATTGTGTTAGATTTGACTCGACAACCAAACTCAATTAACTCCCCCACTCTATAGTTGTGTTAGAAGGCGACTTTATAGGCGTAATTTATAACTGTCCTTGTATCATTTTTTAGTCCAAAAACAATATATATACCATGATTTAGGCAAGTAGAAAAACGGTAGATATGATTTAACATTATAATATTCTGATTATAATTTAGATTTTAAACTCAACAATTAGAATATATTCATTATAATTTTAATAAAACTTTATACTCATCTAACTTTCTATCGAAACTTAAAGTCTCAAGTTTTTCAAATCATAAGTTAGTGTTAGTCGCTATTCAGGGTTGGATTGTTTTTATAACAACCATTTTTTAAAGATGATTATGTTTATGTTGTATTTTTTTCAAATATACAAGTAGAGACATGCTCTAAATATTTTTTTTTATGAAGAAGGTAAAGTCACCAATACCATATTATGAATTATAACTTTATTAAATGTAATGTAATACGTTATTTGGGTAATAAAACGAGTATGCATGAATTATCAATTATATATATTTTCTAATGATTTAACCCGTATAAACCTTTACCCAAAAAATGATTTAACCCGTATATGGGAATAAGCGTTTTATAAATATAATGTTATGGGTCTTGCATAACAAGGCTAATAAGATCATATTTACCCGACACTTAGTCCTATACATAGGCTTAGACCAAACATTCACATTTTTCATTTCTCAAAGCTTTATATAAAAGTTTCATTCTTTATATTACCCGTTTATTATAACCTTCCCAAAAAGAGTAATAACAGGTAATAATAACTTTAAAACAATTATAAGTATTATAACTTTTCCATGTATGTGTATCAACACAAAACAAGTAAGGACATCTCAAATACTTTTCAAGTAAACAGTTGAATATATATCATTGCATGTATATCAGCCCGAAAACATTAAAACATTTGAAACATTTAAAAGTGGGCTCATAGAACTCACCTTATTCTCTTAAGCAGTTAATTTAGAGAAAACTTCTGCTATGCCTTCCAATTAAACCTAATTGCGTATTATATGGTGTTAACGCAAGGTTTAATATAATAAACACTTCCTATGTTTATTTTAATACTTCATTATCTTAATAATATTAACTTATTAAGTTCATTCCTTTTTAAAAGGTCAAAATGACCAAAATGCCCTTTAGGCCATTATCCTTAAATATTTATTGATAATTATGAAGACGCGCATTCCTATAAGTAAACGCTCACTCCGGGATCGCCCAGGGAGGTATGCCATTTCCCAGTTGGGATTTATGCGACACCCTCACTATGCCAAAAACCCCAGTGTACAGGCGTTTACCTTTCCGGTCCGCACGAACTTCTAAATATCCGATTAACTCGGTATTTTCAATACTTCATTATTCATCCATTTTAACTTCATACATACTTATTATATATATAAATATGTTATCATACTAAAATTCAAGTCCCCATACCCTCCGGATTATTTTATATTAAATATCCATATTCCAAAACCCTAATTTCCAATTTTTCTTGTTTCTATAGCAAAACTCATTTTTATTCAAAACCGTCTTAGAGTATTATCTATTATAACATTTTATAATATCCTTTAAAATGGCAAAGCTTCCATTATCTTTATATTTTACCAATCAACTAAATAATTTATTATATTTATCAAATCCTTATATAGATATAAGAATAAGGAACCTAATGTAAGAGTTTTTATAAAATGAAAATTAAATTTAAGAATTAGAGTTTTTAGGTAAATTATAAGGATAAAAATAAAGATTCTGTTGTGAATGCTCTTATAAGTATCTTAGACTTTAAACAAAGCGCGTGCTATGTGTGTCAATAAAAAAAATTAAATACATATTTATATACATATAGCTATTATTGTTATTGGTCCGTATAACGTCGACGGAAGACGAGAAGTTGTTGAAGGAGGCCAAGAAGTTGCCATGGGAGGATCGATTGTTACACAAGAACAAGAAGGTTTGTAACGACCACAACATTGATCTCGCGCCCTCTGCGACTCTATCACGGATCCTAAAGATCCCCGCATCCATGAATTAGGTTAGTAAATTTCTGATTCGAAAAAAATCGCAAAAATTAGCACAACGGCAAAAAAAACCGAGAGAGGGGGAGAGGGGGGGGGGGGGGGGGTCGCCCCGGCAGGTCCTTTATATCCTTCCCCATTGGGGTTAATAACCCGATAAGAACTGACATGGGACCGAAACCGAACAAGCTGAAAAAGAGTACCGATGACCAAATCGATTTTATGGGGTTCCGTGGCTGGATTGTTTCTATTTTCTAAAATATAAAATAAAAACTAAAACAAAAAAATATATTCTTTTGAAAATGCGTGGCTAACGGTGCTTGAAGTTACCGGTTAGTCCGTTACCACAAAAGAATCTTCATGACTTCATTCCAGCTTCGAGTGTAAAAATGGAATCCATCACCCACTGTTGAATTCTCATCATCATGCTCGTTTGATTTACACAGTTTGTCCCGCATCCCAACGCTCTATCCTCAATCTCGCCGGCGCCGGCGTGCCGTTCGTTATTTTTATTCACCGGACGATGGGAGAAACCCTAGCATCGACGTCATCGTCGACGGCATCCGGTGGCTCTCCGCCAATTGAATCAGCTTGGATTAATGCTTACAAAAGTTTATCACCTCGTTGGCAATCCTCCGCTCTTTCTCCACAGGTAACCTTCTTCAAATTAGTTTACTGTATTCGAGGTTTTTTAGGTTTTGCAATTTGCACCGTGTTGATTCATGTAAAAGCCGCTTGTTTAGTGTTTATGTAATTAAGAGCGTGGAGTTTGATGCTTGGAATTGAGATTACGATCCGTTAATTCGAAATATACGGCGAATTTACTCCGATTTTGGTTTTAGGCTATGGAATTTAGGGTTCTAAGTGTAGCTGTAAGATTGGCAAGTTGTTAGTTGTTCTTAGGAATGTTTTAGGCTATGGAGATTATTCATTGTTTGTTTAGAGTCGTTTATGAACACATATCCTAATTCAGGTTACCATTAATTTGGTAATTTCCCACATATCATCCAAGTGTGATTACTGATCAAGGAATACTTTGCTAATTTTATAAAACTGGATAGAATTATAGAATAAGATCTTCTGTTTGCACCTTTGTTTGCAGTCTGCAATTCCAATTGCAATATCGAGAGTTAACCAGGTGGATGCAGGAAGGCTCGACATCGAAATGTCAGCCATGCTGAAAGAACAAATGGTGAAGGTTTTTTCTGTAATGAAGGTACATCCACATGGTGATACATTTTTCTGCTACTATTTTAGTCATGTCGGTTACTCGGTTTGATGTTATCCCCTTTTCCATTTTGGGATTCAAAATTGGGCAGTTTAATGCGTTATTTTGTAACTTAAGTTGCTACAATTGTCTTTTTTGGGATTAGCCAGGATTATTATTTCAATATGAAGCAGAACTTGATGCTTTTCTGGAGTTTCTTATCTGGAGGTTCTCAATTTGGGTTGATAAACCTACTCCAGGAAACGCTCTCATGAATCTGAGATATAGAGATGAACGCGCAACAGATATGAGGGGAAAAAGTAAGACAGTTTAAGTATGACATCCATGTTTACTTCTTTCTAAATGCATAATTAGTATTTGTCTATATTTATAACCATAAAGTATTTCTGGTTAAATCGTAATTAGCGTAACTGTAATGCCTGTAAGTTGTATCTGATGTTTTTCATTAATGTTAACCTACAGTTAGGACAGGGTTAGAGGGACCTGGACTTACTGTTTATCAGAAACTATGGTATTGTGTTGCCACAGTTGGTGGTCAGTATATATGGACCCGTTTGCAATCTTTTTCTGCTTTCCGTCAATGGGGTGATTCTGAACAGGTATCTTACATTCAATCATAGGTTTTTGATGATGAAAATGAAGAAATAATATTATTTTTCGTTGTTCTGTTTCCCCTTTTCTCTTTTTGGTTGTTTGTTTACTCAACAGAGGTCAATAGCTCGTCGAGCATGGCTTATACTACAACGCATTGAAGGATTTTATAAAGCTGCATCTTTTACTAATCTGCTTGTGTTTCTTTTCACAGGAAGGTATGTTGTATGATTTTGTTAAATTTCAACCTGTTTCTTCACTTATTTTTACATTTTAAATACAGATACAGGAATCTTGTAGAGAGGGCTTTACAAGCAAGACTTGTTTATGGAAGTCCTCATATGAACCGTGCTGTTAGTTTCGAGTATATGAACCGGCAATTAGTTTGGAATGAATTTTCGGTAATTTTCATTCTCATTCGATCATCATATTATCCTTTTAAGTAACATGTCACAAAGTAGTAGGGGTGAGCAATTAACCGAAATAACCGACTTAACCAAACTGAATTAACCGTGATTCGGTTAAGCCAAAAGCAATTAACTGAAAATTATGGTTCAGTTTTGGTTTGGATGTGTGGCATAACCAAATTAACCGAACTGTCAGTCATCTGTATAGCTATTCAAAATAAGTGAAGATCTTCATAACTTAAAACAAACAGAATAATGACTTCTGTGTAGGCTGATTGAAACAAAACTAACATTTTTAAGGAATTTTTCCGGGTACTGTCCCCTTCACCAAAGAAACATATTTTTATGGGGAAGATTAGCAAGGACATCAATGGTGTTGTTCTGTTATTACATACAAACTAATAAAGCATGAAAGATGATTTAATAGGATCTTGACTGCAACATCAGATTATAAATATATAATAGAGATTTAGCTACTAAATCTTCCAACATGAACGATGCAACATGATGTATTTCAGATGTGATTAAATCAGTGTACAATCTGATGGAATGACAGAGTAAAAAAAAAGATATCATGCTAAACATTTTCACCACACCAGCACTGTACAAAAATTTATGTGCTTCTACTTATAACATGTAAATCACACACGTATATACTTTCAGAAAGTATTATGTTAATGGTTCTGCTTTTGGTTTAGAGAGTAATGTTAGTTGTTGATTTCACATTCAATGCTAACACAATCCATTAAGCTAATTCATTAAAAGAAACAGATGCAATTCATTAAAAGTTTCAGGAGAATTTGCTTGTAAAGAGATCCCACATTGCTGGTTGATTAAAAGATCTCAGTGACACACTCCTTTTAGCAGGAGGATCCCAGATTTAATAAGATTTTTAACATTGCTTATCGCTTGAGTTTTGATCCATTGACTATCTCTGGGTGAGCAAGCTAGTTTCTATCAAGCAGTTCCAAACATACACAGACTAGTAGGTTTAAGCTTAGGATTGGTTAACCGATCCATAACTGAACCGAACCATCTATAAAGCCGCTTAACCATAACCAAAAACGACTTAAGTACTTAACTTTTTCTAGTAACCGAAATTTCGATTTGGTGGAGCTCAAAACCGAACCGGCCAAAGTACACCATCCTGGTTTGTATGTGGTTGCCTATTTTTTTTACTTTTCTTTTTAAATTTTTGCAGGAAATGCTGTTGTTGCTTCTTCCACTTCTGAATTCATCTTCCATGAAGAGTTTGCTAAGTCCATTTTCAAAGGATAAATCTTCAAGTTCAAGTGGAGATGAGATGCTATGCCCCATCTGTCAGACCAATCCAACAACTGTCTATCTTGCTCTTCCTTGCCAGCACAGGTAAGTTTTTGTTTTCCACTTTAAAAACTTGGGTAAAATTATTTCCAATATGTTATGCTATCTTCTTAATTTCCTCAATATTCGCTAAGGTGTCAAAATGGGTCGGGTTGAGTAACACGACAATATGGGTCGGATTGGGTAAGCATTTGAATCTTCTAGTAGAGTTCTCATGTTCGAATTTAGGTTTCACTATTTTTCATTCTTTTCCCCCTTGAAGGCCACTTACCTAGCGCAAGCTGATAAAGCTGTTCTTTATTTGAACTCATTTGTAGCACAGTATCAGGTTCTCACAGTCATAACAAAAACATAGCTATAGTACAAATCATGCTATTTTCGTAAATTTATTTTGGGAACTATTATCCATCATTGCGCTTAGCTGAAAATTGTAATGTCTTAGAACGGCATCTTGTGACCCACAGGTACTGTTATTACTGTCTTAGAACAAGGTGTGCTGCAACCCCATCGTTCCGGTGCTCCAGATGCAGCGAGCCGGTTGTTGCAATGCAACGGCATGGTGTTTCCATCAACATTGAAAAGAATGACTAGTTTGTAAGCAGAGCAGTGGCACAAGCACAATATGGGTTTTATATTCAATCAGGAATTAATATTTCTTTTGGAAACAAAAGTAAATCGATTCAGATAAAAATAAGCAATTAATTGTTTTAAGTTTGTGTTTGGATTATATTTTAAAAAATGATTACGTGATTTTCAATTTTTATGATGTTAACAAGTTAAAATTACATGAAACACGGCCCTTGAGTGCGTGAGTTTTTGGTCAGTCATCTCCACGGTTCAAGTTTGGTGTTCATGCTGGAGAGCTTTTTGTTGTCAGTTATACGAGTTTATCGTTTATCATTATTGTTTCTTGAACCGGAATCATCCACCTCTTTTTTGTTGCAAGTTATATGAGTTTCTTCGTCTCGATCGTCATCAACATTCACACCCACAAAGGACATGAAACTTTAATCTTCGCAACATATGGCTCAACAACATGGTGCAAAGGCCGAAAAGGTCCGTGACGAGAAAGAACCTCACGAGTCAAAACATGTCCGACAGAATGTTGGTGGTTCCTAAAAATCCCGTTTGAACACCCTTAATTGTAACATCTAATTAATTACTAAACAAATAGAGACATCATGTTAAATTATTAATAAATAAGATGTTCTAGTGGGTTTCAAATCTTCCATGATGTAAATTATTGTTAAGAATCGGGTAGAAACCGACGGTTCATGTTAAAAGTTCAAAACCGATTAGGTGGCTGTTTAAAGTGGTTTGAAGACTAGGTCGAGAAAGGTTCTATAGATTCCACAGATTTCCAAATTTGAATTTCAGCTCAGCTGGTTAAGTCTTTGCTCCTAAGTCCTAATCCTCTAAACAGCCCAAACCCGATTTGAACCCTAGGCACACCTTTCTAATTTTCTTTATTCATTTTCTCACTTTGTATAACCGCCTCACTTTGTCATAGCAAATTATTTGATATTAAATTATTTGATATTTAGCATTCTGAATGAATTCATTCATTTTTAACCCTATCTCTATGAATCTAAAGTTTCTTCTTATTTTTATCTTTCATTTTCATCTCTAAAATATAGAGCTTCATTAAAATATAGAGCTTCATAAATGAAGAATCTATAATAGTATATTTATGGACTCTAGAAATTTTTGTGAGTGTTTAAGAAGGCTGTAGATATATCTACTCACCAAATTAATATATTCACCTATTTTCCACGTTCGTTTTATGTGAAACGACCGTTTCAAACAAAACGACCTTAATACGATTTGTGGAAAAGGGGGGCCCCCCTGAATTTTAAGGTTGTCGTCGTCACGACACGTCACCTCGTTTTGTCTGAAACGACCGTTTTGGGCAAAACGACCGTAGAAATTGGGTTTCTCTAGTAAACTCAATGGGTTTCTCTATAACCACTCTTTAAGAATGAGAAAAGAAAATAATTGTTTGTGAGTGAGATAGGAGATGGAGAATGGAATATGGTACCTTAAAAATATTTTTAAAAAAATATGATATTTAGTTAAATAATATAGATGGAGATAGAGATTCATTCCGAATGCTCAATATTCACAACCCATTTCCTATTTCTATTCAAATTGAAAACCACTAAATTAGAAGAAAAGAGGATTGGCGGTTAAAAAGACAAAAAAATTTCATATAATGACCTAGGAACCCGAGCATCAACGCCGGATACGAAGCCAATGGCCATGATCGAAGCAATCTAACAGACAACAACAAAGCAACGATTCGGATTTCTACTGGCTGCGGGGTTGGGGGAGGGGCTAACGACGTAGGGAGTTTCCCAAATAAACCCTGGTCACAAGCCTAGTAACTTGGCAAGGGGAAACTCATAACATGAAAGTAAGTACTAGTTTTTCAAGCGGAATAGCGCTAAGACAAGACAGGTCCAAAGCATGTGCCTAGGTCATAAGTGCTAGGCAAGTTAGTGGTCTCTGAAATACTATAAAAACATGAGAATCCTACAAGGCTTAAAAATATGTATACAGAGCATGGGCACTCTCTAAAACTAAAATTTATCCAAAAGAAGTAATACTTGTAGGTCAAACCCAACACGAGCGCAAACAATAAGAGACAAAAGCGAGTCACCGTCGCATGTCATTAAACACTGGCTGACAGTCAACAGTGGTCAACCCTTTATAGTAAAGTAGCTAAAAACACCTCCTCAAGGCAAGCATGCGAAGAACACATGGTTCTATCACCCTCGAATTGGAGATGTCGGCTACCCACGAATCCCAAGCCTCATGTATAAATTGAGAACTTGGTCTAAGGTAAATCTCAGAATACGAACACAACACACATAACGATCTTCAATACTCTCTCGTTATAACATACCATATTGATTCTCACGCCAGAGACTGATCGCAGGAAGGCCCCCTCCTATAGTAAGACTAACGGTGTTTTGCTCGTTTCTTAGCCGGTCTCTAGCACAAGACTTGCCATTTATTCGAGTCCGGTCACAAAATCCAGTATCTTGCATCACCAATTTCCGTTGTAGCAACACCTTTACGTTAATAATTTTCACAGTATTTTTAACTATTCTCTCTCAAAGTTCATAGAGTTTATATATTTAAATTTCCATGTACTTCATCAACTTTATCATGTTCCATCCATGATGATAATACGTTCATGAAGAATGCTTGTAACTTCTCTACTCTCGCTACCATTATTCATGCATCTTTAAGTGAAGTTCAAGATACAACCCTTTAGAGAACATGAAGCCGCACACAAATATCTCATTGAAGATTACTTCGTTCAGGATCCTAAACATGATGAAAAGGTGTTTAGAAGAAGTTTTGTATGTGAAAAGAACTATTCCTCCAAATAGAAATTTTAATGGTGTCGCACATATTGGGATGCTAGATGGCATAAGAGTTTTATTGTTTTAATCATTACAAACGTGCTCATTGGCACATTGAGCTTCGAATAATTACTCAAATTAATGATGAGATTGTTGGGATTCGTATGCGGGTTTTAAAACAAAAATTAGAGTGTACCGGAAGCGCGTGTACAAACCAATTGGGTCAAAACCAGGATCGTCCACCAAGAGTTCAAATGCAAACGGTTAACAAAAAAAACTAAATTAAATCAACCATATATGGTGTTTGAAGTTTTACATGATCTAGAACTGATTAGACATGAACACCCAAAACCCGAAACTGAATTCGGTTCTCGAACTCAATCACAACAATGCAAAGCCGGTGCCCGGTGGTTCAAAGCAGGACTGTTTGTGGCGGGAAAGAAAGGACAATAAACAAACTAGGTTTAGGTCCAAGTTTACCGGACCTTGATTTGGATTAAATTTGACATGTTGCCTAATTTACGGTTTCTTCTTCCTAAAACTATCTATGTAGTATATATAGATGTGTAAGCCTTTGTAATTTTTTGAGCACATATAATATAAAATTAGTTGCAGAGTGAACAACTGAACATATATCAGCTTAAACCGAACCATTATAATTCGTCATGAAAAGGGGCTTTATTAAAACAAGTTTGAAGATTTGTAATATTTCTTGTTTACTTTAACTACTAGTATAGCAGCACCACAATCCTAAACTTTAGACTAGCGAAAGCATCTTAGATAACCATCAGATTTGATCTCACACCATCGAAAAACGCTAACTAAACTTCAACCTCCTCGCATAAACTTGTTTTCCACATTCGGGGTGCTGAAATCCGCCGGATTCCTATTAAAACCGCAGACCAGAGCTGCACAGTTTCGTGCACCCGGCCCTACTCCAGCAGCCTTCATCATGCTCGTTTTAACTTCACCTCGAAAACCGCCACCCGTGGTAGCTTTCACAGGTATAAAAGATCTCATCTGAACTAAACAGAAAGCATTTTCTAGCTTTTCTTTTGTAATCTTCTTGACTGCATGTTTTGCTGCAGTTTTAGAACATGTTTTGGCCATGGGTTTGTTGTTGCCAGATTCTTCTGTCCAACGCCCTCGGGTCTTTTCTTTTTCCTTTTCGTTAAAATGGCGAGCCAAGAGCATCACAGCCTCCATTTCAGCATCTTCATTTTCTTTTTCCTTTTCTGCAAGTTGGTTACTTTTCTGGCAGCATTGTAACCGAAAATCCTTGTCATCAGTCTTGCTTTTCTTTCTCGAAGGACCACCATTTGAATCCGTTCCAATGGAGTCTTTGGATCCATCGCTTGACTTTCTATCCTGGTCAACACTTGGCTCTTCAACTCCGGTTAAATGACTTAAATCCCTCTTCTTTAGTGTCGAATCAGTAATTTCAACGCCCTTTTGTATTCTAAAATATGCAGCCAACGTGACATCATCATCCGAATCGTCTTCAATTTCTGTTACGAATCTTCTATTAACGTTTTCAGGATTTGTTCTATCACAGCCTGCACGCAGTTCACTTGCAGGATCCTTATATATATCAGACAATAAACGAAATTTACGAGATTTTCTTCGTGGTTGAGTTCTTCCTAACTCATTGTTATCACCAGCCATATCATGCCTAATTTTGGAACCTTCATCCACACTGTATTCGTGTCGGTTTTGACCATTGTTGACCTTGCAAAAAGTCAACTCTGATGACCCATTGGCCATGATTTTCCCCATATCTGTAAAAACAAACAAATGAAACAATCAATTCAAAATTCTTACATATTAAGATCATAAGAAAACACGAAATCCATACCAGTTGTAGTTTCAGGTAGATCCTGTTTTCCATTAAGATTTTCAGCTTTAGATACTGTGAAAACACCAAAAACTCAAAAAGTCAACAACCAAGAAGATGTATCAGATCAAAAAACATAAAATTTCCACGGTAAAATCTTAAATTTCACTTACATTTCGGAGCCTCTGTGAGTTCTGTTGCATCCTCTGAGTCATTGATATCACCAGGACAATTTTGACCAGACAAAAATGTAGACTCGGATGATTGATATGAAGAAACAACCTTTTTGTGACGATTACCCAATGATCCAAAAGGCCAACATTTTGCGGGATTTTTCTTGCGGATTTCAGCAACGTATTCACTGCATTAAAAAAGTAATCAGTTATCAGTAAAAGTTTGTAACTTCTAGATGATCCATAGGGATACAAGAACTTTAAAGTAAAAATATTAAAAGATAAACTTTATATTGTAGACTCTAAAGATTGTCAAATGCTAGTTATGTACGCCCAAATTCATACATACCGAATAGAAAAATTGATGAATTGACTTATTTCAGTACTTTCTTCTTTGTCGAGATCGATCTCCATTAATAGCAATTGTAGATTACAGTCCGGACTAATATGCTGATAGTCACACAACAGCTGCCAAAAATTTGAAATTTTTTTGCAGAAAATTACAAACAAAAACAAGATTTCAGTCCGATTGATAAGCATTACTGCCCAATCAACACCTTTCATTAGGTGACATGATTAACCTGCAAGTCTTTCACATTGTGTCACAAACTAAAGAGACTGCAAACATAACTATATTTCAAACAAGTGTAGTTGTAGCATTTAGAAACCCATCATATGTAGCTAAATTTTATTAAGCTACTATTATGATCAACTTTGTAGATTGATAAGATTTTTGATAATCACAAATATAACAATGTTAAAAAGGAACACAAGCAACATAAGAAAACAATGCTCTAACTAAATAGCTACGGGCCTAAACAGCCCGCCGGGGATGCATGAGAGCATGCGCATACATACCCTAACGAAAAATAAAAGAAAAATTTATACTAAAGTGCATACCCTAGTTGAAAATTCAACATCTTACATTACACCTAAATCCTAAATTACAAAAAAAAAAATGAAGAGTAAGTTGGAGAACACTTCTCACTTATGTCTCACAGTTGGTAAGTTAGGAAGAAGTTTATTACTTTATTACATATACATAGTTGATTCTAGCTCAATCCAATTAACTTGGAATCATCTACAATAGATGGCGTGTTACCGACAAAATGTTAGATCATTTGGTAACACGCCATCTGACAAACAGTAAAGTGTATTCATAGCTTGCAAAACCAAGAACCACAATATATAACATAAAATTCAAAGTATGTAGCGAAATCAGAAGGTAGCTAAAAAGTAGTACAGCATAACATTAACAAGACAAATGACCCAAATTATACAACAATAAATACATATAACATACAAGCTAGGTCATTTGACCACTTTTGTTTTAAGGTTACCCTACATAAAATCATACCATCAGACAACACATGTAGGTGAAAACCAAACTCCATTGTCGTATATACTTAACAAAAAGATCTACCAAAAGTAAGTTCAGATCAAAATCAAGAAACAAATTAACTGCAAAAGCACAAAGTGAGATATGAAATAAATAAAACTTAGATCTTTCTCTACACAGAAACATATAATCATGCATATGAGCATAAATAATCTAACCAATTCCAAACAAAGAAGATGATCTCATCACTAAAATGAGTAAAGGCACCAAGATCTTTGGAACAAATTCCACTTTGATCAAAACCAATTGGAACCCTAAAGGTGGAAGCTTTATGGAAACAAATAACATGATATGCTTACGCACATGATTTAACAAAGGATCCATGATCAAATTGCTAAATTAAACAAAGAAAATCTCAAGTGTGTTATATATGTAAGGATAGACAAGAAATTCAAATATCAAAGGATGAGATTAGCAAAAACCCACCTCATGTAGTCGATTGTGATTGAAGTTCTTGATGGGTTTCATAAAGAATCAAAGAATATGAAAACCCATGAAAGATCTTGATGGTTTGTTGATGAAAAGTGAAAGATTAGCTCAAAAGGATTGGAATTTCGTGGGTGATGTTTGGAAATTGTTGTAGTGAGAGAAACCCTTTGGTGTTTAGGTTTAGAGAGAGAGAGAGTGGGTGTTCGAAATGTTAAAAACTTAAAAAAGAGGAGAGAGAGAGACTATGAATGTGGTGTGTATTGTGAAGAGATAAACTGATGAAATGGTTAAAAAACATGAAGGATGACGTGTAATATTTGCCTAATTTAAATATATATTTATTTTTTACCTTTAAAGGAAATCATTAAAAAAGGAAATATTCATTTATCTTACGAACTAGTTTTTTTTAGGCCGTAGATATATCCACCCATTAAATTAATATATTTATATATATTTCACGGCCGTTTTATGTGAAACGATTCCAAAACGACCGTTTAAAACAAAACGACCTCAATACGATTTGTGGAAAATGGGCCCCCCTGAATTTTAAGGTTGTCGTCGTCGCGACACGTCACCTCGTTTTGCCTGAAACGACCGTTTTGGGCAAAACGACCGTAGAAATTGCGTTTCTCTAGTAAACTCACTGAGTTTCTCTATAACCACTCTTTTTTAAGGGTGGAATAAAATATACTAGCGGGGATTCAGATGCAACAACCGAGGCGGGGGGGGGGGGGGGGTTCAAAAGCGACAAGCCGACAACCCCTAGGCGGGGTTCAAGGGGGCAGAGTCTCTGGTTCTAGTTAAAGCTATAAAGCTATTATATGGTTCTAGTTAAAGCTATTATTTAATTATTTTTATTTTATTTTTTATTTATTTAATTTTATAACGGCTAGTTTTTTTTAGTTTTTTTTAGCTTTTTTTAACAACTAATTTTTTCACACCTCCTGTAAATACACAATACAACCTCATACATTTTCATACCCAAACTCATCTTCTCCAAATTTTCTCAAAATCGTTTGATGGATCCAAACCTTTCGTAACCCAACTACTAAACGATGGGGTTGAACAAAACCAAGCCCCAGCACCATCACAACAACCTATAGGGTTCTCAAATTTTCAACAACCTGGTGAGTCTCTTAGTTGGCACCATCAACAGGTGGTCAGTAATTTCTATACCAGGATTTTTTTACATATGTAACACCCTCAATTCCAGCTCACACAACAACCAACTATCACACTTGGGGATGAAAAACCATCTTCACACAACAACAAAAAAAGACTGCAAAGTAGATAAAGAAGATGATGATGAAGAAGAAGAATGTAAAAAAAATGACTGGTGATGATGTTCAGGAAATTGAGAAACTGAATAGTATCAAATGACCTCCTGATGACGAGGTCCTGGTGGCTAAGGCGTTGTGGTATATGTCTGAAGATTCAGTCACTGCCAACAATCAAAAGGATGCTTCACGCTGGAAAAGGATTGCAGAATGGTGCACTTCCTCATCAGACATTCAAATTCAAAGAAGCGATCACAATCTGAGGAGCCACTAGTTTTTTTGTCAATCCAAGGGTATAAAGATTTTACGAGTTATATTTACACATAAAGTCTCGTTACAAAAGTGGTTGTCAAACAAAAAAAAACAATTTATGATAGAAACAAGGAACCAATACATGTGTGTTATGTTATCCACAAAACAAGAAATCAATTGCTCTTGAGTATGAACATGTATGGAGGGTCTTTAGAGATCATCCAAAGTACGCCGATTCTACATAATTCACGCCAATTGAGCCTCAAAAGAACAAAGACAACAAGCACGAGGGAATATACCCAACGACTACGGCGACGACAACGGCAACGCGACGATGATGAAATTCACATTGAAGAGATTCCTCTAGCACGTCCAATATGGACGGACTAGTCCAAAGCACTGACTAAAATGAAAGGTAATGGTAGCTCTTCATCAAGTTGGAAACCAAATTTTTTTCCCTAACTGATGATTTGGCAGGGTTCAACAAGCTGAAGC
Source organism: Deinandra increscens subsp. villosa (assembly GCA_039602395.1). NCBI lineage: Eukaryota > Viridiplantae > Streptophyta > Magnoliopsida > Asterales > Asteraceae > Deinandra > Deinandra increscens. The sequence goes on along the minus strand of JBCNJP010000020.1, from coordinate 19,785,193 downwards.
AAGCAGCAAAATTAAAATATTGTGGAGTTGAAAGAAAAGAAAATACTTTTCATGGATACTAGCCATATGAGTGCAACACAAAAAACGTCACATGAGGCTTACTGTGGCATAGTCAAGAAGGAATACGGTTTGCCTTGATTAGTTTGTTAAATTTCAAGTTTTAATCTTTTTTTGTGCTTTGATTTGATTGTTGTAATTTAGGTTTAAATTGTTGTAATTTAGGTATAAATTATTATAATATAGGTTTGAATAATGTAGTTTTATTTTTTATCTAATGCAAGTTTTAATTTTTTAATTATTTTATTTTTTTTTAATTTTTATGCTTATTTAAATAACTATATTGTTATGTAAATAAAAATAATTAATTTATTAGATAAAAATATAAAGAATAGTCAATGTGAAAATAATGGGGTATTTGTAGAGAGTGTTGTGTTGGGGTAAAAAGTTGTTTATAGAAAGAACGACTCTGATATGACATACTGAGTGAGATTTTGTTTGTGCGAAGGACAACTATTAGCATTGGAGGTGGTATAACCCAAGGTCAAGGTAGGTATGAAATTTCTTTTGAGTAAAATATTGTTTTACTCCAAGTGGTTTGGTTGAAAAACCTTTAAACGAGATAAATACAGTCCATTAGTTTTTTTTCATATCTCGGTTTAAGGTCAGTTCACTAACTTGTATTAATTTTGTTTTGTTAGTCTTTATAGACAGACTTAGAATACCCTTATTCTTCTTTATAGACAGACTTAGAATACCCTTATTCTTTCTCATATAAAAACTAATAAAATGTATAAATACTAATCTCTCTCTAATCAACTATCTATTTCTTTCAACCACACTTTCCAATCGTCCACAATAGAGGGGTGTTTAAAAAATCCGAATCCTAATGAAAAAACCTTCCCACTTGTATTAAAAACTTCAGCTTTTTGATAGTGACAATTCTACCATTACTCTCGTAGAAGACTAAATGCACAACTTTTATAATTATTCTCTTTCTTTTCTTTTGTGGAAAAGGAGGGTCCCCTGAATTTTGAGGTTGTCGTCGTCGCGACACGTCACCTCGTTTTGCCTGAAACGACCGTTTTGGGCAAAACGACCGTAGAAATTAGGTTTCTCTAGTAAACTCACTGGGTTTCTCTATAACCACTTTTCTTTTAATTATCCTTTTTTACATTTAATTTCTATACTTCTTTTCAATAATTTTTATTTTATAAATTAATTAACACCAACACTATAACCAAAATCGACCTGGTAATAAACTAATGTATCACAAATCAAACCAAGTGAGGTACCCAAAGACATTAAAAGTGGAAGGTCTTGGGTTCAAGTTCCACCTGTAATAAAAAATTAATGGAGGTCCAGGTTGAGTCATAGAGTTTTCTCACATATGGCGAGTTTCATCCTGATGGAAATTGAAGATGATCGGATGAGTGAGTTATGGTCACGTCAGTGATCCAAATTTGTCGTTAAAAAAATGTATCACGAATCAAATGAGAACTTGATCATAAATCATTCTAGCACAATCTAATCACGCAGGTAAAATACTTGATACTAATAATTTCAGTCTGTACTGAGTGAGAAATTATGTTTACTGCATATTTAGCATTGAAAAGATTTTTGTCATTACATGTAATTCACTTTCATATACTCTTGACTTACAACTGCAATAGCACTTTAAGCCAAATTATGTGGCAATAAGTTGTAAAGATGTGTAGTATTGCATCAGAGGTGCACTGATTTACAAATAACAAAAAAATAAGTCAAACTTTACATGATTTCAAAAACTTAGACCCATATCCAACATTTCTTTTAAGATTCCTTTATTAGCCTTTGATCAAACTTATGCTCGCAAAACAGCTCTTAGTTGTTCTTCAAACTATATATGTCGTTAAATAGCATCTACAATCAAAGTATAATGGTCTAAGGGCTATTTGAAAACGTCTTATCCAGTCCGGTAGCGTGTTTGTTTTCCTCCAAAATTTGTTTCTCAGTCCGAGAAAGCCGAAACACGTCTAAAATATGTCTAACTCAATCCGGAATGTTTTCTCATCTGACTCCGTCATTTATGAAAACAAACAACCCCTAAGTTGACCCAGGTGAGAAGTTGTGTTTCTTTCTCAAATTCCCATTCAAAAATCTTCAACCCAATGGTGACCCCCCACCCAATGCCCTCGCCATAGACGGTGTCGTCGGTCCACCTAACTTCCAATGAGGTGTATGAGGAGTATAACATAAAATCTAAGGGTTTATCGCGCGCTCCACGTACCTAATATGGTCGTTGCATACCACGTCGAAGAGCATATTCAATGAGTATCACGTATACATATGTAGTTGTTTGTAGGAAACACTCCGTTTTTAGGCTATGTTTGGAACATCCTATCTAATATCTAGTCAGTGTGTCGCATTAGATTATGAAAAACATCTAACAACGCACCCACTCCGTTTTTAGGCTATGTTTGGAACATCCTATCTAATATCTGATCAGTGTGTCGCGTTAGATTATGAAAAACATCTAAAAACGCACCAACTCAGCTACCACATTAAACATCTAAAAACGTATTTAGCCTGTGTCACGTTGGATTATGAAAAACATCTAAAACCGTATCCACTCAACCGTCACATTAAACATCTAAAAACGTATCTAGTCAGCTGTCGCATCGGATTTCATGAGCACATCTAAGTGATGCACCAAGTAAGTTCTTCCAACAATGATATTATCTCTCACACGCATTTTATCAAACACCTTACCTGCGTTTCTACCATGACTACAAAACGTTCCATTTCATCAAACATCACAACAATTCAACAAAAATAAACACAAATCTTCATCAACATTGTAATCTGCATGACAATAATCAACAAAAACAACAAACCTTCTCACTCTAAACCTGCGAAGAAGACTCAGATTCCAACGCTATTCCAAGCTCCTGCGTCGGCTGCTTCGGCGCATTCCTCTTCGGAACCGGAATCGCGAGAAACGTTTTCTTCTTACTTATCGGTTTACACTTTTCAAGCTGAACAATATCCCCAATCTGGAACTGATTTTCAGGATCGTGAGCTTGAAACTTCTTCTTCTTCCTGACTCTTCGCTTGTACTTCGGATGAGGCGCCAATCGCACGACTTCAACGTTCACGGTTTTATCGTTTGTGGTGCAGATTACGCGGCCTTGGAGGGACCTCATGGCGCGAATTGGAGGGAGGTAGGTTGGGCGGAGGTGGTGGGAGGCGGGGGCGGAGGGTTTGGTGGAGATGGCGGAGGTGCCATGGAGGAAAGGGGTGGAGAGATTGAGGGATTTGAATTGGGAAAGAGGGAGGTGGAGATGGAGGAGAGACATGGTTTCTGGATAAGAAATTGGGGAAGATGATGATGGTATTTAGGATTGGGTGTTTGTGTTCTGGTGGTACGCGCCTATTCTTGTTATGGTAGTCGTTTGATTAGGATCGTTACATGTAAGCACGCATTCCTAGATGCCGGTTGATCAAAGTTGTCAAAACTAGTATTCTTTTGAACGTCGAACCCATATTACTATCCCGGGGTTAACCCAATAATTGATGGGTACCCGTATATCATGGGCTTGCGGATTCTGGATATTCTGGATGACCGAGGCAATACCATTTGAGCCCATTTTAAGGAAAATTATATCTGAGAACGACTGTTGAAAAATATATTGAGTTTGAGGATCGAACTCGTGATCTTTTAGTCTCGGGTCTTCCCATCAATATTGCCATACCATCCAGCCAAATGACAGATGGTTCGTCAAACACATCTACTGTTTCCTTCGTAACATTGTACAAACAACTAACTCTTCTCCCTCCTCTACGCTCCACCAGAGCTGAAATTACGGGACCCTAATTTAAAAAAAAAAGAAACACTCGTATTAATATTAACAAAAAACGTGAACAAACTTAACTTATTTATTCATACGAACAACACTTAAACATAACAATGCAACGCCTAAACGACTGAACATAACAAATTAATAACACTTTAAACCTAAAACATTCAACTCCTTGCAGCTTTTGCAGCACAATAGCGGTTTGTATGCAAACGCATTGCACTCACTGAAACGCCTTTAAATAAAGAACCATATGTTTTACAACGTGGTTTTGTAGTATCATCCATCAACTCATAAAAACCGTAATCATTCCAACCGGGGTGGGTCTTAGTTGTGGCAACAACCCTCACTACCTGCGGTTGTTGTCGCTATAGGTAAACCACAATGTTTTCTTTGTTGTTCGTCAACGTGATCATTTTTAGCGTATTTGTAGTTTTTAGAGTGTTTAAAGATGATGGTGAAGTAGTGTAATAAGCATAAACACATCCACCATCTATTTATACTTGTTAGGCTATCCATAGTGGTCAAGCCCATTGTAAGCCCCTTTCAAGCCCCCTATGTGGTGTAGTGGTAAAACACATTTCAAGCCCCTCTTCATGCGTGAAATATTTCAAGCCCCTCACAAATTTTTGGCTTTTCATGCCCCACGGTGGTGGGCTAAGGGGCGTGAAATGGGCGCTAAAAGGACATTTCAAGCCTACTACGGATAACCTCGGGTTGAAAAGCGGTAAAAACGGTCATATTACCAATTTCAAACATTCAAAAATTTTAAAACGGTAGGAATAGGTTCCAAACCGGTTCTTCAAGGGTCGAGTACAAAATTAGAATTTTGAAATGATGTATGGATTTGATGGATTCGGTATATATCTACTAAAAGGTTCCATGCGATTTGATGGATTCGGTATATATCTACTAAAATTATTTCCTCCCTCCGCCTCCGCCTCCTCCCCCCGCCTCCTTTTTCTCCTTCTTCCTCCGCCTCCGTCCTTCCCTCCGCCCCTCACCCCCCCCTCCTCCACCCTCGCACCTGCCGCCGCCCACCCTCCTCTTCTCTCTCTGCCGCCGCCACCCTCCTTTCCTCTCTCTCCCCCAGCCTCTCCGCCGCTACCGCCCTCCACCCTCCGCCGCCTCATCCGCCCTCCTCCCCCCTCGCGGCCCCCTGCTTCCTCCCCCAACGGGCCGTCGGACCAGTTTGAACTGGTCCGCGAGCCCGCTGCTCCGCCGGCCTTTTCTGATCCGCCAGCTTGTGGTCCGCCGGTGGTATTCTGGTCCGCCGGCCTTTTCTGATCCGCCAGCTTGTGGTCCGCCGGTGGTATTCTGGTCCGCCGGTGGTATTCTGGTCCGCCAGTGGGTTCTGGTCCGCCCCTTCGGGTCCACCGGTGAGTTCTGGTCCGCTGGAAAGTGACCTGCCGGATTGTGGTCCGCCTGCTTTTGGTCCTCCGGCGGCCCTGCCCGGGCACGCCGTTTTCGGTCCGGCCCTGGTTCACCTTCTCCGACCTTCTCCGGCCTCCCTTCCCGCTCCCACCCGGGATGTAGATTTCTGCCTACTGTCTCCCGGCCTTGCCAACCTCCGGCTGGCATACCGGTGGGTGCGACTTTAGCACCTCGTTTGTTCGTGCCCTGCTCCTGCTCGGTTGCGGGGTCCCGGTTCCTTTTCCTTTCCTTTTTTTTTCTTCCTTTTCCTTTCCTTTTTTTTTCTTCCTTTTCCTTTCCTTTCCCTCTCCTTGCCTTTTTCCTTTCCCTTTCCCCTTCATGGGGTCCGTGTCGGCCCTTGGCTCGGGTGGTGTCCGCTGCCCTCTTCGCTCCCTTCACTGTTGCCCTGACGGGGATGTCGGAGCCAAGGGTTTCTCCCGCCTCGTCGCTCACCTCAAAACCCTTCACCTCTCTTCTGAGGATCGCCGGATTTCTGTGCGAGGGGCCTTGGCTTCTGACCTCGATTTGTTTCTGGCCTTCGACGGGGCCTTAAAATGCCATGGAGTGTGGTTGTGTGGGAGGTGCATGAGGATCCATGCCTTGAGCCGTGGGTGCCACCACCCAGACGGCATCGTCCGGTTCGTTACCCCGGATGGGGGTGAGGGTACCCATATCGTCGGGATCTCGACGCCCCAAACTCCTGCCGAGTTGGGCTCCCCCACGTCCTCCTTCCTGCTGGATGTGGCGCTCCTTGATCGTGTTTTCAGGGCCCGCTGCACTACCGTTAAGAGCATCCCGCACAGCTGTCGCATGGCTTTCTCCCAAGCCCTTAAAAATGTTCTCCTCGGGGTGGTGGCTCGGCCTGATTCTGTGGCTGCTTGGGTGCGCCTTCTTCTCCTCCCGCGGTGTACGCTGCAACTTTTTAAACCCCAGAGCCGGCAGGAATGCCGCTCTGGGAATCGGAAGGCTCTCCAGTGTCGCTCCATCTTAACTTCTTTATCCACCTGGGCTGGGGATGATGGGGTCGAGCAGCTGGTTGGTCGTCTCCTTGACCTTTCCGGGGAGGGGCGTGTGGCCGTTAAAGATAAAGGTGACCAGGCCGCCCCTAATGTCAGGAGGTGTCTCCGGAAGGTCGCGGATGGCCATTTCACGGCTGCTGTGAAGGTGCTATCCTCTTCTGGGGTCGCGCTGTTTAACGCTGAAACTTTTCACGCTTTGGTGGCCAAGCACCCGTCTCGTCCGGGCCCATCCTTGCCTAATGACCCTTTTGCTGAGCCCGCGCTGGTTGTTACCGCTGAGGGGGTCCTCGACGGCATTAAATCGTTTCCTAAAGGGACTTCTTGTGGTAGGGATGGGTTGAGAGCTCAGCATTTTCTGGACAGTCTCTGCGGGGAAGGGTCTGCCACTGCCAACGACCTTTTGGGTGCTATGGCTTCTGTCGTTAACTTGTGGTTGGGGGGGAGGTGCCCGGTCAGCCTTGCGGAGTTCGTTGCCTCGGCCCCCCTCACCCCGCTTTTAAAGCCTGACAATGGTATTCGGCCTATTGCGGTGGGCACTATATGGCGCCGTCTGGTTTCGAAAATCGCTATGAGAGGGGTTGCTAAGGACATGACCCAATATCTCCATGACTTCCAGTTTGGGGTTGGTGTCCCCAGTGGGGCGAGGCTGTCCTGCATAGCGTCAACCGTCTCCTAGAGGCCCGGCATACCGATGGGTCCTTTGCCATGCTCACCGTCGATTTCTCTAACGCCTTTAACCTTGTCGACCGTTCGTCCTTACTCCGCGAGGTTCGGTTGAGGTGCCCGGCTATCTCGCCTTGGGTGGACTTCATATACGGGCAGCCGGCCCGGTTGTACGTGGGGGATGATCATATTTGGGCCACCACGGGGGTTCAGCAGGGTGACCCGTTGGGCCCACTCCTGTTTGCCCTTGTTCTTCACCCCCTTGTCCACCACATCCGGGACTCTTGCCGCCTCCTTCTGCATGCTTGGTATCTCGATGATGGCACGATCATTGGGGATGTTGAAGAGGTCTCCAGGGCTCTCGAAATCATCAAAGTTTTGGGTCCTCCGCTCGGGCTGGACCTTAATATTAAGAAGACCGAACTTTTCTGGCCAAGTTGTGATGGTAGGAAGGCTCTTCCGGGGCTTTTCCCTGTTGGCATCAGCAGGCCGACCTTAGGGGTGAAACTCTTAGGTGGAGCGGTCAACAACGATGGGGGATTTATTCAAGGTTTGGCCTTGAGGAGGGCCAATACTGCTGCTGATCTTATGCGCCTCCTCCCCAAACTGGGTGATCCTCAATGTGCCCTCCTCCTGCTCCGTTCGTGTATGGGTATCGCCAAACTTTCATTTGGCCTCAGAACCTGCCCTCCTTCTCATGTGGCTCAGGCAGCAACGGCCTTTGACAACAACCTACGCGCAGCTATTGAAGATATTGTCGTTTGTGGTGGGCCTTTCTTTGGGGACCTCCAATGGCGGGTTGCCTCCTTACCCATCAAGATGGGGGGGCTTGGGGTCTACTCGGCTGTTGAGGTCTCCTCCTACGCTTTCGTGGCCTCGAGGGTCCAGTCTTGGGAGCTCCAGGACCATATCCTTCGGGAGTGTGGGGGGTGCCCTATGGACTCGGCTTTCACGGGCGCGTTGGCTGACCTCCGTGGCCTTATTCCGGGCTTTGATCTTAGCGGTTTCTCTAACAAGGACACCGCCCCACCCAAAGCCCAACATGTTTTGGCGAATGTCCTGTTTGGTAAAGCCGTGGGAGACATGGAAGCTGAGTTCGGGATGTCAGCCAGGGACAAAGCGGTATGGGAATGCCTCCGCCAACCACATGCTCAAGATTTCCTCCTCGCACTCCCTATTGATGGGTTGGGGCAGCACATGTCGCCAGTCGAATATCGGGCGGTTCTTAAATATCGTCTTATGATCCCCTTGTACCCGAGGGATGAGAGATGTCCAGTATGCAGCAAGGCGTGTTTGGATGCTTATGGGGAGCACGCGGTCCATTGCAAAGAGCTGCCCGGTTTCAAATACCGGCATGATCTGGTCCGGGACGTCCTTTTTGACATTTTCAGAAGAGCCGGGATATCTGCAAAGAAGGGAGCCCCGGTCAATTTTTTGTCTGACCCAGCGGATGGGCGTTCCTCCCTTCGACCAGCGGACGTCCTTGTCTTTGGGTGGAAGCACGGGAAGCATGCCTGTGTCGACCTCACTGGGGTCTCCCCTCTCGTGGGGTTCAAGGGCTCTGGTTTCCGGGCAGGCCAGGCTGCCACGAATGCTGCTGCTGGGAAAGTGCGCAAACATGAGGAAGTGTGTCTGGCGAATCAACATGTGTTCGTGCCTTTTGCGTTTGACACTTTCGGTTACCTTGCCCCGGAAGCTGTGGATACTTTGACCCGCGTCCAGAAGGTCATGAACGGGAATGTGACGACTCCTAGGGGTTTGAATGTGGTTTTCACTCGGTTAGGCTTTGCTATTCAGAAGGGGTTGGCGGCGCAGCTTGTTGCCCGCCTCTCTTGTATTGCATGTTGAGTTGTAACCGTTGTTTGTTTAATGGAAATTGATATTCATTAATTCCCAAAAAAAAAAAAAATTGGGATGTTCACAAAAACCAATGTTTTGAATTATCCAAAACGGTTCCAGTGAGTTTTTGGTTTAATTCGATGAATTTGCATGCAACACACAAAAGGATACCTGTTCGATTCTTAACGGTACGATTATTTAAAAAAAAAAGTTAAATTTGATTCTTGTACGTATACTACATTTTATCCATTCAAATATTTCATTATACCGATCAAATAGTTTATTCTGAAAGTGTTTACACGACTAGTAGTATAATCTAGACAATTTTCGATTTTGTCTACGGTTTCGGTTCAAATTCTAACAGAAGCTTCATATTATCGATTAAATCTTAAGGAATGAAATAAAGAAGGTGATGAGCATATGATATGATGGTGGCAGCAAAACATAAAAAGAAAAGCCATCCCTGATTTTCAATATAGATTATGTGTGGGAATGTGCGATTCATCAACAAAGAATGTAAGAGAAAACAATCTTTGTATAAACAGGTTAGCTTCGTCTAAAGTTGTGGTTGAGATTCGTCTATGTGGTTGTTTGATTGGGTCTGAACCAGCTCTGAATCTGATTGAATTAGAGGAAAGATTAGTTAGAGATATTTGATTGACAGTCTGAATGGGCGAAAGTCTGAATCATACGTGTTCTTTACCATGTTGTTTCAGTTGTTTAAATTATAACTTTTGATTCTTGAATTAAAGAATCATGTCTATAGCTTCTCAGCTATGATTAGATATATGACTACATCTTTCTAACTTGGTTTTTATTGTCAACTTCTATCTTCATCCCTTCATCTTATGTTTTTTTTTTTTAATTTGATATTGTTTCGAATAACCTTCTAAACTTAAAACTCTTATTTTTAAATAACCTTAAAACTCTTATTTTTAAATAACACAAATTTCATATAAAATTTATAAATGAAACAATGTTTTACTCTATTACACCTTTAGCCTCATACCTTAGAATTTTTGTAAAGAGGAACCGACTCAACATGTATAAAATTTTCAAATGAAATAAATTGGAATATTACACTTTTGAGCGAAAAAACGGAGGGGGTGGGGGGAGGGACCGGGGCCCTTAGAACCTTCGCCCTCAGTATTGCCGATTTCAACTTCCGTATGACTCGACAGACGTTTTGTATTTATTCTAGGGATTTATTAAAATTACGCAAATGCCCCTCACATGAGTGGCACGTGATAGGTGATTAACAGAGAGGAAGTAATCAGTAATCACCTTCTGGTTCATTGCGAGAAAGTGAGTAATCTATGGAATGTGGTTTTCGAGCGTTATAAGGTAGCCAAGGAGCTGATTTTTATTGTTAGAGACATCTTCAATATACAAGATTCTTGGTCTTACTCAATGAATCATAAGAAGCTGTTACACGTGATCTTTCTCACAATCTTTTGGGAGAGATTAAACTTCTTGTTTTTTGTTGGATCATTAATCGTTGTATTAAATTAGCCACGGATTGCATGCTTTTTGGGACTGGTTATACTGGACCTACTCACTATTTCGAGTCTGTACCTTATTGTGAGTGAACCTGGAAGCGCCCCCATTTACAACATCGGGCAGGAATCTCATGATAAAATTTGCTTGTGATAAAAAAGAAATAAAGAAAAGCAGAACTTTTAACCGCTAAACTCTTAACGGTTCACAAAACTAATTTAAGCCGCTAGAAGCCTAGAACACTATTCCGTCCTACATGAAGAAGAGATAGGCTTATCCAACTTCAGCCAATCATAGAGACGAATGAAATCTCTCTCTCCCGACAATCACAATATCCACGTGGCATCCTCTGATCCATGCAACAAGATCACAATGACCCCACCACACCATCCTCTGTTTCTCCTTCTTCTCCATTCCATATACTCTCAATCTGTCAATCCGACTCACAACAACAATAATCTAATCAAGTACTACCACAAGCTGTTAAGGTTCTCGTTTTTCAGGGATCAATGGCGTCTCTTGCAACCTTCGCGCCCACCACCACCACCATCAAGGGCCTCGGCGGCAGTTCACTCGCCGGAACCAAGCTTAACCTCAGGCCTTCTCGTCACAGTCTGAAACCCACCTCTTTCAGGTACTCGAAACCCTAATTATCCTTCCTTAATTTCAGATCGGGATCAATCGCTAAAATTGAAAATATTTTGGTTTGTTTTTGGGTAATTGTGAATGCGTAGAGCTGGAGCCGTGGTGGCGAAATACGGTGACAAAAGTGTATACTTTGATTTGGAAGATTTGGGCAACACCACCGGTGAGTGGGATGTCTATGGTTCTGATGCCCCTTCACCTTACAACCCCCTCCAGGTATTCGACCTTTTGCCTCACTGAATTTACTCAAAATTGTGCACTTTTGAATCTATTTTTTTTTTCATGATAACCATGATAATTAATAGTCATAGTTAAAATAGTTAGAGATGTAAAATAACCTGTTTCAACCCGACCCGAACCCTAAATTAGTTTTAGTTCAACCCCAATTCAACCAACTTGGCCCGTAGGGTTGAGATCGGTTCCTAACCGTATACCCCTAAAATCAGTTCAATCAGTTCCAAGGAGAAGTGTTTGCATGAATCGGTTTGGATTAGTTTTTGGCTCAAACTGAATCTATCTGGAATCGGTTTGTCGTTTCACGGTTTATGGTTTTCGGTTTAGATTCGGTTTTTTCATAGCTAAAACTGAAACCGATCCGAAATTTCGGTTTTTAGAAAGGTTAAACCCAAAACCATCGGTTTCTACGGTTTGTTTTTTTGGTTTCGGGTCTTTTTTGTTTTTTTTCATGCACACCCCTGATTTAACCTGAACCAAACCGATTTAAACCCAGGTTCAAACCCGATTCAACTCGATAATTCCTTCGACAAAAGTTGATTTCAACCGGTTCCAAGAAGGCCGGTTTTGACTTTTATTGACCACATCCTACCGGTTTCAACTGGACTGGGTTTGGGCCAAAAACCGGTCTGTACATGTCTACTTTAAAAGTTGTAAACCCTTTTGATGATGTACATTTTGAACAATTTGATTGCAGAGCAAGTTTTTCGAGACATTTGCTGCACCTTTTACCAAGAGAGGATTGCTACTCAAGTTTCTGATACTTGGAGGTGGTTCCACCCTTGCTTACTTCAGCTCGACCGCCACAGGAGACGTGTTACCCATCGTGAAGGGCCCACAACAGAAACCGAAGCTTGGTCCACGTGGCAAGATCTAATTTGATCAACCACCAACAAACAATTTAGTATGTGTTAAATGTCATCATATCTTTGCCACAACTTGTAAGTATGTTTGGTTACCAAATCCTCTTTCGGTTTTCAAATATGGATAATGGATGCTACTTGATTCAACTGTTTGATGTGTAGAATCAAGTAAGAATTTGTGTTTAGTTTACTACAAAATTTCTAAATTTAAGATAACCTATCACGTAAAAATCTGAATTTATCTAATGCTTGTATCTTGAATGTATCTTTAGAGTCGTCCTCTTCAAACTCTCTGAAGATGGATTGCGTGTAAGAGCGTCTGCATGTCATGCATCTAGACGCGATAACACTTTATGTTTCGTGTGTTCTTGAATGGCTCTTGAGAATAGGATGTCAAATGGAGAGGTTTGGTGTTATTTCAAACGGGTTAAATACTTAGGGGACGTTTAGTTGTGGAAAACATTTTCTAGTTTTTCATTTCTAGTTTTCTATAAATGAAATGAGTTTTTCATCTCTAGAAAACACATGAAAATATTTGAAAACGCGTTCAAATTTGAAAGATGGAATCTTTATTTTCAAAATTAGAAAACTAGAAAACATGTTCAAATCAACTGTTTTTTATTTGTTTTCTATCTCTACATTTCATTAGATTTCCTTACATATGACAAATTAAAGAACAAAAATATTAAAATAAAACACATAAAGTAAGACAATACATATATAAAAGATTTGAAATAATAAGTATTTCTTAACGGATGAGAGGTCGAGCGGCTGTGCGTATAAACCCTAGAAAACGAACGCCCCTTTTCTTTTGTATATATTTGGAAAACGAAATAGAAATCAGAAAACAGTAAAAAAGGTGTTTTCCATTTTTAGTTAACATTCAGAAAACACTATTTTCTGTTTTCCTGGAAAACGTTTTCTAAAAAATACAATTGAACGCGTTTTCTGTTTTCCTTGTTTTCTTGGAAAAAGGAAATGAAAAACATCTCATGTTTTCCACAACTAAACGCGCCCTAACTTTTTTAAAAAATGGGAGCTAGTCAAATAGGACCAAATTCAGAGTTCAATGCGTACAACCCTGTTAGATCCTTCTATTCTAAAGGTTTAGTTAATGCCAACATGACTAATGCGTTATTTATTTACAATATCTTAAGGTCGTAACGAAGTAACATAACTAATGCGTTATTTATTTACAATTTCTTTTAAATAATTGGATAAAAGTGGGCGTACCCCAGTCATCCGTGCATCTTATTACCTCTACAAATTACACTCGAAAGTTTCACCATGAAATTTCTTGGAAGAATCGAGTGTTTTTGAAGCCACAAGTCCACAACCATTTCCTTGTGGTGTGGGGAACCTTTCCCTCTTTTCATTGCTTCCTGCTTTGTTGTCATTTTGAAATTTTCTCTTTTAACGGCAAACTAATATTTACATCAAATTATAACGTTATCTGTGTTTGAACCCAGGACCTACACTTAAGAAGACAAAGCCTCTGGTGGGCTACTCCCATATTTCATTTTTAAATGTATAAGTATATTCCAGCTTATTTTTTAGTTTACAAAACATAAAGCTTATTTTTTTTCTATACTTACTCTATCAACTACAACTAGTTTCCTATTATTACAATACCCATTATACACATTCAAAAAGAAAAAAAAGGTTCCAACTTTACGTCCTCTTCCCACATCACCAAGTCAAAATTGGCATTCAAATATGTTTTCTCTTCTTCTTCTTCTTTTGTTTTCTTCGCCATTTCCATTATAAACCTAAAACAATACTTGCCGTTCCAAAAGATAAGTTATTTTATTTCAAACGTCGGCATATGATATGAAGAACGAATACTCTATATATAATTACTAATCAGCTTTGGAATATAATTCCTCGCTGGCTCGCTCCCATTGACCTCGATCATGGAAACCATCGATGTACTCCTCACAACTCCGACTAACGATTACCTCCAACAGCAACTCAAATCGAAATTCAATCTCCTCCGCCTGTGGGATTTCCCTCACAAAGATGAATTCTTCAAGGAGCACTCGGGCTCGATCCGCGCGGTCGTCACGAATCCCATGTTCGGCACCGACCGAGAGTTCTTCGATTCAGTGCCGAACGTGGAGATCGTGTCGACTTTCAGCGTCGGAGTGAACCATGTGGATTTGGGGTGGTGTAAGGAGAGAGGGATTCGGGTTTCGAATACGCCCGACGTGTTGACCGATGACGTGGCGGATACGGCCATCGGGTTGATATTGACGACGTTGAGAGGGATTTGTGAGAGCGATCGGTTTGTTAGAGGGGGGTTGTGGAAGAAAGGTGGTGAATTCAAAGTGACTACTAAGGTTAGATTTCTTTATCGGCTTGAATTTGGTAATCAATTAAGTGTTTTATCTGATATGATTTTGATTCGGTAACTATTTTTTGCTGACAAAAGTAATGATAAGTGATGATGTTATGCCCACTCGGTTTGATTTTGTTAATCTGTTCACTGGTCGGTTATTTTCGATGTTTTGTTTGGTTAGTTATTTCAGTTTGGTTATTTGGTTTTTTTTTTTAACGGTAAATTTATATCACTAACGGGGTATCTACCTGATCATCTCCAATCCCCATCAGGAGGAAACTCACCATAGGTAAGAAAATCCTTGACCAGCCTGTAACCCTTATTTATTTATTTTTTGTTACAAATGGGACTTGAACCCAAGACCTCCCCATTATAATGTCTTGGATACCTCTCCCTAACCAATTGAGCTAGAGATCATTGGTGGTCATGTGGGGTTAATTTGGTTCCGATTCGATTCGGTTAACGGTTCACGTCTAATTATAAACAAATATTTTAGGAGGGTGCATCAGTGCATTTACCTTTGAAAAATAAAAAAATGTTATATTTTTCACATACAACTCCTCTTTACCTAATGAATTATTATTTATGTGTGTCAAAAAAGAAAAGAACTAAAACCAACTTCTGTGACGACTAACGACGTGTAGATCTCCCGAAGGCGCACTCCCTCAATGATTTCACGTCCAACGTGCACCTCCATGTAAGCTACGAGTAGGCCTGTAAACGAACCGAACGAACACGAACATGGGCATGTTCGTGTTCGTTCATTTAACTTTAAGCGAACATTAACATTAGTCGAACAAAATTTTTCTTGTTCGTGTTCGTTCATTAAGGAAAAATAGACATATTCGTGTTCGTTTATGTTCGTTCGTTAAGAACTAAACGAACAGTTTATGAATATAAACGAACATAATTTTAAATGAACACAAATTGAAACGAACATAAACAAACACGTCTTGTTTTCAACAATGTCAATAATCAATCTAAATGAATGATTCAAATGTTCATAATTCATTCCAAAATCTATAAAAGCTCATCCTACAATCTTAATTTAAGTATTTTAATAATAATATTATTTAAACTGTTAAATTAATAAAACTAAATGAACGTAAATAAACATAACCGAACATAATCAAACACAAATGAACACACATACACGAACATAAATAAACGAACGAGACATTTGTTCATTTTCGTTCATTTAATTAAATGAACATAAAATTATGTTCGTGTTCGTTCTTTTATTATATAAACGAACATAAACGAACTTTCCGCCGAACAGTTCACGAGCTGTTCACTGAACGTTCAGTTCGTTTAAAGACCTAACTACGAGATCTCTCATGAGGAGAGAGTTGGAGATAGTCTAAGTTCTTTTTCTTAGTTGGTCACTTGGTCTTCATTGGTGGCCAGATGAAGAAAATGATAACTAAAAAGTGCTTTTAGATAGGTCTTTATCACATAAACATGTTTAGCGTTGACATGAGTCCACGACTCATTTTCTAGTAAAATTTAATTCATATCATAACATAAAAAAAACATGTTACAACAAATATATAAAAAAAGAATTTAAAAATTAGATATCTTTGTTCTCGAACAATAAACGGACACAAGTCGAAACGTTTCTTGCCTTTATCTACGTTACTTGAAGTTCTAACAACGAACTTTTATTCTTGTAAATCGAAAAAAAAAAATCTTCCTTCTATATGCTCATAACCTCCTTATATGCTTTAAATTGTGTTTCAGAGTATAGACGCGGAATTGAGTTTAGCATTACTGATATGAAAGAGACGGCCTTCCCATCGGCCCACTCAAAATCACACGTCCCAAAAACCCCAACTTCACTCTTAGGCTATAGCCTATAGGTAGTCACACCATATTCAGGGGCGGACCTATGTTAGGTCCAGGGGTAGCCCGTGCTACCCCTTAAACTCGTACGGCAAGTAGAAAAAATATTGATTTTTTGGTTTTTATATATATGTGCACCCCTTAAGAAACTATGTATATTTGTTTTCCAGAAATGTTAATAACGAAACTGCTAGATCAGCTGGTCCGAGTCATATGGTCGCATTGACACCACCCTTGTTCGATCCTTGTAATAAGCATTTCTTTTTAGATAATCATTTGTTTTCACATTAAAGGCCAAACAGACACTACATGTTGGTCAATTCCTTCGTATGGGTCTGCGTATGCGAATGAATTAAAGGAATTTTTGCAGCAAGTCGGCTACAGCAAAAGCTTATAAATATGCGAATGAACTAAAGGTGTTTATGTGAATTTTCTTAAATTATAATTATTAGTTTCTTAATTTTTTAAATTAATCTTATGTTAACTATGGAGATATTTTATAGGTAAATTTTCAGCAAAATAAAATTTTAATGCATTTTTCATTAAACAATCATAGGTCGACTTGAGCCAGGGGGCTCTACCCCTTGAACCCTGCTAGGGGTTGCTGCCCCTCTTAGACCCCTCTCTTTCGGGGGCCTACGCCTGAAACCCCCCCCCCCCCCCCCCCAAATTTTTTGTGTGTGCTACCCCTTAAAAAAAGTTCTAGTTTCGCCCCTAACCATATTGACTTCCCTTATGAGGATAACGTTCATATAACACCGTCTCTGGAAGTCATGGGCGCGTGATGAGATGAACAATCCGTGTGACATCTTACGTAACACCATAATTTCGTATCACATAACCTTAAAACGCAACCTACGAAAAAACATCTGTGAAAATTAAATAAAACATTATAAAAGAATAATAATAATAATATTTAGCTAAGCTGTTACAATATCTCTCCATCTGTGTGGACTTTAAGTCATCACTCATCAGTCATCAGTCCCTTGCCATTGAAGCCACACAGCCACGATCATGGAAGCCATCGGCGTTCTGATGACCTTCCCGATGTCTTCTTACCTCGAACAAGAACTCGATAAGCGATTCAACCTCTTCCGCATGTGGAACTTCCCCCAAAAAACCGACTTCCTCAAGGAGAATTCCGGCTCCATCCGAGCCGTCGTCGGAAACGCCAACGTCGGCGCCGATTGCGAACTGATCGACTCGTTGCCGCATCTAGAAATCGTATCGAGTTTCAGCGTGGGGCTAGATAAGGTGGATTTGGGGCGGTGTAAGGAGAAAGGAATTAGGGTTACGAATACGCCTGATGTGTTGACCGAAGATGTTGCTGATTTGGCAATCGGATTGATTTTAGCGACGCTGAGAGGGATTTGTGAGTGCGATCGGTACGTTAGGAGCGGATTGTGGAAGAAAGGTGACTTCAAGCTGACTACTAAGGTTCGATTTCCTATCAATCGATCATATTTTGTTACTGATTCAGATTCGGATTCCGTTTTACACAATTATTCGTTGTGATTTGCCGTAGAATCATGTTAATTTCACCTGCTTTGATATAATTACTTCTAATCTGTTCACATTGAAGTTGATAATGCTGAATTAATTTAGTTATTAGGCACAGAAAGGTTAAGACTAGCCAGATTTGAGAATTGCTAATTTTTCAGGACATTTTAGGGTTCATCTAAAGTTAGCATAGACAAACAATCGCTGTCCGATTTCTAAATTTAGAAATTGATTGATATAAAATTGATCAAAGTTGCTTAGAAGATTTATTAGCCTGTCTTACCAACCATTCAAAAAAATAAAATTAGCATGTCATTTTTATTTCAAACGTGTCACTTCATCTGTCACGTTATTTGGTTATTCGCACTCGTTTTTTAAACACACCTAAAATAATAACTAAAAAACATATACATATATATTGAATGTGAGAGAAGGAGGGCTCAACCGGCCATTTGTGGCTCGTCCAAAAATTCAGACGAGTCACCAGCTCGCCTCCCTTCCATCACCATGTTCGTGTTTTGAACTTCCACGTTGGCCGTTCATTGTGTTCGGCACCTCTGTGTTCGAGGTGCTTTTAGGAGTGCTGAGAGCCTTTGCGGGGGTGGCATAGTGATAAGCGCTTGAATCCTCTAGTAGATGTCTCAGATTTGAGTCTAGCTTACACGGGTTTTCTACCATTAATCACCAATCTACGTTTTACCTAATCTCGTTGGTTAGCAGGGGTCAGTGAATAGTGACTGTGTGGCTTTCTATTTAGTTAAGACTAAAGATAATGAAGGGCTTGCATCAGACTATGTCATTTTAGTCTGTGATTATTTACTGAGCTCTTTCTTTCCCTTTCTCTTCTGATTTATGCGTGTGTATTATAACTGTAGTGCTTTTGATACGCTACAAGATTACATATGCCACTACAACCATAGGTTTAGCGATGGAGATGTAGATGAGCCGAGCTCTTTAAGCTTGAGCTAAACTTGTCAGTAGTTATTTTAGCTCGAACTCGTCTCATCTATTATTTAATATTTAGTTAATTTTTTTATTTATATGCATATGTAATAAATTATATTATGAATATGTATATATACATATATATATTAATTATAATTGTATAAATATAACATAGTATATATTATTTAGTTGTTCTTTTCATAATTAAATTTTTATATATAACAATATCCATTATGTGTGTGTATATATATATATATTTATATTCAATAAGAATTATTATGTATATACATAATAGGCTCGATTAGGCTCATGAGCCTATTCAAAACTTGGTATATGAAGCCCGGGCTTGTGCTCTAGCTCGTTTACTAAATGAGCTTTAGGCTTGAGCATGTTTAAAATTGACTCAATTTGAGCTTTTACTAGGCCAATCTTGATCTTGAGTAGCTCACGAGCAACTCAGCTCGTTTACATCTCTACTCAGCTCGTTTACATCTCTACTGCCCAATCTATGTTCATATGCACCCCTGGTCAAAAATAATTATCCATCATTTTATTTTAGTTGTCACAATAGTTGTCCACTTCCAAGAGCAGACATGTTTAATTTTCCAAGTTTCTCATTTTACTCTTTATTAGTAATTACACTCGTCACAAACTGCATTAATTGTACATTTTGTTAAGCAGAAACAAGGCAAACCCCGGGCATGAAACAGTGTGGTCCTGGGGTGTCGGGTCACTTTGGCATGATATTCAGATTGCCTATAGATCTTCCATTTACTTTGGGCTGATGTTCTTCATAATGTTTGCAGTTCAGTGGCAAAAAAGTTGGAATCATAGGTCTGGGAAGAATCGGGACCGCCATTGCTAAAAGAGCAGAAGCATTTAACTGTCCCATAAGCTACTATTCGAGATCAGAGAAACCCGACTCAAAATACAAATACTTTCCTAGTGTCGTTGAATTAGCTTCCGACTGCGATATCCTGATCGTGGCATGCCCGCTAACAGAAGCAACACGTCACATAATAAACCGTGAAGTCATCAACGCACTTGGTCCCAAGGGCTACCTAATTAACATCGGGCGGGGCCCTCATGTAGATGAACCAGAATTGGTGTCTGCTCTTGTTGAAGGCCGGCTAGCCGGTGCGGGTCTTGATGTATTCGAGCATGAACCGCATGTGCCCGAGGAGCTGTTTCGTCTTGATAACGTGGTCCTATTGCCACATGTCGGAAGTGGGACCGTGGAGACCCGAAACGCGATGGCTGATCTTGTTGTTGGGAACCTAGAAGCTCATTTTAGCAAGAAGCCACTGTTAACTCCGGTGGTTTAAATATGATTATGATGACAATTACATAAATAAGATGTGAACGATTTGATGACTCCTGTGCTTGTTTTCATGTCAGGTTTAATTTCTTCATTAGACTCCAGAAAATTTAATAAATATAAATGATTACTTTTTTAACTATGAGAATTGTTATTGAGAAACACTTAGCTTATGTGTAGTCATAGAGTTTCAAAGGGGTTTATGACAATCATGTAATTAAAGTGTGTAGTCATAACGTCTTTTTATAAAGCCCCTCTCATCATAATTTATTTAGAAAAAAAATTATTTTAATCATCCCCTCCAATTAATTTTTTTTTTAAAAAGGTGAGGAAGACGTGATAAAAATAACGTTGTTGAGTGTTTTGGACCCTTGTATAAACCAATGAAAATGGTTGTGTATGTTAGACGTGATGAAAAATGATGAAGGGTTTTTGTTGCTCTGTCCGTAGGCAAGGGCAAACCCTTCATCATTTTTTTTATATTCCACTCTCACACACACATTATTAAATAGTATAATTTTGGGTGTTTGTAAGAAAGGTTACGTTTGGGTAAAAAACTATATATGAGAATGGCGTGAAACAACTGATATTGACGATAACTAGGACTGTTTGGGGAGGTCCTCAGCGTTGCAAGTGGTCTAAGTATATGATCAAATTCAAGTTAGAATTGGAGGAATTTAATATAGTTTTGCGTAATGGGTTTTTTTGATATGACAAGTTCTAATCACCTAAATATATGTGGAATCAACTCCAATGAATAGTGTCACGTTTTAATTGGGAATGTGCAAGACTATTTATAGTGGTAAAGCCACTTTATTGGGTAAATTGAGATACGTGACGGTTTAATCAGCAAGGGGCTTTATACTTTTAGATAAATTGTGATACGTGGCAGTTCAATCAGCAAGGAGCTTTATAGTTTTAAGATGTGTAGTGGATAGAGTCTTCTATTTTTAAAAAAATTACTAAAAAAGATTGGACCAATAAGAACCAAGACTTCCAGATTAGGACTAATCACAAAAGGGGGGAGAGGCGCCATCCACATAACGCTGGAAGTAAATTTTTGCCCCATAGCACCCCCGATGGTGGTGTTGAGGCGTTATGGGGGCGCCATATGATCCTTATCACGCTCACTACGGGCAGCCTGATAATCTTTATTTATTTATTTAAATGTTTTTAAACATTTTCTTTATTTTAGTTTTTGTTTCACAACATTGTTTTTAGGTGTCCGATCGTGTATTGTTTTTAAAATTATTCTATTGGTTTTAAGTTAGCCTTTAGGTATCAAATTCAAAACAAGAACTTATTAAGTTAAAATTTTAAATTCGGGTTTGCGAGTTAACCTGATTAAGACATTTAAAGCCTATTACAGCTAGCGCTAATTGCCTTATTCGGGTTCAGGTTGGGTCACGTTAATTGAGTTCATATATTCGACACCCTTGGTTATGATATATTTATTTATATTTATTGTTGAACATATAAAATTGTCAATTAGTGAGTTAAAAAAATAAACTTGGTTTAATAAAAATATATATAAACCACTACAAAATAATAATGAGAAAAATAAATAAATAATTCCTTGCTAGTTAATTAAACCCTATAAATTAACACCTAAATGATTTCTACAGATTTTAGCAATCTTCCATCTTTTTTATTTTCGATTTGTTTCCTTTCTTACAGATTTCAAACCCTATAAATTAACACCTAATGCATGCTTCTCAATACATTACCTAACTTTTATGCTATTCGTTGTTAACATACGTACGAATCCGATCGATGATCATGTTTTCTCCGGCGACTCCCCCTGCTTCTCCGTCAACCACACCCACGAGGCTTTCTTTCCCTTTCGGTCTTTAACTTTTGCAAAAAAAAAAAAAAAAAAAAAAAAACAAGAAGAACAAGTACTACTATTATTAATGCTACTACAACTCCACCCCCTCCAGTAAAGAAAAGAAAACTATCACCACTTTAATTTTGGTTAAAATATGAGCATGTCTTGTTTAGTTTAGTTTTTTGTCATGTTAATTTCAATTTTATTTCTCTATTTTTATATTTTTGGAGATCAATCTCTTCTTGAATCGGGTGTTTTTCAATAAAAGTATTAGGCTAGTTTCATCTTGATTTTCCGGTAACTAAGCTTCTAATTTAACGTCATTGCATAGTCTTTTTGTGTTTTGGTTGTCTTTAACCGCGTTTTAGCAATGCAACTCTTTGTTATGTCATATTATCCTCATGCCTACACACGGATAGTAAAATCTAGTTTGCTAACGATATCTTATAAATGGTGTTTGAATCCAAATATTGCCCAAAAACAAACATGCTTATTGGTTTCATAAGTTGTTGTCGTTTGCAATCTGCATTTCGAAGAACTAAAACGTAGTAATTTCCAGATTCAAAACTATAACTTATTAAGTCATAGAATTTAAATTTAAATTTAAATTCGGGTTCGTTGAGTTATCCTGATTAAGACATTTAAACCCTGTTAAATCTAGCCCTAATTGTCTTATTCGGGTTCAGGTTAGGTCATGTTAATTGAGTTCGGATATTTTCTACACCTCTAGTTAAAAGTCCACCTCCATCGCGGAGGCACATCGGTGCCCTTGGCCTTGCTGGACCACGCACGTCAGGCGTGTGGCGTTGGTCCAGCTACTCATCACCACCCATGCACGTCCCGGCGTGCGGCACTAGTAGGCCCCACTATTTTTTTTTTCTAACGGCTAGTTTTATTTTTAAATAAATATATTAAAAAAATTAATAATAAATTAAATAAATCAAATAAAATTAAAAATATATATAATAGAATATTATTTTAAAAACGAATAGTTTTTTTTGTCTTTTTCATAACGCCTAGTTTTTTTAACTACCCTATAAATACACCAACTATTCTCATTCATTTTCACTCCTTAAAACTCATCTCTTTCATTTTCTTTGATTCTAACCCATCCAATTCAAAAATGAGCTCTGGTGATTCACACATTGCGGAAAAACATTTTTCAACGCTTACGATTGCGACGGGTAAAACCAAAGGAAATTTTAATAACTTATAAACCAAAGGAAAAGTACGATGTTATCCAGTTTCCACCATCGAACGACAAAGGTCCGCGATGCCCGTCAAATTAGCAAAACCCTCATCATCAATCAAAGAGTGATAATATGTTTCAAGTTGACCTTTAAGATACACCCTTTCCGAATCATCAAAATCCATTTTGTACAACTCACTTAGCTTCACCAACTTTGATTTGTCAAACCTAGAAAATGAATTACAAGGACTCAAAGCCGCCATGTATTCTAGCAAATCGATACTCACTTCACTAAAACGCTCCCCGAATTCTTGAATTTGCATATCCATAACCGTGTTGTAAATATCAACTTCAAAGTGATGTTGATTAGTAACATTGGTCCTACGGTTTCTTGGAGTAACATAAATTTCGGACATTTTCACAATTTCGATGTTATGTTGATGACAAAAAGAAAATACCTTCTCCAACAATGTAGGAAACCCCTTTTCTCTTAAAGATTTCAATGTTTTCATTGTCACTTTCACCAACTTTGGTGCCTCCAAAATATCTTGATCATCACTTTAAAGTTTCTTTGACAAAGTATCCGTTTGGCCAAAAATCTCCAACATCAAGTGTAAGAAAACACAAAATCCATTTTTTTTTAAATATGATAAAATACCATATGCTTGATTTTGGTTATGTAAAGTAGATCCATCCTCTTCAACTTTTTTAAGAACCTTGACAACATAGGGAAACAACTTTTTCAAACTTGTTATTGTTCTAAAATGCGAGCCCCATCTTGTTTCTCCAGCTCGAACAAGAGAAGTCTCTTGATTTAACCCTCTCCCGGTCTCAATTTCACCCCTACCTATTTCTTCTTCAACTCTTTCCTTGTAACCCTTTCTTCAACCCACGGAGATATCAATTTTTCATTCTTGGGAGCTTTTTCTAATGTAACATTATAAATGCTCTCATTATGTTCCCGAAGGAAAGATCGCGTGTGCTGATAAGGCCGTGAATGAGCGAGGTGGCTAGAGCCTTAGACGGAGACCTGCCACTCAAAGATTTATACGAGGGCATCGAAACTCAACACAAGAAAATAAATGGCTCTCGTGAAAATTTGGAATTTGAGACCGAAGAACTCAAAAGTAGCTTTGGTCAACAACAATCTAGATGTATTGGTACCCAGTGGCGGATCCAGGAAAGAATATCAGGGGTAGCGGGGACTAACGGGGGTTCGGGGGCAGCGCCCCCGAAAAATTTTTTTAGGTAGTTAACGGGCTTTTAATCATATTTTTAAGGGGCTTTTGATCATATTTTTAAGTAAAAGCCATAAAATTTCTTCCAGGGGTCGCGAAAAATTCGTTTCAGGGGTCGCGAAAAACCAAAAACTTAAAAAAAAAAAAAAATAGCACGTCGGGGTAAAAGTTCAGGGGCAGCGGGCGCTACCCCTGGACTATATGTAAATCCGCCACTGTTGGTACCGACATGATCACCGGTACGGTACCTCCAAGTATCGGAGTTACGAAAAAAAATATAAGATACATAGTAATGTATCGTATTTTTGAAAGCTGGTTATGATCCCCATGTACCCAAGTGATGAGAAATGTCCTGTGTGTAGCAAGACATGTTTGGATGCTTATGGGGAACACGCGGTCCATTGCAAAGAGCTCCCCGGTTTCAAATACCGACACGATCTGGTCCGGGATGTTTTATTTGACATTTTCAAGAGAGCTGGGATCTCTGCGAAGAAAGAAGCCCCCGTTAATTTTCTGTCGGACCCATCGGACGGGCGGTCCTCTCTTCGTCCGGCAGACGTTCTCATTTTTGGATGGAAGAACGGGAAACATGCATGTGTCGATCTTACAGGGGTTTCCCCTCTCGTGGGGCTCAGTGGCTCTTGTTTTCGGGCGGGCCAAGCTGCAACAAAGGCCGCAGCAGGGAAGGTGCACAAACACGAGAAATCATGCCTTGAAAATCAACACGTGTTTGTTCCTTTTGCGTTCGATACTTTCGGCTACCTTGCTTCGGAAGCTGTGGACACACTGAGTCGCGTCCAAAAAGTCATGCATGGAAATGTGGCGTCTCCTAGGGGGATGAATGTGGTTTTCACTCGACTTAGCTTTGCTATTCAGAAGGGGCTGGCGGCGCAGCTTGTTGCCCGCCTTCCTTGTACTTTGGGTTGAGTTGTAACCAGATATCACTTATGATTTAAATATTGACTACTTATACATGCAACAACTTCTATAAAAAAGAAGAGTTAGGATTTAGGAATACAAAGAGTAAAAGTGATTGCTTAGTCTAGGAGAACAATTGTTGGGTTGTAGTGACGGGCTTTGATTATAATTAAACATTATCCTATTAATTTTTGCTTTTCTATTTTCGATTTATATGCTATTAAAAATCTATCTATTTTTATATGGTTATTTAACAAGTAGTGCTGTATTTAAAAATTTATCTATTGATTCGCATGCAAGAGGGTTTACATGAAAGGGTAAAGATCAAATGAAAACCACCTCTTAGAGTGAAAACCTAAAAACCACCTTTAATGAAGGGCAATAGAGTAATTTGAACATAAAAAAGACAAGCGGATGTTTCTAATCTTCAAACAATTACAAATTCCGACTTCTGTAAACAAGCGGATTAATTTGCTAACACCTCCGTCGAATCCGAATCAGGCGAGAAATCTCTCAAATCGAACTAGCAGGATTCACCGGAGAAACGACAACACCAACGAAAAACATCTAGAGATATAGAATCGGAAGGTAATAAGATATTTGTTATTTCTCCCAATTCTTCCTACCTTCCGATTTGTTTATATAGATATGGAAACGGCAGATGACGGAGGGAGACGATAATTGTATACATAGATACACCAGAAGGAGCCGATGTTTACAGAGGTAGGAGTATTTACTATCAATTGATTGGTTTGGAATTTGAATATGGCTGAATTGGAATTTTGTTTGTGGATTTCTTATTATGAGTCTTCGGGATTTTATGAGTATCATCGTTCGGTTTTTCTTATTAAGTCGGATATGAATTGAAATACAGAACTTGGGTTTTGTTGAAATTCTAAACTTGGGTTTTGAATTTTGATGGTTAAAGTTGGTCGGTTTTTCTTATTAAGTCGTGCCTTCCAACTGTTTGATAAAATGACTAACCCAAAATGTACCATTTGTGTGTTCTTTAATCAAGTTTTTGATTGTTGCTCAAAGATGTTGATCATTAAACTTATTCAAAGATGGAACAAGGGGAGGATCAAGATGCTATTGGAATTATACTACTGCCCACTACTAGGGGTGTTCAAAAATATCCGAGTCCGAACCCGTATCCGAAATTTCCGAAATTCCGAATCCGAATTATCCGAAAATTTCGGATATTCGGAATTTCGGATATCCGAAACTCGGATATCCGAAATTTTCGGACTTGGACTTGAACAGTATTTTATAAAAATTTCGGAAGTTTCGGATACCCGAAATTCCGAAAAAAAATAAATAAATTAAATATATATTTTATATTAAGAAAAATAGAAAAATAAGGAGAGGAATTAGGGTTAGTCACATATTTGCCTGTCGCCTCTCATTTTTACGCCTCTGCGGCTCTGCCTCGTCCCTCCACTGAACTCCACAATCCGGCGTCTCACCGGCGACTCTCCGGCGCGTCATCGGCGTCTCTCCGACGCTGTTTCAAGGTAGCTTTTATTGGATTATCCGATTGATTCACCGGCGTCTCTCGGACTCTCGGTCTCGCCACTCGCCAGTCGCCAAGGTCGCCTCTCGGTCTCTCCGGCGCACTTTCAAGGTATTTGTTCGATCTGTTCGTGTTGTCAATACCGAATATGTTACTGATTTCCGTGTAATTGCTTTGTTGTTGCGTGTTGTGTATATTTCTGAATGATTCGTTTGTTTATTTTCAAAGTATAATATGTTTTAGAACAGCTTCAAAGATGAGAACAGCTTCACCAACAGGTTCTTCGGTCTGATCGAAAACATCACGAATACTTTCGTTTTATACATGTTTGATTTGTTATAACATGTTTCAAGGTATTTGTTCGATCTGTGGTATTTGTTCACCAGAGTCTCTAAAGAGGACATTTTAACACCTTCACGACAGTTTTATGATGTTCGATCGGTGGTATTTGTTCTTTGTTATAACATGTTTGATTTGTTATAACATGTTTGATTTGTTATATGTTATAACATGTTTGATTTGTTATAACATGTTTGATTTGTTATAACATGTTCGATCTGTTAGGACAGTTTTAAAAGCACTAAAGAGGACATTTTAAAAGCACTATAGATTACATGTTTGAGTATATTGTTATAACATGTTGGATTTGTTCTTTTTGCAGCCAACTAGATCAATGGAAAAGCATAATACAAGCAACTCCGAGGATTGTGAGATGGTATCTGAAAACGAGGTGGTGTCAAGGGCAAAGGCGAACAAGCAAAGACCTAAAAAAGCTGCAAAACCCCCACGTGGACAGCCTTCTGGTTCGCACCCTTCTGTAAGTGAAACTCCTACTACAACACGTGTGAGAAAAATGAGATCTCCTTGGTGGGAGTTTTTTGTTGATTCTGATGTAGTAGATAGAGCAAAATGCAAGTATTGTGATAAAGATGTAGGTTGTGCAACCTCAAGTGGCACTAATCACGTGCGACTGTAACAAGAGATTGTTATAGCTCATTCATTGAGGAAAGAAGGAAATTAGTTGATATCTTTAAGAATATGTCATCAAGAATATGCTTAACCACTGACACTTGGACTTCGGGTCAAAACTTATCTTATATGTGTTTGACCGCACATTTCATTGATGATAATTGGGTTTTGCATAAAAGAATTATAAATTTTTGTCCTATCATTGGTCATTCTGGGGTCCTTATTGGGAGAGCCGTTGAAAAGTGTTTGGTTGAATGGGGTTTAAAGAATATTTTAACTGTGACCGTCGATAATGCTAGTTCTAATGACCTTGCTATTAAACATTTGAAAAAGGTGTTTAATCATTGGGAATGTGGTGTCTTGAATGGGGATTTTCTACATATGCGATGTGGAGCTCATATTTTGAATTTAGTTGTTAAGGATGGTCTTAGTTGTTTAGCCAAATCAGTTAAGAAAATTCGTTGTTTGGTGAAATATGTGAGGTCTTCTCCCTCTAGGCTTTTAAAATTTAAAAGTTGTATTGAAGAAGAGAAAATAGAAAGCAAAAGTTTGGTTTGTATGGATGTTGAGACCCGGTGGAACTCCACTTTTTTAATGCTAGAATCTGCTATTAAGTTTAAGAAAGCATTTTCTCTCTTATTGTTAAAGGATTCTTGTTTGGAGAAGGAGATTAGTAAATGTGATGGAGGTATGATTAATGAGGCTGATTGGGATGGTGTCAATAGTTTGTTGCCTTTTCTGAAATTTTTTTATGATGCTACCTTAAAATTTTCTGGTTCCCGTTATGTGACATGCAATGTATATGTGCAAGAGATACTCGGGATAGGCATGGTGATTGACACTAAAAGAAACCATGCTGATAAATCGATGAGGGAAATGGCGGTTAGTATGAAAGCAAAGTTTCATAAGTATTGGGGGCATGTTGCTAAGTTAAATATGTTTTTATTCATTGCGGTGGTTCTCGACCCAAGACGAAAATGGCATTATATTAAGTGGATTGTGGATGAAAATTATGTAGAGCCGAGTTTAAGTACTATTTTGGATATCACTATGCGTGAATTGTTTCATACATATGAAGAATCTATGCCTAAGAAAGATGAGAACTATGAGATGCAATCATCTAATTCTAGTCAGGTTTGGGGTGATGATCGGGATGTAGTCGACATTGAACAACTTATGAGTAAACGGTTTGAGATGGCAATGGGAAATTCACAATCATCCTCGACAAAAAATGAATTAGATAAATACCTTGGAGAAGATCGAGAACCAACGGACTCACGGTTTGACATATTACAATGGTGGAAAGTACAACAATGTCGGTATCCTATTCTTGCAAAGATGGCTAAAGATATTCTTTCAATTCCCGTTTCTACCGTTGCATCCGAATCGGCTTTTAGCACCGGGGGTCGGGTGCTTGATTGTTTCCGAACTTCTTTAACCCCAAGGATGGTTGAAGCCTTGGTTTGTGGACAAGATTGGTTGCGTGCTTCTAATAGCCCGATTATGGTTGAAGACAACTTACTTGAAATTGAGAAGATGGAAGAAGGTATGTTACTAGTTTTTTTTTTTTGTTTTTACCCTTATATTCTTTGTGTATATTTTTACAATGGAATAACTTTTGTGTATGTCTTACTATGTTACAGAGTTGAAGGAATTAACCTTGGAACAACCTACAATTTTTATTGATGAAACGATTGATGAAACGCTTGATGAAACGGCCGACTTTTGAGGTATATAACTCTTTGGTATCCAAAAATATCGTTTATAATTTTGTTCTTTTGATTGGTGGGGATTTTCTTACTTTTTTTTACACATTATAACATCCCTTTGAATCATCACTTCCCTTGAATCATCACTTACTGTTATTTATTTACTAGATGCTTTTATTTTTTCATTATATACTAGTCTAATTGGTCACCTATTTATGTTTCTAATATTTAGTTTTTTTGTGTGTAAGGTGGTGGAAAACTTGAAAGATGAAAAGAAGGCATAAGGGTGAAGGAAGTAATCAAGATATTATATTATTATGTTTGTTTTTTTTGGTTAATTTGATTTGTAGTTTGAAGATTTGAACTATGTTTATGTTTGTTTTTGGGTCGAACTTGGACTATATTTGTTTTTGGGTCGAACTTGGACTATGTATGTTTTGGAACATGCTTATTTAACTTTTGAAATTGTTGTTTTTAAAAAAAAATTAGATTTTCGGATATCCGTTTAATTATCCGAGTCCAAGTCCGAATTTTCGGATATCCGAAATTTCGGATACCCGGAAATTCGGACTTGGACTTGGATAGCCAAAATCAATATCCGAAATTTTCGGATACCCGAAATTCGGATACCCGAAATTCCGGGTATCCGGTTTTGAACTCCCCTACCCACTACTGGTGTAATTGGAGATGTCAAGGTTGTGAAAACATGCACAGGGAGGGTTGGGGCTAAGAAAGGTGTTGAATTGGCAGGAAATTACTGTAATTAGCATTAAAAATGTTAATGAATCTTTTTTTTTTAATATTTTACAGTATCCGGTTCAAGTTACTCCAAAAGGAAGATCAACTCCATGATAAAAAAAAAAAAAAACTCTCTTGAGAACGATAAGCTTAGGCTTCAACATGATGATTTGAATCAGACTATGAAGCACCCGAGTGGATCAAGTACTTGTATCTAATGCCCAAACACAATTTTAAAGACTTGTAGCATGTATCTATTTGGGCTTCTAAATTAAGCATATCTTAGGATTTTGTTTCCAAATTTCTTGGAATATTAATTGATGGCGCTCGACTGCATTATGGTTTCTACTAGTTAATGTGTATCATTGGGTGGTACACATTTCTCCTTGGCCCTATGTAGTGTGGATTAGTTAAATGTTTATTAGGACTTAGGAGTAATGACGGTTAGCTAGGTGGTTGTAGTCCCAAATTTCTTGAAATGATCAAGCATGCTATATAGTTGAGCAATTGCATTTCAAGTTTGGATGTATTTTTCTTAGGGGTTCAGGATCCAAGCTAAGGATACACGATAAGATTAGCATGCTATGTTTTTGGCTATGGAGTTACAGATGAAGACTAGGTAATTGGAAGTTTGGATTGCTTGATGGTCACATAAGTATCCCTGAGGCATATAAAGTTTTAGAAGACTAATTGAAAGTTTGGAGTGCTTGAATGTCACCGAAGTCACGCAACACATTCGGGTTTACAAGTGGATTACGTACCCGGTTTACGTTCTGAAGTTGTATCGTTTGTATTTTTATTTATTTCCTTTTTTTTCTGGATTGTTTTGTAATTCCTCTAGCATCTTGCTAGTTCTTTTATATATGAATTTGTTGGCCATTCAAAAAGAACAACAAAAGTGTAGCTTTGACTTCACGTTGCTTTAGATGTCAAGAGTACACTTCGGAGGCATGTGTAGTATGACTAGTTAGAGTATTTAACATCACCCTCAAGAATAATAAAAATTAGTGGTTTAAATAGTGTTGGGTTGGATGGTTGATTGAGCATAATGTTTCGTTTCACACGATTTGTCTAATATTTCACATTAACTTAAAAATATTATTTAAACATTTAAGAAAAAAGAGGACAACGAAATACACATCTACATCCACATAGTTCGTTTATTTAAATTATACTCAATATATTCATCACTCTCATATTTTTTTTTTCTTACAACATATTTCCATGTTTATCTTATTCAGTTTTTTTTTTCTATCAATACACTTATCACTTTTGTATGTTTCTTTTTATATTCTATGTTGCATATTTGTAACGTGTTATTTTGCATATTTGCAACGTGTTATGTTGCATATTTGCAACATGCTATGTTACATATCTGCAACATGCTATGCTACATATCTCCAACATATTATGTTGCATAACATTATGAATTACGTATGCTTACTCTTCTTTTTAATATTGTATATTGCATATATGCAACACCCTGTGTTTGCATATAAGGTGATATATGTCATCCAAGTTCTTTGTACCAAATTTGGTAAATAAAAAAATCTGGGATCATATTTACGTGACCTATAGAGTAGTTTCAATAGTTGGGTGGTATGTGGCTTACTTATACATTATCCCTCCGTTTTGAAAGATGTGAACGCTAGGATGATTGCTAGCTTTACTGTTATTCGGCGTATTGATCTTTGTAATTGTTGTAAATAAAGAGATCATTTTAAAAGTGACAAATAGAGACGGATAATTTTTTTTTTTAAAAATAAAATGTATCAAGACATTTTTGGTGTTGCTTGTGAATTATATGGTGTGGTAATTTTATGTGGGTTGATCTAGTTTGATATGGAATTTTACGTGGTAATTTTTATAAATGTTGTCTTCTTGTTATATATTTCATAACTCGGCTACTATCTGAGTCTCTTGAACCCGTTATCGTCTTTCTAGTGGTTAAATTGTAATTATTGGTCACTTTTTATATTATTTATTGACTCGGTTCATATGTTTAATGAGTTATGTGAGGGTACCGAGTCTCTTGAAACGATGGCTGCAAACTTCTTCGATTAGTTCTATGGACAGAGAATTTACAAATTATTCTTTGAGGACACGAATGTACAATTTTGTAGAATTGATGGATGCAACTTTCTTCTATCAGTTTCCTGTCTATAACCAATTTTTCCATATTTGAGCCTTTTTTGTTCAACTCAATCCATGTTTCTACTTATGTTGCATATATGCAACATGACAATGCTACATATATGCAACATGACAATGCTTCATATATGTAACATGTCTGTGTTTATAATTTTAAATCAAACCAAATCATGTTTCTGCTTATGTTGCATATATGTAACACCAAATCAAACCATGTTTATGCTTACGTTGCATATATGCAACATGATAATGTTGCATATATGCAACATGACTATGATGCATATATGCAACATGTATGTGTTTGTAATCCTAATCTTTTTTATATTCTAATTCTGTATTGCATATGTGCAACATTATATGTCTCATTATGCAACATAAATAATACTGTTTGCATATTTCAAATCAAACCAAATCATGTTTCTGCTTATGTTGCATATATGAATCATCAAATCAAATAATGTTTACGTTTATGCTGCATATATGCAAAATGACAATGTTGCATATATACAACATGACTATAATGCATATATGCAACATGTCTGTGTTTATGGTTTTAAACCAAACAATTTGTCTGCTTATGTTATGTATATGCAACATCAAATGAAACCATGTTCATGTCTATGTTGCATATATGCAACATCAAATCAAACCATGATTTTGCTTAAATGTTGCTTATATGCAACATGACTATGATGCATATATGCAATATCAAATCAAACCATGTTTCTGCTTATGTTGCATATATGCAACATCACACTCGTATGTTTTTTTATATGTTATATTCCATATATGCAATATTCTATGTTGCATACATTCTTCACGAGCCATTTACATTATAGCACATCACAAACATATTATATGTGACGCTATCACTTTATTGAACACTTGAAGTGCTATAGCTCATCAACATACAAAATAACACAAATACAAATACTAAAATGACAACATGAAATTCAAGATTCATAAGTGGAATCAAAGAGCTTATGATTATAGTATGACTTCATAAAATACAAAAACTCATGAATCAAACTGAGCATGTGAATTTTCAATACATTAATGAATCTTATACTACCTGTAACATAACCCAATTTATTATTTTTGTTTCTTGAATTTTTGTAAAACCAACTCAACGTCATACATTTCATTCCATTTTTTTCATAAAACCATCTCCTCATCATCATACATTTCAGTCCATTCTTCTTTATAAAACCAAATCCTCGTCATCATCCACCCTCTACTCAATTCAACTCACACCAAAACAAGCTTTAATCTTTCTTCCAATTCATCAATTACTTCTTGAATTCAAATTACTACACCAACAAAAGCTTTAATCTTTCTTCCACTCCATGAATTACTTCCCAAATTCTAATTATGGCTTAATTGTTTCCTTCAGTTCTTCTTGATTTTTGTCTCTAAATATGCTCTTCCCTACAAAAAACAATCAGATTTTATCAATTAGATCTTCAATTGATTGCGCCTTATGAACCAATACATCAATTAGACCAAAACACGCATTAATGTACCTAAATCCACACTATATGTACACATTGTTGTATAAATAGACAATATGCAATATCAAGATTGTTGTTGCTCTATTTGGAACACAAAAAAAAGGGAAAAAAACACACACGGATACTCAAAATATCCGCAAATGTCCAGTGGTTTCGGAATAAAAATGATGGATTAAGGTTTCGTGATCAGATACCTTGTTATATGTCTCTATTTACATTTTAGAGTGTCATTTTCGTGTCTTCATGTGTTTCAATACGTTTGAGGTATTGTTGTTAATTATTCATGTTTACAAGTTATTTTGGTTATTTTAGTTGTTAAGGTTCTGTAGGGTTTGAATTAATGTGATGTTTCTCAAGAATTTTATGAGGTAAACAAATCATTGCATGTTGTATTAGAAAATTAATTACATTGTATACAACAATAACTAAATTTCTAGGATACCTACACCTAAGGAATCCACAACCTTTTACTTTGGGACACCTCACTTACCACCAGAACCAACTTTAAGGTCATATTGTATTTTCATATTAGTACAAAGGAAGATATAAACTCTGTTCGTTACTTTCATAAGTTGGATTTGAAACTATGGTCCAACTTTAAGGTCGTATTGTATTCTCATATTAGTACCAAGGAAAACATAAACCATGTTCTGTTACTTTCATAAGATGAATTTGAAACTATGGTACTCTGTAGGTTGTCTAACTTCACTACTTGACTAACAAATTGACTCAACATGAACTGAAGTATCTCCAAACATAGAGAATGCTTATTAATGACATTCACTTGTTCAATTGCTCATTTTGTTGTTGGACCGCGTCTCCGATAAAGTTGCCGATTGTAGCAGAAGTGACGTCACCATCACCCAAAAATCTCTTAGCAACAAGTTTTCATGGAATAACATAAGTCATAACTAGGAATCTTCCCACTCAGATTGGTTCGATAAAGTCGAAATTATTGTGTAGAACGCACATCAGGAATATCGATTTCACTTTGGAACAAACAACAAGTAAAAAAAATACGCGACAAAAAACCCTAGAAACACATAACCTGCAGAAACGATACGAAATCGATGTAGTGACGCTTGTGAATCATTACCTGATGTTTTTCTTCCAACTTTTTGTTGAAATCTTGCTTGATGATCTTCGATTTAAACCCTAGTTTAGAGAGATTTCGTCTGGTTCATGTTTGTGGAAGAGAGAGAGGCGCGAGTTTTGTTATGATCTGAGATTTTCTCAATTAACTTCAGTTTGTATCAATCTAGATTTTAATCTTGCCAAAATTGCCCCTGTAGTTCATTTTGTTTAAAAGATGGACGAAAAATTAAGCTTTTGTCAAAATCTACTAATATTAAAGTGGTTTTTAGGTTTTTACAATAAGGGGGGTTTTCAAGGGAACCTTACCCTTACATGAAAAACATCACTAGTCTTTAACATAAATTTGAATTGATAGTCTACATCTAAATAGAAAATTACTCCTATTTTAATAAAATTAAACCACTAAATAATATATGAACACACATATTTTCATCCTCTTGCTGTTACGTTCTCCTATTATCTTAACTACTGTTACGTTCTCCTACTATCTGGAGTTAAGGTCTCCCTAAAATCAATCTCCCATATCTTAATACTGTAACGTTCTCTATTATTTGGAGTTAAGGTCTCCCTAAAATCAGTCTCCCCATCATTTATTGTTGCGGGAGAGGGTGGGGGGGGGAGGGGGGGTTATTGTGCCTTTTGTATGACTTTGGAAGATAATCAACAAGATTATTGATAACCAAAATCCAAATAAGAGTCGAATCACGATTAAAATATTAATTAGGATTCAAAATCCAAACGAAATAGATTCTAGAAAGCATGATTTGTTACAGGACTACCAGGGAGTATGATTGTATGGTATAATAGCACCATAAAATAAATGAACACGAAAAAGAAACAAAATTCATTCAGAATGTAACCACAGGCCTCAATTGCAACCCACAAGGTCCCAGAGCTCGTTAACACATCTTCAAATACATAGACCAAAACCTTAGCTTCAAGAGGTATAGTTTCGAACCCGAGATGATGGATAGATATAAGAAAACTGGCTAAGAGGACAAATGCAGCCAACAACACCCGCCAAAATCTATATTCGTGATTATACGAACTGACAGTTTTGAGAAAAGAGCACCAGAAGGTAGGGAGGGGTCTTAAGCAGCAGCCTCAGGGTGCTTCTCTGTTTCCATAGCTGCTGGCTCGTCAGATTTCTCATTGTTTTCTGTGTTTGGGTTTGGACTTGTTGTGTTATCTGCCGCCTGCTCTCCGTTCTCAGCCGTTGCAGTCGAAGGTGGAGGTGAGGCTGCCTTCTCAGGAGTAGGAGCAGCTGCTGGCTTTGGTTTTGACATTATCGGCCTGCACACCCTGTGCATATAAACATAAAACCTCATTTTCAGATACTATCCCGAAAAAAAAAAATTTAAAAAAAAAACTCATCAATAATAACAAGAGATCGCACAAGTAGAACCCGGCCAGATGACAGGTTTAATATTAAGCCGCTTGTAACAGCTTAAGATCAATTAGTGTCGACAAAATGGAACAACTAACTGCATTCCGTCATCATGTTTGGTTGTAAAGAATCATAGTTTACACCGAGGCATTAAAAATATGTTATATTGTGAGTATCCATTCTGGAACAGATTTTTTCACAAAAATGGGGGCTTCACATATGCTTTTGCCCATCTGTTGCTTTTATGTATTTATGTTTCTCAGGTCTTTTTTTATTTAACGTAATCATTAATCATATGTATCGTTTTAAAAAGTCGAGAATTTACCTATCGATTGTCTCTGCTTTCTTTCTAATATCAGATGACAGAAGAACTGGATCAGCATGCTTTGGAAGCGAGTCTTGTAGTTGCTTTTTCTCCCTTAACCAATTTTCAGCTTCTGAGCACTCGTTCAAGACCTGAGAGGGAGAGAGGGTAGGCAAATGTGAATAGATAAAAATGATTGTACGTTGGAAAATATATGGACATTGAGATCGCTACCTTCTGTTTCTCACTCAGGTCAATGTGTTCATACTTGGGATCAGTAGTTGCAGCAGCCTGTTTGAACCAATTAACATGATTGACCAGTTGATCAATAAAGGTTCCTCTCTCAGAGTGCTCTTTGTACCGTTGTTCAATGGGATCACCTTGCTGTAATAGTTAAAGACGTGTCAAATGTGCAAATTAGATATTGAACATGGACATATAGATAAGGAAAATTGGAATTTAATAATACAAGTTTTAAGTGATTGACGGATAATAATATGAGTTTCACATTTGCATCACAATAATACGAATTAAACATGTTGGTGATTATAATGATACACCGTTATTTTTTTAACTTTCGATTAGGGTTCGAATCAACTCTAATCAAAAGATAAGAGAAAGAAACAAAAAGAAAAGGAAGAAACCTCATATTATTATCCTAATCGAACCCTAATCGAAAGTTTAAAAAATAACGGCGTATCATTATAATCACCAACATGTTTAATTCGTATTATTGTGATGCAAATGTGAAACTCGTATTATTATCCGTCAATCACTTAAAACTTGTATTATTAAATTCCAATTTTCCTATAGATAAAGATGAAGTGAAGAAAGCTAACCTTCTTGAGCTCCTCAAGTTTCACGATGTATACACCTTTTGTTTCATCTTCGCCATCTTCATACAACCAATCTTCTGTTTCTTGTAGCTTAGTGATAAGCGCTTCTCTATCTGAATCCATAACAAACTCGTGCAATTTATCATGCAGCTTCAAAACAAAATACATCGAGTCAGTACTTCCGGAATCTATATTAAAGAACATTTGAAAGTCATAAGAAACTACCTTGTTCCTCATGTCATAGACATAGGCTTCCACAGCATTCTTTTTGTCCTTCGTTTCTTCCATAATTCGGTCTTGCAACGCCATTTCAAACTCTTTTTCCACTGCTTTCTGCACATCTGCAGGTAGCATTGCCCCATGGACCAATTCAGAAACCGCTACGTTGGTTTTCTTGACCTTCTTCTTTGGAGCTTCCACCTGCACAGCAAAATACAAAAAAAAAAAAAAGGGTTTTAACCGCCATGTCACATCAAAGTCATAGCAAATTATCTGACTTGCAGGTGAACAGTCATCATCAGAGATCTAATTTCACAATAATAATTTTTTAAATTAGCTTTAGCGAACTTCATACACCTAGGTTTCTTTTATATATGTGGTAATGTAACATATGGAGTACCAAGTACTAACCTTAGTAGCATTGGCATCAGTCTCCATCTGAACAGGGCTGTCTCCTGTTTCTACAGCACCATTCTCTGTCACAGAGGCATCCTGCATATTTACATCATTTTCATTGGTAGAGACCGCCTCAGCTGGAGCCTTATCCACTTCCATCTTTGATGGTTCATTAGACACTGGAACTTCAACTTCCTCTTCTTCAATAAGCTGGAATGGAAATTTTTCAAAATGAACAATAAGAAACGCCTTACTACAACAAAGGCACTAAGGACAAACAGAGCTAGAAGTTTTATCGATGTGAAGCTCAATGACTCACCTGCGCAGACTCTACAGAGACGATGCCATGCAAATTCAAACGCACTTTCACTTTCACCTTGGAACGATCACCATTTGTTGCTTGGAAGGGGCCAATCTGTGCACATCATAGACAACATAAAAGTTTAAGCAATGAACATAAACCTAAACTGTTCGACAAGGGTTTAAAAGATTTCTGGGATCTATGAGCAAATCTTACAGTGTAAGTACTAATCTTTGCTGATGCCTGTAATTCGCTGACATCCGCATATTGCAGGTCTACTGTAAATGTGCCGGACCTATAGAAAGTCAGAGCTTTCACGCTGGGAATTTGATTTCCCTTGGGAAAAACAATACTGCTTTGCTGATTCTCCACTTTTCCATTCTGGGAATCATGGGCAGATCCTTTCCATGTTAAAGCAATTGGAAAAGGAAAACTCTCTTGGACCTTCAAAAACAAATAACAATCCATTTAGGCTCTATAGATATAATGAGAACTGAAATCAAAAGTCACTTACGCAGCTTAAAAAGAAGCCTGGACTACCTGGAAGTCTCTAACTTTGAAAGTCGGACTAAGAATAGCACACTCCAAAGCACAACCTTTGGAAACACACTCACTTGCATTCATTGTCCGCCTCGGTTCTTTCCCAAAAAAATCTGTCAAAATCTTGATTACAGCCGGCACCCTAGAACCGGAACCAACAACCTCCACAGCATAAATATCGCCAACCGTAAGTTGAGCCTCCAAAAGAGCCCTTTCAAGAGGTTTCTTTACGCGTTCCAGTATTGGGGTGCTAATTTGTTCAAACTCATCTCTTTTTATATAACCTCTAACATCCTTGTCATCCATCAAGCATTCTATGTTCAAAGGTGCTTCTGGATTTGCACTGAGTACCTTCTTTAGCTTTTCACATGCAGCCCGAAGCCTAAGACAAGCCCTCGCATTCTGGAACACGTCAATTTTGTAATCTGCTTTGAATTTTTCAGCAAAGTACTGGAACAAAACCTCATCAAAATCCCTCCCTCCCAAACAACGGTCAAACGAATGAGCCAATATCTTCAACTGGCCTTTCTTGAAGCCTGCTATGCAGACCTGCATGCTAGCATGTCCAATGTCAACAAAAGCTACATTAAGCTGTTCATTCTCAGGCAAGTCAGTCTTGTATATTCCGTAGGCTAGAGCAGTTGCAGTTGTTTCATGCATCAACCGTAAAGGATGTAAGCCGGCTATAGTAGCCGCATCCATAACAGCCCTTCTTTGAAGATCAGTGAAATAAATAGGTATACCAATGCAGCAATCAACAACCGCTGAATTCAAATTCTTCTCTGCTATTGTCTTCATGTTTGAAAACACCATACCCATAACCTGGGTCGGTGTAAATGTCTTTGTTTCTCCAAGATACTGAGCATGGATCAATGGGAAACCATCAGGCCCCTCAGTAACAGAAAAAGGCAATGCCTTAAGATCCTGTTGCAATTCAGGATCAGAGAAAGGACGACCAATCAACCGCTTGATCTGGGAAATGGTATTCTTTGGGTTCATCATGCCAGATGCAGCACCGGCTGTTCCAAGGAACCGTTGTTTTTCACCAAAACACACAAGAGCAGGAGTCTCACGCTTTGACTCGTCATTAAGAACAACATCAATTCCCCTTTGTCTGGCAACTGCCACAACACAACTCTCGTTCCCAAGATCAAATCCAACCACACTCATCTTTGCTTTATTAGTGGACCTTGGTTAATCAATAAAGTTACCCTTCCTAGCAAGAATCAACCTAAACCACATTAAATAAGTACATGTCATATAAAAAAGTTGAAAACCTAGTCACTAGTAAGGTAAGCAGATTTGCCATCAACCAAGTCATTAGTCATCTATACTTCCATATAGCATATGTAAACACCATATAATGAATTCAAACAAACCTTCAAACAAGCAATCACTGAATAAAACTAAGATGTACTCATGTACTACAGCTTATCATATACACACAGTTCAAAAATGTTTAAAACGGTAAGCCCTAAACCTTGGAGAAACGTAAATACACAATCATGAAATAAACTGCACAATTCTTATTGTTGATCCAAAAAATGAAGATCAAACTACATTAAAGTAACATAACGATACATCGGCTCTTCCATCCAGCTCCATTAAACTAATACGGCTACGTTTACACAATCAATCTATCATCTAGTAAACACAATGGCAGGTCTATAGCCCTAACAACATTCAAAATTCAAAAACAAAAGTGGATCTCTGTTCGCAAGAACGTTCAACCACAAAACCTGCTAAATCTGTAAGGTTTATAAATTGTTCAAAAGTATTAAATGCATCAAAAATCATATCAAAAAGAGATACTAATCATACAGATTTTATCGTATTTAACACTCAACCACAAAACTAGCTAAATCTGTACGGTTTATAAATTGTTCAAAAGTATATCAATTCAATGCATCAAAAATATACCAAAATACTTATAAAGTGAAACCGGATCTCGTAAATTAGACGAAGATCGTACCTAGGGATGGAGGCAATGGAGCACGGCGGCGACGGTGAGAAAAAGAAAAAGCGAGATTTGTAGTTTTCCGATGACCTGGTAAAGTCGTGCAATGGACTGCTAAACAAATGGGGGCGAGAAGGAGGGTGTTTATGTGGAATTTTTAGAAGTTGAAGATAGGAAACTAGATTCGTCCGGAAGTTACCTTCTAGAAAGATCTTTAATATGGGCCGTCTTATAATTGGGTTGTTTTGTAACTTGAGATTTCTTTAATTGGGTTGTTTTGTAACCTAACATAGCCCATTAAATCAAACATTTGGACCAACGTTTAATCGACTAATTTGGCCGAGTGTTTTTAAACCCTAATGCATTTAAATTTAAATTAAGGTTGTGTTATTTGTATCCTAAACTAGAGAGCAACGGCATGTTGTTGCGATTAGCAGAATGTATCAATTAAACATAGATTTTATACTTCAACGATATATACATATTTGCTCAGTTTATTACGTTTTAAGCCCTCGCTCGTTGACACAACATCATAGGTAACGGAAAAATTGGGTCAACAGGCTGGCATGTAGCAATATGCGGAGATGATGAAGCATTCAGTTATAAAGCATTAGTATGCTGAACATAGTGGGAAACCCTAAATGATTTGTAGAGATCAGTGCCCTTTTGCGTGGTGAACATGAAGCTCTTATTAAAATACTTGAAGTTAAGAGTTTAGTCAGTTAAATAATGAAATGTATGGAAAAATGTAGGATGTTGTAGTATCCTCAAATCGAAGGAATTTCGTCCTCGAAATTCAACTAGTAGAGGAAGATTAACAACATCGCAATCATGGGCGGAGCTTTTGTAGTGCCCGTAGCGACCCCGGTCGCTACTGATTTTTAGTCCAGAAGTGCTGATAATATGTGTAATTCAGTTAAAAAAAATATACGTTGTGAGTCGGTCACCACAGAACAAAATTATGTATTAAACCGGTCACCACATAATTTTTTTTATGTATAATATATTTAGTCGGCTCCCATCTAAAAATTATATTTGAACTTTACGAGTTGGTGACCCGCCCGTGCGTTGCGACGGGCCACCGTCGTGTTACTGTAAAGTGATACGTATTGTACACAGGCCACCATGCAAGCAAAGTAAACAAAAACGAACAGTCATCAACTTTAAACTCTGTTTTAAGTGTCTTTTTTAATAGTCTTATTTACATATCTACCTAAAAGAGGCAAGCAACATAATTACAAAAAAACAAAGGATGGAATCCAAAAGACAATCTAATCTTCCATTTTGCATAAATCTATACATCCACCTGTAAATACTAACGACGGAAGCACATAAGCAATAACCCACCTGCAATCATTTTTATGTTGTCTTTGATGTGATTTTGTTATGATTCACACTCGAGTATTCAAATCCAATCATTCTAATATAACCCATTCTGTAGAAATCGAGGAACATGCTAAAACTATTTATAAAA
The DNA here is from genome assembly GCA_039602395.1 of Deinandra increscens subsp. villosa. Taxonomy (NCBI): domain Eukaryota; kingdom Viridiplantae; phylum Streptophyta; class Magnoliopsida; order Asterales; family Asteraceae; genus Deinandra; species Deinandra increscens. Next base: position 19,742,968 of record JBCNJP010000020.1, on the reverse strand, counting down.
AGAGATGACAGACCATCACATTTGCAAAACACAACATAAAGTAAACTAACTTTGACAACGAATTGAGCCTAAACCAATCATAAATGGGCTTTATATAAAACTCCAAATCTTTCCAAAACCACAAAACCCCACGTATAAATCACCAACATTATGTAATATTTTACCAACATCTAAGCACAAAAACTCAATGTGTCAGAATAAAGGTACAACCTAGGAACATGAAATCCAACTTACTAATAGAAATATGAAACTCAGAGAACTACAACCCAATTTATGATTAATATTGTCATAGATATTTCCAAGGACCTTGGTGGTAATCAAGTTAAATCATTCCATATACGTATCATATGTCTACATGTATCATATAGTGGTATGGGATGACTTTTAAAGTAAGACAGGAAATTTTCTAGCTTTAAATTTGAGAACTTTTTGGACAATGGTGAAACTATTTAACAGGATTTTGCAAACAGAAACCTCTTGCTTCCAATATGAAAACCATATCAAACTGGAGGAAATCAATGAAAGGTCAAATTATGCATCATTTCTCTAATGTCAAAGTGTAGCATACAGATAGATAAAATATAGTTTATAAAGTCATTAGGGCCCTAATGGGTAAAAGTGGATGCATTTATGTTTGCAAATGACAAAAAAAAGGCCATACTCTTTCATCAAATTTGTGTTGTGATGCAAACGAAAAGTTTATAGCATAACACTATTCATATATACACAAAGCTCGAATAAATTCATTATTTCCCCTATGGTAATAAGACGGTTCCACAAACTTGCTAAATGGCATAAGAATAACGAAAATAGCAAAGAAGAAGAAGAAATAAAAAATACATACCTGCAATTCAGAAGACAACCCTCAAACTCTGCAATCACACTGAAAAAAAAAAGACGGTGGATATATAAAGCTATACTATTAGGTAGGAAATCTATTTCTGTAAGCTGAACTCTGCAACTACCTTAACATGTATTCACTACAACTTTTAATCATATGAACTTTTTAACACAATAGAGGTATGTACAAAAAAAAAATGGAATTCTGAGTTATCCCTCACCTAATACAAATGGAAAAGGAAAAAAGTATAAAACAACTAAACTACATGAAGTTGCCAAAACTTTTAGAATCAAGCACACTACATATTGCAAAACTGACTGATTCTCCCCCTAAAATAAAGAAAATTTATAACATCAAAGCAAAAACAAACCAGATAAATGAATCCTCACCCAAATCAAATGGCTATGAACTATGGGTAAAATTACAATATGTTGGATAGTTCAATCCGTTTCAAAGGTTTACAATATGTTGCATAAAAGAAAATTAAAAATCTAAACAACGTCAACATCAAGAAAATACAAAGATTTGCATATAAAAGCGAAGGAAAAAAAACCAATGTGTACCTTTAGATTAAGAACAAAAAATACAGAAGATCACACCTGCAAATGAAAATAAACCAAGTTTAACATCAAGAAAATACAAAGTTTTGATATAAAAGCGAAGGAAAAAAACTAATGTGTACCTTTAGATTAAGAACCAAAAATACAAAAGATCACACCTGCAAATGAAAATAAACCAAGGGTTCAAAAATCATATATAAACTAATATAACATAGAAGAAAATAAAAAACTGACAGCTATTATTTTAGATCTCTAATTCAGATCACTTTACAAATCAAAAGAATCTCAACATGATTTGCATATAAACACTTAATCAACACAAAATTACATAAGGAATCTCAAACTCTAAGACTTTCAATATCCATTATAAGTAAATTTAACACCAAAAATGGCTTTAAAGCAGGAACATAAGCAAAGGACATACAAAAAACACATTCCATATGAATCATGTTTAACAAAGATCTTGCTTTTTTTTCAAAAAATAACCAGCGGAAGTAAAGTAACAACACATCGGCGACAGCCATATGAAAGTGCTCCGATTAAAGTTGGTTTAGCATCAAACGGCTCAGGTGATGAAACCCTAGAACCGAAAACTAAAAAAAAAAAAGAAAAAAAAAAAACCAAAAAAGGGCAAGGCTCAAATCTAGAAACCGTCACAACAACCTGTCAAGGAACCGGCTACACAACCGTCGTCGGGAACAAACTAATAACGTACCAGTACCGGAAGTAAAGCAACAATACATTGGCGTCGGAACGGAGCAACTGGTCAATAGACCGCCGCATCAACGTCGACACCAACAGCGACACACCGACATCATCAAACGTGAATAAAGGAGGCGACGACATAACCTGCAGTCACCAGCGGAGCTCACTGCGGCTGATTCTTTGTAGAGAGAAAGAATATCAATGGCGGTGAGAGAGAGAGAAGAGAAGCATTACCTTTTCAAGACCCATCATTCACTTTTTCTTTTTGGTCTCCACACGTTACCTCATTTCATTGGTCTATGGCTTATGAATAGTTTTTGTTGTGTCTAACCTACTACTTGCTTTTTGTATTATATATAAATGTCATCTATTAAAAAGAACTTTAAGATGAGGGTTATATTTTACTTTTTGTTAGAAGTAAGGGTACTTTTAGGAAATAACATTTAAATGTTAAAATTAATAAAAAAAAAGAATTGAATCAAATTGGACGAGGCTACCAGTGAAAAAAAAAAGAACAGGAGGAAGATCTCGTGAGCAAGAGTAGCGGACCAGGCTACCAGTGACCAAGAGCTTCCTTCTTCTCGTCTTCGTCGTCTCGTTGAGAAACTGAGCAATAGCAGCGAGCCAGGCAGCCAACGTCCGAGTAGCACCAAGAGCAGCAGCTAGCAACACCGACTGATTGGCGATTTCGAGCAAGAACAGAAGGCACGAGGGATGACATTTTGAACAGGGAAGCCCCCAAATCCAGTTTTTTTAAGTTTGTGTATTTTTTGAAACAATGAGGCTTGAATATTGATGTATAAATGTATTTGGTGGACTTTGAATGTTGAATGAAGATCATTGAAACCAAGTATTTAGTTTAGTTTCTAAGTGAATTTAAACATTGATGTTGAATGAAAATTTATACTAATTTAGTTTAGCTTATGCTTTTTATTTATAATAAAAATCGAGTTTTCGTTAAACCTATGCGACTCGTATTCTCTTTTTAAACTGTATTTTGTTATGTTTATAGTAGACTCATTGGACAATTATTCAGAATATTGTGTCATTTCAAATAATTGGCACACGTAACAAGAAAAATCTTATCAAATCGTTTGAAACATGAAACAAAACTATATGACCTATATAGGAACTATATAACCCATATAAAAACAAAACTACGTTATTCTTCTGGCTATACGTATAGATACGTATGACTAGTATAGAGACTATACAACCGATATAGAAATTGATTTGATATGTCGCAATTATTGTCTAAAGTTATTACTTATTAGACCAAAGCTATTACTTATTAGACCATATAACTTGTATAGCCAGAAAATTTAATAACAAGATCCTTAATTTAAAATGCATTAAGATTTAAAAAAAAAATCGGCACAATTATTCAATTGAACTTTGGCCCAAGTGTTTGATTTTATGGGCTATGCCGCTATGTTAGGTTATGAAACAACCTAATTCTGAGACGGCCCATATTAAAGATCTACTCTCCTTTCTGAAAATTCCACATAAACCCCCTTCTTCTCGCCCCCATTTGTTTACCAGTCCAGTGCACGACTTTACCAAGTTATCGGAGAACTATCAAATCTCGCCTTTTCTTCTCACCGTCGCGGCGCTGCTCCATTCTCTCCGTCCCTAGGTTCGATCTTCGTCTAATTTACGAGATCCGATTTCATTGTACAAGTATTTTTATCATTATAGTTGTTGATTCAATCTATATGATTAGTTATCGGTGTTTGATATGATTTCTGATGCATTAAGCCATTTAATACTTTTGAACAATTTACAAACGGTACTGATTAGCAGGTTTTGTGGTTGAGTGTTCTTGCAAATAGAGATCCACTTTCGTTTTTGAATTTTGAATGTTGTTAGGGCTATAAACCTACCATTGTGTGTTGCTAAATGATTGATTGATTGTGTAAACGTAGCCGTGTTAGTTTGATGGAGCTGGATTGAAGAGTTGATATATCGTTATGTTACTTTAATGTAGTTTGATCTTCATTTTTTTGGATCAACAATAAGAATTGTGCAGTTTATGTCATGATTTATGTTTCCCCAAGGTTTAGGGCTTACTGTTTTATACATTTTTGAACTGTGTGTATATGATAGGCTGTATTGCATGAGTACATCATAGTTTTCTTAAGTGATTGCTTGTTTAAAGGAGTTTTTGACTTCATTATATGGTGTTTACATATGCTATATGGAATTATAGATGACAAATGACACGGTTGATGGCAAATCCGGTTACATTACAAGTGGCTAGGATTCAACTTTCTATATGACCTGTACTTATTTAATGTGGTTTAGGTTGATTCTTGCTAGGAAGGATAAGTTTGTTGATTAACCAAGCTCCACTACTAAAGCAAAGATGAGTGTGGTTGGATTTGATCTTGGGAACGAGAGTTGTGTCGTGGCAGTTGCCAGACAAAGGGGGATTGATGTTGTTCTTAATGACGAGTCAAAGCGTGAGACTCCTGCTCTTGTTTGTTTTGGTGAAAAACAAAGGTTCCTTGGAACAGCCGGGGCCGCATCTGGCATGATGAACCCAAAGAATACTATTTCCCAGATCAAGCGGTTGATTGGTCGTCCTTTCTCAGATCCTGAATTGCAACAGGATCTTAAGGCTTTGCCTTTTTCTGTTACTGAGGGGCCTGATGGTTTCCCGTTGATCCATGCTCAGTATCTTGGAGAAACAAAGACATTTACACCTACCCAGGTTATGGGTATGGTGTTTTCAAACATGAAGACAATAGCAGAGAAGAATTTGAATTCAGCGGTCGTTGATTGCTGCATTGGGATACCTATTTATTTCACTGATCTTCAAAGAAGGGCTGTTATGGATGCGGCTACTATAGCCGGCTTGCATCCTTTACGGATGATGCATGAAACAACTTCAACTGCTCTAGCCTACGGAATATACAAGACTGACTTGCCTGAGAATGAACAGCTTAATGTAGCTTTTGTTGACATTGGACATGCTAGCATGCAGGTCTGCATAGCAGGCTTCAAGAAAGGCCAGTTGAAGATATTGGCTCACTCGTTTGACCGTTGTTTGGGAGGGAGGGATTTTGATGAGGTTTTGTTCCAGTACTTTGCTGAAAAATTCAAGGCAGAGTACAAAATTGACGTGTTCCAGAATGCGAGGGCTTGTCTTAGGCTTCGGGCTGCATGTGAAAAGCTAAAGAAGGTACTCAGTGCAAATCCAGAAGCACCTTTGAACATAGAATGTTTGATGGATGACAAGGATGTTAGAGGTTATATAAAAAGAGATGAGTTTGAACAAATTAGCACCCCAATATTGGAACGTGTAAAGAAACCTCTTGAAAGGGCTCTTTTGGAGGCTCAACTTACGGTTGACGATATTTATGCTGTGGAGGTTGTTGGTTCCGGTTCTAGGGTGCCGGCTGTAATCAAGATTTTGACAGAATTCTTTGGGAAAGAACCGAGGCGTACAATGAATGCAAGTGAGTGTGTTTCCAAAGGCTGCGCTTTGGAGTGTGCTATTCTCAGCCCGACTTTCAAAGTTAGAGACTTCCAGGTAGTCCAGGCTTCTTTTTAAGCTTCGTAAGTGACTTTTGATTTCAGTTCTCTTCTTATCTATAGAACCTAAATGGATTGTTATTTGTTTTTAAAGGTCCAAGAGAGTTTTCCTTTTTCAATTGCTTTAACATGGAAGGGATCTGCCCATGATTCCCAGAATGGAAAAGTGGAGAATCAACAAAGCAGTATTGTTTTTCCCAAGGGAAATCAAATTCCCAGCGTGAAAGCTCTGACTTTCTATAGGTCTGGCACATTTACAGTAGACCTGATATATGCAGATGTCAGTGAATTACAGGCATCAGCAAAGATTAGTACTTACACTGTAAGATTTGCTCATAGATTCAAGAAATTTTTTTAGTCCTTGTCAAATAGTTTAGGGTTATGCTCATTGCTTAAACTTTTATGTTGTCTATGATGTGCACAGATTGGCCCATTCCAAGCAACAACTGGTGAGCGTTCCAAGGTGAAAGTGAAAGTCCGTTTGAATTTGCATGGGATCGTCTCTGTAGAGTCTGCACAGGTGATTCACTGAGTTTCACATCAATAAAATTTCTGGCTTTGTTTGTCCTTGGTGTCTTTATTGTAGTAAGTCGTTTGTTATTGTTCATTTTCTAAAATTTTCATTCCAGCTTATTGAAGAAGAGGAAGTTGAAGTTCCAGTGTCTAATGAACCATCAAAGATGGAAGTGGATAAGGCTCCAGCTGAGGCAGTCTCTACCAATGAAAATGATGTAAATATGCAGGATGCCTCTGTGACTGAGAATGGTGCTGTAGAAACAGGAGACAGCCCTGTTCAGATGGAGACTGATGCTAAGGTTAGTACAACATGTGCTATATTACCACATATATAAAAAGCAACCAAGGTGTATGAAGTTCGCTAAAGCTAGCTTCGAAATTTATTATAGTGACGTTAGAACTCTGATGATGACTGTTCACCTGCCATTCAGATAATTTGCTATTATTTTTGATGTGACATGGCGGTTAAAACCTTTTTTTTGTATTTTGTTGTGCAGGTGGAAGCTCCAAAGAAGAAGGTCAAGAAAACCAACGTAGCGGTTTCTGAATTGGTCCATGGGGCAATGCTACCTGCAGACGTGCAGAAAGCAGTGGAAAAAGAGTTTGAAATGGCGTTGCAAGACCGAGTTATGGAAGAAACAAAGGACAAAAAGAATGCTGTGGAAGCCTATGTCTATGACATGAGGAACAAGGTAGTTTCTTATTGACTTTCAAATATTTTTAAATATATATACCTGGAAGTACTGACTCAATATATTTTGTTTTGAAGCTGCATGATAAACTGCACGACTTTGTTTTGGATTCAGAGAGAGAAGCGCTTATCACTAAACTTCAAGAAACAGAGGATTGGTTGTATGAAGATGGTGAAGATGAAACAAAAGGTGTATATCTCGCGAAACTTGATGAGCTCAAGAAGGTTAGCTTTCATCACTTCATCTTTATGTATATAACCATTTTCAGTATTTAATTTGCACATTTGAAACGTCTTTAACGATTACAGCAAGGTGATCCTATTGAACAACGGTACAAAGAGCACTCTGAAAGAGGATCCTTTATTGATCAACTGGTCAATTATGTTAATTGGTTCAAACAGGCTGCTGCTGCAACTACTGACCCCAAGTATGAACACATTGACCCGAGTGAGAAACAAAAGGTAGTGATCTCAATATTCATATATTTTTCTAACGTATGATCATTTCTATCTATTCACACTTGCCTACCCCCACTCCCTCTCAGGTCTTGAACGAGTGCTCAGAAGCGGAAAATTGGTTAAGGGAGAAAAAGCAACTGCAAGACTCGCTTCCAAAGCATGCTGATCCAGTTCTTCTGTCATCTGATATTAGAAAGAAAGCAGAGACACTTGATAGGTATATTTTCTCAACTTTTTAAAATGATACATATGACTCATGATTACAATAATAAAAAAAGACCTAAGAAACATATTACATAAAAGCACCACATGGGCAAAAGCATTGTAAAGTCCCCATTTTTGCAAAAAAATTCGTTCCAGAATGGATACTCGCTATGTAACCCATTTTTAATGCCTCAGTTTAAACTATGATTCTTTACAACAAAACATGATGACGGAATGCAGTTAGTTGTTCCATTTCGTCCACACTAATAGATCTTAAGCTGTTACAAGCAGCTTATTCTTAGTCCCGTCATCTGGCCGGGTTCTACTTTGTGCGGTCTTTCGTTATTATCGATGGTTTTTTTTTTTTGGGTAGTATCTAAAAATGAGGTTTTATGTTTATATGCACAGGGTGTGCAGGCCGATAATGTCAAAACCAAAGCCAGCAGCTGCTCCTACTCCTGAGAAGGCAGCCTCACCTCCACCTTCGACTGCAACGGCTCAGGACGGGGAGCAGGCAGCAGATAACGCCACAAGTCCAAACCCAAATGCAGAAAACAATGAGAAATCTGATGAGCCAGCAGCTATGGAAACAGAGAAGCACCCTGAGGCTGCTGCTTAAGGGTTAAGACACCCTACCTTCTGATGCTCTTTTCTAAGACAAAGTTGTCTGTTGGTATGATCACTAATATAGATTTTGATGGGTTGCGGTTCTCCTATTGGCCAGTTTTCTTATATGTCCATCATCTCATCTCAGTTGAAAACTATACCTCTTGAAGCTAAGGTTTTGGTCTATGTATTTGAGGGTGTGTTAACGAGCTGGTCTTTGTGGGTTGCAATTGAGACCTGAGGTTACTTGCATTCTGAATGAATTTTGTTTCTTTTTGTGTTCATCATTTATTTTATGCTATTATACCATACACTCATAGTCCATCGTTATCTTGTAACAAATCATGCTTTCGAGAATCTATTTGGGTTGGATTTTGAATCCTAATTGATATTTTAATTGAGCTTCTGCTCTTATTTGCATTCTGGTTATCAATAATTTTGTTGATTATGTTCTCAAGAACACAGTTAAAGTATATCTATGCACTTTACTTAGGAATCCGAACCGATTTTAAACTCGTTCTTGGGGTCCACCTGTTCTAGTCCAACCGGTTTGACCAAAGAACTAGAGCCGGTTTTGAACCGGGTTGCCGGGTTTAGATGATGAACCCGTAAGAATTGGTTAGACTCCTCTGAAACTAGTTCGGTTCCAAAACCGATTTCAACTAATTTCTTTCTAAGATTATTATTAAATGGAACGTTATGTCATACATTTGTTAAAATTATAAATTACGTCGTTTAAAAATCTCAATGAAAAGGTATGTTAGGATTGTTAGCCATTAAATAAAAAGAAAATTAAAAAAAACGGACTAAACCCAACCGGCTTTCCCACTTTCTATTCTTGGCAACTCGCCGGTCGGGGTTATAAGCTTATTATATACGACTGTTGTTGAGTCGGTCAATTATGATGCATTCTCCGTGGAAGAAGCCACCGACGAAACTTACCGAAACTTCTCGATCCCTCCATCTTTCCTATCGGAATTCCTTTCCCGATCTATAAATCCTCTCCATCTACACTCATCATATTCTAGCGCAATCTATTTCAATTCAATTTCAATTTCTGTTGCATCAACTCGATCTGTTTCTTCTCTCAGACATTTCATCAAACACCTTGCAGATGGCCGACGAAAGTGCAGTCACTGTTTACGGCAACAACGCCATATCCGATCTCAACAAGAAGAACAACAATGGCTTCTCCGTAAAAGTCGGTCTAGCCCAAGCGCTCCGCGGCGGCGCAATTGTGCAGGTCACAAACGTTGACCAAGCTAAGATCGCGGAATCCGCCGGAGCTTGTTGCGTCATTGTCTCAGACCAATCAGAATCCGGATCTGGAATCGGAATCTCACGTATGGTCGATCCGGCCGTTGTGAAACAAATCCAGCGCTCCGTCGGAGTTCCGGTGATGGCGAAAGCTCGCGTCGGCCATTTCGTCGAAGCTCAGATTCTCGAAGCCGTCGGCGTGGATTACATCGACGAGAACGAGCTTATTGCGGTAGCCGACGAGGATCACTTCATCAACAAACACAATTTCCAAATTCCGTTCGTGTGCGGTTGCCGGAGCTTGGGGGAGGGGTTACGGAGGGTGCGAGAAGGTGCGGCGATGATCCGAACTCAAGGAGATCGATCCGGATCCGGCAGCATCGTGGATACCGTTAAACACGTGAGGGACGTTATGGGGAAAATTAGGGTTTTAACAAACATGGATGAAGATGAGGTGTTCACTTTCGCTAAAGAATTAGGCGCACCTTATGATATTTTGGCGCAGACTAAACAAATGGGGAGGCTTCCGGTGGTGCATTTTGCTTCCGGGGGGATTGTGACACCTGCAGATGCGGCACTGATGATGCAGTTAGGCTGCGATGGCGTTTTTATCGGTTCCGAGGTTTTTAATTCGGCTGATCCTTACAAGAGTGTTAGGGCAATTGTGCAGGCGGTTCGAAACTACAATGATGCTCATATTTTAGCAAAAGTTAGCACTGGGTTAACTGATGCAGTTACAGGCGGTGGCTCGGAGTTGAATGATGCAATGACAAGCCTCAATCTTGATGAGAACAATGGAGGCAGGTACTAAATTTCGATATCCGGACTTCTTGGTATGATTGTGATTACAATGGGTCAATGATTGTGCTATGTTGTATGAAATTGGTTATATAGTTTTTGGTCTAAAGGGGGAGAATAAGATAATTGATCTACACCGAATTGTACCAATCTTTCATTGATGAAAATGGAAATTTGAATAATCTTTGAATGCTTTGTCTTTTTGATTCTTTAGACAATGATCAGCATGAACTAGCAAGCAATTATGTGTGTTGTGTTGGCTTAAAGTGGTGTTTGGATGTGGGGCAAGATTGATGATATGTTTTTGATTGATCAATCAAAAGATAATCATATAGAGTTTATGCTGATTATGGATTGTTAAGATGTATAAAAGTAAACATCTGGTTCTTTGAAGTTGTAAACTTGTAATCAACTATGGAAACACACATCCAAACACTCCTCTAGTGGAATTTTTGCTGTACTATCATGATTTGAGTTACTTTTGTTGCTTTGATGCCATCTGATTTCAATTTCTTTTGCTGCCTACTTATCCCATTTGGTTTTGTTATATGCCGGGTCAGTTATAAAACCTGTTCAGATTGAATCATAGGAAGTCGAAACTGGATATTGTTTCTAAGAGAAAAGATTCGGACCCACGAGATCGGATCGAATCGGTTTTAAACTAATTTCAACTGATATATACTTAAAATCAGATCACATTGGATCAATTTCTTTCTTCCTAACAGGTTTTAATAAACACACACTCATACCGATTGACGGGATTAGTTTCGACCTCAAACTTGTTTCAGTGTCGCATTCTAACCAGTTAGCGGTTTTTCTGCACAAACGAGTGATGAGGTCGGGAATCGGGATCATGCTAACTTAAAATATTTCGTATAACATTAAGGGTAAAAGATCCGCCATTTTTAAGGGATACTTGAAATCTAGCTGCATCTCCTTGAGCAACCAAGGACAACGATGTTGAACTTACCGCTGTTTCATATTTTATATCGAAGGGGCCGTAGATTATGTTTTCTTAACGACGCCTAGATTATCTAGATAAAAACATCACAACCTGCAATGTAGGATCTAAACATTCGATCTTTAGTTGTGAATTACACCACTTTAGCGTGCCCGGTATGGGTCTCGAGTAGTGGTCTTGGCAACAACAAAAAAATCGGGTAGCCATCGGCTATCATTCCGCCTCTCTCGACAAGTACCAAATCGGGTACTTTGGCAACCATTATCAGCGATTAATTGCCGATGCTACATGAGAGTTGTGTGTGATGTGTGTGGTGGTCTCACCCTCTTCAAAACTATCCTAAACTACCCCAAACCATACCCTCCTAAAACCACCATAAAACTTATATTTTTCTCTTTCTCACGTGGCATCCTCCTACAGGTTAAAAAAACTAATACCCAAAACTACCATAAACTCATACCGCCCACCCTTAGGGTGGGCGGTATACCTTTCGGGTACTCCCATTAGTTACTTGATATTTTTCGGGTACCCATCGGGTGCCCCCCCCCCCCCCAAACCTCGGCTACTTATTTTCGGGTAGTGGGGTTGGTTTTGTGTTTTCGAGTATTCGAAACCGAAAGATCCCGGAATTTTGGATCGTTGGCCAACAGCTTTTTTAGAGTACTTTTCTACTACCCGAACCAACTACCCAATCGACCCCTCTTCAAAACTACCTTAATGGTTGTTTTCATCTCATATATTTCTTTTTCATGTGGCATACTCTGATTGGATAAAAAAACATGAAGATGTCCCCTTAAAACATGAGCGGCAGATTTAGGAGATTTCGAACCCTCAATGTTTAAAATTAAACCAGAGAATATAGTATTTTGTGAATGATAAGTTTATATGATATCTCTGTATAGAGAGAATTATATTATATTTTAATATCCTTTAGTCTGATATAATATTATAATTGGTAATATTCATCTGTAAGATACCTAAAAAGGCGATTATAGCTTGAAATGTAAAAAGAACTATATTTCGTTTCTTCTACGAGATCTGCTAACTTATGATGACGAGTGGTGAATGAAACCCTGATGATGAATGAGGACATGTTTCCACTTGAGTTTTCGACCAATTTGACTGGCATGTGACAACAACTAACCTGCAACTTTCACACGCAATCCTTAGGCGAATGTGTTGTGAATTTCACCTGCAAACAACACTTTCTTGTTGCGCATAACTGATGTCGTAGTGTGGTGCAACGAGGGTGAAGGTAACAATATCATTGTACGACTGCTAAGGTCCCAAAGGCATGTTGTTTCTACGAACCCTAGCGAGAGTAGGTGATAACTGATGGTTTTGATAAGAGATTAGGGTTTTGAGAGGGGCGGCGATGATGCGCTTCCTTGTATGATCTTTCTAGCGAGGTTGTAAACACTTGGTTATGGACAATTATTATTTGTTCTCTTCTGCATGTCAATTTAAAAAAAAAATATTAATATTCTTAATCCTAGACGTTAGATATAACATCTTAACTAATATAAAATTAAGCACTCATACAATAATTAGAAACTTAATTATCCGAATACAAGACGCAAATTAAAACTAATAATCATAGACATTATTAATCCAAAATAATCTCTCAAAAATTTTAAACTTCCAATAGTTATATTTTGGAAAATTGGATTTAAATAATCCCATGTTTTCCTAGTTTGCAACTAATAATCCCACTTTTGTCATTGGCATCCGTTAATCCCACATTTAAACATGTTTATTTCTGTTGGTCCCTCCGTTAAATTTTTTAACCATGCTAACGGAAATATGACGTGTCCGATGACGTGGAATATGTTTTTTATTTTTCTTTTCTTTTTAAAACATTCATTTGATGACATGGACATTCTTTTTAATTTTCATTTTTTCTTTTAATCCTTATTTCCCAAATTTTTAAGTTTGCCCTAAATCCCCAAATCGGTCTCCCCCCTGTAAATCCCTAGTTCGTATTACGCAGACAATCACACACACACAATACGAACTAGAACCACAAACAAGGTATGAAGGAGGTGGATCGAAGCTATTCTACGGTCGGATTTTTGTCCATCAACCTATTCTACGGAGGAAAGTTCTACCTTGAACCACAAACAAGGTATGAAGGAGGTGGATCGAAGCTGTTAGAAGTTGAAATCGCCAAGATGTCACAATTAGAGCTAGTTCATTGTGCTATGAAGTGTGACCCATACTCATACAGAAAAGAAGACGATGTATCCCTTTATTGGCGACATCCAGATATGAAGATCGAAGATTATATGTTTAAGGTGACGGATGATAAAGATGTTGCTGAACTTCTTGAAATCTTAGGTGAGTTTACAGGAATTCTAGATTTATATGCATGTGTTAGTGACAATTCATTGCCTCAAATTCTATGTTCTATGGAAGCTGATAACAACAAGGCCCAAAACAATGAACCAGAAGCCCATATAAGTGATTCTGAAGCCCAATCCAGTGATGATGAAGCCCAACCCAATGTTAATGAAGCCCAACCCGATAACCTATCTAGTGGAAACAAATCTGATTCAGGTGAACAACTTGTGGAGGATGTTGAAGAAGTACAACAAGATGTGGTAGTTGGATCTGGATCAGATTCGGATGATGAAGAATGGAATGAATCTGCAGCTGTCATAACACAAGAGAATCTTAAAGAACAGCAGAATCAGCAAGTGTTCTATGCAAAGTTTCTGACATTTGAAGAAAAGAAAACTGACAACAGATCTGGTCCTGAAGTTACAACTGAAATTGCTACTGAAACAGGATATAGTAGTTATGAAGATTCAGAAGGTGACATTAACTCACCTGGAGAAAGTGAGGAAGATGACATTAGAGGTAGGAAGCACAAGCTAGATGTACCAGTTGTTACTGAGTCAACAGATTGGACAAAGTGGAAGTGGGTTCCTGGAACAAGATTTCCTACAAGGGTTGCTTTCAAAAAGGCAATTAAAAACTATGCATTATCTAATGGTAGAAATCTATCAATAACTACCAGCAACAGGAATAGGAGTGGCAGGATAGGGGCAACTTGTGTTCAGGGATGCCCATTCAAGGTATATTGTTCATTCCATGATACAAAGATTTGTTATATGGTTAAAAGTGTAGTCCAATTTTCCTTATATTTTTAACGAGATATAAAATTCAAATAACTAAAATTTCTATTTAGATAAAAAAAAAAACATAAATGTATATTACCGGTCGTAAATGAAAATAGTATCAAACGTTCACAAACATAATTAACGAACTCATCCAATGTTCAATGTTTGCATCCATTCGTTTAATTAACCCAACAGAATTTGATGTCAGTGTTAAATAAATGTTCGTTTATTTAACGGACTTATCTTTATCTTTAGAATTGTTTAAAGCCTCTGTTTTTTATTTAAGAGATCAAACCCAAACCCAAACCCAAAACCATTTTTTTCTGGATATTTGGAAAAATGACCTCCGGAAAACCCGAACCCCCGCCACCATCCGCCTACCCTTACCATGCCCTTCCTTCCACTCCTCAACAACCCCAATTCTACGTCGTTTTACCCTTCTACTCCTCCTCCGGCCACCGCACACGCCGTCGCTTATGCCGCCGTTACCTCTCCTGCTTCATCACCTCCCTCCTCCTCTCCGCCGCTCTCTACTTCCTCTGGCCGTCCGATCCTTACCTCAAAGTCGTCAACCTCCGCCTCGACCGCCTGAAAGTAAATTCCGCTCCGATCTCGCTTGATATCGCGTTAGCTGTACGAATCAAGGTTCGTAATCCCGATGTTTACTCGCTCAGTTATCAGTCTCTTAATGTCTCCGTGGAGTACAGGGGAGAGCACCTAGGGTTTGTTACTTCGGATCACGGAAGCGTGAAGGCGTTTGGTACGTCGTATATCGATGCGACGCTTGTGCTTGACGGATCGGAAGTGATCTCTCAGGCGGTTTTTCTGATTGAAGATCTGTTCAGAGGCGCGATTCCGTTGACTACGACCTCTGAGATTCATGGTAGTCTGGGAGTTCTGTTCTTCAATGTTCCAATTACGGTATGTGTTTCTGTTTCCTTGATCTGTGTACACTCTATGAATGAATCATTTTATGAGCAATTCTCCTGTAGATTGAGATTTGAGCCCTAAAGTTCATAATTTAGTTGCAAGTTATTATAAGTTTATAACTAATCTTAAAGTGTGAGCTAAGTAAGGCACAATAACAGAAATGTATTTTTCTTGTGGTTGATTTTCGTATGAATCATATGTAGTTATATTCTAGTTTCTGGCTAATAAATCTTTAAGGGCATCGCGTTTTGAGCTTACTTGGAGGCGAGAGGGAGAAAACGCTATTTATGTGGAGTTTTCGGGGGCAATCTGGGCAGCTGTGGCGTGGATGCGTTTTTGAGCTTGCCATTGGCAATGCTTAAATGTTCGATTCATGTGTGTTTGATTCTCGGAGATATTGCATCACTGATGTTACTGACCATCAGTATGAATCAACTCTCAGAAATTAATAAGTATTTATAGTTTCGAGTAGTTAGGGTGTAACCTGTTGGGGCTTCTGTTTATAGTTCACCGACATCTGCTGGAGGTTAGACATGATTAGTTGTTACTTTTTAGGCCTTAGTGTGTGAAGGTTGCATTCTTTATAACCATATTTTTGCTCTCAAGTAATTAAAGCATTTTGTAAACATAAAATCTGCCAATTTAAAGTTATAGCAATTGGATACTCATCTAGTTCAAGTTTCAGGAGCCATACCTCAGTATCTAACTTCCAGCCCAGGACTTCTTATTAGATATTGGGAATTTGGTATACAGCCAACCAATAAGAATGCTGTTTTGTTTACATGTTTTTCTAGCCAACTTGGTTTTGCAATAATCTTTGAACTTCAATGTATACTAGAGTTACTTGAAAAAGTATCTGCACGACGTGGCGTGATTCTAGAAGTTTTCAACTTAACCTTATTTTTCCTTGTTCGCTACTAGAATGGTCTTTAACTTATTAAAGAAAGTTGAACGCAGGTGTTCATGTTTATTATAACAATTGGTCAGCTTGATGTTATGTACGTGTCTCTTGGTTTTAAAAAGGCACTCGGTATATTTTTTTTTTCCGGAGTAAACGGAGTAAAGTTTAATTAACTACTAAGCGGGAGGGGGGCAATATGGAAAACGCCTAAGGTCCTCGAGGCGGCGCCTCATCAACATATTGGTCAAAATTGGTCAAATTAAGGAATGTAGAGGAGTTGATATGTAAAAACAACCAAAGGGATGGAAAAATTATGCATTGTTCGTAAAAGAGACGAGGAAAATGTCTCTAGTTATACATAAATCTTATTTGTTTGTGCATAGAGCAACACTTTGTGTAAGGAAGACCTGTGTAGTGTATTACATAGAACATTTAATTATGCATGTCTGTTCCATCTTCAGTCTTCAATTTTAATCTAGACAAATATCTGTTTCTGATGATATTGCAACCACTTTCTTGTTGTCTATGAACAGGCCAAGTTATCATGTGAGGTTGTAATGAACATACATAATCAAACAATTGAACGACAAGATTGTTATCCTGCGGTAAAATTACACCCTCTTTTCTTCTTTTATGTAGAATTCCTCTTTCTTCTTTTATCTTTGATTATAATTCTAGTCTTCCCTATTGCAGTGAACTCCTATATCTAGGTTGCAAAGGAATTAATGCACCAGCAAACATATAAAGAATCAGGCTGTGTTATATGCTGCTAAGGTTTAGGTACATGTTTTTTAAATTAGCGTCATATTTCTGCTCCTGTTCTGGAGTGATTATTGTCTCATCTGGTCCATATGTTATTAATGATGTTAGATTACGTGGTACTGATTTTAAGACATCTTAATGATTGTTCATATGTATTGTTACGCACTTGTACTGGATGTGTGTATTAATGGATAGCGTGTTGCCGTTTTGACTGGGTAATGTAGTCTTTTTTAGGGTTTCAAACGTGTCCAAGTAAGCTAGCTACCTTAGCTAAGCTCAATTTCGAATCAGTAGATTGATGGGTTGTCATGATGCAAGCTTGAGGAAATTTTGAGCTCGAATCAAGAGCTCAAATTGCTCAATTCAGCAAAGCTCGATTCGAGCACTTAACAGTTGATTTCAATGAGTTTATGCTCGACTAATGTAGTGTCACACGCGTTCTCTTATAACATAGGGTAAATACGGAAAATAGGGGGTCTTATGTTTTTAATTTTTTTGACATTACCCATTCTGAAAAGTCGCATTCTTTACGAAATAACCTGTTTAAAAATTTGTTTCCTAATAGTAAAAAACTACTTTAACATGATAAGAACCACTATAACTTTTCTTAAAAGAAAAATGTTTCTCAAAACAAATACAACAAGGAGACGTAATTATTAAGATCTCCCAAAAGTTCTTGACCGAGACTTGTAAAACATTTGATCTTCAGTTACGAGATGTGTTTCATTCCCTCGTCAACATGTTTTACCTATAAAGTTGGTTTCTAAAACTGTTATTGAATATCGGCGGTTTCTAGCTCACTTTTTATCAAGCAGATGCTTATTTTAGTTTTATTTATGTAATATGCATTAAGCAATAAGTTTATGGTTAAGTCATATCATCATACAATCCACATAACATTGGTTCATACGACTCATATACAAAATCACATAATATTTTATTGAAATTTAGAGTGAAAAATGGAGTAGAAATGATATAGTGTGGTAGAAAATGTTGTGAAATTTGATTGTTTAAATAGAAACTTGAAAAAGTAAATTAATTAAACTACTTTTCTTTTAAATCTGGCCATCAAACGGTTAAAATTATGATCGTTCAACGGCCACAAGCCCAAACAATAAACCCATTCGCGTTGTTGGAATTCTCACGGAAGGAAGTTGTGGAACCCACTCGCTGCACTCCGGACGGTGTTCCGTGCCATGAGTGTGCATTAGTGGGACTCACGGTGCCAATAACGGTGGTGTACCCCTTGTCCTAAGTGACATGTACAATAACTTGGACCGCATAGTGGCCAACCCATACAGGCTATATAGCCTCATAAAAATTTATGAAGCTAGTCACAATATTACTTCTTATTTAAGCTTTCAAACCTTCCGTATCTCTCCGATTAACAACCCATAATTTCATGACCTAATTATGTTCAAGCTCAAATACTATTTACGACTATGAAACCTTAAGAATCACAAAATATTAGGTTTAAAAACTGCTTACCAAATAATGATAATAGGGAAAATGTTAACCTTCTGATTTGCACACAAGATCTCCTAGATTTTCCGCTTCACAATTGCTCACACACAGATTCTTTGAGTATTGATTTTTGAGAGGCATTAGTGTTCATGGAAGAGGTTTAAAGGGTATTATATGGTAATCGATGAATGGCAGGCGTCCTAGATTCTAGAAGGCTTGGCATCGTGCAGTTTAGCTTTGAGAAGTGTCTAATTAGACATAAACATGACGGAATCGAACATCTTAGGTTTGAGAAGTGTCCATTTGACAAATTCAAATTTCAGTTCAAAATCTACTTCCTTTGACAGATTCTAATTCCTTGAAAAAGCACCCTTAAAGATTCTTATTACAAATACATTGCTCGGGTTTCAACTTTCAAATAAAATATGCAGAACAGAACACAGAAATACAGAGAACAAGAACGGTACCTCATGAATGTTGATCGACCCAAATCCCGATTACGCAGATCCAAATTCAGCAAACCACTTCTCATGGCGCTCGATATCAGCAGAAGATACACTAGGCTGAACCTTTGATATAGCTTCTTCAAAGTCACACATGGCTATAGGATCTTTTGAAATATCTTCTTTAGACATGTTCTTAATTTCTTCACGCGTCTTTCCTGCTATTTTACGCCTCATCCCGTTCAATGAGGCATCTCGGCATACATTTGTCAAATCATCACCACTATATCCCTCTGTTCGACGAGCCACCTCATTGATATCCACGTCAGTAGATACCTGATAACATGGAGGGGCAATATTAGGCCTGTGCATATTATGGATATTCCAAATTGTTAATTCAGTGACTTTACCTCAACAGTTCTCAAATTGATTTTTATTAGCTCTCTTCTACTCTCAAGGTTAGGCAGAGGAATGTATATTCTCTTTTCCAGACGCCGCCTGTAAATAACAATTACCACGAGATCAAGAGACAAACGTTGATTAAACTTATTTAGATAGTGAGAAAAGACGAGGGACTAAAAACCTTAATGCCTCATCAATATCCCACGGGAAATTTGTAGCTGCTAAAACCATCACGATTTTGCGACTGCCATCTTCATTAGTGCCTGTGTTGTTTACACCATCTACCTGGACTAAAACTTCAGATTTAACCCTTCTAGAAGACTCGTGTTCCCCTGAGGCCCTGCAGAAATGAAACCAACCCTTCTTGAACTAAATGGTTCGAATGTAATCAGAATTACAAGTACATGAACTCTAGGTTATAGTTAAATACTTAAGTGACCCATTGTAAAGGGTGAAAAGAAAAGAACACTAACCCACGGGAAGTACAAAGGGAGTCGATTTCATCAATGAAAATTGTGCTTGGTGCGTATGATCTAGCAAGATCAAATAAGCATCGAACCATGCGTTCACTCTCTCCACGCCATTTGGAAGCCAAACTAGCAGAAGAGACATTAAAAAATGTGGTGCCACACTCGGTAGCAACTGCTTTAGCCAGTAGTGTCTTCCCGGTGCCAGGTGGACCAAACATAAGAACACCTTTCCATGGTCTCCTAATTCCCTGTAATTTACACATATATATTATTAAGTTGAGATTTATGATGCATCGCAAAGCAAATATGTACATGCAGAAAATATTGTATATTAAGTTTTGAATCCCACCAACAGAATTGTTATATTTAATTTATATCAATTATAACAAATTAGTTGAAGCTAATCATGAGTTTAAGCAATACACATCAAATATCAGCTAAAATTTATCACGCAGCACTGATAGCAAAGATATAACCTTCAAACCAAGTACAATACCTGGAAATAATCAGGCATCAATAATGGAAGAACCACAGCTTCCTCTAGTAGTCTTTTGGCTTCACTCAGTCCTGCCACATCATCAAATCTCACTCCAGGGGCAGCATCTAAGACATCTCTTTCGAGCGTTGCAGCCAAATCAGCATCAGGGCCTTCATACTGTCCACGTTTTGACTTACCCTCTTCAGTGTCACCAATCTGCTTATCATAAGTATTAGACTAGGTTTGTAATCATTATTGTAAATATCCCCTAGTATAAAAGTAGTATATTCTAGTCTCCATGTAATTATATATATTGATGTTGACTAATGAGAAAGGGTATAGAATTATTATGCGAATTATCTTCCAATATGGTATCAGAGCATGTATAAAGCATACATATAACAGACTGAATTTCATAAACATGGTAACATATACAATTGTACATTACCCAGAGGCCAGATCCAAAATACACCATAACAAAATAACGGCTTAGAACATTTAGACCCAAATGAATAATTTACAAATCTCATTCTCTACCTGATAAACTTTTATAACAAGAAGAGATACCAATAAATGTTTTATATCAACCAAATTTAATAAGTAGTATATCTTGAAAGGCGCCATAGGATCTCAAATTTACATTTGTATGAAGTTCTTGGTAACACCATGGTTTCTACATAACTTCTTGTCTAATGGGAATCACAACTTAAGTAATTCAAAACGTATCAGTATACTACTCACAGAAACACTATTATGCTTCTCATAAAATGTGGAATTGGACATATAAAGCAACTAAAAAACCTTTCATCTAGTTGAGTTTCCACTTCCAACATATAAAAAATATGTGGTAAAGGCAAAAAATTGATTAAGAATTTAAATATCAAGCAAGGCCATCATAAAGCATAAAGGTAACACCGATCATGTAGGTTTGAAGTACAAAAGGAAGAAGTGTTAACAACAAAAGTCTATCTACAAAATATCAGGCAAACTACTTGATGAGAGTGTGCAGAACAGGTCTTGAAGTTTTGTACATCAGTGTACAAATACATCAGTACAAAAGGAAGAAGTGTTAACAACAAAAGTCTATCTACAAAATATCAGGCAAACTACTAAGAGTATATTGACTATATTCATACAAGAATGAGAACAAGTTCCATAAAAGCCTTTAACTAGCAGAAATATTGATAAATCTGCTACAAAAGAACAAAGTTATTCTAAACTAGAAGCCTTTGTACATCAGTGTACAAATAGATACACAGGAGAGCACCGACCTGCTGAAGAACAATCAACAAGGAATAAACAAATATGGGTCGAAAACTTACCCCGGCATCATCCTTCCCTGTCGATGTCTTTCCTGAACCAGTTCCTTTTTTCCCAGTAGTTGATGTTCTAGCTCCAGTGTTAACCTTGCTAGATGCACCAGCCTTCCCTCCACGAGCAGTTGCCCCTCCTCTAGTGGCAGAACTACGAGCATAAACTCCATCTTGTGTTGCCTTTCTGTTACCCCCTGGACCTGCTCTTGCAGATCTTCTATTCGAAGTGTCACGACTTGGTGGCCTCCACACATCTGGATCATCCATTGATGGAGCACCAGAAGAAGTTGGGTACTCATCCATTGGTTGAAACACAAACGATGATTTCTTTGCTGAAATCGGAGGTGAACAAGGCCTTCTACCCATTAAAGTCTCCTTCAAAGACCCCTTCTCTGCATCTAACTGCTTTACAACCTCAGTCTCCTCTAACAGGTTCTTCTTTACATTTGTCCACTTTGAACGAACCATAGGATCATCAAGAGTGCTTAAATGCCTTCAAAAAATTAAAAAAAAAGGTTTCATGTTTCAATGTTTCATAAAAAACACAGCCACAAAGGGCTAAAATCTGGATACTGATTTTCAACAACACCAAGTAACAAAATGATAGAAACCTAAACTGCCTCAAGTAGTTATTCAGCATTTAATTTCATATGCAAAACTAAAAATGCCTTCAAAAAATAAAAAGAAGTTTCATGTTTCACAAAAAAACACAGCCACAAAGGGCTCAAATCTGGATACTGATTTTCAACAACACCAAGTCACAAAATGATAGAAACCTAAACTGCTTAAAGTAGTTATTCAGCATTTTATTTCAACTGCAAAACTAAAAACGAGGCTAAAAGCAACAGATCCGATACTTAGAGTACCGTTCTTAGATCTAAGACTTCTTTTACCTTCAAATAACCTAACCTAATCTAATCTACCAACAGATCTCTGTAAAAATGTGATCGAAATTGCTCTAAAATCTGTCAAAAAACCAATAGTCGTCTAAATTTCTTCAAACATACATTATCGAACAATTGAATTGCACGAAGAAGTAAAATGCGCGGGTTTCTGTATATGGAACTGTAACTGAGGGAAAGAGAGGGAGGTTACTTGTTGATCTGAGCTATGGCGCCATCGAAGAAGATGACGGAAGTATCATAGAGACCTTCGAGTGCGTATTCTCTGGCCAATTTGAGATGATCCTGCAATCCGGCAAGCGAAGTTCCTGCCATGTGTAATCGAGCTTGCTGCCACCACGATACCTCAATCCTAGGGTTTGTTTGTTCAGTTTCGGTAGTTTTTTCGGTTTGTGTGAAGGAGAAGAAGAGAGAGTATGGCGGAGGTTGCTCGGAGCAGAGAGGATGAAGACGACGGCGACGTTTGAACGATGGAGGATACTGTGTGTGTTTTCACTTTTGACTAGTTTGTGATTCTCGTTGACGTGCGATCCACGTGCCTACGTTTTTTGGTTTGACGTTTTCAAATTTCACTTCGATTCTAGAATGAGCGTTTTTCCAGTGTTTTATTATGAGATTTTATATTTCAAGTTAAACTTGAAAAATTTTATTAGGCAAAAACCTATCTAATAATAATCGAGGCTCAAACCAACAACATCTTATAAAATAAATTACTAAGCTACCACTAAATCAGAAAGTATCTGATAATTTTTTGTTAACTCACAAAATTACCGAAGTAATTATTTTGAATTTATATGTTGAACACAATTACCACTGATTCGTATAAGTCTGACAAATGTTGTAAAAATCGGTCTAGACGAGTACTCTGCGAGTAGTTGCTAGGCGGAGGGTTGTCGAGACGCTTTTGCTATAATCTGCGTAGGGTAGACGTAGTCGGTCAACATCGGATGGTAGGTGGTCAACATCGGGTAAAACCGGGCTAAATCCGTAATATATTGTGATATTCTATAAATAAAAAGTTGGTTCCGTCATGCAGGGGTAATAATACTCTTCATTGTTTAACATTTATTGACATGTATTAATGTTCATGTATTTTCCTATAAATATTAGTATTTTACTGTTTATATATTTTCTAGAAATTTAATTTATTTATAATTACCATGTCAAAATACTCTCAATCTAGGCCTGAGTACTTACAATCCCCCTAATCGACTGACCTGATAGGGCCTAACAACTTTTACAACCTTGAGTCTAACCCATTTAACGCCACTAGTTTTGCTTCATTAATTATGTTAGATGCGTGTTTAATTAAAGTGTTAATACTTTGATCAATAGTTATATGATTTTCTTAAACTTTATACACACTTCCAACAATCCATAGATATTACCTAATCAAAATCAAAATTAACTTTCTTCATGTACTTTTTGTGCTACAAATCAAAGGCATTGTATTGTATTCACACACAACAAACCCATACATCCAAGAATTCTAGTTTTACATCATAAACTCCAAAAACAATGTTACAATAAGTGCATAAAATCAAATGTACTTGGAAAGAATCCAAACATGTACACAAAAAAATACCTAGGGTTGTTACATTGTTACAATACTCCACCAATGAACATAAGTGCATAACAAAAAAACATCAAGAATCACATCCAAACAAATACCCTAAATCACCAATTTATTCTCCCCCAATTCAATTCAACCGTTTAGACCTATCATCAAACACTTGATATGCAACAAACAATCTTACCCAAATTTCTTCTCTTTCTCCTTCACCTTCTCATACTCCTCCAACTCCTTCCTCCACAAATCCCCAAACTCACAATCCTTCCAAGCCTCAAACCACGGCCCACCAGATGTAAAATGTATAGCTTTCGGGTACGTACCCGGATCCCCATCCACAACCCGATTATGCCCCACGAGAAAGTTCCAAACAAAAGGAACCGACCCGATCTCATCATCTTCCACCCACTGAAACCGATGGAGATACGCACCTGATTCCCGATTCACCACCTCCGGCGTCAGAGCCCTGTTCTTCCGGTGCCCGCAGTTGTATAGAACCATCGACGACCAGTTTTTCCTCGGGTACGTCGTCTGAACCGCCCCGTCCATTTTCGTAACCTCTTTCGGAGCATAATCATGCTGCACGCACATCAACGCGTACTTCTCGTCGATCAGATCGTACAGTTCCTTGATATCGCCGAGATATAAGAAATCGCAATCCACGAACACCGCCCAGCCTTCGTAATCCGCCAGAAACGGCGTCAGGAACCGCGTGAATGAGAACTCGGTGCTCTCGAGCTTGCTGCGTTCGCGCCAAAAAAGTTTGTTGTTCCGTAATTCGGACTGTTTGATCGGAATAACTTCGACGGGGATCGAAGAGCGTTTCAGGATCGAGAACCGGCAGACTTCGTACGCGACGTCTTCACGCGCGTCGTAACCGACGAAGATCCGGAACGGTTTCGGAACCGGATCGCCGGTGACGGCGGATTTCGCCGACATTTGGATCGGAAACGGGAAATTGAGGCTGTGAACATGGAAAAGTTTGTTAAAACGGTGAGAAATGTACAATGTAAGAGCGTAAATCGACGATTAAGAAATTGAAGAAGAAGAAAATTGTGTGAAATAATTAGGGGAAATGGAGAATCTGTACCGTGGGAAGAACGTGAAGATCGTAGATCTAGATTGCAGGAAGGAGAAGGAAGCGCTTCTTTTGGGATCGAGCTCTTTAACACCATTAAAAAAGAAGTTTAAAAAAAGGAAGGAAAAAAAACAAAAAAGAAACAAAAACAATTATTATTATTTCTTAAGGTTTAAGCCGACCTATTAAGTTGGTGGAATAGTATTTCCATCCAATGAACGTAACTCCGTTATCTTGATGAAACAAACGCCACACATTTTCTATTTTCACATCCAAGTCACTGGTAATTTATTTATTTATTTATTTATATTTATTATTTTTTTTTTGTTATGATCAAGAATCTATATACAACAAGTAGTGTTGACCCCTATACTATTTTATCAATTGTCGTTACTCCTTACTAATGCTCCTGCAACTTTACAGGATTTGATGACCCATATGATTTAGCCATGACTCCAAAGATGTGTTTCGATGTTCTTCGATGACAATTTATTGTATAGCAGAGATATGGAACTACAGTGAAGAATTTGAAATGAAATACTAAACTTGTTAAAAAAAACATCAAGTATAGTTAAAACAATCAAAGTGTGTTTTGAAGGGCCAAAAATGGAATATCAAGGACATATCATATCTAGAGTTAATATAGATCCCACTATGTTTAAATTCTATCAAGAAGTGGACAATATGAGGAAATTTAAATATTTAACAAGGTTTTCCGGGTCTTGCAGGGTATTGTTGAAGGTTTATAAGATCATTTCGGAGAACAACTAATAACTTATAAACGATGCATTTGGGTGGCATAATTTAGATGGTTGGGATATGATCAACTCAAGACATCATTATATACTAGATTTCTCTAAACAATTCATTAGTAAAACTAATGCTTCAGCTCATGAACTAGGGGAAGTGCTAATGCAAGAAGAGCATCCAATATCGTTCATTTGTCACACCCTTAAACCCGAGTATGTGGTAAAATTAGGTTTACACTTCACTTACACGACGGAAGGTTACATACTTCACAAAAACTACACATTGAAAGACTTCTAACTACAATTACATCATTTTTAACAATGGAATATTGCAATCTACTCTAGTATACTCGCTACACTATATAAATTTTCCTTGTATTCTCATAATACTATTAGCCTTGTAATTATGATCATAGGCATGAACAGGGATTCGAAACGATCAATGTAAAGAAACCCGTGCGACACAAAAAATGGGTGCATTAAAACCAGTGAATGAAGTAAGTCACGTGAAGCAAAGATGCCTGAAGCAATTAAGGAAAATTAACAACATATTTCCTGAAGCAACCATACAAATATACAATCAAACTATGAAGGATTAATTAAAGAAGGTTGTGAAAGCAAGGGGTGTGAAACCTAAAGCAAGCAATGTGAAACCATAAAAACCCGAGTGATTAAAAATTTAAAGTTGTGTGAAACAAACATGTGATAAATCAAATAAAGACCATAAACTTGTGATATGATCATGTGATTTGATCAAAGCAGAGAGGGAAAAACAAGAACAATCTGTGACTCATATTGAAAGAATCAAAAGTTTGTATGAGACAACTAAAGGAAAACGAAAGGCAAATGATTGAGATATGAATGAATGCTATGAAGACGATGAAAATCATGTCCTCAAAGACTATCGAAGACGAATTTTCAAGAAAGATGAAAGAAGCGGTCGAAGAACATCATAAAAACGCAATGTTCAATGTTTAGGTGAACTAGGAAGTCAAGAAACGTCTAGAACACGGTCATGATAAAATGAAGAAAGCTATGAAGAAAATAAAAGAAAAGAAAGCTATGAAGAAAATAAGAGAAGACTCAAACTTGGGTCAAGATTGTCTGTGTTGATTGTTAGCCTTATAATTGTTGACCCAAGTTTGGATGGGAAAAATAAGATCAATGTAAAACCTTTATGAAACAACCTCCGATCTTAAGCAGGTACATTGTTTCAGTGAAGCATCTCATCCATTGATGAAGTTTGTATATATGATCGATGTAAAACTTTCAAATGAGGAAGAACCCTAATTTGATTTTCAAGAGTATTGCTGGTTCTTTGTCGTTAATCTCTGTTTCATACCAATCCTAGAAACAAATGCAAGTACTTCAATTACATCATTCTTAATATGAAGTTATCCTAGCAATTTACACTCTCAATGTTACCCTTATGTTAAAAGTGACGTATACAATTAACTTCTGGACGGATAACTAAATACATTATTGATGTGAACCCACCAATAATATAATGGGATATAGTTTTCATAGAGACAAGATTATAAGAACTACGAATTTGTTTTGTAGGAATAATTGAAGAACTAGAAGTCTAATACATTTTGTAATCTGCATGCATTGGGCCAAGCCCAATGCAAATACAAGTCTAGTTAAGTGGGCTTTCATAAACCGAATAAGCCCAAAACATTTAGTAGAAGGCCCGATTATATTTTGTACCCATGCTCCATGATGAGTTAAGTACAATTGTTAATTGTGATCAATCTACATATACATGTTTGTTTTCTCTTAGCGGTAGATTGGGTGGGTCAGCCTTAGTGGTTTCGATGGTTTGGTGGCTTGAAAGAACTTGATAAAAAAAAATCATTAATTTGTTACAAACTAAAAACTATATAAATGGTAAAATTTGGTAGGTAAACATAATACATATACATAATCAGATATTTAAAAATTTATCGGTTTATTCTGTTCGGTCAATTTCAATGGTTTATAAACACCGTTAGGTTTGAGTCCATCATTACATGAGTTAATGTATATCTTCATAACAAAAACAAAATGATAAAGTTAAATTATTTAATTTTGTTATATAAGTTTTATGATTAGTATAATCTCTTTTGCTAAGTACATGTTTGTATTCTTAATTTTATACCTGTTATTATCCATCAATCTCCTCCAAAAATCCACAAATATCTTCAGTAGAAAACTAACACAAATCGATCACGCTATCTCAAACGACCTTCTTCAACCACTCGACCATTTTCAACTCGTTCTTGGACCTGCATCATCAATAATTTAGACAATGAAAACATAATCACACACGAATTCTTGCTTCTTCTTAAAATAACTCGTATATATATTACCTAGTCCATTCATGGCTTCTGAGCTTCTCATCAACCGTATACGCTTACAAGTCTGAACGAACATCCTGAAATCAATCAAGTAAACCAAAAATTGTTGGATTAATTAATTCTGTAGATTTGAAATACTGAAATGAAACTAGCTAAATTGAGTTTGGGGAACTTTGCCTCCAGGGAACATCACCAACAAGCATCCAGTCCCCATCTTTATCCTCATAAGCTGAAACATACTTTATTCGATTCACTAGATCCACCAACTTTTTCTCACTCAATACTTTTTCTGTGATTTCAGTTACATACTTACATTAGTTAATCATCAAACAGGACACGTAATTAGCGTGATCCAAATCAAAATTGAAGCGAAAACGAAGCCTATATATAATTTATATCATATTCTGCCTGTGCAAATCAAAATAGCAATCGAATTGTTGGATCAATTTCTGTAGAGAATGAAGTTTTATGATAATTTTGGAACCCTAGATCACCAGATATATAGTTACCGACTGTGAAATAGGAGAATATGTCAATTGAAGTGAAAACGAAGCATATACATATAATATTCTGCCTGTGCAAATGTGCAATCTAATTGTTGGATCAATTTCTGTAAAAAATGAAGTTCTATGATAATTTTGGAACCCTAGATCATCAGATATATAGTTACCGACTGTGAAATAGGAGAATATGTCCACCAGAGCGCATTGAAGCTGCTGATATCCGGCGTACGATTCCAGATCTACTTTTCTCAGATACGGTGCTCCGTCGACCGCCACCTTTACGCACCTAAAATTGCTGCTCGCCACGTTTTTCCTATGAACCGTCACCGGCGGCCATCCGACCGCTTGTTCCCTATAATATCGATGAATTCATCCACCTGAGTTTCTAATTTCGCTAACTGCGTGTCGATTTTGACTTCTAACAACTAATTACATTAAATACACTTGACGAATTGAATGAGATTAGAACAGCTTACTTATCCTGAGGAGATTTCGTAGCGTCGGAGCATTCCGTATCGGAATTCTCACCGCTGCTTGATTTGAAGTCAAAATTCGCATCCGAAAACCGTCGCTTCGTTCCGAATTTTCTGCCGCGTGATTCCCCTGGTAAACCTAAGGTAAGTTCCGTTTCGTTGAGATTGAGGCCGTACCAGGCGGCGGTGGTGATCTCCGACGTGATTTTGGACGTCTCCGACGACATTTTACCGCCTTCCGGTGACGTGACTTTTCGAAGGAAAATTGTTTCCGGATTGAGAAATAGATTCGTCGTGGTCATGTCGATTGTTGCGTAGTTATAGTGGGAGAGACCACAAACGGTTCTCCAGTTAGGAGCGGACACGTGGAATAGGATGAACGGCTGAGATTGCTCGATCGGGGAGATGATGATGATGAAGAGCTGGTAGATGAGTTGGTGGGAGGGAGTACCAAATGTTGGGATGTTGGTGCCCTGCAGAATCATAACCATTTGCCCGTGTGTGTTGATGGAAAAGGAAGTAGAATAATAGTTTAATAAATCCACATTTGAGTCTTTCATTTTATTTTATTTTTCGACACATTAATTCTCTTGAATTTATGATTAAATGCGTTTTTTTTATTGTTCTATAATCTCTATAAAAATTATTTTAAAACTAAAACAAAAAAACTTAGGAACAACTACT
Source organism: Deinandra increscens subsp. villosa (assembly GCA_039602395.1). Taxonomy (NCBI): domain Eukaryota; kingdom Viridiplantae; phylum Streptophyta; class Magnoliopsida; order Asterales; family Asteraceae; genus Deinandra; species Deinandra increscens. Next base: position 19,713,250 of record JBCNJP010000020.1, on the reverse strand, counting down.
TTGAAATTTTTTTATCATTTGACCTGAAACAATTTTTTATGCATCCAAAACCGTGTTTTGAACATCTTTGAATCATAACAAGGTTGTTCTACAAAATAGTTTTAAACGGCTTCACGATCTTTAAATATATATTTGTTTGTTTTTTAGATTCTTCTTTCCTCATAATAAAGAGAAGAGGTGAACCATAACCGAGATGGCATTGCTCGTAACCACAAATGAAGTATTATCATCTTCACTTGAAGATGAAAAACTCGAACTAGAAGATGAGTCGTTAGTCATTTAATTATATTGTAGAGAATATTTTATGAAAATGGTATAGAAATCTTGATTGTTAATTAGTTGTAAAATAGTCAATCTATAATAAAAAAAAATACGGAAAAGGGGGGTGGGTGTTGGGAGATATGTGTTGACAACGTTGAGGGTCGTTTTTCCCATATTTAGTCTCAGTTAGCATGTTACATAAGTTTTTTTTTTACTCATTTTCACACATGCAACTTTGTTCTCATTCTTCACACATATAACTTTTTTCTTAGCCAATCCCTTCTCACATACATCCTCATTACTTTCAAATCATAATTTCTTTTAAATTTTATTTAATAAATTAATTTATTTTTTATTTATATAATAAAATAAATATTTTATTAAAAATAATAATTAAAAAAAAGTTTTTAATTCAATTTGCATTAGATTAAAAATAAAATTATATAATTGAAAAATAAACCTAAAATTAAAAATAGAAGATAATACTAAAACTATATTGTATATATATACAATAGCATACTTGACCTATGGTTTCGTGCAATTCATGGATTCGGAAGCAACTCAAAACTGGTATTATATATATAAACTTCAGCTAAAACTTTAAACAACTCCCCTGCTGTCGCAGTGGTTTAGTCTTAGTGTGAAGCTGCTTTCTTTTTTTGTGCCGCTGGTTCGAGACTTTGGATTCTCAATTTCTCCCGAAATTTTTTCATCTTACCTTATATGGAAATCTCACACGTGACATGTACACACTGATCTTTACACCTCCTCATATTTATTATCCTTATCCAACTTCTTTTTGCAATTATATATGAAACACAAACTTAAAACGTGTACACAAATAAAAACCCCCATATGTCAAACAAGAGGAATTACTAAAATAAAAAAATATTTTGTGTATTTTGTGTGTATATATGCACCAAAATAACACAGGTTCATCGCATAAAATTTTCTAATATTAGTTCATGTATACAGATATATGTACTGATGGATAGCAAAATAATGTTAAAGTTGTAACTTTCCCGTAATCTTAGTATGATCTCTTCTTTTTTAGGAAGTGCGTGTTAAATTGTTTTAGTTCATTTAGGAATGTACATTTGGGTAGTATCTGGTATGCAGGAATGAAGGGTGAAATGAAATAAGTTATTACGTTGAAATAAAAAATATATGTTTGGTAACACATAGAAATAAAATGGATCATTGATTATTGTTCAAATAAAAACCCAAGAGTGAGTGTAGCCCAAGTCATTTAGTCTTCCTATCTTTTAAATGAAGGTCTCAAGTTCGAAACCGTGCACATGCCATTTTGCTCATTTTCCCTCCTACTTTTTCCCCCTTTTTCTTTTAGCGATTTTGAACCTACCATCATTTTCTTCCTTCCATTTGACACCCCCATTAATACATATTATGAGGTCCTGTAAGTTAATGCCCACTTTTTCAATTTCCACGACAAAAAGAAAGGGTTTTTTTGTGGTTTCCTCGCACAACCGGTTTCACCGCCACCGTGGAGAGTCAAGGGATTAATTGGGTGGATTTTGTGATTACTTTTGTAACATAAAATAAATATGAAATACAAAGGTTCGATCGGAGAAGGAGGTGGCGGGGATCACCGGCGTAGGATCGAGTGTAGAGGGGGAGGGGCCGCGCTTTCTTTTTCTTTGCTTAACGCTCTGTTGATTCGAACTAGAATAGTCGGAAATAGAAACGAGAGCAACAAATAAAATCGATTGGAGAGCGGAAGCAAGAATCGATTACCAATCGGAAAGGAACAGGATTGTTAGGAAACGGAGATTTAAAGAACGGGAACCATTAAATCATTAGTGGCTGTGTTGGAATCAAATTCAAATATTACAAAACGTAAAGGTCAGAATTCATATTCATTCTTTGATTTATTATTATTCAATGTTCTAAAATAAATGACAATGCTTTGATTTGTTAGTCCAAGTTTCTTCAAAGATATCGAAGCATTTTTTGGATTCTGCCATTTTTCTCAAGGAATTTTTTTTTTTGTTTCTAAAAAGGTTTACGAACAGAAGTTGAATAACAAAACAAATTTTCTTATGATATTTGTTTTAAAGATCAAGAATAATAAACTTTTAATCGATTCCATGAAAGAAAGAATCGAAAATTATGCCTTAGAAAGATTGCAAGTAGTAAGATATAGAACCCGTTTGGTTGATAAAGAAAGCAAGAACGAACCACTTGGTGTTCAATTAGTAAGAAAGAAAGTTGTATTTAAATCCTTGAATCCATTTTGCAAGAAAGATGGCAAGTATCGAATCCGTTTGATTCATATAGCAAGTAAGATTGAACCACTCGTGAGTCAAATCGAAAGAAAGCAAGTCAGAATCACATCATAGTGATTCATATAGCAAGCAAGAAATCGAACCCGTTTGATTTATATAGCAACCAAGATCAAATCATTCGCGGTTCAAATAGATTGAAAGAAACCAAACCATTTTGGTTTAAATAGCAAGTTAGCAAGAAAAGAAATCAATTCATTTTGATTCATATAGCAAGTAAGAAACCGATCCGTATTGGTTCATAGCAAGTAAAATCGAACCATTCGCGATTCAAATAGCAAGTTAGAAAGTCGGGTTCAAAACATTTGAATCCATTAGCAAGAAAGCTCGATGACTTTCCATTGAAACAATGAACAGATAGGTGATTTTTGGGTTGAAAATGTTTCTTAAACTCAGATGATGCAGTTTGTGTAGGGTGGAAAGGATTACTTTTTGAGGGATTTAAGTGCAAATATGTTGCATAAGCAATATCATCTTGGATAATTTGACGATACAATGAGCGAATCAGCTAACCGTTGCAATTCTATCATGCCCTGATCGTTCGTCGTATGTTTTTTTTCTCCCTGAGTGAGGATTTGGCCAATTAATCTTATTAATAAATTAAAGTTTGTATACTTTACTTCGATGCACACTAAGTAAGGATAAAGATTTTGCTAGCAGTGATCGTAACTAAAGTTTTGAAGTCTAATAGTGATGTGTATTTCTCCTAATTTTATGATTATAAGTAAATTTGTGTTGTCGCTATGAAATGATAGCTCCTTCCGGGCATTAAACATACAATCTTTCCACAGGGAAATAGATTACTTTTTTTTAGGGTTTTATGACCACCAAATTCTTTAAGAACATCTTATGAAAAACTGATCAAGCCTTTGGAGGGTTACCTAATTCATTTGAAATTATCATACACCTCTTTGTGGGAGTTAAACTTCGATATTCTGACATATATCTCAACTCTTTTTATTTAATTAAATTTATACACATATAGAGTAATCTGTTAAAACATTCAATAAATCATGTATGTGAGTAATATATATAATTCTTAATCTTGAATTATCTAACTAATTTGTGAAATAGATGATATAATGTCTATGTATTTTTATATGCTTGCACATGACAACAACAATGTCGATTGAAGATGTACACAGAGAGGCAGGCTCAAGATCATGAGGTTTATATTAATGTATGGGTTTATAACTTGCTTATTTTCTTTAAATATGTTGATTTGTTATTCTCATGGTTTCTTATGAGTTTTACATTGTCATATAGGTTTATAAATGGGTCCTCTTGACGTCCTCGAACAATTGATGGAGGTAAGAAAATAAGGAATAACCCTACTGCAGTAGACACTTTAGTACCTGTTAGTCCATCACAGATACCACCAGTGAATTCCACAACTGCAACTACCTCTTCCACTGTCAAAAGAATCCTTGAAGATGTTCTAGGTATGCCAATATTCGTTGCTTACAACACTAATACCATAGCTGCAGCAAAACGGTTGTTTACATTTCTCAACCCACATGGATCAAATTTTATTTCTATAGTGTCTTCTAAGAAATTATGTTTATTTTTCATGTATGTCTAATAATCCTGACAACTCATATACTTCGTTTTACTCATTTTTATTATCAATTTATACAGAAAATCTGTATGACCGCAGCAACGCGCGGTTGATCTCTAGTTAAAAACAACAACATCAAACTAGTGTCGTTTGTTGACCAAACATTTTCTATGAGAGCTTTTTGTTTACTTGATAACTGTATCACTTGTTCAAGATGTGTAGTACACATGTTACTGACATTATATTATAATAATTTAATAAAACTGAATAAAGCATATATAAGAAGATTTCAATTATATCATATCTAAAAATATAATGTTATAATTCTTAAATATTTTTTATTGGTACTTATAATTTTTAAATAATTACTGTTTTTTAATTTATTTTTGACTAATTAATGTTATTTAACATACAAACTTATTTACCCTATTCTTTTAGTGTAAAAGGATAAAAATGGCCACAATATTATATTTAGAAGGTTATTGAAGTGTGTATGATTTTTTATGATTATACTTATCTTAAAATTTCTACTATTCTTATAATTATTATTGTTTTATTGGTTGCAACAACAAATGTATCACTAACCAATGATCCCTAGTCTATGTAAATGAAGTGAAGTACTTAAACACATTAAAATGAGAGGTATTGAGTTTAAGGCCTCGTTTGTTTTTTAGAAAAACTTCTGAATTTCCTCTTAACTTTGATTCGGTCAGAGGTTTTAAGAGTTTTAGATGTTTGTTTTTTGTTCAGATCCAGAGGTTCAAACCTCTTAAAAACATCAGATTCGGTCAGAGGTTTACAAACCTCTAATTTCTTCTTAAATTCTTCTAAGTTTTATTCATAACGATCGGACCAGAAATACGAGCAAACAGATGGAGACGTAGTGAAAGTCAGAAGAAAAAAAAAACTTCAATGACGCCGGATCTAGAAACGTTGTTGTTGCCGGCAGTGGCAAGCGCCGGTGGCCTCTTAGCGGCGACGACTTTAGGTTGTTAAGAACTGAAAATGATGATCATTTCAAATATATTTACACATACCTTTGAGATTAGATCTATTTAGAACTTATTATTGAAATGATTGAAGCAAATCGGAGGGAGAGGAGAGGTGTTGTAGATAAACAGCATGCCGGCGGCTTATGAGCAGAGAAAAGAAGATGTTGTATATATGTTTAGGGTTTTAAAATGTTTCTATTACACCCCAAGTATTTTACTAATGTTATTATTAATCCCTTTCTTTTCTAGTTAATAATATCTAGACATCCACCTAATTCATTAACATCAATTATTATTATTATTATTTATATTAAGATATATTTATATTATTAATGACGTTTAGTAATATTTTTATAAAAATAATCAAACAGACGATTATTAATATTCAGATGTTTTACAAAAACAAACAGCTTTAATGATTCAGATTTAAGACATATGAACCACCTCTTAACATTCAGATGTGGTATTCAGATTCAGACATAAATTTCTAACAGAAAACAAACGGGGCCTAAGTCTCGGGTTTTCAGGTTGGGCCAAGTTTTTTTTTTTTTTTTTTTTTTTTACGTATGGTGAGTTTCTTTTAGATAAAGAATAGAGATAATCAGGTGGTGCCAGTGACTTGTCCCTTATCTAAACTTGCTATTAAAAAAATTATCACTAAGAGCATTCACGGCTGGTTCCTCATCCATATCCTTATAATTTATATCTTTTTAATAATTTTTTCTCTGTTTTTCACTCATAACCATAATTAAATAATATTTTTTAAACTTTTATCATTTTTTTTATTTCTTTCATTCACCAAGAGCATTCACGGCTTGTTCCACATCCCCATCCGTATAATTAATACCTTTATAATTATTTTTTATCATTTTTTCACTCACAACCACAATAAATAATTTTTTTTTTACATTTATCATTACCTTTTCTATTTCTTTCAATACAACCAAACTAGGGAATCAACAATTCTTTTGTTAAATATGCACAATCATCTACAACTAAACCATAAATTTTAAGGTTTGCACTCACATATTTATATAAAACCTGCTCGATATGAATGCTCTAAGAACACGTGAAGACCGAGAAAACTAAACAAAAAATACAAAGTCGTCAATCACAATCGTACAAGTACGTATACATAAATGGATGTTTGACTATTGGAAAGGAAAAGTAGTGATGTATTCGGGTCGGACCTGGACAAGCATGTGAAGGTGTTTGTTTGTCGGGTTATTAATGGATCATTACGACTGACTTACGAGCGTGTTTCAAATGATTTGATCACCGAAAATAAATTTGTCATAATAAAGTTATAAATACTTTATTTATTTTCAAGTAAAAGTGTATGTTGTAAATACATATCATTACCGTACTTCGACGGTTTTCTCGAATAACAAATTTTTTTATAACCATTGTAAACTCTTTGTATTTTGTTTTTAAATAAATGAAATAAAAACAAAATAAACAAAAATAATGTGTAGTATAAACTATTTGTAAATTTTGATATTAATTTATTGTAATTTGACATTTTTTGCGAAACCTTCTCTTCTAATTCTAACCGTCTTTCATGTTACATCATTTTTGTATTTTAATGTGTCATCAGTACTCTCTAAGACTCTAATCATCTTCTAACTTATTTATTTATGTATTGATATTATAAATTGGATGGTGCAGCTTCCTACGTTTTACGTACTTAAGTAGTAGGTTACACCCTCACTTCGTTTCTAGGGAGAACCAATTCTTAAAAAACTAGATGAAAATGCAAATGCAACGATAAAAGTAACTTAATTAGTAGAAAGCAAATGTAAAACAAAGTAAAAAAACAACGCATCCCACTTCATCGCTCTACGGCGCGGAATGGACATAGAAAAGGAATTGAAAACCAAAAAGAAAGAAAAAAATAAAACGAAAAAAGGAAAACAAAATGTTGTTGAAGGGGCACATGTAAAAAACGAAACCTTAAAGCAACTTCGATGATTTGTCAGTCTATGTTTTAATGACTTGTATAACACCATGACTAACTTTGTTTTAAACTAAATTCACACCAACCTAGATAAAAATAATCATATTGCAATAGTATGTTCGTGATTTTATAAAACATCGTGTTTTAAAAGTCGTAAAAGAAAAACAAAAATAATACAAGGTTATCATGTGCCGCAATACGATTAAAAGAAAAAGTTAAAGAGTATTTATCGTAGCTTTAATAAAATTTAATGGGGGGATAAAAAGCAAAAGCTATAATATTCAATTTGTGAAAGTAAAAAAGTTGTGGTCAGTCTGTAAAAATTCAAAAGTTCACCGCTACTTTATTACATGATTTTAGTAAAATATTTTAGAGTTAAACATAATTTAAATACCATTTGATGAAGAAAATTAACCTTAATTAAATTTCAAGCAAGACAATACGTCTGTTTTATGTTTTTGTTAACCTAATAATTGATGAAGAAAATTAAACTTAATTAAATTTCAAGCAAGAACATACGTCTGTTTTATGTTTTTGCTAACCTAATGTTTTTCTACAAACTTTGCATATTTATTAAAATTTAATTTAATTTAATAACTAACCCTAAACAGAATGGCCTAAAATATTCATCTTCCACTAAAACCAATACCTTTTAACTAAATCAAGTATATATACGTGCTTTTTGTGTAGAGATTCTTGGTATTTGGCCAACTTTATGTCTTGACCAAATTTAGGGTTTGAAAGAAGACACAACTGAGTGATCAGTGTTGTCGTTGATGTGGATTAATCTTCTTTCTTTATACCCTTTCTATTTTGGCTTAAGCATTGGAATTACGTGCACATATATTCATAACAACAATTAAGCTAGGTGGTGGCCCGGCCCGGCCGCCCAGGTACACATATATATTACATTACGTTTCATGTAAATCTGTAAAGCGATGGTTTGACAAACAAAAAGTTATCAGATTCAAATCCCGTAAAGTACAAATATGATGATTTAGGTGTTTAAAACAAATATTATACAAATAGTTATTATAGTTTGGTGGTTGTTGCTCTACACAAGTTTCTAGGTGTGATATTTGAGTGTTTAACACTTGAGGTAACTTTAAATGTAGCTTCATGATTTTAAGATTTTGAGTGCTTAATACTTGAGGTAGCCATAAATGTAGCTTCCTGAGATAACGCTGTATGTAATCATCTTGTTGTGGGGCGTACAGGTGCTTAAAACGTCTGAAAACACCGTCCACACCATCCTAGGGGTGCTTTTTAGGTTTTTCCGTGGTGCCACTCGTGGGCGTTGAGCTTAACTTCCCATTTTTTCTTTTTATTATTTTTTCTCCACCTCAAAAATAATTATACTTCATTTACACCATCATTTATATCATCACTCACCCGCCATACACACTTTTTATATTTATACCACCATACCACTACACATGACCTAACCATAAAAGCATGAAGGTGCGCTTTAGAAGAAACTTATGGGTCTATAATAGGACCGGAAAAGTGATCACGCCATAGGAAAAAAATCGGGGTCCGCCACTTAGTAGAACGGTAATTTAAATTTCTAATGCTTTGGCCCCCTGTTTAAATGTTCAAAATCTACCACTAAATGGAATGATTATTATGTCGGAATTAACATGTGACATGTGTTGTAAACATATTGGAATGTAATAGACCATAATATAAGGAATGTGATTTCCTCTATTTCTAAAGATTTAATTTCATTTCTTAGGGGATGCGTGTTTTTTTTTAATAATTATTTTAAGTAAATGGAATGATTTTTTTTAATCTAATTTGATTTTTTCTTAAAAGTAAATTAAAATTTAAGAATAAAGTTAAAAAATAAATAAATACGAACAAAAATAAAAAAAATAGAAACAAATACATATAAAATAGAAATATATAATAAAAACAAAAAAAAATTATAAAATATAAAATAAAAAAATAATAAAAATAATAATAAAAGTACAAAAGAAAAAACAAATAAAAATAATATGAAAACATAAAAATAAAATAATTTAATTGAAAATTATAAAAATAGAACAAATATATTAGTTTTTGGATGAAAATATTGATATAATTATATTTCATTACTTAGTTTTTACTAACCGGATCAAACAACACAAAACAATAATTATTTTATTCTCACGTGAGAACCAAACAGAACAAAGTATTGATAATGATCTATTTCATTACCTTGACCATTCAATTTCTTCATCCATTTCATTCCTTAAATGTCTTTTTAATATGAGGTAATATAACTAACGAGAAAATAGATGGACAACAAGAAAATAGACCGTTACCATCCATTGTCTTATTTGGTTTTTAAGTGAAAATAAAATAAATCATTCCTTCATTTTTTTTTATAGTTAATAAAAATAAAGTAATGATTTATAATTACCAACACTTTCATTCAAAATTAATATACTAATTTCTTATTTAGATTACTTTTTTTTTTTCAACGTTTTTAAGGGTCCTTGTATAAGGTTTTATTCAATGAATCAAATCCCAAATACCGTAATCACAATTGTTATTATTATTATTTTGGTTTTTCTTCTTTCTTTTAATTTTTTTTTCTAGGTTTCCTAATATTAGTTTAATAGATTTGTGTTTACATATTGCGTTATTAATTTTCATTTTTTATGTTATTTTGTTTAACACCGGTGCGTTTACGCGTATTATTGTTTATATTGGATCATCTTTTACTAAGATGTTGAGTGTTGTGATTTCATCTTTTATTTACGTTTTGATCTTTAAGGTCGTGTCTTCGCTTATTCGCAGCCGCTACGCGGGCTTGGTACCTTCTTCTTAGCATAAAATATTAAGTTGCAACATATTGAAGTTTGAACGATATAATATTAATATTTTTAATATCAATAAGTTTATATTTTGAGGTCAATTTTTTATACCGTCGTTTATTAGCACCAATTTCTTGAGGTAAACGACCACCATCGTTTATTAGCATTAGTTTCTTGAGTAAACGACATATATTGCGCTAAAAATGAAGAGATTAACACGCACCATATAGTTACGTTACCCTAATAAATCAACATAATATACTTAGTGACATTATTAGAACTTCAACTACATATAGATAAATATAGATATTGAATCTTATAAACTTAATTAAATAATTAACGATTATCGTTAACTTAGTTTTTAGTCTTTACTCGATCATCAAGTTTGGGTTTGAAGTCCACCATCCAATATCCTTTTCTTCATTCTCAGCCTCTTGCATGTTTCTGTAAACATCCTGTAATTTCAACTCGAGTTGTTAGATTAGATGTAATAATGTATATTATAGTACCGATTCATAAATTTTGAAGATTATGATAGGTAAAAAGGAGTCCCTTAAAAAAAGGTTTGAAGAATTGAAACTTGTTTTAGTGTAACAATGTCGGATTGAGATTAGTTTGTGCGTAATTTGTTTTTTGGATCGAGTTTATGAAACAATAAATCACATCCAAATTTGTTGAAGTTTAATTCCACCTTTGTGACATTTTAAGATGCTTTTTGACAAAATTTGAAGCGACTCAAAAAGCTTATAGCTCATATAACACTATTAACTTTATTTCAGTGGGAGATAAAATATTCTATAACCCAATTAATTACTAATGAATTTATACTTTTTTATATATGTTAATCAATCTAGAGTATTTAAACAAGAAAATTGTTTTTGAGCTCCTTCTAATGCATAGGTCTTGTATAATTGCTCACCATACATCTTCATTAACCGGATTAAAGTCCCACATGACATAAAATAATTAATTTTTAAAAAAGTAAGACTAAAACAACAATTAGAAAAATAATACGTGTAATAAAGATATGTAAAAAGAAACAAATAAATAACATATACAAATACAAATGATATATATGTATTTATTTATTACATACATATAATTCGAATTAAAAATTTAGGTCGATCAGGTAAAAAATTAGATTAAAATTTGATTTGAAAACTGAATTTAGAGTTGGATTCGAACGCATGCTAACCCAATTTAAAAAATTTAAAAAGTTAAAAATGAAGTCGAATTCTATACGATAATAAACACCCCTAGCTTAATTTAGATGTTATGATTTTTTAATATTATTTGTCATATACTTTTATTTACGAAAATAATAATTATTGTTTTAACAGCGACACCAAAACGATTTATTGGAGAAAATCACTACTATTTTATTTTGTAGAAATTAAATTGACAACTACTTAATTAACAATACATCATTTTACCACTAACACGTTCTATAAAAAATTATTTATCGTTACAAACTAAATAAGCAACTTGTATCATGTGCTAGCATATATACATTTTAGGATTCGTTCATGATTTTAATAAAATCCATTAATTATAATAGAATTAAAAATACGTACACATGGTACTACTTGTTAACACACGAAATTATTGTATAGGGTAGGGGCTGTGTACAACTATGTACACTCATTTATTGCATACGATAACATGGATTCAAATTCTACGAGGGGCCATTTTAAAGGAAGCTCCCCCTGAAAATTTCTTGGTTTAACATAAAAAATTGGTCTTTATAATATAAATTTAATATTATATTGATATTAAAAAAATACTATTCAAGCTTTAATATATTATAATTTAAGTATATAAAAAATTTCAGAGTGACATGCAAAACTTAACATTACTAAGTGAAAAATTATAGGGCCCGGACCACCCGGACCCTATAAAAAATTATAGGGCCCGGCCCAATAATAATGTATGGTTGTATGCTAACAAGAAAGGTGATAGTTGCGCGTTGCAGTTGCGAGTCAGCGACGACATGACCTTAACTATCAAAACTCAAATAAAAGAAGAAAATCACAACGTTCAACATCTTAGGAAAATATTATATATTCAATTTAAATAAGATATTGATATACAGAAAAAAGACGTCGGCGTTAAATAAAAATAACAGACAAAATGAAAATGTAATGAACAATACGTAAACATATATATGTTAAACTAAAACCAAAGAAACCTAAATAAAAATGAAAAAACAAGGAACTAAAACAAGAAAAAAAATTAACTAGAAAGAAAAAAGAAAAAAAAAGGAGTTTACCAAAGAAAAAACTTAGAAAATAGAAAATAAAAAAAATTTATGAATATGATATCTGGAGATTTGAATTTGAAACCTAAAGGTTAATTTTATTATATTAGCATATGTATTTTTCTAACACACAACTTAACTTATTTGTCAATTTAATGGCCTCACATGTATATATACGTATCTACAAATTTCTATAACATATATATAAAAAAAAAACATGAGGCCTTGGGATTATTGGGCCTTAGGCAATCGCTCTTCCTTTTACCCGGAGGCCCCCCTAATCCTATCAAGTATAGATATGATAATTATTTTACTTTTTTTTTTCAAAAAAAAAAAAATTAAACTTTGTTTTTAGTACTTAACGTTTGTACATTTTAACAATTTTAGTCTTAAGTTTTCGAAAATTCCAATTTATTGTCTCACATTTCATTTTCTTTTCATTTTGCTTACAATGTTAACAACCATTTAAAAAACCATTAAACTGTCCTCACATGGTCCCCACGTGAGGGGTATTTTTGTTATTTCAGTTTGTTTTAAAGTATGAGTTAAAACAAACGAAAATGACAAAAGTACACCTCATGTGGGGACCACATGAGGGCAGTTTAACGGCATTTTAAACAACTGTTAACGTTGAGACCAAAATTATAAAAAAAATGTGAGACACTAAATTGTGATTTTTAAAAAGTTAAGACTAAAATTGTTAAAATATACAAACTTTATTCACTAAAAACGAAGTTTACTCTTTAAAAAATTACGAAAAAATAAATAAAAACAAATAAAAATTTAAGAAAAGATATAGAAGCTTACTCCCAAGGGACGTCCCCTACAAGCATCCAATCTCCATCCTTGTCTTCATATATTGGTATGTACTCGCATTCTTCACCTTTTTTAATTTTAAAAAATAACAATAATTTATTATCATCACATTCATCATGCTTTTGACTATAATTAAAGAGCTTGTCGGAAACATCGTATTTATTGCATGTAACATTTGAAGTACATAAAAAAACATAAAATAATTATTCGATACAAAATTGTAGGGCGAAGAATCGGTGAGTCTGTTTTGGGTTAATTGTAGGGCGAAGAATCGTTCTTATAGTAAGGAGGAGTGGAGTAGGTTTCTCTTTTTAATGTAATCGTTTTTGTTGTTGGTTGCGGGGCCGGCTGGAGTGTCTTGCTCCGCCGGTTTTTCCCCTTCGTTTAATGAAATTGCTGTTTGAAAAAAAAATAAATTATTCGATACAAAACCAATCACATATCGTTTTAAGAAGAAAATTGGTGCTTATATATAAGCTCATAGTTAATTCCTGTTCCTGTCGGTTGATTTTAGGGTGGGACCATATGACGTGTCAAATTGACGACATAAATGACGACGATAGATCCTAGTTTAGCGATAAACGTTATATTAGAATATATATCGTCGTCTTATTTGCATCCGAGAATATTGTGAATCCTTAAAAAAATGTCACTTGCCTTTTGATAAATTTATTATAAATTGCTAAAACTTAAGTTCTTTTTGGAACGGCTCATTAATACTGCTTGACTAGTCGACCACTTGGGTAACCCTAAATGACTTAAAATGCATAAACACTAAGGAGCGTGCAGAGGGCATAGTCATACACTCACAGGTATCGGGTAAAAAACCCTGTTAGGCTTGGCAAACTCGTGACATCTGAGTTTTGAGTCATCCCAGTGATCAGAATCTAGTAATAGTATCTGTTTCCACTATTTCTTTGATTTTATCTACTCTTTTCTGAATTCTTTTAACAAAAAATATAAAAGCTATTTACATGTACATCATATATGCATTTAGATCTCACATAAAAAAAGATAAGACAGAAGATCTCACTTATAACTACAAAGACTAAAGTTTCAATTCTCAAAAGACTTTTTTTTATTACTATTTTTTATTTATTTTAACAATTTTGATTTATGCATGCAAGTATGTTTCTTTAGGTCTAAGCAAAAACCTTGTTCATTACACAAGAGATTATATGGATGATACTTGATTAATCGTACTTCTAAAACCTGTTAACCCTAGCGAAACTAACGTGATGCATCTGATTAATTTGTTATCAAACCCTAGCAAATTAATATCATCGAAAAGAAAAGAAAAGAACACAAAAGATAGAATAAAAACCTACCAAGGCCAAAGAGGTTCTCAAGAGCCCGAACGAAATCCGAATACCCTTTGAAACCGTTAATATCGATCTTGCGAAGAAACGGGGCTCCATCCATGCTCACTTTCACGTACATTTTGCTCGTAGCTCTCTTCCTATACGAGCAAACTGGCGGCCACCCGACCGCAACTTCAATATTTCTACTTTTCCCACCACCACCACCATTATCAGAAAACTCATCATCCTCACCTCGACCGCCAAGGATATCCAAAAACGCCCTCTTTTTCTCTTTCCTCCCTCCATCACTGCCACCAGCACCACCACCACCCGGTAACCCTAGCCGGAGCTCAGTGATCTCGAGCCCAAACCCTTCGATAAACCCGTTGGTTGCCATGCTTCTATAACTTGTACAAGTGAATTTCTTGTAGAGCATAAAACTTGAAGCAATGAACTATTATTATTGTGTTAATGAGCAAATAATATATGCATGTTATATATATGCAAAGATAGTTGAAATTAAGAGGACATGAAAAGAGCAATGGGAGGACAATCATGTTAGATGTCGGTCACATGAGTTACAAATGTGGGGTAGGTGTGGGTGGGGTTGGGGGGGGGGGGTGTGGGGTGGGGTGTGGGGGGGGGGGGTGTAGTGATATTAATACTATATGTATTCCAACCAGCAAGACACTAAAAGACCGGCAAAGATATAAAAACAGGGTTGTATTTATAGATATTAGGCAAGATCGTAGGGCTAAAGATTTTCTTGATTATTTTGTGGGTTCGGATTGTGGCCGTGTGATGTGGGTTTGTGGGGACAAACCATGTGGGTTTTGCCTTGTCGAACCGGGAGTAGATCGACATGGACCAGATCATACGTAATTACTCCACACCAATCATCACTTGATTTAAAAAAATATATATTAACTTTAAGCATCTATTCTTTTTAATATGAAGTTATATTATATGTTTTGGTTATGAATTATGATCACTTTGGAAGTTTAAAACATTATTGAGATAGAGTTGGATGTCTTTTATTTGTTGTTGTTAAACAAAAACCATGTGTTGATACTCTAGGCCTACTATGTCTCTTTTGTTGGTTAGAATGGAGTAATCACAGATTTGTGTTGATTGGTTGGGTAAAATTATGATTAATCATAATACATATGGTGTTTGTGGGTCATAATTATTAGTTTCTTTATATTATAGCTAAGAGGGGAAATTAGAGGGTCAAGTTCTAGATAGTTAGAATGAGTTCATTCACGGAGCCTTGTTGATTAAAAGGTTATAAGTTTGATCATTAGAGTCCTCAGGTTTTTATCACAAGGGGCCTTCGAGCGGTGGGTTATGTCTAGATTGGGCTCAATTAATATGTTTGGCTACCAGCACATTTGAGAGTATAGTATTTCTCTCTGCTCTCCCGAGTGTGGTTGTCCTTTCGGCAATGGGGATGTCTTGGGTAGCCAGGGCGTTATTCGTTAGCCGTTCAATTTTTTTTTAATGAGTTCATATATGTGAGTTTAATAGTTAAAATAAAGGGAAAATCACCAAAATAACCCACTTTGACCAAGAAAAATCAGGAATGACCATCCAAAAGTATCCTAACTCAAATGACCCACCCAATAGAAACCAGCCATTTGTCATCTTTCCACCAATCACAATCTGACATGTGTCATCAATCTGACAAGTAGGCTAAAGGTGGAGCCCACCACCAACCAGTAATTGTTTGACACATGGACAAAAAGTCAGAAATCTAGGCTTGTTACCCGAACCACTGCGAGCCTGCCACCTGTCCAGACTAAGCCGTCCATATTACTTGAGGATTACCAAGGAATAATTTAATCCTAGTGCTAAAGTTGCCTTTTCCCAACCCCTACCTCCCCTACCCCCTATATATATATTTCTTTTTAGTTAAATAAAATGGAATAAAGATGTTACGTATTTTTATTTAAACTTATTTTATTTTATGATGGTGATAGGAAAGTGGATAACCTGTAGCTAGGTATCACCATTCAAATACCACAGCCTCAAAACTATTGATGTAAACTTCTATTGTGTATATATATATATATACGCATCTCGTGTGCTACTGAAAACGACAGAGATCGATCGATCGATCTCACACGATTTTCACCCCCTGTTCACATCTTGAACCAGCAGATCCATCCAGGTATATTCAAACTTCAATTAACTTCTTCCACAAGCTACCTAAACTCTTATTCATCATTCAAATCGGACCACCGGAGGAGATACGGACAACAGGGAACGATTCCTCTAGCTTGAACGTGAAGCTAAGGAGATCGTTATCAACGAGATGTATATATATATATATATATATATATATATATAACTAAAAAGAAATATATATAGGGGGAGGTAGGGGAGGTAGGGGGGTTGGGAAAAGACAACTTTAGCACGAGGATTAAATTATTCCTTGGTAATCCTCAAGCCATATGGACGGCTTAGTCTGGACAGGTGGCAGGCTCGCAGTGGTTCGGGTAACAAGCATAGATTTCTGACTTTTTGTCCATATGTCAAACAATTACTGGTTGGTGGTGGGCTCCACCTTTAGCCTACTTGTCAGATTAATGACACAAGTCAGATTGTGATTGGTGAAAAGATGACAAATGGCTGGTTTCTATTGGGTGGGTCATTTGAGTTAGGATACTTTTGGGTGGTCATTCCTGGTTTTTCTTGGTCAAAATGGGTCATTTTGGTGATTTTCCCTAAAATAAAACATTGAACATGGAAAGTAGATTTATTATTTCCGGTAATGAATATCACAGATAATAAAGGAACGAATAACAATGATGCGGATCTAGAAGAACCCCACCCGAGCTTGTCCGGAAATCCAAGACCCGTCTCCATTTGGTTGGGGATTTTTATCTATCTTTATTTTAAATAGTTTTATTCAATTATTTAGTATTTTATTTAGTTATTTGGTTTCCTTATTTTAATTGAATTCCTTTTCTTTAGGATCAAGTTGTTTAGCCTATTTAAAGAACTCTTTGTAATCTTTTTAGTTGGTTGATTTGATGAAATAAAGTATTTCGTTTGGGGGTATTTTCCAAGCTTTCTAGAAGCCGGTTTTGGCATCTAGGGTTTCTAGCACAAGGTTTTGGGCTATGTTTTCATTCCTTGACATAGATCAAGGGTTTTCTATCCGCTTCCGCTATCATTTGGTATCAGAGGACCCGGTAACCCAATTGACCCGGGACCCGTTGGTCCATGTTGTATTTGCTTGGAGCCGACCCGAGTGATATATGAAGATAAACTTGAAAAGTGGTTCAAGACCGTCTTGGTCGTGAGGACATTGGCGAAAGGTCGTCGGGATGTTCCGTTCGATCCAGGTGGCTTCCACAGGGTTTCATCAGGTGTTAAAACTCGTGGACGAGTTTTTCAAAGAGGGGGAGAATGATGCGGATCTAGAAGAACCCCACCCGAGCTTGTCCGGAAATCCAAGACCCGTCTCCATTTGGTTGGGGATTTTTATCTATCTTTATTTTAAATAGTTTTATTCAATTATTTAGTATTTTATTTAGTTATTTGGTTTCCTTATTTTAATTGAATTCCTTTTCTTTAGGATCAAGTTGTTTAGCATATTTAAAGAACTCTTTGTAATCTTTTTAGTTGGTTGATTTGATGAAATAAAGTATTTCGTTTGGGGGTATTTTCCAAGCTTTCTAGAAGCCGGTTTTGGCGGCATCTAGGGTTTCTAGCACCAGGTTTTGGGCTAGGTTTTCATTCCTTGACATAGATCAAGGGTTTTCTATCCGCTTCCGCTATCAAACAACTCATGATATTTAATATAAACGGGACAATTTACAAAGTATCCTTAAACCCCTATTTGTACTAATACTAAACCTTGAAAAAAAAGAAACCTAATTACATACAAATTTAAAAAACTAAATAAAATAACTAAAAACTAAATATCCTAACCAAAAAAACCATTTAAATAATCAAATTTTCTACAATTACTCAATTAAATAAGTAATAAAACTCTACTGATTTATCCTTAACTATTAACCATTACAAGATTATTCCAACAATCACCTTCTAATCTTGTAATACCATTCTTTCAATTCTTCATGCTCGTCCAAACCATTCAGACTCATGTGCTTTGACCATCCGTCCAAATTAATCATACTTTGTTTCATACCCTGACCCTTGTTTCCTTCCTGGATACTCAGACCACATCGACTCATATTTTCTACCCGGAAGCTCGTCGTGATCATTGACTATGTTGTTTTGGTACCCCTAGCTCTACCATTCTTACGACCTCGTCCTCGATCAGTCCATCGATCGTTAGAACTCGCACCACCAATCTGTCGATTGCGATTTCGATCACCTAATTAAGCAAACACCATCCGTTTTTTGTCTTTTTTTTCTTTTCATTTTCCTCTTGCTTTGAAGTCTCTCTTCATATGCGGCCTTTAACCTTTCACTAATCATTTTTTAAAATGAGTGTTCTATTAATTTTTCTTTACTTTTTCACTAATCATTTATTTTTTTTCTATTTTTTCCAATTTGTTTTTATATTTATTTATAGGTTAATTATTTGTGAGGTAGAGTCCACTACACATAATTTGAAACTGAGGCAAAAACTCATTTCATTAAACGAGCTTCAAATCGCGGTTCATACTAGCTATTTTAATAATTTCAATTCCTTTTATAATTGTTTTCTAATAATATATAAAAATATCCTGTATCTAATAAAAAGTTTTATAGTCTTCTCAATTCTTTTATTATTGTTTTCTATTTTTTTAAATAGAATCGTTTTTTTTTTTTTTTTGTTTTTCATATACATATTTTTTTTAATTTCCTTCAAACTTTATTTAAGGCATTGGCTATATTAACAAACCCTTTTACTAAAAAAAAAAAATTAAACGGTCGTTTGGACTCAAATGGTCGTTTAGGACAAATATGGGTCGTTTGGGTTATTTTTATTATTATTTTTTAAAATATTATAAAACCAGAGCCCCCCTGAATTTTAAGGGGTCGTTGTGGCTAGTGTTTTAAAAACCGGTTCGAACCGACCGGTTGACCGGTTTGACCGGATTTTTGGGGGTCTCCGGTTTTTTTCACGGTTTTTACGATATCCGAACCGGCCAGTTTTGACCTGAACCATTTTTCCCGGTTAAACCGCTCCGGTTCAACCAGTTTCTTATTTTTTTAATTATTTTTATTATATGTGTATACTATATTGTTATTTTTTATTATTTGTGAACTTTAAAACTTATATTTTCTTGTGAAATAACTATTTTGTATTATTTTTGAGTGGATTAAAATTGTATTTTAACTATTTTTGTTGGAGTGTACAAGTTTATTAGCATTTTTATAAAAATATATACCCTAACCAGCTGGTCCAACCAGTCCGACCGGCTCCAAAAACTTTTCCGGTTCAACTTCAAAACCGGTTTTTAAAACATTGGTTTGGCCCAAACGACGCCCAAACAATCTTATTTAATAGCTTTTTTATAAAAATATATGACTGTTTTTGTTTTTATTTCTTTAAAAAAATGCTTTTAATAGCTTCATTTAACCAAGGGGCATTTGTCCCAATGGTATGGGAATGAAGGTTAGAGCTTGGGGACCTTGAGGTCTCAAGTTCAAACCTGACTCAAGGGGGTTTTTCTCAAGTGGTGAGTTTCCTCCTTGATGGTGTTCCTGGGTGAGCCAAGCCTGGAGTGTCAAAATCAGTATGGACGGTTGCAATCCCGTCTCAGGAAGGCTCACTCGGGTATTGGAGATTTGAGGAGTAGTTCCAAACGCCGTTCAAAAAAAAATAGCTTCATTTATAAAGTATACAAGAACAGGCCGGAGTAAAATAAAATAAAGTTTTTAAAACATATTTATTTTAATAAATAATCTTTTAAAACATCAATAGGTTTTATTTGTGTAAAAACTCGTAATACACAAATAAAAGTTGATCGATACATGGCCAATGGTAACCACTAGGACTTGTCCTAGTGGTTACCCCCTTGGCTCTTAGGGCTTTGGTTACTATGTGACCCAAGTTCTAATCCAAGGGGAGGCAGTTTTACCCCATGTTGTCCCAGGAGGGGGTTTCTGCCAGGAGAAAGCTTCAGGAGGGGGTGTCTTGGTTCTCACAGAGGTCCGAGTAATCGACCTTGGACATAGCCCCGCAAGGGTAGGTTTACACGTGAGACCAAAGTCGCCTGATCGATGCCGTTCCAAAAAAAAAAAAAAACATGGCCAATGGTGATTTCTTTCTGACATGTCTATGAAGGTAGATCACTAGATCTCATATTAAACAATGACTATCTTCATGATTTTCTTATACTTCAGTACATCCAATTTATAAATTATATTAATATTATTGTTATTTTTATCTTTAATTACAAGTTATACTACTCGTAATTTATCATAATTAAATTATATTAAATATGTCTTTGACATGACTTCAACCCTCAAACTCAAATGAGCAACACATATATTAACATAGCTGCTTTCTTAATTGGATTCAACTTGGTTCTGATAATTAATATAATTTAATTTGTTAACCATTTACGAAGTAATAAAAAATATTAGTCGCAACAAAAAGGTTAAATTTAATCAATCAATCAATAAAAATAACCCCTCAAGAATAATGGAAAAGTGGTGGTGATGATTCCAGATAACCATGGGATTCTACTTTCATGTTGCGTTTGAAGACCATCTTCTCTGGTTGATTAGTCTACCGACAACTTAATCTTTATTTAGGGAGACCATTATATATTCTTTCCTATTTTTGTTAGTTTTTCTTAAGCTTAAAAGTTAAAAACACTTCATGTATATTTTTTTAATGTTAAAATTTATAATCTTTTAATTAAGAAGTTATAACTTTACCATATAAATATGTTAGTATGTTAAAATTTACAATATTTAACCTCAAAAGTAAAAAAAGTGATAATCCAAATTGAATTTTAAGAGTCCAGACTATTATTTATCGGTTGATAAAAATTCATATATACTAGTAATATGATCATTGACGGTTCTAACATTCACTTTTGTTGTCAATGAATGTATCACTCTCATAGAGAAGTAACTCTCTCTTCTTTCGACTTTTGTCGTTTCAAAACAATTTAAAACCTTCTGATTAGGATAAATCAGCTGATTGTTAATAATGGGTATATTAAGTTATATTTATGTAAGTAAATATTAAAAGTTACTATGTTATTCATTTTGACAACAAAAATAAAAGTTTTGATTGTCATAATCTATATTATTAAAGTTTAATTTGCTAAATTATAGTTAAGTATGCTAGCAAACTCTATGACGAGGTTTACATGCAACTTTTTTTCCTTCTTGCTACATCTAATTTTTATTATAGGGTTGGGTTTAATTGATCGAGAAAGTTATTAGAGTTAGATGTTGTTACTTCACTTGAAGTCAAGGGTTTGAACTCTGCAAAAAACGGGTTGTACATCCATTATTTGTGGTGTAAATACCTCCTTAAATTTTATAAGTTTGATTAAGTTCTTTAATTTTGAAATACGAATTTGCCCTCTTTTGTTTTTTTTTTCTTTTTAATGTCACTAAAATAAGTTTTTTAATTATTCTTCTAAATTTCTAACAATTCTTTTGTTTATTTATACATATGAAACGAGTTAAGCAAATAAGTTTATAGTGTAACAGCCTAACAGGTACAATCGTGTAACATGACTTTTAAGTAATAGACTCAATACTTTGAGTGTTCGGTGTCCACAGCAACACACGAAAGTTGGAAATCTTTTATATAATTATCAATAAAAATCGTACTAGAACATCACTGTATATGGTCGGTAAATTTTTTTTTTTTGGTAAATCTTTGGACCACCAGACACTTATGATGTCACTTCTAGGCTTTTGAGGTTGAAAATAAATTCCTTACGGTCTACTTTGCTGGCCTTGAATCTTCTTTCTTGAGTTTGAATATGGTGTCGTGTTTCATGTCTCAAAACTAGTCAAAAGATTATTCGGATAACCACATCAAAGTGATTAATGTATCACGTTGTTGGGACATAATTAGTAGAACATTGATGACAATTTGGTGGTTAAAATTCTCACTAACCTATTTCTAATAGATATAAATATATATATATATATACACCCATACCCTACACCCATAATATCTCTCTCTCTCTCTCTATATATATATATATATATATATAATTTATATATATATATATATATATATATAATTATAGGACATGATTAAATAAAAACAGAATTGTCTAGATACTGTAAAAACACCGATTCAATAGAAAAAAAATAAAAATTTGGTATAAGAAAAAGTATTCCAGTACAAAAAAAGTGCAAATTCAGTACAATATAAAAATCCAATACAAAAAAATCAAGTATAAGAAAGATACAAATTCAATATAAAAATCCAGTAAATCCGATACAAAGAAAGGAGTACGGTATACATATTGTCTTTGCACTAGATTGGTGCTTTTACTGTTTTTTTAAGCAAAATATTATTTTCAGACAAAACACCGTTTTTAGCTTTTTAGGAGATCTCACCCTAAAATACTAAATATATAAAAATTAATTATTAATTATTAAATAATAAATAAGTAGAGTCGATCCGAAGTTGAATTTAGTGATCCAAGTTCCAAGCTATAGATATAGAACACGAATTGAAACAAGTCGAGCTCATTACATTTAGGGGGGGGGGGGGGGAGGGGGTATGGTTGCGGCTCCAACCACCTGCTCCTTTCGGTTTTGCGGCTTCTCCGAGTCTACCACACCCCCATTTTCAACTCCTCCCTTGCAGCTTCTTTTTTTGAGCCTTGCGTCTATTAATAGCCGATGGAAGCCGAGACATCTTGTGTGCCATTCAAGATTTTAAAGCTTGAGGCTTCATTTTAAAGTTTTCCATCATATCACCTGCTTTTTTAAGATTTTGAAGCTTTAAGGCTCCTTTTTCTCTTTCCTACTTGCCACAAGTTTATTGGTTAATGGTTTGAAGCCTTAAGGCTTCAACACCAACCATACCCTCCACCCTTAGGCCACCGGGTATGGTGGCGTTATTGCTTGTGTGATGCCTATGTGGCATCTCAACCATGACGTCATACCATTTCCATAGTGGTGTGATGGATTATGTTATGGTTTTGGCGTGGAACTTCTCATGGCGTGGTGGGTTGGTTTGGTGTAGGTTCCTCCAATCACATAATGACATCTTATTTTTTTTATTATTATTATTTTTATTTTTTTTGTTTCACACCACACCAGGGCCGTTTCTGAGAACGTTAAAAAAAATTTGGGCCCGGCACAAAGAAAAAAAAAAGTGCCCCTATATTATAATATCCATAATCAAGTACGAAAAGTCAAAAATACGAAGAAAATCATTCTTGCAACAAAAGTATTACTCCTACAAGATATAATATGTCTAAGTAAATCGTGCGGCTCTTCTCGCGTTTTTTTAGGCAAAATCTTTCGATCAAGGATTCATAATTCATGTTTTCCGACAAATCTCTCTCTATAGACTCAATAGTTAATTCTACATGATGTCTCTAGCAAACTAGCAATCAAAATCGAATATTGAGAGACTTACAGGCTTGCGATCTTGAATTCTTGATGTTGATTGCACACTTACGAGTCGTAGTCTTCTTCTCATAGCCTTTTAAGTAACAAGCGAATAACATGATAAAATAAAACTTAGCTTATTTTCGTTTTTTTCTCTTTATAAAAAAAAATAAAGAGTTATGGACCTTTTGTATGTGCTGAGTAATATATATATATATATATATATATATATATATATATATATATATATATATAGTGAAAAGTTCATTGTAGACACCCTCATAAGTGTAGACATGTAGACACCCTATTTCACCATTAGATCTCTTGATCTAGTGGTTGTGATAATTTCATTTTTTCCTTTTTTTTCTTTTTCTAATTGTTCAGAGCATTTCACATGTGAAAAAGAGCTATTTCACATGTGAAAGTGTCTACAATGAACCTCACCCTATATATATATATATATATATATATATAATGGACTTGATAAAAATTCTGGTGCCCCTAAATCCATTGGGCCCGGCGCATTTGCGCCTCCTGCGCCACCTCAGGGCCGGCCCTGCACCACACTACATCACATCATGTATACCACTATCACTACATCAAATGGTGTTATCCAGTCATCATCCACGTGGCATAATATCACCACCATTTAACACCATATATATCACATGCCCTTATAACACCGAATTTATGCATTGATTTTTCTAATATTAAACTTACACGTTTTAGTATTTTAAATATCATGTTTGACGGTTGGGAAACAATAAACGAAGACTCATTATGTTAAGGGTGGAAGTCAGACATTTATTAATTAATCTTGTGTTTGTTCACACGACAGTTCTACGTCATATGAGTTTTAACATTATACTTATGAAAATCAAGAAATAATTCCGTGAGGGTTCAATGGTTTTGTTTTTTTTTCTTTTTTTCTCTTGAAGGCCAACGAATAATGAAGTATGGCTGTCCGAAATAGAATAATATAATGACAAAAGGCACTTTATATACCTGCTAATAAAGATAGTTTTGGATACTTCAAGCCCATCAATCATATAAAAATGCCGAGTTCATGACTTTTAGACTATCAAAACCCAATCTTTCAAAATCTTTGTCAGCAAGAACTAAATCGCATTTCACCCAACGTATCTTCTTGGAGTTCGATGACATTACCACCCTAAAAGAAAGACGGTTTGACAGACTCTAAATCTTTAATCACTTTACTCGGAACCTGAAACATAAAAAAAAATAGTTTTCAAGAGAGTCTAGCACCGTCATAATCAAAGTACCCCGGCCCTGAATAGAAAGCAAATTACGTCTTCATCTTGACAATTTTTTCTTAAAACATGTAACGACCGGCCCGTCTGAAGACTATCCTATATCCAATCATATACTAAAATAAGTCTTCAACTCTCCACCCATTGTCAATTATTCCAATTATGTTTCTAGTGTTATAATTTAATGAAGATTACCACCACTTGAGAATATTAATTATGACTACTTGAATAACTTTTCTCCTTTAAAGGAGTTTATAAGAAAGAGATTGTAAGAAGAAATAGAAAAGAAGTCTAGAAGATTGAAAAGAGTTGGAAGAAAGTCATGTAGATTGTTTACAAAGAGGTGCGCGTATTTTATCACCTTACAATGGTGTGATATTTATACAAATTTGGGAGACATAGCTAGTAAGTGTATGAGTGTAAGAATGGTGAAAACTTTTATGTAGAGAAGATTCCATAGTTGATGATGTAAAAGTGATGGACATCCAAATATAGACTTGATATTTCATAATATCTAGTTAATTTTTCTAATATTTAGTTTATAAACTATAATATCAAGTTAACCAAATTATTGCCATGCTCACCATGTTAATCACATTTTTTTTAACAGCGACAAACAATAATTGTAATAAAATAACTCATCCAGTAAGAAACTAGATAGGATGATTCAGATGTACAAATCGAACTATAAGAGCGGCACAATAAAACAAACATGACAAAAATAAAGGAATAATAGTTTTGAGTTGGAATAATTATTATTATTATCTTCATAATATAATATTAAAATCAAGGGTCTTTTAATGATAGTCATGTGACTTCTTTTAGGCCAAACGGTATATTGGTGCCGTTTGACGCTGAACTACACTTTAACGTCAAAAACCGGTGCCGCCATCGTCCCCCTCCGGCGCTAAACAACGATGCTATGAATTGGGGGTGATATCTTTGGCGCTTCAAAGAATGGCGTTAAAGCCCAACAGTCTTTTTTTTTACTGTTTTTCCGAACGTTGAGATTTAAAAAAAAATAAGAAAAATAATAATAAAATGTTTAACACCACACCACATAACATGGCGTATACGGTATACCCCATGTATGTTATGTGATGTTATAATCCAGTCAGCGCTGATGTGACATGTGTTAAACTTTAACATAACATGAGTATACCTCATGCCCTTAGAAGAGATCGCAGATTTGAGCCTTGACATCTGCGTTGGGTAGGTGGTTTTACCCGGTTGTTAGGGTTTCCGTCTATGATAGATTTTTGAGTTTACGTGCAGTATCAAATAATAGTAGGGGCACTGAGTTTCGAGCCAGAGGTCGTGGGTTCGAATCCGAGGACCCCTGGTTTTGCCATTTCAATTTATTTTATTGTTTTTGATATTTTTCTTGTATAAAACCATTTCAATTTATTTTATTGTTTTTGATATTTTTCTTGTATAAAACCAATCACCTATTATTCTTGACATGATTTTGGACCCTTAGAATTAATATATTGAAATTTCATCACAGGTTGACACGAGAAAAACATTGATAAAATAATATAATATTAAAGTTTTGTTTAAAAACGTCACATACTCACATTAATGTAATTTTAATTATATTTCTGAAAAATATTTAATATTAGGTTTGATTGAACACCTCAAATTGAAGATTGCGATGTTTTAATGGAAATTTGAAACACCAAGGTCAAGTGTCAGAAAATTAATGATTCACCGTCTCTTTATCAAATCCGTCGGAATTAATATCCAATTTTTTAGGTGAACTCGTGTTTCCAGTAATATTATTTTAAGGCATAGGGTTCTATGAAGGAAGATTAAGATCTTGTTATCTCTGGTTTGATCTCGGGAGCGACCGGGTTTTATCACCAGTGGTCCTTCGGACGAGTGAGTTTTCCACAGAACTGGAGATAACTTGGATGTGCTTAAGGCTCCGTACGACTGGATTGGGCCAGCCGGCGGTGATCTTTTGCCATTGGGTCACCCCGTACGGAGTACTGGACAATTCTATATTTGTTGGCCGTTCAAAAAATATATATATTCACTTTTTTTGGGAACATTCTACAAAAACTATTTATAACAGTTGAGCCTATTTTCAGATAAAATCATTTTCGTAAGTAGTCGGATGAAAAACCTAGCAGACTTAGGGATCGAACTCGTGACATTTCAGTCCTGAGTTTTCCCTTCATCACCAATGCCATTCGACGAAATGACCAATGGTTAATATTCACTTATTTGCTTATAGCCGTGTAAAAGAAAAACATAAACAGTCAATCTGAAAATAGCTTATTTATTGATGAAGGCTATTGATTCGTGTAATTTAGTTTGGAGAGTAGTTTAGGAGTTGAAGTGAGAATAATTTGCCGCTAAAAAAACATAAACCTATAGAAAAAATTGTAATCGTAAACGATTTAAACAAACTTTTATAAGGTTCGGTTCATAAATAACATAACGATAGGAACCAGGTAGGGATGTCGGAATCAAAACCAGTTAGAATGTTGGAATTGGATTTTTTTTTACCGTTTTATAATAAGACTGTTCATATATAGTTTTTTTTACTACTTTGTCACTTGTGTGCTAATATAAATACTCTATAATGTCTAATCTAAAGGAATTTTTACATATATCCCCTTACTAAGCCCCTTAATTACATATATATCCAATGCTAAACTTTAATTACATATATATCCATTTTCTATAAAATTACCCATCTACCCTTCCTAATTTTGAAAGAAAAACAAAAAGAATTTAATTTAAGAACTAAGAATATGAATTCAATTCAACATCACCCCCATTTGACCTATACTTGCCGGAAGGCACCCACCCAAATCACTGTTTGCCAAAACCATCATCGAAACCGGCGAGTTACCCAAATTTGGCGAGATACCGAACTTAAACCGGTTGTCATTAAAAAAAACCGCATCTAAATTATTATCAAACAGCTTAACCGGAACACACCCCTCAAATCAATTAAACCTCTTAATGAACCAGACCTGGTCCGATTTACCCTATTTACAGTAACTTATTTGTTTATTAGTGTTTGGTTGGATGTCTTAGCATTGTTTTGGAAAAAAATCGAAGCTCAGTACATTCTTTTAGAAATGAATTCTGTCCATATTTGTAGCAATGTAGAGTAACATATTTGTTTCATATTAATCAACTAGGTTAGTAACCCGTGTATTACACGGGTTTGAAATTACGTTCATGATATTAGATAAATACAAAAAAAGAAAGAGATTTTAAAATTATAAATGACGTAATTTATTATAAAATATTAATTGATAAGTTAATACATTAATTTATCAAATCTACATTAACTTTGCCATTTTCTAAATAAAAATTTAGTTTGAACAAAATTGGTAATTACTCTTAATTGGTAATTACTAAATTGATAAATGAATGTGGTTTTGACACGTGTCACTGCTGATGTGGACCTCCTAGAAAGAAGACACGTGACAACCATTTTAGTGCTTTATTAGGATTAAAGATATCTTTCATTGTTTTGGAAAAAATCATACAGTAGCATTATTATAGAAAAGAATTATTTGTTCCATATTTACATATTAATTATATTAAAAGGGGTTAATATGTAAATACTCATTAAGGGTATAATAGTCATTTAATAAGTTTTTTTAGAGGAATTGGGTAAATATGTAATATATTTCGTTTAGGAAGGGGATATATGTAATTAAGGTTTAAGCTTGGGTATATATGTAATAAAATGACTTAGTAAGGGTATATATGTAAAAACCCCTAATCTAAAAAACGCTCTCAATTGTCAAATGGTTTCCTTAAAGTTCTCAATCACAAGCTTCTGTTGGTGCTAGATTGTCAAATAGTGATATAGTTGTTGCGTTTATTCCTACGACAACAAACCACACAGTTTGGGCACATTTTGATTTATGTAAAATGGAAAACATGCTAAAAAGCTCAAATGAAAAATGTGTTAATTTTTTCAAGTTGGAATCAAACTTGACTTTTAAAAAAATATTTATCAAATTATTGCAAGGGGTGAAAAATGCTCCTGCTCAATTAAGGTCAAGTAACGATAACAAACGAGAGAAATAGTTGATCTTGCAACTTAGATGTGGGTTCAGGATCAAATGACGAAGTACACATTGGCGCAACTTAGTTATATGCCGCCGGGGGCGGTTTTTCATCCCGTAGTACTAATTTCCGTGATTTAAAAAAAATTTATATATATTGAGAATCGTCCCCTTTGATTATCGCTCCTGCAAAATTTTAGGTAAAGCTTCATCACTGGAAGAACATGATTAAAGAGGGTCTGTCATTCAACCACTTCGATAATGAGCACATGATCGACTTATTCAACAAATATTTGATACTTAAATTTATAACTTTTTATCCTTTAAGTAAATTATTATACATGGTCTCACCACACATTTACATTTTGGATTGACTAACTCACACGCTCTTATTAGAATCATAATTTTATACTTATATGACTTGAACTCTTAACGATCTAAATATAAAATCTTTTATTTTTTTCTAATGCACCTTGTCATCGCTAGACCACGAGCTATCTAGTAGAGGAAACCTCAATTATACGTTAACTCGTGTTAAACTTCTCTCCTTCGTGTTTTATTAAACATTGCTTTCATGAAAAGATATTAAAGAAAAACAAAGAAACAACTTTCTACCAAGAAAAGTCTTTGTTTCTTTCCAACCCGACATATGTTTGTCTTGAGGGGCACTACGGATCCTCCAACAATGTAGTATTCCGCCAGGAGCATTTGCCACCTTGCTATCCCCCCCAGAGAGAGAGGCTTTCTCGAATATGTATTTCAGTGCGCCCATGCGAGCGATGAGCCAAGTTGTTTGTGTGATAAAGCATGTACTGCCAGAGCAGCCCAAGCGAATGCGCAACACGTCCGTTCTAGTGCTGAATATCTGTTCTCGTAATCCGTGAACTTCTTTCTCAGTTAGTTCGTGGGATCGGCATCTCCTGAATGGCTTTCACCTTGTCGGGATACATCTCACTCATCTTCTGCACAGGCTACACCATGACCGTTCCCAACGACCGGAACAGTGACACATGCACAGTTTCTTGGGCGCATTACCCAGGAAGAGTGGCTGGCTGCCTCATCTCGAAAGCCATTAATGACTCTTATTCCTACCCAACGGATCAACCGCAGAGCTCCGGGCCAACCCTTACCAGTGATTCTCGCCTCCCCTACCATTCTGTCCTTCCAGGAGGAGATGGATGAATGGAAAGCAAGTAAACAGGAAAGCTAGACTAAGGTCCTTAACCAGGGGTTGGAAGCCCTATTTTCAAGGGGTGATGGGAGGTGAGTTCGGGTATGACCTGGGTATGGCTTCAGTATGATTCTAACAGGTCCTACTCC
Source organism: Deinandra increscens subsp. villosa (assembly GCA_039602395.1). Taxonomy (NCBI): domain Eukaryota; kingdom Viridiplantae; phylum Streptophyta; class Magnoliopsida; order Asterales; family Asteraceae; genus Deinandra; species Deinandra increscens. Next base: position 19,682,863 of record JBCNJP010000020.1, on the reverse strand, counting down.
GATCTCACTCTCAAGCTATTCTCTTTATAGACAGCGACTCCCTCCCTAGACTGCTATTATCTCTCTACACTGCATTGCTCCTAAGATACCTTATTAGTAACTCAACTCAAATGCCATAACTCCCTTCAGGTTTAAAGGCGCAAAGAAAGAAACTTCTTAACAAAGCCTTAACTACTAACATTATATAAACCATATGCAATACTGGAACCTAACTCGAAAAACCTGGAATATAAAACTCTTCTTTAAACATCCTAAATTCACCTTTCAAAAAAGTTTTTCAGCTAAAAAAGATAGATTAAGTTTGTGTTCAGTGGTACCTTTTCCCTTCCATGTTAATAGTGGAAATAATGCAAGAAAATCAATGAAAAAACGATAAAAAGGTATCGGATTTACGTCGGCAGGGGGTTCCTATTAAGTCTTTCCTCCATTAACGAAATTGCCAACAGCCACCGATACGGATACCCGGAAGCAAGCACCGGTATTTCAGATTCTCTGAAGCGCACTACGGACTCTCGTTCTTTACTAGTTCACCCGCCTTTCACTCCCTTATAATAGAATCTATTTTTGCTATCTTTCTCCGAGCTCCTACGAGGGATTTATCTTCCTGCTTTCTTTCCCCATTTCCCGTTCAAGCGGTAGTTACGACCAGGAGTGTGCCCTCCATCAGTCTTTCAAATCTCCCTGTCGCTAGTTAGTCAAGTAGTTCTTGAGTGGACTCGAGGGGACCTATTGAAAGATCTAACCTCCGGCCACTTACACCCGTTTTCTTCAATAATTGTGTTGACTTTGGCATAGAACGGAATAGCAGCATCATAACAGATTATACTACTAGACTTCTGAACAATGGGCCCTAACGGATGCCAGTTGTCGAACCAAAGAAAAGTACCTTCCCCATTACCCACTTTGGACCGGATGAAAGGTCTCATAGTGTCCCTCAAGTTCAGCAATTTCCTCCAACTCCAGGAACAGTCATTGGGGATGCCCCACGCACTCCTACCTTTCAAGAGAGAACAATGAATTCTGGAAGCCCAGATAATAGGGTATGTGAGTTAGAGGCTATGTTCTACAAATGTCTGGTAATAGCTGCCTTCAATCATGAACTTTCTTGAGCTTGAGGCCAAGGCAAGCCCTCCATCCTCTCTCGGGAGGTAGACCACGTCCCAAGACACCTTGGCAGCCTTAGAGATCCCAACTGTACCATGCCAGAGGAAAGATCTGAGGATCTGGTCAATAACCTTGCACACTTCCTTCGGCAAAATGAAAATGCTACTCTAGTAGACAGTAGCCCTGAATACTGAACAACACCGATCTGATGAGCTGAAGTCTACCCGCATAGGAAAGCCCTTTGCTAGTCCAAGATTCCACCCTTTTGGTAATTGAGAGGCCTACAGTCTTTGGTTGTGAGGAAGTGAATAGATTAGGGTACGGTCCGACGTAAGCCACAGTTTGATCGACAAGCTCAGTTTACAATGAAAATCAATGCAAGAAGAAGAAGGACGACAACGGAATGGGATTACGCATCTTCATAGGAACTCTTATACTTCGATCGCAAATAGCCTATGTGCGCGATCAGGACAGGTAGCTCGCTACCAGTGAAAAATAGCTGAGAAAGGAAGCATCATTGGCTAAACCCACGAGCCAGAGACGGAATTCCCAAGTCGAATGGGAAATCACCCATTTCTGTACCGGTTCCGCCGAATGCTCCTCTTTTCTACTACGGTAAACTTCACTCTAAGCGAATCCAGTTCTCTGCCTAAAGGTTCACTGGAACCTACCAAGCACTTGCCCGCTGCTCTTGCCGCCCGCTTGCATTCTATAAGCGGAGCGCTCTTTTATGAAGAAGAAGCGCGTATATCTCTTCTCTATGCTTGGCTGGTGGAATAGATCATTGCATTTTTTTGAAGTACTAAAAGCTGGCGATGACTTGTCAACTCAATCGAGATCGATCGCTTTCAAGTGAAAGATGTTTTCAATTCCCTCCCGAAAGAAAATTGGAAAGAAGAAAGAAGGCGCAACACTTTCAGTGCCTTTTCGCTAGTAAGATCCATACAAAAACAAGTGCGTCTCACTGTCACGGGAATAGACAGAGAGCGATTGGAAGAGAGCGTCTTCGACAGGCATGTGTTAAGCATAGCCTCTTCGATTCGATCTAGTTTCGGGGGAGCGTTGGAAAAGTCGTTCTTCAGCCGGGTTCCTAACCGCTACCACTAGAAAGAATCGGGCAAGCAAACTCATGAAACCTGAAAAAGGGAAGCCGCGGGGCAAGAAAAATGAAGAAGCAAGGAAAGCCTAAACAACAAAGTCTGAGCCAAGAGCTTCTGGTCTTCCATCAGCCCATTCACAGCTCAGAGTTTCGTCGAAAGAGCATTTCGGGATGCTTTAATGCCATGTTCTTTGCGGTTGAAGAAATGCCGTTGGGAGTCAAGGAAGGTTAGATTCTATTGAAAGGTCGGTAATCGAGGCCTAGACCTCTTGCAGGTAAGCCAGCCCCTGTGCCAACATCTATATCAGCACCCATAGAAAAAAAGGAAGCCGGAGCTGCATATGGGACAAGTGGTAGGCTTAGATCATCATCTTGATTGGAAACTAGAGCACATAATCATTTGCTATGCTATGTATTTTCAATCTCTCTCGAATACAAAAGGATTCTCCCTCCGAATTCCTACTCCCTATTTGGATATGATGAACAGCTGGTTGAGCAAGTAGACTACCTACTTCGCCCTTTCTACCCAAAGGTGATTGAGAACCTAAGGCATGAACATCTCCTTCGTTCTTGGTAGGCACAGACCCAGCTTTATCCACATAGATTCGCAGAAAGACGGCTATAAGAATAAGAATCTTTCTCATACCGTGAGATTGTGAGTAACTAGCTAGGCTAGCAACTAAGTTGCCTACCCGCTTCACTCCGTCATAAGATGTATTACACCGTAATCCAATTCAGCAAGGTATAAGTCTGCTTTATTATTAAGGATGTCAATGCTCGGGCTAATTTCGGGCTAAGCACTAAACAAATAGGAAGTGCGATCTCAGGATTGAAAGGCTTTCTGCGCCCTACTCGTAACAGGCATTCCTTTCTACAACAAATAAACAAGAAGAAGCAGCTAACAGCTAAGTCGGTTGCCCAATTCGTTCTATCATGGGACAGGCAGGGTTTCGCACTAAGGAAGTAAACTACCTTTTCATAACCAAACACATTTGACCTGATGGGTGGATTTCCTTTCCCTGTAGGTTCAGGTACACCTGGACGCGCACACCCAGCCAAATTCCATCAAGGCAAGTACGGACTATTTACCGCTCCGTGGATCCAAGACTGTTGGCAACGTATTATCCCTTTTCGGAACTCTTCCTGCTTCTCAGATTAGCTAGTCTAAAACAATAAGGAAGAGAAAGAGAATAAGTTATATAAGTTTCAATCTAGATTTTTTATATAAAGTCAAAAAGGCGCTCTCGTGCAATCTAAACAAGACAAACTTACAGAATCAAAGAACCTAACAAATGTAGGCGGAATACACTCATGATCTGCTTCACAAATGGGAGATTGGGTCGAAATCTATTTGTGAGATTAGGGATCGGCATATATTATCATAAGCATAAACATAAGTGAGGAGACCTGATTCAAATTAAAAAAGAACCTCTAGGAAGGTACCCTCGGCCGCCTATGACGGAGGACTTTTTTCCTCTTCTCTGAAATCGTCATTTTTCTGATAGGAACAGGCTAAACAAAAAGAAAAGGGGCTTTTTTTCGTCGGAATAGGGGCCTGTTGACACAATCCCGTTTCTTTCTCCCAACAACCAACAAAACAAAAGTTCTCGTTTAGTTCTTCACTACTCGTACAGGAAGGCCTCTCTTTCAGTATGGGGGGAATCCTTTATTCTCAATCAAGATGCCTCAACTGGATAAATTCACTTATTTCTTGCGCAGATACTTTCCTATTTTACCTATTTTACCTATTTTAGCAATTATAATAGGACGTTTTCTAGGAACGGACTGCCCCTTCCACCCTATTTACTTTATGTTAATTGTGTTCCTCCTGATTTATCGAATGAGAGTTTCGAAGAGAAAGAAGAGTTCTTTTCTTCGTCATTCTCATTCTCATTTACTTATTCTGTACTTTCTCTAGATCTTTTTTTATATATGCTAGCAGGAATGCCAAGCGCTTTCATTTGGCAAGTCTCCTCCGGATCGATTGAAAGTGGAAATACAACGAGTCTTCCGGCTTTGGAGTCTTCCTCGAGCAGTGAATCATTGGCTACGTTTAGAGCCGAAATAGCAGCCGAGAACGAGGCTTATCTTTTTGCTCGCATACGAAGTCTCCAGACCCGTGATTACTACAACCTTCCTCCCCAGAATAATCCTGGGGAGTATGAGGTTCTTGTTCGGGAAGAATTGGAGCAAGCTCTCGATGTTCCCCATTATAGGACCATCCTTGATAGAGAATATTTTGAACTCACAGTATTAGAAAGAAAGGGTCTATTGCAAGATAGGCTCTTCCATCTTATGCTTGGTGAGCAAAAGATTTATCGTATAATGGAACTTTATCCATATAAGAATATCTGTATGGAGGCCTATCATTTCGTTGAGGCTTCTGTCGAGCCGGTTAATTCATTCTCTTAGATGAATACTTGGTCACCCGATGTTTCAGGGAATGGCGGAATCCGTCTCTAGCAAGTACGCAACTGGCCTTAAATTGTATCGAGCTACAGGCCCTTCTCATAAGATGTTGTAAGCTACGGGCCTTATTCGACGAAGCTTAAATTAAAGCAGACATCAAGAGCTAAGAAGGGGGCCAACAAGCCCCTTTGAAGCTAATGCCTTAGAAGCGACAGGACATAGAAGCAGGCCAACAAGTGGATTGAATCTTTTCCAGTCTAGAGACTGGCGGATTACCTTCGAAACAAAGGATTGAAAAATTCCTTCTGCTTTGGACAAGATAAGTGGACAGATGAGTTGAATAATACAGGGACTGATAAGCTAAGCGAGGTTCCCCTTTGAGATCTCCCAACCTAAAGGCTTTATTCAGAGGTGGGTCTTTCAACCGCCTACTCTTTCGATGAAGGGTGCACTACAAGAGAATAGGTACTAAAGAGATTCAATGGGGGGATTTCGCCGATATTGAGTCGACTATAAACTATTCATCTTGCTTGGAACCGTCGTTGTGTATGGGAAAGAGGGCTTCTACCTATGCTTGGTTGGGAAAAGGGTGAATGGTCCCAAAAGGGACGGGAAAAAGCCACTAGAAAGGTCATCCACCAAGTATCAAAGGCGCTGGGTAGTCCACTTTATCCGTGACTCTGAGTACAAGATTTCCGGGATCAAGAAACTAGCAAACAAATATGCTCGGCTGGACTCTTTTCTCGTATGCCCGGAAAATTGCATTTCGGTACAACTCCGCTTGCTGCAAAGCCTTTATTTCTCGTCCAAACACTCCAGATCTGCACTTCCCTTTACTCCATAGGGCCGAAGCCTTATTAAGTTAAGAATTAAGAAGGGCTTTTTTTTTATAGAGAGAGAGTCAGGGGCGATCTATATTGCTTACCACAGCTCTATTCCCGACTTGAAATCCATAACGGACTTTAAGAGAGGATGAACATTCCCGTTCTATAGGTAGCACTGCCCCTATTAGAGAAGGGTGAGGGCCCACTTCCGTACTTCTGATCTGCTAGCACTGTGAATTACCTTAGACCTACGCAGCAGGAACGAGATGGAGCACCTACTCTACTGGTCGTCTGCTCTCTCGAGGTCGTCCTTATCTAGGTACAAAAAAGACATTACGGGATATCTCCAAAATTCGATGTACTTCGTGCAGGACACATCTCATGTTTGCCGAATCTAAAAACCATCGCCTTTGCATCCAAACACTTCACGGCGGCTATGATCAGATCCCAGTGTTGGTTCACTTTTGACTTGATCCTCCACCAAATCTTCTGATCTCCTGTTCTCAATGATGTTAAGCAGCTCCTGATCGCAGCAATCATGCCTTCGAAGGTACGTTTTTTTCATTCGGGGTCTTGGATAGACGATGGACCCGCCATTCGACATGATGCAGCATTTTGAAAGAAAATTCCATCAAATCAAAGGAGTTGACATTTCTGACATCTCTTGACACCCTTACTTTTCATAGGGGCCTTGCCTCATTATTTTCTTGGCAAGCATTTGGCTGTTGACGTGTCCTCCGCACCCACTTGAATGAGCTTGTTCAACAATGTGTGCTCCTTATTTCGGAAGGGAGAGTGACCTTTTGTAAAGGACATCTCCCAAGATCACAAATCGTCGGGAAAGTTCCCTCCTCTGACCACGAGTGGCGTACTCCGGTATGAACCCGTCTTGAGGTAATTGTAGAAAGAATAATACCATGGTTCCCATCGTCCTCGTAATCTTCCTCGTCTTGACTGGTGATAGTTCATCATGTTCCAACTCCCGATAGTCTTCATCCAAGAAGAGAAATGAGTCCCGTTCGGCGGAAGGGCTCTCTGTGGCTCGGATGTCGATGACAAGCGACTCTGTGCTTCGGTGTAAAGCTTGCTTTGCTTGTGATTCACTACCTATAGTTCACGAAAGGAATGGCTCACCCCAAAGCAAGCTTTCTTCGTTCCTTCCCTTTTTTTAGTAGGTGATTCACTACCTATAGTTCACGAAAGGAATGGCTGCTAGGATTGAAGGAATTCGGACGAGATGTCCACGGTCTGGTGTTGGATGGAGAGACAGAATTCATCTCATCGCATGGGAGAAGGCTCTCCGAAGCTTCGATTTGGAGGCTTGGGCGGGAGCTCTAGCTAGTTGGACTAGAAGCTAGTTATTCCGGTCTACTTGTTGGGCAGGCCGGCCCTCCTTCATCCCTTCGTTCCAATCCATCCAGACAACTATGGCAACCCGTACTAATTGCCCTTGCACTGATACCAGTAAGGAAAAATCGCACAGACTTATATACAGGGGAAGGACCTTAGAATCTTGTATAAGAAAGGAAAGATTTCAAAAAGCAGATTCGGTACTTCCAACAGGAGAATAAGAAAGGAAGAAAGAAGAGTGGAGAAAAAGGGAAATGGAATTCTTCACAAAGGGAGGGAACGCAAGGGGGACAGCACTAATAAATCGGAAAAGGGGTCAAAGGAAGGGACACATCTTGATAGGGCAACAACCGGGGATAGGATATGGAAAGAGATCAACATGTTTTCTCGAACGAACAGATTGACACCGTCAATGACAGCGCACCAAGGGAACAACGGACAATCACGGCAAAGGCAAGCACGAATGCTGCTGCCTACGAGACCCATCCAGGGGAATCTTACACTGTGCGCAGAGAACCCCTCTCACTTTAGACAGAGAGGGAATGACGATGGGTAGCCAAACCGTGAGGCGAAGAACTCAACCGCTATACACGAGGGAGCAAGTGGAAAGAGTAGAGCAGCACCTTGCCGTAGAGAGGGTCCTAGAAAGGTTAAGAGTTCTGCACCGGTTGGAGTGGAATAGGAATCTAAAACAGAATTCGATCAATTGGCTTTAACGAACCTATTTCATTAGAATGATCGAAGAACCCGCTTATCTATAGAAAGAGGGAGAGAGAATGAGAAATCACTCGACTGTTAAGGAGAGGAGGGGAGAGTTCGACCGCCCTAAGCCAACCAGAACGGCAAAGAAGAGTTCTATTCGGCGACCGGTAGGGAGAGGAGAGGATGGGAGGAGAGAACGTCGACCATAAGGGAGACAGCAGTTACTTCGATGTGAGCAGAGTGCCCATTTCCTTACTTAGACTAACCTTCATTTAGAAAGTCTCTCCCCTCGCTCTGACTCTTCCCATACTAAGACTTTTGTTGATCTACCTTTGACTTACTTCCTATCTCTACCCTTGATCCAAGGTAGCCGAAGGACGGATTTTGACTAAGCTTTGCTGAAAAAGGTTGCAAACTTCAGTTCCGAAACTTTAGTCTTAACTTCGTTTAGTCAGAAGAACTTAGAACGGCGGTAGCAGGGCGAAAGGCAAGGTCACATCCTGCCGTCATAGCTTGCCCCCCATTGCTTCGTACGAGACAGAAAAGAAAAAAAATAGTGAATCAAGATCTTGACTATCCTCTATCCGGATATATATGCCTCTATGAGCGACTATGCCGATCTTTATATGTTTTGGCCACGTGCGTTTCCGCTAAGAAGAAGAAGGTTTGGATCTTTAAACCTTAAGAGGATGCTATCGAATGTGCTCTTGGCGCACGTGAGGGATGTGACCTATGTTAGGTCCATAAGATAGCACAGCTTTTGGTGTTCTATGATTCACCTCCGAATAATGAGTAGATAGGGAAGAGCTTTTTCTTTTTCTCTTCATAGAAGACTGATGGGTGGAGCAAGAGGTCAAATCACTATAGAAAGAAGAGTTGTAAACTATAGGACTTCTTTTTCTAGTAGTAAGATTTAGGGTTTTTTCGTTCCTTCTCTTCGATAATAATATCGATTTGAAATGATAAAAATTCCTCTTTATTCTCTTGTGTTCAGCGAAAGAACTGCCTAAGCATACTTTTTCGGATCCAAACTTCTTTGTTCTTTCTAAGTCTTCGTCTTGCATAGAAGAACGCAACTGTTGCAAAAACGGGTCTTTCAGTAGTAGGCGGCATCCCCTCTTAGTTTTAAGTAAGCGGAACCATTCCGTTTTGGTTCTTCTCCACATTCTTACCGGGCTATCCAGGGATTTTCCTATGATTTTAGAAACTGAAATTTCGATATAGAAGGATCTCCTTATTTCTGAATAGATTATAGCATCATTTTCTTTCAAAGATATGAAGTCACCTTGGGAAACTTGAAAAGAAGTAATGCTGACTATTACATTATTCACACAAAGCCTTCGATGACTTATCGGCTGCCTTGCTTGAGGAAGAGTTTCACTAAAATGGAGACGAACCGGAATAACGTCCGATCTTGTTTCTGGATTGAGTGGAAAAGGGATATATGAAGTTCGTTCTGTTCCTCTATGCATCTCTGTGATGGGTAAATCTCCATGAAAAAGGGGCAACTTTCGTGTAGTTTGTAATTGGATGTAACTATTCAGATTTTTTCGAGAATAAATCATTCTCTTAATAGATCTCGTCTTGTTCCTCAATCTTCGAAGAATGCGGCGTTGTATTATTGTAAGTTCCCTGTTCCAAACATTTCCTTCAAGTAGACGACAAGTTTTAAATCTTAATGCAGGCATTCCTCCCTCACATGCATTTGCAACAGATTCTTACTAAGACCGGTAATCCCCATAGACACGGCCATTCTCGGCATCTTCACTGTTGCCCCTCTTCTCAAAGCCTTTCGAACGAAATTTCAATGTGCCATTTTCTTCTTTCTCCGGGAGACTATTGGCTTACTCTTCTTTTCCTTCGGCGAGGATACCTTAGTTCCAATCGTTTGAGGAAAGTCGGCATTCTTAGTTGAAAGGAAAGGACTTCTACCATGAACGGACTCTTTGCCTTGGGGAAAGAACTTCCTTGGCTTACTAATGACCACTTCGAGAAGAACCTATTTGAAGTCTAATGCCACATCTGACTCAGCAGCTCCTTCTTCCTCTGAGAACTCTACTTTGATTCCTGCCTCCGCTACTGGTGTGTCTTCTGCAGTTCCCAGTGCTTCCCTAGTGGCATCTTCACTCATGACAGACTCAAGCATCGAGTCTTCAGCGCTGTCACAGGCTACGGCTTTGCAGTCCTACACCACTGCATCTGGTTCGTTGTCCTTTGTGAACCCGAAACCATTGTTGCCCTCTTATCGGGTTCATGGACCGACTGCAGGACCCTCGGCATCTATTCCACAGCCCTCCAGTCATGTTTTCATGCCTTCCCCACAGGTATATACCACGGTTCCCTCTGCTGCCTTCTCACCGTTATACACCATGTCTTCCAATGCATCTCCTCAATCTTTCCCTTCCACCTACCAGAACCCATCATCCTTCTTGCGCCCCTTCTTGCTGCACCCATCTCGTATCCATAAAGCTAGACTGACGCAACTATCTTCTCTGGAAATCGCAGTTTGAACCTATACTCATCAGTAATGATTTAATGGGCTATGTGTAGGGGACCTTCCCATGTTCCCCTCAATTCATCAGTGATGCCGAAGGAAGGGCTCATCTCAACCCCGCTTATAGTGCTTGGGTGAGAACGGATCAAAGTGTTCGCTCTTGGTTGAATGCGACACTCTCAGTGGACATGTTGACGGAAGTCTACAATAGAGAAAACAAAACATATATGGATGTTTGGATGGCTTTAGAGCAAAGATTTTTTTATCAGTCCACGGCTAAAGAAATGAAATTGAAGTTCGATATTCAGAATAACAGGAAAGGTAACAAGCCTATGGATGCCTATTTACGGGAACTGAAGTCTATGGTTGATGCCTTGGCTGCTATCAACTCTCTTCTATGTCCCCAAAGGATGTAGTTTTCACTACAAAGCCCTTTGAATATGAAGCTTTTGTTACAACCATCTCCGACTCTAAGACTGTTCCATCGTTTGAGGAGCTGCGGACTAAGGTCCTTAACCAAGAATCGCGTCTTCATCGCATACAAGCTGCACAACACAGTGAGCAGCAATCAGCCTTTGTGTCTCAGACTTCAGCTGCTTCTGATAATCGTTCCTCTCGCTCCAACTACAATGGAGCTCGCAACAACAATGGGCGAAATCAACAACTGATTCTCCGCATTGCTCTTCCAAGCCCTTATTCCCAAGTCACCTTAACAAGTTCTCCGCACCTGTCTGTAACGGACCCTCTGCCTTTAGCTACAAATAAAGACTCTCAAGAATGATGGGACTGTCTTAGAGGCCTGAATCCTTTGGATAGTGGTCAGGAAGATACCTTTAACCCCTGAACACACTGGCAGTGCTTGGCCTTTGATGGCTTTGAGAGTCTTGAAAACAATGTAGTATTCCGCCAGGAGCATTTGCCACCTTGCTATCCCCCCAGAGAGAGAGGCTTTCTCGAATATGTATTTCAGTGCGCCCATGCGAGCGATGAGCCAAGTTGTTTGTGTGATAAAGCATGTACTGCCAGAGCAGCCCAAGCGAATGCGCAGCACGTCCGTTCTAGTGCTGAATATCTGTTCTCGTAATCCGTGAACTTCTTTCTCAGTTAGTTCGTGGGATCGGCATCTCCTGAATGGCTTTCACCTTGTCGGGATACATCTCACTCATCTTCTGCACAGGCTACACCATGACCGTTCCCAACGACCGGAACAGTGACACATGCACAGTTTCTTGGGCGCATTACCCAGGAAGAGTGGCTGGCTGCCTCATCTCGAAAGCCATTAATGACTCTTATTCCTACCCAACGGATCAACCGCAGAGCTCCGGGCCAACCCTTACCAGTGATTCTCGCCTCCCCTACCATTCTGTCCTTCCAGGAGGAGATGGATGAATGGAAAGCAAGTAAACAGGAAAGCTAGACTAAGGTCCTTAACCAGGGGTTGGAAGCCCTATTTTCAAGGGGTGATGGGAGGTGAGTTCGGGTATGACCTGGGTATGGCTTCAGTATGATTCTAACAGGTCCTACTCCGATCTCACTCTCAAGCTATTCTCTTTATAGACAGCGACTCCCTCCCTAGACTGCTATTATCTCTCTACACTGCATTGCTCCTAAGATACCTTATTAGTAACTCAACTCAAATGCCATAACTCCCTTCAGGTTTAAAGGCGCAAAGAAAGAAACTTCTTAACAAAGCCTTAACTACTAACATTATATAAACCATATGCAATACTGGAACCTAACTCGAAAAACCTGGAATATAAAACTCTTCTTTAAACATCCTAAATTCACCTTTCAAAAAAGTTTTTCAGCTAAAAAAGATAGATTAAGTTTGTGTTCAGTGGTACCTTTTCCCTTCCATGTTAATAGTGGAAATAATGCAAGAAAATCAATGAAAAAACGATAAAAAGGTATCGGATTTACGTCGGCAGGGGGTTCCTATTAAGTCTTTCCTCCATTAACGAAATTGCCAACAGCCACCGATACGGATACCCGGAAGCAAGCACCGGTATTTCAGATTCTCTGAAGCGCACTACGGACTCTCGTTCTTTACTAGTTCACCCGCCTTTCACTCCCTTATAATAGAATCTATTTTTGCTATCTTTCTCCGAGCTCCTACGAGGGATTTATCTTCCTGCTTTCTTTCCCCATTTCCCGTTCAAGCGGTAGTTACGACCAGGAGTGTGCCCTCCATCAGTCTTTCAAATCTCCCTGTCGCTAGTTAGTCAAGTAGTTCTTGAGTGGACTCGAGGGGACCTATTGAAAGATCTAACCTCCGGCCACTTACACCCGTTTTCTTCAATAATTGTGTTGACTTTGGCATAGAACGGAATAGCAGCATCATAACAGATTATACTACTAGACTTCTGAACAATGGGACCTAACGGATGCCAGTTGTCGAACCAAAGAAAAGTACCTTCCCCATTACCCACTTTGGACCGGATGAAAGGTCTCATAGTGTCCCTCAAGTTCAGCAATTTCCTCCAACTCCAGGAACAGTCATTGGGGATGCCCCACGCACTCCTACCTTTCAAGAGAGAACAATGAATTCTGGAAGCCCAGATAATAGGGTATGTGAGTTAGAGGCTATGTTCTACAAATGTCTGGTAATAGCTGCCTTCAATCATGAACTTTCTTGAGCTTGAGGCCAAGGCAAGCCCTCCATCCTCTCTCGGGAGGTAGACCACGTCCCAAGACACCTTGGCAGCCTTAGAGATCCCAACTGTACCATGCCAGAGGAAAGATCTGAGGATCTGGTCAATAACCTTGCACACTTCCTTCGGCAAAATGAAAATGCTACTCTAGTAGACAGTAGCCCTGAATACTGAACAACACCGATCTGATGAGCTGAAGTCTACCCGCATAGGAAAGCCCTTTGCTAGTCCAAGATTCCACCCTTTTGGTAATTGAGAGGCCTACAGTCTTTGGTTGTGAGGAAGTGAATAGATTAGGGTACGGTCCGACGTAAGCCACAGTTTGATCGACAAGCTCAGTTTACAATGAAAATCAATGCAAGAAGAAGAAGGACGACAACGGAATGGGATTACGCATCTTCATAGGAACTCTTATACTTCGATCGCAAATAGCCTATGTGCGCGATCAGGACAGGTAGCTCGCTACCAGTGAAAAATAGCTGAGAAAGGAAGCATCATTGGCTAAACCCACGAGCCAGAGACGGAATTCCCAAGTCGAATGGGAAATCACCCATTTCTGTACCGGTTCCGCCGAATGCTCCTCTTTTCTACTACGGTAAACTTCACTCTAAGCCAATCCAGTTCTCTGCCTAAAGGTTCACTGGAACCTACCAAGCACTTGCCCGCTGCTCTTGCCGCCCGCTTGCATTCTATAAGCGGAGCGCTCTTTTATGAAGAAGAAGCGCGTATATCTCTTCTCTATGCTTGGCTGGTGGAATAGATCATTGCATTTTTTTGAAGTACTAAAAGCTGGCGATGACTTGAGTTCGCACAGAAAGAGAAGACTACTTGGAATTCGGTGGGAATCCACAAAGACAGCGTAGGAGATATCGCCCATTATACTGCAATATGGTGAGCATAGCCATGTCTGATGAAAGAGCCACCTGCTGACCTGGTGTTGACGAACAAGTTCCGGAAGCATGCGAACAAGACTTGGGATCGCGGCTCGTACCAGTAAAGCCACAGAAATCAAAGAAGGCGCACGAAGGAAGGCAGTAGCACTAGCTTGAGAATTTGTTCCGAGGAATGAAAAATAGCTGGACCTATTATTGAAGGGGGCTCTAACATCATCAAATTCTGTTATTTAACCCCATATTCATTATTAATGAGTAGCACAGAAGGCCACTCGCGCCACAGAAGTGGTATATAAGTGGTTATCCTTAGCAGAGTGGTGGTACGACACTACTTATCATACCACAATGAAAATGACCCCATTTGAATTGAAGCCCTCTATCGCTATGCTCCAACACTTATACCTATGCCCCAGCTGAAGTCTGAGACACAAAGGCTGATTGCTGCTCACTGTGTTGTGCAGCTTGTATGCGATGAAGACGCGATTCTTGGTTAAGGACCTTAGTCCGCAGCTCCTCAAACGATGGAACAGTCTTAGAGTCGGAGATGGTTGTAACAAAAGCTTCATATTCAAAGGGCTTTGTAGTGAAAACTACATCCTTTGGGGACATAGAAGAGAGTTGATAGCAGCCAAGGCATCAACCATAGACTTCAGTTCCCGTAAATAGGCATCCATAGGCTTGTTACCTTTCCTGTTATTCTGAATATCGAACTTCAATTTCATTTCTTTAGCCGTGGACTGATAAAAAAATCTTTGCTCTAAAGCCATCCAAACATCCATATATGTTTTGTTTTCTCTATTGTAGACTTCCGTCAACATGTCCACTGAGAGTGTCGCATTCAACCAAGAGCGAACACTTTGATCCGTTCTCACCCAAGCACTATAAGCGGGGTTGAGATGAGCCCTTCCTTCGGCATCACTGATGAATTGAGGGGAACATGGGAAGGTCCCCTACACATAGCCCATTAAATCATTACTGATGAGTATAGGTTCAAACTGCGATTTCCAGAGAAGATAGTTGCGTCAGTCTAGCTTTATGGATACGAGATGGGTGCAGCAAGAAGGGGCGCAAGAAGGATGATGGGTTCTGGTAGGTGGAAGGGAAAGATTGAGGAGATGCATTGGAAGACATGGTGTATAACGGTGAGAAGGCAGCAGAGGGAACCGTGGTATATACCTGTGGGGAAGGCATGAAAACATGACTGGAGGGCTGTGGAATAGATGCCGAGGGTCCTGCAGTCGGTCCATGAACCCGATAAGAGGGCAACAATGGTTTCGGGTTCACAAAGGACAACGAACCAGATGCAGTGGTGTAGGACTGCAAAGCCGTAGCCTGTGACAGCGATGAAGACTCGATGCTTGAGTCTGTCATGAGTGAAGATGCCACTAGGGAAGCACTGGGAACGGCAGAAGACACACCAGTAGCGGAGGCAGGAATCAAAGTAGAGTTCTCAGAGGAAGAAGGAGCTGCTGAGTCAGATGTGGCATTAGACTTCAAATAGGTTCTTCTCGAAGTGGTCATTAGTAAGCCAAGGAAGTTCTTTCCCCAAGGCAAAGAGTCCGTTCATGGTAGAAGTCCTTTCCTTTCAACTAAGAATGCCGACTTTCCTCAAACGATTGGAACTAAGGTATCCTCGCCGAAGGAAAAGAAGAGTAAGCCAATAGTCTCCCGGAGAAAGAAGAAAATGGCACATTGAAATTTCGTTCGAAAGGCTTTGAGAAGAGGGGCAACAGTGAAGATGCCGAGAATGGCCGTGTCTATGGGGATTACCGGTCTTAGTAAGAATCTGTTGCAAATGCATGTGAGGGAGGAATGCCTGCATTAAGATTTAAAACTTGTCGTCTACTTGAAGGAAATGTTTGGAACAGGGAACTTACAATAATACAACGCCGCATTCTTCGAAGATTGAGGAACAAGACGAGATCTATTAAGAGAATGATTTATTCTCGAAAAAATCTGAATAGTTACATCCAATTACAAACTACACGAAAGTTGCCCCTTTTTCATGGAGATTTACCCATCACAGAGATGCATAGAGGAACAGAACGAACTTCATATATCCCTTTTCCACTCAATCCAGAAACAAGATCGGACGTTATTCCGGTTCGTCTCCATTTTAGTGAAACTCTTCCTCAAGCAAGGCAGCCGATAAGTCATCGAAGGCTTTGTGTGAATAATGTAATAGTCAGCATTACTTCTTTTCAAGTTTCCCAAGGTGACTTCATATCTTTGAAAGAAAATGATGCTATAATCTATTCAGAAATAAGGAGATCCTTCTATATCGAAATTTCAGTTTCTAAAATCATAGGAAAATCCCTGGATAGCCCGGTAAGAATGTGGAGAAGAACCAAAACGGAATGGTTCCGCTTACTTAAAACTAAGAGGGGATGCCGCCTACTACTGAAAGACCCGTTTTTGCAACAGTTGCGTTCTTCTATGCAAGACGAAGACTTAGAAAGAACAAAGAAGTTTGGATCCGAAAAAGTATGCTTAGGCAGTTCTTTCGCTGAACACAAGAGAATAAAGAGGAATTTTTATCATTTCAAATCGATATTATTATCGAAGAGAAGGAACGAAAAAACCCTAAATCTTACTACTAGAAAAAGAAGTCCTATAGTTTACAACTCTTCTTTCTATAGTAATTTGACCTCTTGCTCCACCCATCAGTCTTCTATGAAGAGAAAAAGAAAAAGCTCTTCCCTATCTACTCATTATTCGGAGGTGAATCATAGAACACCAAAAGCTGTGCTATCTTATGGACCTAACATAGGTCACATCCCTCACGTGCGCCAAGAGCACATTCGATAGCATCCTCTTAAGGTTTAAAGATCCAAACCTTCTTCTTCTTAGCGGAAACGCACGTGGCCAAAACATATAAAGATCGGCATAGTCGCTCATAGAGGCATATATATCCGGATAGAGGATAGTCAAGATCTTGATTCACTATTTTTTTTCTTTTCTGTCTCGTACGAAGCAATGGGGGGCAAGCTATGACGGCAGGATGTGACCTTGCCTTTCGCCCTGCTACCGCCGTTCTAAGTTCTTCTGACTAAACGAAGTTAAGACTAAAGTTTCGGAACTGAAGTTTGCAACCTTTTTCAGCAAAGCTTAGTCAAAATCCGTCCTTCGGCTACCTTGGATCAAGGGTAGAGATAGGAAGTAAGTCAAAGGTAGATCAACAAAAGTCTTAGTATGGGAAGAGTCAGAGCGAGGGGAGAGACTTTCTAAATGAAGGTTAGTCTAAGTAAGGAAATGGGCACTCTGCTCACATCGAAGTAACTGCTGTCTCCCTTATGGTCGACGTTCTCTCCTCCCATCCTCTCCTCTCCCTACCGGTCGCCGAATAGAACTCTTCTTTGCCGTTCTGGTTGGCTTAGGGCGGTCGAACTCTCCCCTCCTCTCCTTAACAGTCGAGTGATTTCTCATTCTCTCTCCCTCTTTCTATAGATAAGCGGGTTCTTCGATCATTCTAATGAAATAGGTTCGTTAAAGCCAATTGATCGAATTCTGTTTTAGATTCCTATTCCACTCCAACCGGTGCAGAACTCTTAACCTTTCTAGGACCCTCTCTACGGCAAGGTGCTGCTCTACTCTTTCCA
The DNA here is from genome assembly GCA_039602395.1 of Deinandra increscens subsp. villosa. Lineage (NCBI taxonomy): Eukaryota > Viridiplantae > Streptophyta > Magnoliopsida > Asterales > Asteraceae > Deinandra > Deinandra increscens. The sequence continues at coordinate 19,665,738 of JBCNJP010000020.1, read as the reverse complement.
CCAATTCATCTACTTCGTCGAGAAAGCCTCTCTCTCTTATTATATCTATACAAGCGTGGTTCCAATAATAATAATAACTTTATACAAAATCAAATGTAACTTTTTATAAGAGAAAATTCTAGATGTGACACAACTACGAGATAAATTCTAGGAGGATGGCCGGGAATTAATTTGTATCAAGCACCTAGACTTGGTAGCAAGGACGTAATATCAAACACATCTTGTAGCAGCTTGGAACCGAAATCGGTTTTAAAAAAAAACAGTTTGATCACCACTTCTCACATGTACAGAGTCTGTACTCTACTACAAGATCGTTTCTGATACTTAAATTTGTAACTGTAATGTACTTAAATTATAAATATCTAAGTGGGATTATTCAAGGACCATTTTCTTCAAGTTTAGAATGAAAAACGATAACACAATTAGGAATAACTCTCCACTTTTATTATAATCAAGAAAATAACTCAAAACTAGATTACAATAATTCATACCAAACCCTATCTCGGTTATGGTATTTATAGGATTAAAACAACTTGCTCACCAAGTAAACTAGTTTAACCCTAAAAACCCTCTATGCATAAACCGACTTATTTACACATTGGTTGGGCCACACCACTTTTGGGCCATACGGAAATTATCTAACATATTCCCCCCTAATTTCCGTATCGGATTTCGGGTGATCTTCTACTCCAATCAAGGTCCTCATTTCCTTGAACTTGATTCTCGCCAATGGTTTTGTTAGAATGTCCGCCTTTCGTTGTTCCCCGGATACATGTTCAACTTCAACTTGATTCCTCTCCACACATTCACGAATGTAATGAAAACGAGTGTGAATGTGCTTACTCTTGCCATGAAATACGAGATTCTTGGTTAAAGCTATGGCTGACTTATTATCAACTCTAATAGTCACCATTTCCTTAGCCCAACCTATAATTTCTTGGAGAAGATCTTGAAGCCATATTGCTTGGCATGCCGCCGCTGTTGCCGCCATAAACTCGGCTTCACAGGATGACAAAGCAACGGTGCTTTGTTTTTGTGAACACCATGTGATCGGTGACTCGCCAAAGTAGAATATGTGCCCCGTTGTGCTTTTTCCATCGTCCGGATCAATGTTGTGACTACTATCACTATATCCCACAAGCTTCTTGGGCCCTTTGTTTTTATACCACAAACCGTAGCTCCTGTCCCTTTCAAGTATCTTAATATGTGCTTTATGGCTTGATTATGTGACTCCCTCGGACTTTGCATGTGTTTTGATTAGAGGTCGGTTGTTCTTGGCCATGTGCTCGGCCTTGTGATTTCTTCCCTTTATTACGCAATTTGGACCCTTCTGCCTCCTTGCGTGAACTACTTGATTCAGCCTTCGAAAAAAGAAGTTTATTTTGATTGTTCTGGTGTGCTTCCTCATCAACCCTTTCCTCGTATGCCTTTAAACGACCGACTACATCATCATACCCGACTGTTTTGAGATCAAGAATTTGTTCAAGAGAGGCTACCATATGAATGAACTTTGATCTTGGGACACTATGTAGTATCTTTTTAACCATTCTGGCCTCCTCTATTACCTTGCCAAGAGCCGCCGATTTAGAGGCTAGACTTGATAGCTTCCCCGCGAAGTCATCTACATGCTCGGTTTCCTTCATCTTTAATCTTTCAAATTCTGATTCTAGGGTTTGTAACCTTGCCTCTCGCACTCTGTCCGCCCCAACATGTCGAGTCTTGATGGTGTCCCACATCCGTTTTGCCGTTTCTTGATCGCCGACCTGCATGATCAAGGTTTCCGGTACAGATTGGTACAACAAACCTAATGCAAGATCATTCTTCTCGCTCTCTGTTGTTCCTGGGTCGATCGCCTCCCAGACCTTGTGGATCTTGAGTACCGTCTTCATCCGAAGTAGAGGTGCACATCCGAACCGGTTCCGGAACCGGAACCGACGAACCGAACCGGAACCGAACCGCTTTGGGACCGGTTCTGACGGAACCGGTTCGGTTCCAAAAAAAACCGGCGGTTCCAAACCGGATTTAGATTATGGGCGAAGAACCGGAACCGGAACCGGTTTTCCAGGAACCGGTTTAAGAACCGGTTCTGGAACCGGTTCTGGAACCGAAAAAGCGGAACCGGTCGCTGGGTTGATTTCTAGCCGTTATGCAACGGTTTTATAGCCGTTTTTGGTGATTTTTTGACCGTTTTTTTTTGTTTTTTACCCCCCAATTCAACCTACAATGTAGTATAAATACTAGGTAATTGTTATGGGTTAATTCCACACTCAAAAATTACAAATATCACTTCAAAAAACACACACATTCTCTCACGTTTTCGATGGCCGGTGGCAACCGCAAAGGCAAAGGCAAACAAGCCGCGAGTGAGTCCGTGGATGGGCAAGGCTCAAGCAATGTTGTTGTTAGGATACTTGAATGTACCCGAACACGCGATATTTGGGAGCATATGGACTTATGCGAAATGTCAAACGGTGAGGAAAAAGCTCGTTGCAAGGCATGCGGGGGTTTACTTGATCCGAAAGGAAACTCAACGTTGAGGAAGCATCTTAATCAATCATGTCCCTCGTTGAAGGCTAATCCTTCTAAAGGTCAAGCACAAATGGGAAGTCATGGAGACGTATTCAATTACGATCTAATGGCGGTTCGAGACCGGATGGCAAAGTTCGTGATTCAAGAAGCTCTTCCCTTCGATCACTTCGACAACGCTCGATTAACAAGTATGATTCGCGACACTCTCCAACCTCGATATACCCAAGTAAGTCGCACCACTCTTAGAAGGGATTGTTTAAAACTATGGGCAAACGCAAAAAAAGAGTTAATTTCACTTTTTGAAAACTTGGAAACCGGTGTGAACTTGACCACCGATGTTTGGTCGGCTCCACACCATTTACCGGAATCATATCTTTGTGTGACCGCTCATTGGGTTTGTCCTTCATCATGGCAAATGATGAAACGTACGGTGGCTTTTGAATTGTTTCCATACCCACATACCGGTGAAAATGTTTTCCAACTACTAGACTATGTTATTCGAACATTTAAGTTGGAAAAAAAAATCTTTTCTATGTCTTTTGATAACGCTTCAAATAACACCGTAGCGGTCGAGAAACTAAAATTGAAATATAAACCGGTTTGTAACGGGGCGTTTTTCCATAGTCGTTGTGTGGCTCATATTATCAATTTGGTTGTTCAAGATGGTCTTAATGTTGGGTCGGTTTGTGAAATTAAAGACGCTTTTAGAACCATGATTTATTCCATTTTCAAAAAAAGTAGAGAAAGATTTATGAAATACCGAAAATTGTGTACGGATACGAATTCTCCATGTTTAGGACCGAATTGGGACGTTCCTACACGATGGAATTCGACGTTCACAATGTTTGAAAGTGCGTTAAAACAAAAAGACACTCTAAAGATTTTTCATGATCATCTTGCATCTCGTGCACGAGCTACACCGTTTTCGGATGAGAGTTGGGAGTGTATTGAAGAAATGAGGGATTTTCTTCGAGTTTTCAACGATTCAACTACACAACTTTCGGGGGTTTATTATCCCACAAGTTCTTTTGTTCTCCACAATCTTTTTCTAATGTCACAAACAATGAGTGAATTTGAATTTAAAAGTGAAATGTTTAGTCTTATGGTGACGCCTATGAAAATCAAGTTTCGAAAATATTTCAAGGAGATACCACCCGTTTTTACTTGTGCCGCCTTTTTGAACCCATGTTATAACGTTACGGGTGTTGAAACCGCTATTGAAAGGATAGCGGAGTATTTGGAAATGTATGAAGAAGATGTCGACTTTGCTTCAAAAACAAAAGCTACTTTTCATACTTGTATTCAAAACTTGTTTAATGTTTATTTGACTCGATATGGTCCAACAACACACATCCACCACTCAATGTCATCCGTTAGTAGCTCGAGTCGTGGTCAAAATGATTTTTTCACTTATTTGAGGGCGGAAAATAGTAAGCGTCAAAGGGGAACCACACCGACTAGTGAGCTTGGGAGGTATATGGGAAGCGATTTTCTTTCCATGATGACTCGGGAGGAAGTTGAGTCTTTTGATATCTTGGCATGGTGGAAGGCAAAGGAAAGTCAATTTCCAATCCTATCCGCTATTGCCCGAGATCTACTAACCGTCCAAGCTTCCACGGTAGCTTCGGAAAGTGCTTTTTCTTTGAGTGGTAGGGTCTTATCGGTAAGGCGAACAAGGTTGACTCCGGCTTCAATCGAGATGTGCATTTGCTTGAAAGATCATTTGGATGCGGCGGATCGTATTCAAAACATGGAAACTCTTGAAGACGAAACTACTCTTGAAGAAAGGATTCACATGAACGAGATTGAGCTTGGTCTTTCCGATGAAGATGCTTATGATGCGGCGGTTCGTATTGGCCCGAATAGTTCGGGAGATGAGACTACATGAAGATGATTTGAAGATGAAGAATGAAGATGAAGACAAGAAGTTATTTGCTTAATGTTTCGTAGTTGTTTGTTTAATTGATTCGAACTCGTAACTCGTAGGATTTGTTTTTCGTAATGGTGTGTTTTTATTTCGATCCGAACTCCGAACTCGTAACTTATGTAACCGTGTAATGGACAAACATTATGGTAGTTTTAATGAAGTTTGAAGTTTGTTTTCTATGTGTTGTTTTTGTAAAAAAATGTTAAAAAACAAAAAAAAAAAAAAAAAAAAAAAAACGTGAACACAGCGACCGGTTCTTTGGAACCGGTTTTTTTCATCGGTTCTCTGGAACCGGTTTAGAACCGAACCGGAACCGGTCCCATCGGATCCGACTTTTGAGCATTGGAACCGAACCGGAACCGGAACCGGTTCTAGCCGGAACCGGTTTTTTGGGTGACCTCTGGAACCGGAACCGGTTTGGAACCGGAACCGGTTCTTAAAAAAAACCGAAATGTGCACCTCTAATCCGAAGGCACCAAACGGTATAGTTTGTTGAGGTTAGCATCGGGCATTGAACCGAAGTCGATCCTAACTCCTTTGGTTTTGGAGTTGTCGAAGTATCACCTTCAGACATGTTCTTGAATTCTTTTGACACCTGCTTGTGTGAAACTGGCTTCCTCGATCAACAACTTCTGACCTACGAACCCTCTCTCAAGAACAGTTTATATTATCGTTTTTCCTTGAACCGGCTCTGATACCAATTCAAGTTTAGAATGAAAAACGATAACACAATTAGGAATAACTCTCCACTTTTATTATAATCAAGAAAATAACTCAAAACTCGATTACAATAATTCATACCAAACCCTATCTCGGTTATGGTATTTATAGGATTAAAACAACTTGCTCACCAAGTAAACTAGTTTAACCCTAAAAACCCTCTATGCATAAACCGACTTATTTACACATTGGTTGGGCCACACCACTTTTGGGCCATACGAAAATTATCTAACATTTCTTTTAGTCACTTATGCAAATGGATCAAATACTTCCCTGTTGATTTAAGGAATTGAAGATCAACTGATAACGAAAACAATAGTATTCGATTAACGGATGTGTTAAAGTATCGGGTCAAAATCAAAAGTAACATAAATGATTTGGTTATCCACAATTCAAGCGAGAGTGTGAATGTTTCGGATGTTGGTTAGGTCGCTTTGCATTGGTGGTATAGTCGCGGTGAGATTGGCGCTGTACCTCCAATCGAATCATGTTAACCGCCTCCTCCCATTTAGGGATCTGCTGATTAATGAGGGAGGCAACGGTGTCGAACTCCGGGGGTAGGCCACGAACCAGTTGCAACACAAGACGCTGATCAGTGACGGGGCTGTCGATATCTTTGAGTTGGCGAGCCAAATCTTTGAGGCGTTGGCAGTAGGTCTCAAGGTCCCGCATGGCCTTGAGAGTGAGATTGGCGAACTCGTGTTCGAGGGTGGCAGCCCTCGAACCCTTGTTGTTTTGAAAGATGTCTTTGATCCTCAACCAGGTTTCGCGAGCCGTAGAGTCGGGTTCCATAACCCGAGAGAAGAGGTCATCAGATAGTGTTGCATAGATCCACTGCAACACAACGGCATCGATCTCGGTCCAAGAACGGTACTCATCGTCTGTCTCGGCCGGTGGTGGAGAACCATCGATGTGGTTCATGACTTGATAACCGCGAGCGGTTATCTGGAAGAGGCTAGCCCAGGCCGAATATGACACCTTGGTGCCATCGAGGGTGCGAACACGCTGCTGTAAATTCGACAGAGTGTAGGCAGGGTGAAGGGCCGGGGCTTTCGGTGTGTCGTTCGTCTTGTCGTCTGGCATGATGGCAGAAAAAAACGAAGACAAGAACGAAGATAGGAGACGGAAAAAAAATCCGGTGAGAGCACTTGGCTCACGACGGCGGAAAGGTGGAAGGAGGGGACTAGGGTTTAGGATGATACCATGTAAATGATTGAATGATTGCCTTCTCTATTAACACCATAATATAAATAGTACAATTACAAGGTAATTAAGGAAACAAGATAACCTAAACAAATATACAATATATAACTTATTGTACAAGCTAATAGCTTTGCATCGATGGTATAGTGCAGCGGGTTCTTGGATTGTCTCAGGAGGTGGATCTCCTTTTGATTAACTTGGGTCTTTTTTATTTTTGTTTCGTTTCATTTCGTTTTTTCTTGGTTATTTCCTTCTGTTTATCATCTTTTTGGACATCCTTTTCAGGTCCGTATGTATTTGTAGTTCGTTCTGTCTAGTTTCCTACTAGGTATTTCATTTTCATAAAAAATTTGTAGTTCAATAATAAAAAATGTAACTTTTTGTCTTTAAGAATTGGCTAATTTATGCATGTTTTATCATATACATTTAGGGGTGAGCAAAAATTGGGTAGCCCGCTTAAGACTCGAAACCCGACCCGAAAATACCCGAAACCCGGCCCGGTGTGTGTATAGCAAATTAGGCTTTGGGCCCCAAATTCAATAAAAGTCGGGCCCGGGCTTTACCCGAAATTAACAAAAAAACCCGAAGCCCGATCTTTCAATTTTTTAAAAAAAAGATAATAGATTTGTTTGCATAATTTATGTAGGGTATTTCGGAAATTAAGTTTTTTATCATATAAACTATAACTATCTATAAAAAATTATAATATCTTTTAAAAAAAAATCATATATGTTCCTATTCTTTCTACTCTAATAAACAATTACAATTGTTGACACTTGTCAACACTAGAATCATTCTCACACAAATTTTCCCTCCCAAATCTACTCCTTAATATAATTCTTTTTTTTTTTGGAAATTATATCCCTTATAATCATGATATATTTTTATTTAATTATATTTATGGAATTATGACAATCATATATTAATTTACATCTAATTTTTATTTAAAATTATTTTTTTAAACTATTATTATTTTTATTTAATAAATATTTAAAAAACTTATAAAATATCAATAGATACTTATTTACCATGTTTTTACTCTAATAAACAATTACAATTGTTGACACTTGTCAACACTAGAATCATTCTCACACAAATTTTCCCTCCCAAATCTACTCCTTAATATAATTCTTTTTTTTTTTGGAAATTATATCCCTTATAATCATGATATATTTTTATTTAATTATATTTATGGAATTATGACAATCATATATTAATTTACATCTAATTTTTATTTAAAATTATTTTTTTAAACTATTATTATTTTTATTTAATAAATATTTAAAAAACTTATAAAATATCAATAGACACTTATTTACCGTGTTTTTCAAATATAATTGAGCAAATCATATTTAATATTATAATTAATGAATAACTAATATTGTTTTACAAATCCAATCAACGTTGTGGATGATACTATTTATAAAGAAATCCGTAAACAACAAAATCTATGTTCATAATATCCAATATTATATAGTTTTTCTATCATATCAAATGATCCATGTTCATTCAAATTAGAATTTTTAAACATCATGACTAATACAATTGTATGTTTTCTAATATATACAAAGATAAATATTTTTTTATTGATTTAACATTATAATATTCTGATTATAATTTAGACTTTATACTCAACAATTAAAATATGTTCATTATAATTTTTGATATAATTTTATACTCACCTAACTTTCTATCGATACTTAAAGTCTCAAGTTTGTCAAATAATAAGTTAATGTTAGAAGCTATTCAGGGTTGGATTGTTTTTCTAACAACCATTTTTTAAAGATGATCATGTTTATGTTGTATTTTTTTCCAAATATACAAGTAGAGACATGCTCTAAATATTTTTTTATGAAGATGATAAAGTCACCAATACCATATTATGAATTATAACTTTATTAAATGTAATGTAATACATTATTCGGGTAATAAAACGAGTATGCATGAATTATATATCAATTATATATATTTTCTAATGATTTAACCCGTATAACCCTTTACCAAAAAAAAATGATTTAACCCGTATAACATACGGGTTCTATCCTAGTATATATATATATCTATAAAAAGTACCATCGCTCAACAAAGGATATTCCAACGTTGTTGCAACTTCAATTTGGTGGCTTTGTCGGGTATCGGGCCTGATTTAAAGCCCGATTTCCTTGTTCTTCTTTTGGTCCGGTTATCGGGCTGGGGTTTTAAGCTTTTTCGGGCCTCGGGCTCGGGCCGGGCTTTACCGGGTCGGACTGGGCTTTACCATTTGCTCACCCCTACATACATTGATATTTTTTAGACCGTAACTCACACCCTCTATATGACTTGAACTCTAAAAAATTGATGTAAAAATCTTTTGATATTTTTTATACGTATAGTATGTCATCGCTAGACCACAAGCTATCTGGTCAGAGCAACCCTTAGTCACACGTTAAACAAAATATATATTTTTTAAAGACAGACAAACTTTCTACCAATAGAAGCCATTGTTTATTTCCAATCCGGAAATAACTACTTACCTATATACATTTGATAAAATTGGGTTTGTTTACCATTTTGTCATATGAAAGTTTTTACCATTGTTTCTAATTTTAACGTTGTAACGGGGTCTCTTTCTATTTGTGATTGAATCGTTTAAGCTTTGCAAAGGAGTTGGTGTTTTTTTTTTTTTTTTTGGTGTAATAGGTACATATAGATTTTCTTATGTACACTATTATAACATAGTTTTTTGTTTGAAACGTTTTGGTCGTTACATTTGTTTATAGAGAGGGACGTTGTTCCTGCTGCTTCCTTCCCGCTCTTCACAAAGTTTTAGCACGCTATTGCAGGGAGTACCGATCTTAAGTTCTAATTCTTCCCCAAAAACTCTCACCATATTTTACCGACCAAAAGGGGTAGCGGTATCCACAATTTGTATGAGGTCCATATTGTGTACTCTAATATTTAACCTCGAGGGCCCAAGCCCAAGACCAACATCATAAGCCACTGGCCCACATCATTTTAGTAGTGCACAAGACTGCTTTTGGCAACAAACGGGTTTTAAAATGGGTTGTATCGAATGAAAACCAAACCCACGCAAACCGAATCGATTAAACAATGTATATATAGCGGTTCACCAGAAGTGTTTACTGAAGACACAATGGCATCCACGACCCCCAACCCTCAGGACCGGGTTTACAGTTCACTTTGCCGGGTTTCTTGTCACTCCAAATTGCGACCCACTTACAGTCCTCAATGTATCAAGTACGATATTGTTGACACAATCTGGTCAACTGATTCAGTCAGTTATCAAAATATTATCATCTGGTAATATCAAAGACTAAAATCAATTATCATTAGATTTAAATTCCAAAATTTTGAAAAATAAATATAGCATTTATACAACATAAATGAAAAGAACCAAACCACAAATAGCAGTACAACATAATCTCAAGATTCTCGACTACAATCCAAAGAGAGACGGTTCGAGGGCATTTCTCTTGGCCTGAAACACATCGGATAAAATAGCCACAAAAAACTCGAGTAGGTTTATACACATTTCGCATTTGTTAACCCGTGAACAAAGGAAAACGGCTCCGAAGATGGAGAAACAGTTTTCTTCTTTTCTCATGGGGCCTGCAACATGGTTTAATCCCTATAAATTCTGATTTAAGGTTTTCTCTAGATGGCTAGATTCTTCAAGGCCTCTAGTTTTTCTACTCTACCATTTGATGGAACAGATTCAATAGTCCCGTTTTCAGCATCCTCATGGACCTGTTTGGAAGCTTCGTTTGTGGTTATAGTAGAGCAAAGGCTGCCTTCAAAGTAGGTCGAGTATGGAAACTCTACTGCACATCGGTTTTTCCATCCTACCAAGAAAAATATATATATATAGAATTGGCAGATGCACAATAGAAGGTTAAGATAAAATGACAGTGGAACATACTTAGTGCCGCGTCTTGATCATCAAAAGTAGCCATTAGAAGTTTGTGAACTGCAACACAGTCTTTCAGCTTCCATTCTTTCACAGGTCCAAGCGGCCCATTGCTAATTTGGTTACAAAACAAACATTTAGGTCATTTAGGTATACATTAGCGTATATATTGTGCGAAATCAATACCAGTTTTCCTAAAAAAATGTTATCTGGGTAATGAAAGACATTATATTATTTTATTAGGTTGGTTTACCTTGAAACGGGGGTATTGAGCGATGATTCAATCAGTTTGATTGCCTCTGATTTCTTGTTTGGTTCTATACAATAGATCATTTCAGCTGCTGCTGCCCTGTGCATCAAGGAATCTGCAAAATCACGAGCATAGTTTACAAAAAACTGAAAAACAAAACCATAACTGAAATAAACAAAAAAGCCAAACCGCCAAACCAATTGAGAAATTTATGGTTTGGCTGACTTTTTTGACAACCATATTTTATGGTCCAATCATGATTTTTTTTATGACTGATGTTATGGCTTGGTTGTGGATATGTGTATAACAAACCAATTAACCAAGCCCAACCAACATTATGGTTCGGGTTGGGTTTTTGTTTGACGTGGTTCGATCTGGCAGAATAGGGACTATTAGTTTACCGGCAAAAAGAGGATAGAGGGTTACTTTCGGTGGTGGTGTTGAGCAGTGGGTTTGTAGGGCTCCGACAGAAGGGAGGGTTCGAATTCATCACCGATGGGTACAAGATCCTACTTACTTTCCAATCTCTCAACCCGGTTGCTTGGAAATGGTGGCCACTCGCCCTCTCTTCATTGGTGGTGCTCGCTACTCAGAAACCGTCGTCACTGTCAGATGTTTTCAACCCCAACGTTTGGGGTTTCGATTTGGGGGGTTCGATGAAAATTAGGAGTTATGAAAGTGGGTTCGAATGGAGAAGATGGAGGCGTGATGCTTGGTGACGGTATTCTTGCCGGAGGTATCAGGTTGAATCCAGGAGGTGGAGCCGTGGAGGTGATTTAGGGTTGGTTGGGTGGGTGGGTTGGGTGAGATAGAGAGCTAAGAGTGCAGAGAGCAATAGGGATGAGGCTTGTACCATACCGGTACCAAACTGAAACAAGTGAAAGTATAAACCAAATACCTTACCGATTTTGTCGACATGTCGGTTCGGTACAAGTATCATTGAAAATACCAGAAACATGAAAAACAAATACCGACACCGGCACCAATGGTGTCCGGCATGGGCGAAGCTTTGGCCGAAAGTCATAGGGCCAAAAAGGATGGGGCTGGACTAAGTATATAAATTTTTTTCAAACTAAACGAATATAAATTTACACTACGAAACGAAAAACGGATGGGGCCCGGGCCCAGTCTAGTGTCCGGTCAGCATAACCGTACTCAGCACCAAAAAGCTCAAACCCTAAGAGAGGGTAGTGTATATATAGAGATGGTAGCAAGAAACTACGGTTTATATATTTTACTTTTTCATTTTTTGCTAAGAAGCAAGAACTAAGAAGGGTAGTAATTTGGTCATTTAAAAAAAAATTAAAATTGAATAGTATTAGTCATGTGGATGGAAATAACAATAATTGGAAACCATGATGTCTCCCAAGCAAAATTTAAACTAATGGACTAAAATGGCAATTTGGTCTAAACCATAGGGATGAAAAAGGAACTTACTCAAAAAAAAAAAATCTGGTTACATAAAATGATGTATGTCGAGAAAGTTTTGTTATATTTCATTATAAATAACATATTGGATGCCGCTTACTCTCCTTTATAATATAAAAATATTGCTAAAATTTTGTTTAAACCAAGATATAACTCAATTTATTAACAGAAATTAGTTTGAATCTGCTCATGTCCAAAACCTGCGTTTAACCAAATTAGCCGAACTTTCTTTTCTAATAACCATACTGTTTATAACCAAAACCAATTGGTTATGAGAATGTAAAAACCAAAACATCAGTTACAGGTTCGGTTTTAGTCCACAACTGAACCAAACCAAACCACGCCATGCACACATCTAATCTAGTATGTAATTTCATGCACTCGTAGAGAAAAAAAGAAAGAAATAAAGATGACCTTTATGTTGCTCAAGGAAAACAGTATTTGCCTCCATCAGAGATTTATCATGCAGCTGGCTACAGAAGAAAAAAGACAAATATATAATAAGAAATTACTTCATGAAACAGGAAAGAATGCATTAAAAATGCACAAAATACAGTTAAAATTAACCTGAAAGTTGGTCTTTCTGCTTCTAATACTCCTGAAATGAGTTTTTCAGTGTCGCTTGTAGGAGTTGACCTTGATGCCACTTTGTGAAAGAATCGTATCTGTGAAACCAACAATTACAACCATTTTTCACCTTTTTCAAATTGAAAGATAGTAAACACTGATTGAGGATCAGTTCGTGATTATCACAAGATATTAAATTTATATACATAACCAGGTTGGATGACATACCAAGCAACGATGAGTTTCTGGGTTTTCAGCATCTAGTTGTACCAGGTGCTTCAAAGCCTTGATGGAACAGAAAGGCAGTTAAAGGTTTAGCATTTAAACAAATCATGGGAGGCGATTTTGACCCATTTAAGGATAGATGAGTAAATTTGGCTTATACATTGCCAATTACAGAGTCGGATGAATAAACTTAAAAAGATCAGCTATAACAAAACAGTCAAAAGTCGCCCAAAGTTTATTCATGATGCATGAAAAGTTAAAAATGTGTGATTTCAGAATACAAGACTATCATCACAAGTTCGAAACAATAGTCTTTTTAATCACATCTAAAACATTAATTTTTTAAAACTCAAGAAAAAAAAAGATGGAAGTGTTTGTGGTGAGCCCGATCAGACATGTTTTCACCCATACTTCATTTTTTTCGTCTTGACTCGTTACCAAACCCACCCATGTTGCCACCTCTACATTTTTTTTTGTAACGGCTTTATTTTACACCACTTGTCCACTATAGAACTTGAACCCTCAACCTCTAGGGAAGGAACACCCTTAAATAACACCAGGATTGCATAACATATAAAGGATTACATGATTTAAGTTTTTAACCAAAGCAGAGTAGCATGATGCAACAGTAAGATGGAATGAATGAAAGCAACTGTCTAAGTTTATCACTAGAATTAACATTACCTGCAAAGCAAGCAAGATCTTTTCCTTTCTCATGTTAACTTCAAAAGACAGTAGATGGGTCTCCAAGTAATCAGATGAGTGCTTCTGAAGCAGTTTCAGGTACTTTCCAGCTTCCATTAAAGGATCTTCAATCTACGTCACACAGAGAAGGTTACGTTACAAATTACATACTGGTAATTGCCTCATATATCTCAAACAGAAAAGGTTACTTTACATACTGGTAATTGTCTCAAATGTGTGTATCTTAATGTGTATATAAAGGGAAGGATTATCCTGTGAACTCTACGTATTGTGAGAAGTTAGAGAACTCGCTAGAAACCAATCAAAATCAGTACTTATTATAAACAAAAAATTAATATGTAAGATATTAAATGATTTCTCTGTAATTAATCAATTTATTTTTCCTCTCTTTTATCTAAATTACTATTAACAAGTTTCGTACACATGTGTAAATGGTTAAAACTTACACACATATAAATTGTAAACTTACATGTGTAAACTTTTATAATATACGAATACAAGTAAATTTGCACATATAAATTCATATAACAATGTACTAGTATTCTAGATAAATGTATTATTTTGATAGGTTTCTAGCAAGATCTCAAAGTTCTCACAATATTAAGAGTTCTCGTTTAATCCCTCACACACACACACACACACACACACACACTATATATATAGATAAAAACAATCCAAAGCTTATTTTTTTTGTGCAGAAATAGTAGTTTTAAAATAGACGGAGAAAACCTGCAATAATTTGTCACCATGAGGATCCGGATCCACTGTTTTGACATTCCGTTTCCCATACTTGGAAACACCACCAACATTCGCTTCCTCACTCTTTATTTCCGCCTCCTGACAGAACATTAAAAAACATGTCTAACAGGTTAACCAGGTAAAATAAAATATAATTGGCTGAAAAGAAAACATGACGGATGTGTCAAAAGTCACTCCAACGTGTATTTTTAATGCAACCTCCTAAATCATTTTGTTAAAAAAAAAAATACTTACCGTTGAAACTTGAAACAATATAATTATTGTAATAACATGACACAAGTGATTATATAAAGAAAATATTTCAAAAGTGTTCCGAGTTGATGTAATACAAAAAATTACACGTTTTGAGTTGCTACCCAACTTGCCCAACCAGTCCATTTTGTCACATCTAGTAAAAGCTCTTAACTTAAATATGTTACAATGAAACCTTTTTCGCCCTTGCTTCAGCCTTCCTCTGCTTTTGTCTCATTTTCTTCTTTTGGGAAGCAGGCAATTTTGCTAATTCATCATCTTCCTCTGTTGATGGCTTTGGAGGAGTATCATAGAGCTTGATGTAGCATCTACATCAGTCAATGGAGCACAAAAATGTCACACCAAATTTGCATTTCAGGTACAAGAAATCACATGTCAAAGAGACATAAATATATAATTAGTTTCTGAAGAACCGAAGTTCTCCATTCCTCAGTCAACAAATCAAAATACAGTGTAAACGGGCTAATTGCATAAAAAGGTAACCAACTTTGATCCAATCCTATTTAAGGTAACCAGCCTTTATAGGTTGAAAAAACATCAGAGTTCCAAAAATTTTGATTTAGGGTAACCAACTTCCAAAAGTTTTGATCTGAGGTAACTTGATCTGGTAACATGTCTAACTAATGACATGGCAGTATAGAAGTCGGTCACTTTGACTGTATTGACTTTTGTTTTTCAAACATGAGTCACGACCCCAGAAACTTTACCTAATAGCACCAGTGGCTGCCTTGCGAAAGTAAGGATGAGCATGAAGCCGATCTTGGAATCTTAGCATTTCAATATATGAACGCAGAGTCATTTTTCTTAAACAATAAGAATGGAAATCAAATTGGTCTTCAGTTATATCTGCATAATGTTTTTCAACCGCCAAAAAGTTTTTCAATGACCGTCCGAGCTCACCCTGCCGGAAATAACTTTCGCCAGAGACAAGTTCATACCTTCAAATGGAAAGATTTAGTAAATTTTTCATATTTCTTCTTGTTATATATATATTCCAAAACAAGTTTGTAACAAACACTAACCACATGCACTGCATGTCATGCAGGTTAGTATGTTGTTCACCATCTTTTGTGAACAATACAGCTGTCTTTTCTGCAAGTGGAACCTAACAAATTTATATAAAACAAAACTCAAAATAAGGAAATATGTACAAACGTTTAAATTCAGTAACAGAATGTTATAACATATTTGGACGTTTGGACCTGATCAGCCTGCAGCATTCTTTTAACACACTGACTATTTACATATCGATCTGCAAGATCCATGCACCTAGCTTCATCTGCTAATGCAGCTGCTGCTGTAAAGTTCCCAGCATGTTTTAATATCTTGCTCTGCAAGAAAGAAAACACTCCAGTAAATGCTGCTTACTTTCTAGTTTCTACCAACCTCATTTGAATTTGGAAAGTGTTTGTTATTCTTGGTATATACAATAATGTACACTCTAACTATGATAACCAGAATTTTCTACTGTCCCATCATATTTGTTTGCGTTTTAACAAATCAAATTCTTAAGAGTCACTAGGTTTAAAATGTGGATACAAGGGAATAACTTTGGGGTGATAAACTATATTTCTTTTTAGATTCTGAAAGTCAAGCACTTTATCTATGTGTTCGTTAGTCCCACTTATAACTTTATATTTCTTTCTTAGGTGTTTTACTCTTTCATCAAACTGAGAATCAATTCACAACCTAATTCATATGAATCTAAACTAGAACAAGTTATAAAAGAAAAAATCGTGAACATTCATAAGGATTCTCATGATTAAAACACTAGATAAAGTATGAGCTTTTAAAACAGCAAGAGGTAAGAGAAGGATGGCTTTCTCTATAAGATATATGAGATTTCATATATAAAATATTATTCACATTAAAAAAAGAGAGAGAGAGATGAGAGAGAGAAGGAGAAAAGGATAGCATAAGCAGACCTTAACAGAGTATAAATCAATAACAGTTGGAGTATGTTGTATAGCTTCCTCGATTTTGGCAAGGGCCAGATCATACTGGGCCCGCCTGTCATAATGCTACATAAGCACAACAGCATAAGATTAATAATATGCAAATTTATTCAAATCCAAACAACTTATGCAGCATAAAAAACCTGAGCCAAATAAAACAAGGTCCATAGAAGTGTTGAAGGTGGCTCTTTTTCTGATCTGAACACAAGATATAATACAATATTACACTACACTTCCACAAAACTGAGATGCAATGAGCAAAGTTCATGATCCAATTTTACCTTCCAGGGTATCCACCTGTATTTTTAAGTGATTCCTCCAAGCGAAGAATCAAACTTTCAAGAATATTGGCCTGTAAAACGGCCAAAATACATCACAATAATGCAGAAGTCTAGAACATTCAATGAGGTAGTTCGAACAAACCTTGCCAGCATGATCATACAGAGGAGAAAGGTCAGAAAATAGCGACGGGACTCCCTACATTTGCCATCAGTAAAAAGAAAATAAGTTCGCATTAGAAAAAACGTCACCAAAAAAATTAATTCTCAAACCGGCACCTTTGTTAAGAGAGGCCTGACATAATTATCCGCTGCGTCCCGAAACTTTTCACCATCCAAAAAATCTAGCGGGATCCTCTAAACAATAATGTTGTATTTTAAAATTTCATCAAGGCTTAAAAAGAGCATACTTTCATTGATTTTGAGTTACAAATTGGTAAAAGCAAAGAGAAAATTAATCACCTTAACAGCAGAAGACCATGTGTATTGCTCCGCAAGAGATTTGTATAAAGCATCCAGCTTATCAATTTCGTCAGAAGAAAATTGGCCAGTCTCTGAATGCAGTCCAAGACACTTCTGTAATCCTTCATAGTATCTAAATTAAAGGGCTCAATTATTTTATGTATTTATTTACGATGAGAACTCTACAAACTAAGTTAAGTATTATCAACAAAATATTTTTCATGTACCTGTAGTTGTCAGGATTCATAGTAAGTAGTACCCTGTACAACTTTTCACCTTCCTCAAGACAATTAAGCTTCATAAGAAGAGAAGCTTCCTCTTCCTTGTAGGACAATTTATCAACCTATTATGCCAATCAAAATAAGTTATGAATAAAGTTGATTGTCCATGTCATCTTAAGATTATTCAAAGTGAATGAGATAAACTTACAATTTTGAACTCTTTTCTGCGCAACTCCTTAAGCGCTTTCTCAAGAAAGCCAGATTCCTCCAATAGAGATATCTAGATAGATGATTTTCTAAGTATGTTCTTAAAAGAAGTTTCAGAGGTTGGAAGAAAGGCCATACGAAAAATTATTTGAAGTGACATGCATAATGGTTTTAGAACAATTAATGAGCAGGTTTCATTTTTAATGGCATTATAACTTATCACAATTATTACCTTGTATAACAACATTTCCCCGTGCTCACAGCGTTCACTTTCCGGAGGATAATCGTCTTCAAGAGTCCCTTCATATGCTTCCAGGATATCAATTGCTTTTGATGGACTGCAAAATAACATTCATAAAGAATTTACAGACAGCCAATAGAAGTATAGAATTACTACCATAACCAATGACTTGCAGTGAGTAAACCTTCAACTCCTGAGACTTAAAATGAATAGTTAACTGATGCAAGGGAATTATGATACGGAAGAAAATTTTGCAATTAACTTCCAAGAAATGTGCAGATAGCTGCTAGCCAAGTACTAAACCGAAAAATGAAAATTCAACAATTAAGAAAAATCATTACAAAACATCTGTAACCCACATGGATATATGATGTACACAACAGGAACTTCACGACTTACTTTGAGTTAATATGATTAGAAACCGCAAAGCCAATCCAATTCATCCTATGATTAGGTTTTAAAGTCAGCAATCTTTGTCTAGTTTCAACAAAACCTGCCAAGTCACGCATTTGTGCCTATAATCGGATGACAAAAGACACTTTTAGCTAAATAGCTACCCAAAACACAAAAAACAAAAAACAAAAAAAGCAAATCTAATGTTACTAGTGCTGATGATTTATGATATGCTAAATAAACATTAATGTAATTAGTCAATTCTTTTCAAACTACAAAATATTAATCATTTCAGACCAACTTTGAGGGTCTTTATGTCACAGTGTACGATGTCACATGATTGCTTAAGTGTAACTCTTAGTCTCTTACATAACTCATAATTACTCATGATTGTATGGGCGTATAGCAAGTAACAAGTGGAAAGATAATAGAATAGGTATACAATGAAAGGATATGTACCTGTAATAGAGATAGGTCCCTAAGTATTTCAATGTTATCAGGATCTATCCTCAGAGCATTCCTGTAACATTTTATTGCCTCCCTGTACTCTCTGTCTGATCGGTAGAGAAGACCATAGACGTGCCAACAAACATGGCTTTTCAGGTCATTCTACAGTTAAAAAGGTAAATTAAGTATATGAGAATGTATGAATATAAACAGTAATTTCACATAAGTATACTTTAATGTATAACATGAAAGTTACCCAACCTTCAATCCTAGTCGTACAAGCTCATATGCTTCTTGCTTACGATCCATGCAGTTCAATGTTAATCCCTTCATCGAGAGGGTTTCTAGTAACACGAAAAAGTTAAACATATGGGGAAAAAAGGGCAAACCCGGTGCACATGGCTCTCGGAGGCGTGGGGTCCGGGGGTGTCGGTGATGCACGCATCTTTACCCAACATTTCTGCAAGAGGTTGTTTTCACAACTTGAACCTATGACCTCTAGGTCACATGGCAGCAACCTTACCGTTGCTCCAAGGTTTGCCCCTTAGAAAAGTAACAGTTGAAATTATTATATATTTGTATATTACCATCTGGTATCCCATGACCAGAGGCAACCTAGAATGTATTAATATGCATTGTATATGTTGCCAAATTTAAAATTAACTTGTTCTAAGGGAAAAGGCAACAAAACATCAACTGATTTTTCTTTTCATTTCTACAAGAAGCATGCATAACAGTATTGGCATAGGAAGACAAGCATGCCTTATACTCCAATATATGATTGATTTCATCTCATACAGAACTTATTTAAAAAAAGAAAAAAATGAACGCCAATGATGCTGCAAGATTTCACAACAGATATATAAAACTTTAACTAGACAATTAGCATTAACTAATACCCTAGTTCTCTAAACATCAAGATTATAAGAAAGTTGCATTAGATAATAAAGTTTTTACAAACCTCCATGATGTGGGAACTTCTTCAATATAGCATCTGCAGCCTTAAGCCCCTTTTTATACTGTTTTATTTCATAAGATCTCTGCCAAAGAAATAAACAAGATAACATATATCATTTTCTCAGTATACAACACAAACAGTTATGGTTTCAAATATATCACAGCAGCATCACAACAATGCAGTACTATGATTATTTGCAGTTAACCCCGGAGAACAAGGTCAAATATTATCAGGAAAAAATATATCAATATGTATTTGCATAAACTAGAAAAGCAGGAGCCGGTTATTGAGCATAAGTTGGGATCGAGACTACGGTGTATCGAAATCAATGGTTTTATACCAAAGAGATAGTCAAACAATACAACTTGAACAGTAGAAAACTTGAAGAAGAAAGTGGGACCCACAAAAAGGACTTAAAGCAATTTGTATTGGTCTAGAGAAGAAAGAGGATGGTGTGCATTCAAGCTTACTTTTTTAAATTTAAATTTTTTTCAATAGAATAAGCCTTAAAAGTTGGTGAAGATAGGTCAATGATTCATCTTAACTACTTAGTCTCACTGTTGTCCTAAAGAGAAGGGATGTGGCAGATTCTTGAGAAGGAGGCTCCAATAATTCCTATCATTCATGCTGAATGAAATACAAAAGAGTACACCGATGATATCATTTTAGATGATGGCACTTGCCTAATATTGAAGTAATGCATGCCTTCCAACTAAAATACAAATATCAGTAAGATTAACAGGTGGCATTCTTAGAAGTTGCGGACACATTCAAGATATTTAGTCAATAGTCAATTAGTCATGCTACTGCTTTTATAGTTCCTTCTATAACTGATAAAGAATCACTTAGAACACTAAGATTCTATGATGCATTTAGATTCCAAGGTTTAGCAATGCTACTGAAACAATGTTTAACCAAGTCCAAATAGTTATTACACCAGCAATTACATGAAGAAAATCCTAATCATATGCTAACAGGAACTTGCAGCAGTACCTCGTGTCAACTCAGTTCTATTTCAAAAGAGTTCGTAAGTGACATGAATCTCAAACCTTCATATTGATTAAAATTAGCAAAAAATGTCCATAGTTGATTCAATTTGATAAACAAAAATGCATTACTGATTATAATACCAGCATGCCGCCAGTCAAAATTACATGAAAATCGCATGTTTACGTCAATCTAAAACCTGGAGTACATAATTACAACAGACGATCCAAAGTCATTAGACTAGCTAGGGTTTTAATTACAGCGATGGAGGAAAACACGAATTGGCAAAGGTGATTAAAGTCAATGAGATTGTAGAGCTTACGACGATGAGTTTGAACAGATTGGCCTCTTTAGGAGGGAGCGAAGCGCCCATGGTTTGTGTTGCAAGAGAGAGACGGTTTCTAGAGAGAGAAAGTGTGTGTAGGAGAGAGAGAGAGAGAGAGAGAGATGATTGTTTTTGAGGGTTTATAAGGCGACTGTGATGCGAAGGAGACGAAGATGAAGGGGGCGTTTATCTTCTGCAACCCTACTGAGAGTATTCGCAAAATGAGGGTTTGTCTTTGTAATTTATGTTTTCTTTAGGGTGCTAGATGTCATACCAATCATCGGCCACGCGATTAACTTTAAGCCGAACACGAACATGAATATTAGCCGTACAAAACTTTTAAGTTCGTATTCGTTAATGGAAATATTCATGTTCGTTCGATAAAGATTACACGAACAGTTCATGAACATAAAGGAACATG
>JBCNJP010000020.1:19602977-19643871 GCA_039602395.1 Deinandra increscens subsp. villosa | reverse complement strand
GTACAATGGTCTTTAAGCATGATTTGGGAATATATTCAATTATTCAAGTTTAAAGAAGGATATATGCAAATGACCCTAAATTAAAACACTCTCTTTAAAGTAGTCTTCATCGTGAGAAGTACTTGGCACCACCACCTCTTGAATTCTTATACATTTATCTTTTTATCCTTTATAGGTTCAAGTTGCAACCACCAAAATCGATACAATTCTTCCAAAATCACGTCGATTCTTCAATGTTGGCATTCTTATTGCTTTTGAGTATACTCTAACAATCAATCCCCATTTTCATTGTTAATTATTTCATACACGAATAAAGAACCCTATTCACACGAACTATTTGATATTAGGGTGGGCGGTGTACCTTAGGCGATGTACCCTTTTGGGTACTCTCATTGGGAAGTAGTGATTTTCAGCTAGAAATCGGGTACCCCTTGATGCGGCTAGTCCATTTCGGGTAGTTTGGAGGCGCAAATCGGTAACTTGTAGCCGCAGATGGAACCCGACTCTCCTCCCTTCAAATTTTTGACCGTTGAACGGTTTAATGACCGTTATCTTTTTTTTTATTCAATTAATTACCAATATATAAATCCCCACATTTACACAATTTTATACTCACTTTCAACAAGTCTCTATACCTTTCTATATCTCAAAATTATTTTTATATCTCAAACATGAATCGTTCCAAGCTTATAATCTCACCCGAGTTTATAACGGCGTCTAGTAGTTCGAGTGGTTGAAATGAGGAGGCGTTGGAATTTTTGAAGAATTGTTATAACGACATTCAACAAGAAGAACTTCGAGATACGGCTCATTCGGGAAGGAGGAGTATTTATCGGGATTATGTGGCACCTCACGATACGGCTCATTCGGGAAGGAGGAGTATTTACAAATTACAACGAAGGTATTTTTAAAGACATGTTTCGAATGTCCAAAAGTTTGTTTTTAAAATTGTCTCCGACATTCAAGAAAATTTCCCATGGTTTTCATTACGTCATGACGTGAGGAAGCGACTAAGTTTCTCACATTTGCAAAAATGTACGACAACTATTCCTCAACTGGCATACGGTAACGTTTGACGAATATGATGAATCTTTACGCAAGTCTGAAAGAAGATCACGTGAATACTTACATTATTTTTGTGATGCTATAATTAAGCTTTATACAAATGAATTTTAAATTGTGTTCTCCTACTAGCCATGATATTGCTCTTTTGTATGAGGCACATTTAGAAAGGCATGACCTTCCTAGCATGATCTGTAGCATCGATTGTACTCACTAGGAGTAGAGAAACTGTCCAACAAAGTACAAAGGACAATATCACTAGGGTGATCATGCAAAACCAACGATAATACTCGAGACAGTTGCGTCACAAGACATGTGGTTTTGGCATGGATTCTTTGGTGTTGCCGGTTCGAACAACGGCATAAATGCTCTTAACCAGTCACCCTTGTTTACGAACGAGTTGCACGACATTGCTTCAAGATGTCCTTTTATTGTTAGTGGTCGACAATACAAGCGTTGCTATTACCTTGCTGATGGTATATACCCCAATTGGTCTACTTTTGTGAATACGTTTCGACATCCATATGAACTCAAGGAGAAGAAAATAAAGAAGATACAAGAGGGTGCAAGAAAAGACATCGAAATAACATTTCGTATGTTAAAATCTAAGTGGGCGATAGTTGATCGGCAATGACGTCCAGTAGATAAAGATTCAATGAAGAATATCATGTACGTTGTAATGATACTTCACAACATGATACTCAAAGACGAATTTGTAATAATAATATGATGTTTTTAATTTGAAAACACCATATTGTTATTGATTTGAAAATTAATATGGTGTTTGGTTTTTTTTAAACTTGTTTTATTTTTTTAGGAATTTGTAATTTTTTTTAATATACTGAATGTTTCATTTTAGGTTAAAAGTTTATGTTAATTAAATATTATTATTTATAAAAATGAATTGATAAAAAACAATTTAAATATATTTTGTTTTCAACTACCCTAAACTACTACTCTAATGACCATACCCTCTTAAAACTATCTTAAATGTTAATTTTTTTTCTCTCATGTGGCATGCTCCCATTGGCTTAAAAATAAGCTACCTTAAACGGCCCTAGTGATCATACCGCCCACCCTTATATTACCTAGGGGTTAGGTCTACTAAGACTGTGTTTGCGCACTAGTTGATAAACTATAAGCTAGCTGATAAAAAATAACGTTTGATAAAAACTAGCTGATAAACTAGCTAAAAAATGTAAAATGACATAAAAGTCCAGACTATCAGTTTGGCCAGCAGCAGTCTCAACTTTCATTTTCTCTATCAGAAGCTAGTCGGGCAACATTATACATTTACACATTATTTAGATTTGTTTTTTTATTTGTGTTTGCTTTTATGTTTTCTTGTTTTGTTCAGATTCATCATTACGAGTCAAAAATCAAGTGTAAATGTATAATAATTATGCTACTTGGATTGCTCTTAATAACGAAAATGAAAGTTAGGACGGTTGCTGACCAAACTGATAGTTAGGATTATTATCGGCCAATATGTCATAGTTTGGATCAGTGTTTTAAAAACCGGTTCGAACCGGCTGGTTGAACCGGTTCGATTGTATTTTTTGGGGGTCTCCGGTATTTCCACGGTTTTTTACGAGATTCGAACCGGCCTGCTTTTCCCGGTTAAACTGGTCCAGTTCAACCGGTTTTCTTACTTTTTATTTTTTCAAATAATTATTATTACATGTGTATACTTCTATTGTTATTTTTTTATTATTTGTGAACTTTAAAACTTATATATTGTTGTGGAATACCTATTTGATACTATTTTTGAGTGAATTAAAATTGTATTTTAACTATTTTTGTTAGAGTGTACAAGTTTATTAGCATTTTTATAAAAATATATATTAAAATCCCCTAACCGGTTGAACCGACCGGTCTAACCGATCCGACTGGTCGAACCGGTATCAAAAACTATTTCGGTTCAACTTCAAAACCGATTTTTAAAACATTTTTTAAATTTTAAAATCCAATTTTCCATAAATTAATACATAGATGAAATAACTCAATAAAACATATGAGATGAACTACTAACAATTAACAACTTTTAACTAGAAATCATATGAAAAAAAAAACTAATTTACTCTAGCTCTATGAATGAAATATCACATCTCACTCCTATATTTCTTTATTTATATCTTTTTAGTCCTTCAGATTTTGATCTCAGCCGTTGAAATTCACAGATCTGTTCGATCGACCGACGGTGGTTCAAACCATAGCTGACGCAATAAGTAACTTTCATTTCTTTGCATCTTCAAAATCACACAGGGGTGCTGCTACCCGATCTCAAATCCCTAAATTCCAACGGAGATTCCTACTCGAATCTTAGGGTTTCAGACGCTAATTATCGATTCAAGCCTTAATTTCATTCCTCCTCTACCATGGTGAGCTTTCAATTTCCACTTAGATGTTTGTTTTCGGTCTCGTATCTTAGATCCGGTTTTGAATCCTCGATCAATTGAGATTTGATCATTGTTAAATCACATTCCTAATCTATAATTTCGATTTGAGTGTTTACTAACTGAAGTTTTGAAATTTTGCTGTTGGTTGTTAACTTATTCGCTTTGGGGCAGCCTCTCAGGCTCGATATCAAGGTACTGTTGGTTTATTTTTCAATTTTGTTTCGGTTTTGTGGAGAGAGGTTAACTTGATAATGATGAGGAGTTTTTATTTGGTTTTTTGGCAGAGGAAGCTTGCTCAGAGATCTGAGAGAGTAAAATCAGTTGACTTGCATCCTACTGAACCATGGTAATGATGCCTATATCTTTTAGTAGTATGTATGTTGTAAAGTCAGTGAATGGTGTATTTTTCTTATGAAATTGGGTGGCATTGCTGTAACTTGCATAACTTTGAGCCTCAATGGTGAGGTTGGGAGGAAGAAAATTGGAGATCAAGTTGTTGTATATCTAGTTATTGATGGACATGGATACTTTTGTTTTTCCACAGGATCCTGACAAGTTTGTATTCAGGGACAGTGAACATATGGGATTACCAGGCTCAGGTATGAAACTATTTAAAGTTATTTAAAGTGATAGTCAACTAGTCACCTGTAGTTTGTATTAACTATCAAGGGAAAGACCGAAAGACTCATGATATGATGTTATAATGTAGCTACCTTTAAAGTAAACACAACTTCATGTACTTCCTATGCTATTTTTTTTTTGGTTGGAGTAGAGTTTCAGTTGGATACAATTGATGAACACGAATTGTATGTTCAGATTATTTTTTCTTTTTGTAAATTGAATTCTTTCCTCACCCATATAAATGGATCTAAATTTATAGACTTGTATAGAATGTGAAGTTCTAGATCTGTAGTGTAGCCTAATGCCTATCTAACTAGACTTATTGGGAAAGACCGTAAAAAATGTTGGTTGAATAATGACTAAGGCACATAAGAAAAAGCAACACATTTCGACTTTTCACAGTGTTCCTTTCTATATATTCTTTGAGTGAACGAAAATAAAAAAATACGGTAAAGTGAAATTTACACCAGGAATTTTATAAGAGGATGGGTGAATGCTTATGTACAAAGATAAACAATGCGGAACAGTTTAATACCTATCTATACTGAGTAGCATACTATAATCATTAGCTCCCCAAACTAATTTAGACATTTGAAGCGGCAGGCTTTTTTTTTTGTTGCTAAAATTAGAATAAGGAAACTTTTAGACCTGTAAAATATATGCTGTGTCTGCATCAGTTGACAAAATCTTATCATTATTTCCTTATGGTATTTCAATGGGACTGTCGGATGCGGACCTAATATTGATCTTTTATATTGTAGACTGTGGCAAAATCCTTTGAAGTTACTGAGCTACCAGGTTTGTGATTGATATTTCTGTTCTCTAATATGTATTCTCATGTATGATTGGACCTTGATGGGAACTTGGATCTGATATTGATGATCACGTGATTGATATGCAGTCAGATCAGCAAAGTTCATAGCACGCAAACAGTGGATTGTTGCTGGTGCAGATGACATGTTTATCCGCGTTTACAATTACAATACAATGGATAAAGTCAAAGTATTTGAGGCACATACAGATTATATTCGGTGTGTAGCTGTCCACCCTACCCTCCCATATGTGTTGTCATCATCTGATGATATGCTTATAAAGCTTTGGGATTGGGAGAAAAGCTGGTTTTGTACTCAAATTTTTGAGGGCCATTCCCATTATGTGATGCAAGTGACAATCAATCCTAAAGATACCAATACTTTTGCAAGCGCATCACTTGATCGTACTATAAAGGTAATTTTAAGAATGATTATTGTATATAGTTTCTATCAGATAACATGTTGCAATGTATGTTTATGACCTTTCATCTTTTGTATTCTAGATTTGGAATCTTGGGTCACCTGATCCTAACTTCACACTTGATGCTCATCTCAAAGGAGTGAATTGTGTGGATTATTTCACTGGTGGTGATAAACCTTATCTAATTACCGGATCAGATGATCACACTGCTAAGGTGTGTGTCTATAATCATTATGATCTCTTAATATTGTGTTCAGTTGACAACTGAATCTGTATGTATTTGAAACAGGTATGGGATTATCAAACCAAAGTTTGTGTCCAGACTTTAGAAGGCCACACACACAATGTTTGTGCTGTATGCTTTCATCCCGAGCTCCCAATTATTATTACGGGTTCCGAGGATGGTACTGTACGTATATGGCATTCAACCACCTATAGGTACATTCTTAATTGTGATGTACTGATGTTTAAATGTTTGTTATTGATAATTATTACAAAAATAAAGCATACCTCAGGTTGCATATAGGCCCACTACTAGTTAACAAGAATTATATTATGCATTTGCCGTTTGACATATGCACTTACATGTGTGGTTCTACTGTTCTAGTCACCTAGTTTCTACATCTACAATCTTATGACCGGAAAACAATGCTGATTATTTTTATGCAGCCATTGAGGGATTCTGGTTATCATGGCTATTCAGTTAGAAAAGTTAAATTTTTGACTTATTGTCATGAACACATGATGTTGTTTCCCCGAAGTACCCTTGTCACCTTGGCAATTGAAGACACCAAGTGGCAATTTTCATGGCTTATTGAACTAGATATGGAAGAACACAAGTATGTTGCTTGTGTTATGTATCAAATCTCCATTCGAATCAATGCTTGATGGTTACAAGAGACATGGTTGCCCCTGTTTATACTACTCATTTATACAAATACAGGGCTAGGATTAAACCAAATGGATGGCTATGGTCAAAATACGTAGCAAGTCTTAGGATGTTTACATGTTGTAATAGCTATAGAAAATGTTTACGAAGGGATATAGAACTCAAGGGAGGGAGTGGATGATGCCAAGCTGGCTTCAACACGCCACCTTACTTGGCATCTTCTCACTCTCTTGTGATCCTATGCATGCTGATAAGGGGTTAGTTCTAGCTGTACCATTACTAGAAAATGTAGATTATATAATTGACCGTATAAGTTTCAATTACAATTAAATCGTGGACTTATTTCCATCACAACTAAGCTCAATTTGCTGGCTGTTAAATCATTGCTCATTGTTTCTCATTTTCTGGCGCAGACTAGAGAACACTTTGAATTACGGGCTTGAAAGGGTCTGGGCTGTTGGATACATGAAAGGCTCACGCAGGCAAGTTGTTTTTTATTACATACTTTTAATGCTTTAGAACTTGCATTATTTCATTTAAAGTGTTAGGTTTATCATCATTCTCTTGCTCAACTGTTTCCTGGTTCCTTTATTCATGGCTGGCATCTTTAGTTGGTGGTTTTTCTGCTGTATTCTTTGCTTATCATGAAGTTTATGACCAACTCATTTCAATTGCTTGTTCTATTGTACAGGGTCGTCATTGGATACGATGAAGGGACTATAATGGTGAAAATTGGTCGCGAGGAGCCAGTTGTTAGTATGGATAATAGTGGAAAAGTTATATGGTCTAAGCATAATGAAATTCAGACTGTTAACATCAAGAGTGTGGGAGCTGATTATGAGGTTTGGCTTTGGTTGTTCTACAAAAAGTTAAAAGAAAATGGTTCTTCCTTGGTTCTTCTCTATGAAGTTGAATTTATGGTCCCCTTTGCTTCTCAGGTTTCTGATGGAGAGAGGTTACCTTTAGCAGTCAAAGAGTTGGGAACATGTGATATGTACCCACAAGTAAGTTATGCTTCTTTTGTCATATAGCTTCCTCTAAAGTTTTATACTTCAAACAAAAGAAAGAGATGCATTTGATGCATGGTAAGTACAGGTAGAAATTTCAACCTATTTCTATATCAGTAGGTTGATTTGGGTTGGTTTTTATATATATCAAATGCGTCAATCTTAAAGCTTAGCTAAAAGGGGAAGGGGTCAGACGGGTTGAACAAACTCCAAAAGTCTATTTTACATGCATAAAACAGCCTAAATTGTTTTTTTTTAAATTTTAAGACAACAATCATAGTAATCTTTCATGTAATCGTAATTAATGCATTAATTATTTATAGAGAAAAAGTTGGACAAAAAAGTGTTTGTGGGTCAACCGGAACCAACGCTTAGCACTCAATGACCAGTTTCAAGTTTCCACCTGAACCCGTTTGTTGTTCACTTACCCAACCCACTTGGCCCACCCACCATGCCAGATATCTGAAGGGCTATTTTTCTAGTAAACAGAACTTACCAATTTGGAATAATGCATAAAATTTAATACATAATAATGTTTTGCTGTCAAATGTTGCTTATGCATTTTGTTGCCCTTGCCCTTCTATTCAGAGTTTAAAGCACAACCCGAATGGGAGGTTTGTTGTAGTCTGCGGTGATGGTGAATACATCATATATACAGCTTTAGCATGGAGAAATAGATCTTTTGGCTCTGCATTGGAGTTCGTTTGGTCTACTGATGGTGAATATGCTGTTAGGGAGAGCACATCTAAAGTCAAGATTTTTAATAAATCTTTTCAGGTTGCGGCACTCCCTATGCCTAACAATTCTATCATTGACCTATATAACCTTGGTGTTGAAAATGTAATAAGCATGCTGTGACACTATATACCCTTTTTTTTGTCTTAATCAGGAAAAGAAGAGTATCCGGCCCACATTTTCAGCAGAGCGTATATATGGAGGATCTTTATTAGCAATGTGCTCAAATGATTTTATATGCTTTTATGATTGGGCTGAGTGCAGATTGATTCAACGGATTGATGTTAATGTCAAAGTAATGAATTCTGAACCTTATCTTTTTTGGCTTAAATGTCACCTGTGTCACCGTTTTTCTTGCCTTTTAGCTTGTTTTCATTTTTCTTTCTTCATTTCTAGAACCTATACTGGGCAGATAGTGGTGACTTAGTGGCCATTTCCAGCGATTCGTCATTCTACGTGTTAAAGTACAACGTAAGATCCTTATCTAAATATGCTTACCTTGATATAACAACACCTCCAACTTCTATTATTTGTGTTTGTGCAAAAATGTGACTAATATAATAGATTTGGTCATGTTGCAGCGTGATGCAGTGTCAGCACATCTGGATAGTGGTAGACCTGTAGATGAGCAAGGCATTGAAGATTCCTTTGAAATTCTGTATGAAGTAGATGAAAGAGTAAGAACTGGATTATGGGTTGGGGACTGTTTTATATACACAAATTCTTCATGGAGACTCAACTACTGTGTTGGTGGTGAGGTATGAAATCAGAGAACTTATACTTGCATGGTTTGACTGACATTATAGATCAGTAATTGATGTTACATCCTTTTCAGGTAACTACCATGTTTCATTTGGATCGACCTATGTATCTTCTAGGATATCTAGCTAATCAGAGCAAAGTTTTTCTCATTGACAAAGAATTCAAGTGAGTGGGTCTTAGATTGTTAATAGAAATCGTTGTTAACTCACTGCTAATAAATTTTTTGGATGTTTCCAGTGTCATTGGATACACTTTGCTTCTCACCTTAATTGAGTATAAGACGCTTGTGATGCGTGGAGACATAGAGCGCGCTAATGGAGTTTTACCTTCAATTCCAAAGGAACATCTTAATAGGTAGAGTTCAAGTTTTTCTGTCCATGTTCAATCTATATAATTATCTGGCCTTAATCCTGATTCAGTTTATGTGTCATCTCATCACCTCAAACACCATGTTCTGTGATAACCCTCCTTCCATCCTCTCTTTTATATTCATGCATTTCATTGTTGAAGAAGCAAACTCTGGGATATGGATGCATATTTGATATTGTATTTGCAAAAAGGGTTTTATTTAGATATAATGGTGTTTTGACAGTGTTGCTCATTTTCTGGAATCACGTGGCATGGTTGAAGAGGCCATGGAAGTTGCTACAGATCCTGACTATAGATTTGATTTGGCCATTCAGCTTGGTAAACTGGAGATTGCAAAGGTAATACAATGGGTAGTTTGTGGTGCAGGACACTTTTGTTCTGATTCTTTTTTCGCTATAGTTAATTTGATTATAAGATTATAATATCTATTTGTGGTGCAGGGCACTTTTTGTCTAATTTTATTTTTTCGCTATAGTTAATTTGATTTTAAAATTATATTATCTGAACGTTAATATAATTTGCATACAGGATATTGCCTTAGTTGCAGAGAGCGAGTCAAAATGGAAGCAATTGGGTGAATTGGCGATGTCTGCTGGCATGGTATGGTATATCCTGACTTGGTTAATTATTAATTCTTCGCATCACAAAAGGACTCATACTTGTATGTTGGACTTATATTTAACATTATGCTCATTGCAGTTGGATATGGCAGAAGATTGTTTGAAGCATGCAAATGATTTGAGTGGTTTGTTGCTCCTTTATTCTTCTTTAGGAGATGCTGAAGAAATAGCAAAACTTGCATCACTTGCAAAAGAAAATGGAAAGAACAATGTGGCGTTTGCTTGTTTGTTTATGTTGGGTAAATTGGAAGACTGTCTGCAGCTGTTGATTGACAGGTGAATCACTAATATATATTATAAACAAACAAACATACATACCCAATAAAATTCCACTCGAACAATAGGGTTTGGGGAGGGTGAGATGAGGGCAAACCTCACCTCTATCGCGTGGGAGAGATTGGACAGTTTCGTCCTGCAAGCCCCTTCCCACCACACACACCGGGGGTGGGGTGAGGGGGGATGTTCCCGCTCCACGCACCACTCACAAGAGCCGCTTAGTTCCCTTCTTCCCTCACGTATTCGCATCTCCCTCAGTGAAACCACACCGCCCCTCCTTCCCTCTGCCTGCCACCTCACCCCCACCTCACTCTCCCAAGCCCAAAGCCGCAACAGCACCTCCCTCCTTAAAGATTCATATATTATATAAATCAAAAGTAATTCTGAAACCCATATGAAGTCAACTCTAATTATGTAATTTCTGAAATTAACTGTCGTTGCAGCAATCGGATACCTGAAGCTGCTCTAATGGCACGGTCTTATCTTCCAAGCAAGGTTTCTGAAATTGTTGCTCTTTGGAGAAAAGACCTTAACAAGGTTAGTTATGAAATTCCTAAAATTTTAATTAGAGGAGGAAAAATATGGTGGGTCAGGTAAAAGGTCAAATTGGGCCCTTTTTGGAACTGCTCAAATTAGGTTGGGTTTTGAATATAGTTAAAATTTCAAATATAATTAAGAAAACTATATTATCACAATGATAATCTAGTTATTGAAATAAACGGTTTAACTACAGGTTAACCAGAAAGCTGCAGAATCTTTAGCAGATCCTGAAGAGTACCCAAATATGTTTGAGGACTGGCAAATTGCACTTGAGGTTGCAGCAAAGACTGCAGAGACAAGGTTTCATTTGTTGTCCTTTTTTAATATGATATTCATGAATCTGATGCATATTGACGGAATAACATTACTCCTACTTTTCTGCAGTGGTAGTTATCCTCCAGCAGTAGAGTATGCGAACCATGTTGATAGATCACATATCACCCTTGTGGAGAAATTCAGAAACATGCAATTGGATTTGGAGGTTGAGGAACCGCTGGAAAATGGAGAGTTGGATCATGAAGTACATTTATTTATATGTTCAATACATTTCATATTTAACTTTTTAAAGCTGTAAATTCCCTGCCGTTTCTGTTTATACATACTTCTCACCATCTTTCTGGCACAGGATATGGAACAGAACGGAGAGGAGGAATCTGTTGACGATCAACAAGTGATCGGAAAGGGAAGTCAAGAAGAGGTTGTTGCAATGGATAATGATTCTACAGATGGTGCTGTACTTGTTAATGGCAATGAAGCTGATGAAGAGTGAGGTATGAGCAATTATATACATGTAAACTTGACTTTTTCATTTACTGCTTTATAAACTCTCTCAGGTGTTCAATGCACCATGAGTTTTTGCGGGTTGACATGGACATGGCCCATTTAACCCAAAATTTATATTGTTTTTATTTATTAATACTTTAAAATTTCAAATTTACAACCCTTAAGATACAACTGTATATAAAATGTTTAAAGTATAAAACTTGATGTTTATTTCTGTTATTTTTCAACTTTTGGTATAAATTACCTAGTCAGTTTAAGTTGTTTCATAATTATTAATTTTCTTTTTTTAAATAAACGGGCTAAACAGTCAATCCATGAACCTGCAAGGTAAACCTGAACCCGACCATTTAGCTAGACGTGTTTGTGGTTCGACCAGAAACCCCTAACCTATTTAGACTAAACCTAAACCCACGAATTCCGTATCTCTGAGATCATTATGGTCGACTTGGGTTGGCTGGGGTTGGCTGGGTTTTATTTCTTATGCGCCAAAGGAGTCAAAAGTTGCCTGGATTGGATTCAAATGCTTACAACCTCCAAAATCACTTCCCTCAAAATAACTAGATTATTATCTTAACAATATAGTTCTTTTAATCATATTAAATAATGGAGATGATGGAGGAAAACTCTCTAAATGATCAAGTTACCGGCAATGTTAGAACAATAGAACACGCCCTTTTCAGTTACTATTATGTTTAAGCCTTTTAATTGAAAACCCCATTTACAGGTAGCGCCCAGAAAGGGGGCGAATACAGGATGATCGACTGTCTGTTATGAACATGGTGTAATTTTGTAGCGCGCACCGAATTTTGCGATTGAGAACATATAATACAGACTTGAGTTCGGTAGTGAGTGAATTAGTTCCCTCTCTTTTAACTGTTTTAAGGATATTATTTTTGAGGTGATATTTACTGTGATTTATATGACATTTTGTATTGACTGCTGCTTATAAATTTGGGAGGGAACAACAATCATACAGCTTTCTTTTTTGTTTTTCATGAAATTGTAATGGTGCTTTCAGTTTTTACTCTCTTTAGCTGAATCCTCTTTGTAATAATTTTTGGGTGGTGTACACCATGATCATGATACTATCTTTATCTTCATCATCTTATTTTAGTATTATGCAAAATAAGTACTAATAAAAAAATGAGTAATTATTGTTTGTATTAAAAACTAGATTTTACAAACCCACGTTATCGCGATTCGCGGGGATAAAGTGGGTATGCAAAACAGTTTTATTGCTAAAATGCAACGTAAAGAAAACGAAAATTAAAAAAGATAACGTAACAATGATAAAATTAGAAGTCTGGTTAAGACAATTAGATACCTAAACGGTTTGAAATTAAAATTAAAATCACTAACCCTTTGCTAAATTTATTGAGCTTGGATAGAAATTAAAATAAATATATGTTACATAACAACCATCAACTCTTTTGTTAAACTCGTTAAACTTGGATAGAAAAAAACCCAAAAAATGTAAAGAAAAAAGAAGACTAAGAAACATAATAATAAAGAAAAAGAAACTAACTAATTGAGAGTGTAAGAAAATCATAGTATAATTGGTTATTATAAAGGTGATAAATCGACAGGTGAAAGATGAAAGTGAATTACGATGAAGTGATGATGTTAAGGTGCGGATGAAAAGATTAAAGATTGAAAAATGAGAACCTCTAATGGTCAAAATGAGAACCTCTAATGGTCTTTTTTCACGTTGTTATTTTATTTTTATTTTTTTAGCGGCGCAGTCTGAGGCCATTGAGTTGTTTGTCAGAGTCCAACATATCATGCATAGTAATGTCATGACACCTAGATCTATGAATATAGTTTTTAAACGGTTTGGTTTTCCTATACAAAATGGTTTACTGGTGTACCTTGTTGCCCGTTTGTCTCTTATCTCCTTGTAATTTACATATTTATTGTATGAAACCAGAAATTAGTATTGTTTTATTAGCGTCATATTAGAATCTTTTACTTTCAAATTACATCTATACTATGATAATTACTCGTTATCTTTCATTTTTACGCTTAACGAGTTTTGAGATTTAGGAATTGTAATGTGCGCACATCAGAACCATGAGGGAATCAACCCAAAGAAGAAAGCCGAGATTTAAAAATCGTAATGTGCGCATATATTAAAAAACTGAATTTATAAAGTGTACAATGAATGAAAGAATAATGAATTTTTGAAATAATTAAAACAAGATTCACAACATAATAGTGAATTGAAATCTGCAAATGAAGATGTAGAGTAGCTAGGCTTTAGAGGAATCTGGAACGCGTGCATTCAACAGGAAGACCATTAGAAAATCTGGTGTAGTCGTTGCAATAGTTGTAAATCATGTGCTTGTTTTGCACCCACCTAATCCTGTTTCGACCCGCTGCATCAATTCCTTGTGTTCTCCACGTCTGGTTGTCATCTACAGAAGTTGTGGACTTTGAGTTAGGACCAACTTTATCAGCATAGGCATTGAATTTCCTGTAGTTAGCGGTGAAAGGTGCGTTTGTCCAGTCAGTTTTGACACGCCCACCCTGAGTTGCCCAGTCATCCGCATTCCATAAGCTGGCATAAACCCTCATTGGTTGGCTCTTGGGAAAGGGGACCCCAGCAGCCTCATGGTTATTGAAGACTCTCACTGGTATGTTATCTATCAAGAAGCTGCATGCAACAAAAGGAAGATGAGTGAGTAGTCATTTAATTAGTTAACAAACAAATTAAGAAACTTGAAGAACCAATTATAAGTGCATGTTCGAGACTTACATGATTCTTTGGGAGTTCCATACGATGGTGTATGTGTGGAAGGCTGCAGTAGGGTCGAACCATAGATGGAATTGTTGCTCTTTATCTCCTTTTCCTTGTGAAAACACATTAGTGTGGATTGTGTAAGGGTTTCCTGTTGAGTTCCCCAAGAATTCGAAGTCGATCTCGTCATGTCCAGCCCCTTGTGATGACAACTGAATAAAAACAAATTAATTATTTTTGTTAGACCAGCTGCTAAAATTAATATTAAAAGTGGGCATAGAGCTCGAATAAAACTCACATAGAATGTGGTGACTGTGCCAGCAGAGTTGCCAGGCACAAGTTTGAGTTGCATATCGAACCTCCCAAAGAGGTACTCATTCTTGGATTGGAAACCAGAGCCGGAGTATTGATCGAGTGAAAGCAAGAGATCTTGACCGCCGTTGAGAATTTTAGCTCTTTCACCACCAAAAGTGATATCCATTTCATCATTAAAACTGCCAGCAAATGCCGCTATTAATAGACATGAAATTGTTGCTAGAGCCATTGCAAAAGATGCCATTGTAGTTAACTTTCTTTTGATAAAAAAGATTGATAGAGAGAAGGAGATGTAGTTATGGGATATATTTGTGGGGAAATGATAGTGTTTATATAGGGGTGGAGTGGTTACAACTTACATGGACGAGGAAGCATCCTGGTTGTTGGTGAACGAGATGTCTACCTTCTCCCGCGCGTTGCTGCGGGTTGAATTTGTATACTGAACGAAAGTAAAAAAAGTTAAGTGTTATGAAACGTAAAAGTTTAAAAGTCTCATGGTGAAAGTATAAAACTATAGAAGTATACTAAAAGCGAAGTAGTAGAAAAGTTAAAAGTTTCATGGCCAAAGTAGATAACAAAAAAACTTAAAACAAAAAAAAAAACTTTAAAAGTTAGAGAGTTAAAAAATTAAGGAATATAAAACGTAAAAGTCTAAAAGTCTTGTGGTGAAAGTGTAAAATTATAAAAATTTACTAAGTTAAGTGGTATAAAATGAAAAAGTCTAAAAGTTTCATGGTGAAAGTACAAAACTATAAAAGTATACTAAAAACGAAAGTAGAAAAGTTAAAAGTTTCGTGTCCAAAGTAGAAGACAACAAAACTTAAAACAAAAAAAAAATTAAAAGTTAGAGGGTAAAAAAGTTAAGAGTATAAAACGTAAAAGTCTAAAAGTTTTGTAATGAAAGTATAAAATTATAAAATATACTAAAAACGAAAGTAGAAAAGTTAAAAGTTTCGTGACCAAAATAGAAGACAACAAAACTTAAAATAACAAAAAAAACTTTAAAAGTTAAACAGTACAAAACGTAAAAGTATGAAACATATGTGGCCAAACTATGAAATCAAAAGTTTATTATTTCGTTAAGAAGAAGAAAAAAATTATTTAAATTTAGAGGTAGAAAGTGTCAAAGCACTAAAGTGTTATGGTCAAACTTTAAAAAGAAAAAGTATACTATTCATTTACCAAATTAAGGAGTATGAAACGTAAAAGTCTAAAAGTCTTGTGATGAAAGTATAAAATTATAAAAATATACTAAGTTAAATGGTATAAAATGTAAAAGTCTAAAAGTCTCGTGGTGAAAGTATAAAACTATAAAAATATACTAAAAACGAAAATAGAAAAATTAAAAGTTTCGTGGCCAAAGTAGAAGATAACAAAACTTAAAACAAAAAAAAAAAGTTTAAAAGTTAGAGGGTAAAAACGTTAAGGGTATAAAACATAAAAGCCTAAAAGTCTTGTAGTGAAAGTATAAAACTATAACAATATACTAAAAACGATAGTAGAAAAGTTAAAAGTTTCGTGGCCAAAATAGAAGACAACAAAACTTATTATAAAAAAACTTTAAAAGTTAAACGGTACAAAACGTAAGAGTATGAAACATATGTGGCCAAACTATGAAAAACAAAAGTTTACTATTTAATTAAAAAGAAAAAAAAATAAATTGTAAAAATTTAAGGGTAGAAAGCGTCAAAGTATTAAAATGTTGTGGCCAAACTTTAAAAAACAAAATGTATACTATTCATCACTAATTTTTATTGTTATATAATAAAATTAAGATGCACAAAGGTGATGCACTTATATTTACGCGTTCCAACTCATGAAGACCAGCTTTTGTTTTTCATTCCACCGTTGAAATTGTAATAAAATAAACAAAACAGCCTCAGTTGAAAGGCTTTTCTCATTTGTCTGCTAATTAGGGTCATATATTCTATATAATCATATATCTGAACGTCATTATTTAACCTTTATATTATATTAAACTATTGTTTAATTTTTTCGCACGTTAGAGGTGCACATTTCGGTTTCTTTAACGAACGGGTTTCGGTTCTGAATCGGTTCCGGTTCTGATCAACGAGTTTGGAATCGGTTTTCTCTAAAAACTGGTTTGGTTGTATGCAGGACTACTAGGACCGGTACTTCCAGTTCGGTTCTAAACCGGTTCCGCTAAAACTAGTTCAAGAACCGGTTCAACAAAAAACCGGTATTTGCACACCGAGGCTTGGAAAGTTGCTGTTTTTTAAGAATGCAGTATTTAAAGATCATGTGAAAACCCCTCCTTAGCCTAAAAACCTAAAAACCACTTAAATGAAGGTTAATAAAGTAATTTAATATTTAATTTTCAATACTATCAATACCACACTCCCCCCATGTTTCTTATATATACAACACCGCCCCTCATCTTCCCACCCCAACCCCCCCCCCCCCCCCAACACCCCGTGTTGCATATATGCAACATAATTATATTGCATATATAACCCCACCTCAGCTACCACCCCGACCCACCCCCGCCCCCCACCCCTATGTTGCATATATGCAACCTAATTATATTGCATATATATAACCCCTCCCACCCACCCCCTATGTTGTATATACGCAACATAATTATATTGTATATATATATGTATATAACCCCTTACACGCACCCCACCCCACCCCCCTCGTGTTGCATATATGCAACATAATTATATTGAATATATATAGCCCCTAACCCCTCCCATCCACCACCCACCCCTTGTGTTGCATATATGCAACATAATTATATTGCATATATATAACCCCATAACCCGCACCCCACCCCCCACCCCCCTCGTGTTGCATATATGCAACATAATTATATTGCATATATATAACCCCTAACCCGCACCCCAGCCACCCACCCCCGTGTTGCATATATATAACCACCAACCCGCACCCCTGCTACCCCAGCCCCCCCCCCCCCCCCATGTTGCATATATGCAACATAAGGGTGTTGCATATACATAACCACTAACCCACACCCCCTCGTGTTGCATATATGCAACACAATTATATTTCATATATACAACCCCCAACTCGCACCCTTTACACCTGCACCTCCGCCACCACCCACCCCCATGTTGCATATATACACCCCCCAACCTGCACCCCAACACCCCCCCCCCCCTCCCCGTGTTGCATATATGCAGCACAAGTGTGTTGCATGTATACAACCCCCCCCCCCCCATGTTGCATATATGCAACACAATTATATTTCCTATATACAACCCCCAACTCACACCCCTACACCTGCACCCCCGCCACCACCCACCCCCATGTTGCATATATGCAACACAATTGTGTTGCATATATACAACCCCCAACCTGCACACCCCCCCTCCCCCCCACCCCCCCCCCCCCCCCCCCATATTGCATAGACGCAACATAATTGTGTTGCACATATACAACCCCGCACCCACAAATGGCGTTCCATGTAGTATTTTCAGCACCTTTTTCGATTTATGTTACATATATTATTTATATAACATGAAACTAATAATGTTGTATGCGTCTATAATCTAAGCATATTTTGATTTATGTTGTATTATGCAACATAAATGTATTGCATATCTGCAACATACCTATATTGCATATATGTAATATACTTATGTTGCATATATGTAATATACTTATGTTGCATATATGCAACATGAACTATAAGCATGTTTTACATAAGCACCTTAACTTTCATTATGTTGCATATACGACATTCTCGTCAATTTTTAAATTGCACACTCGTCTTGAACTTTGTGTATATACAAATCAGACTTATATGTGTGTTTTACATTAGGCCCCGTATATTTCAAATAACGTTGCATATATGCCTAATATGCATCATAACCACGTATAAACTTTTCAACCTTTACAATATAATAATTTGTGAAACGTTGACAATACAAACATTCACAAACATTTAAATAGGGCCAGTGTAATTCACCTCGATTTTGAAATGCAAAGATAGATTTTATAGAAAAATAGTCAGTGGCTATAAGTACAAGCATGAAAAGAAAACACCGTACAAGGAACATGAATTAACACTGTAGTAATAAGTTACATTTGGATATCAAAATTGCGCCATTTCTCCAAATCCAAACTAAACTTCCTCGAGCGACTATTAATCCATAAATATTCAACGGATTTGATCTCTCCACTCAACATTTTAGCCGTGGTTCTTTTCTTATTGTGGACCAAGTTGTTGCGAGCTCACCAAATGAACCAACAAGTTACTTCTATGACCGCTTGGACAATTTTCCTTTTGTTTCCTCCACCATGTATTGTTTTATGAAACTCCAAAAGATCCACCATCAAAAAAGCTTGAAGTTGTCTTAGCCATGATGAGATTAGGACTAGGGGTGTTCATGGTTCGGTTTCAAACCGCGAAACCGTCCAAACGGGTCATCGGTTCGGTTTCACGGTCGGTTTTTTATCTTAACGAACGGTCGGTTTCGAGAACATTAAACCGTTGTGAACGGTTTGGTTTACGGTTTATATGAAAAAACGGTCGTAAAAAACCGGACCGGACCATGTACATATAATAAATAATATATATATATATATATATATATATATATATATATATATATATATATTGTGTATTTAGAGGTGAATTTTGTATTAACAAATTAGAGATCACAAGTATAGTAGACTAACTCATATTCTCATTCCCACATTTGATAAAGTTGATTTCGAATTTTCTTTAAATTTAAATTTTATATTCTAAACTTATATTGAAAGCCTAAATATCCTAAACCGTGAAACTAAACCGAAACCAAACCGGAAGTAATGGTTCGGTTTGGTTTGGTTTTAATTTTTAACGGTTCGGTTTAGGTTTTTGATTATTAAAAACCGTAACTAACGGTTTGGTTTACGGTTTCACCCAAAAACCGTAAAAACCGGACCGCGAACACCCCTAATTAGGACCCATACATTACAAGCAAATAAACATGAAATGAAAACATGCTCATGAGATTCCATAGCTTCTGAACATATAGGGCATATTAGGGAGTTGATGTGCACACCCCTCCTAGCTAGAGCCATTAGTGTAGGTTTCTACCCTATTAAAACATGACACATTATCTTATTTGAATCTGCAATTTGAAGGAAACATAAGAAATGTTAAACCTCCATGCTCCATATAGAACTTACAACAATGTTAAAAATGACAAGACAACTTTAATTGATACACTAATAGCACGCTTAGATGATTCCAATTTTGTTTGTAGCATCCAACTCGTCATAATATGGGACTAGCCACACATAAGCCTTTGTTCCATTAGGTCTACACTACATTCAACCAAAGCATGATCAAAAGGCTAGTTTAAACATAATCACAAATTTCCAAGCTAAAGAGGAACAAATAATGTTGATAAGATGCAAAAGACAAAAACAAAATGCATATAAGCAAAGAAGTGTGAAGTCGGCTCCGCCACAAGATTGGGTGATTTTCAGGTGAACCCAATCTGAATGACACATACTTAAAACTACATGTGTTTCGGACCACACTCATTTCAACTTCTTACCCAATCCCCACAACCCTCCCATTTGTCTAGCTCAACCAGCTAGCAACCATAATACATACCATTGAAAGAGTATATTGAAAATTCGAAAGAGTATATTGAAAATTCGAAAGAGTATTGAAAACCATCCACTTAATGCTTATATTATCAAAAAGTAATCGATTATGATAGTTTAAATGTTTTTATGAACTTTCTATACAAGTTCCAAATGGAATTATAAAGTAAAAAAAAAATGAAACTGCAAAACATGCTCACTAAGAATACTATATATCTAGTTGAACAATCTTAATTGCTACTAATTATTGCTGAAAGAATCTAATTCATGGAGTTTGTTATTAACTACTTAAATTCATGAATATTCATAATTACAATCGGCCAATTTATGTAAATTCTTCTACATTAGAAATAAACATGTTCAATTATCAATTTGAAACTAAATTCTTTAAAAAGCAGACTATGTTTACTTTAAAATATCTAAAATCTTTGTTGCTAAGCAATTTGACTTAGCACCAAAACAAACAAGTGAAACGGAATTTCACATTCTAAACGTGAATTCATCTATTGAAAGTAAGCCATGATAAATAACCTTTCCTAGTAAATTCTAGATCATATTTTTGGTACTCAATTGCTAAAGAAATCTACATAAATAAAAATGGAACAATAATGTTGTTTCATTGAAAGTAAGTGTGCACCTGTAGACGCCATTGCTAACAGAAGCTACTC
Organism: Deinandra increscens subsp. villosa; assembly: GCA_039602395.1. Lineage (NCBI taxonomy): Eukaryota > Viridiplantae > Streptophyta > Magnoliopsida > Asterales > Asteraceae > Deinandra > Deinandra increscens. The sequence continues at coordinate 19,623,269 of JBCNJP010000020.1, read as the reverse complement.
CAATAACCAAACAACTGAGAATCACATGAATCGATCATTTAGAACTATAAAAACTATGCAGAAATCGAGGCCATCAAACCCAATTATCGCGAGCCTCAAATGAATAGCGGCAGGAGGCTAAGCTTGCCAAAATTGTGGTGGTCGCCGGAGAAGCGATCGGAGGTCGCCGGAGAGGCGATCGGTGGTCGCCGGAGAGGCGATCGGTGGTCGCCGGAGAGGCGATCGGTGGTCGCCGGAGAGGCGATCGGTAGTTGTCGGTTTCTTCAAGATCTCTAGGTCGCCGTTTTTCTTCGCACGTATGTATGTGTTTCCTGAGTATAGAGAAAGAAAAAAGAGTTTAATAAAAGTGGTTTTTAGGTTTTTAGGATAAAGAGGGTTTTCAAGTGAACCTTACCCTTATTTTCTTTAACAAGTTTATTAAAACACATAAATATAAAATTCATTAATTCTTAAACATGAAAACAACAATATTACTTATAAGCTAGAAAAAAACACACGATTATGTTACGAGTTTGGAAAAAAAAAACACACGAAAACGATAAGAAAATACAAAATACAATAATATTAATTCTAAACGTTTATTCGTCATCATAGATTAGGTGTGTTCAAACGTCTTCATTATTTGGGCCAATGCGAACTGACATATCAATAGCTTCTTCATCGGAAAGTTGATCATTTGTTACAAGCTCGATCTCGTTTATGTGAAATATTTCTTCAAGAGTAGTTTCGTCTTTGAGAGTTGTAATATTTTGTATACGTTCCTCCACATCCAAATGATCCTTCAAGCAAATACACATCTCAATCGTAGACGATTCGTGTTGGTTCATCAAGAAAATGGACATGCTCGTGTTCGTTTGTCTCCATTCGTTAAGGACTAAATGACGGTTCATGAACATAAACGAACATTATTTTAAATGAATACAAATTTAAATGAACATAAACAAGTACATCTTGTTTCCAACAATGTCATTAATCATGAAAAACATCTAAATGAATGGTTCAAATGTTCATAATTTATTTCAAGATCCATCAAGACTCTTCCAACAATCTTAATAAAAATATTTATTAATAAAATTATTTATATTATTATATTAATATAATTAAACGAACGTAAAATAAACATAAACGAACGTTCACGAACACAAATGAACGAATGAGACATTTATTCATGTTCATTTAATTAAATGAACAAAAAATTATGTTCGTGTTCGTTCAGTTATTAAAAAAACGAATTTCCAGCCGAACGATTCACGAGCTGTTTATTGAACGTTCGGTTCGTGTACAAGCCTATTCAAGATTGTCTGGTGTTATTTTTCATACTCAGAGAGCAATTCAAAATTTTAACATAAGGGATCATCCTTAATTTTATCTATGTTAATATTGAAAACGATACGAGTCGTCGTCAAAAGAATACTCTCATGATAAAGTAACATATCTCCACCGATACGAGTCTTAACCTAAATAAATAACGGGTGGGGGTGGAGTCCAATGATAAGATCATTAGGAAGCAAAGTGGTGAAACTCCTATTAAAATTAAGGGTGTGGGTTCAAGCCTGAAGCCACGCGGAAAACGAGTTGGTGAAAATTATCAGTTAGAAAAACTAATAATTCAAACTGATAATATTTTTACCACTGGTCTCAACTTTCTAACTATTTTCTCTCAATAGCCTGTCGTTAAAATTATTTAACTCCGTTAAATTTTCATAAAAAGTTTGTGGGTTTCTTGCTTTGACCAAAGGTAGACGATGAAGAGAAACTCATAGGAACTCATTTCAATTCTTAATTTTGTGTGTGAATCGAAGTAAAATGTGAATTAGAACTTTCCCCAATCCATCATTTACTTCGATTCACACACAAAATTGAGAACTGAAATGAGTACCATAAGTTACTCTTCACCGTCTATCTTTGTTCCAAACAAAAAATCAAATATATTTTAACGAAAATATAACAGAGTTGAATAATTTAACAGTTGATCGTTGAGAAAAAATAGTAAAAATAGAGACGAGTGTCAAGAATATTCTTAGTTGGGATTTATGAGTGACCAATGGTTAAAATCGAGATTTTTAAAATCCAATCTTACCTATTGGATTGCATTAATCTAAGTTTTTAACCAATTGGCCAATATTAATCATATTTTAAAAAATTCCCCACATTAATCCCAATTACTAAGGTGTTGGATTTCATTGGAACGCCGTTAACTGAATGCTAACACCGTTAGTGTTTGCTGAATGGACATGTGATGTGGCATCTATGTGACATCTACGTGGCTTTTTTAACCAAGTTTTAAAAAGGAGAGATTATTATTGTAATTTCTTTAAAGAAGAGGGACTTTTTTTTTATCAAATAACATAAATACTAAAATAAACCCTAAAAGGGGGGATTATTATCGCTCAACCCACGGTTCCGATGTATCAGCCTGTAAAACCCAGACCACAACCATTGCCATCTCACCAACTCTCGCACCGGCTCAAACCTCTCACGCCGACAAATAGGCGAATGCGTCGCCGAGATCGGAACATCGCCTCGATCTAAGGTACCCACGAAACCCATCGGTTGTCGTAGCGTCGAAACGCAGCAGCGTCGCCGTTGATTCGGCTCGAACATGAGAGACTGAGGTCCAATTGGAGACGGGGGGAGAGCAAATGAAGGACGATACTCGGTGGTCACCGGAGAACGACGGACCAATCAGAAGACCGGAGGAGGGGTGGCGATTCCGTGTTTTCGGTGGCGAAACGGTCGGAAACGGTGGCGTTTTCGTGTCTGGTGGCGATTCCGGCATGGTGGTCCTTGCTCCTTGCTGCGGCAGTTATTGGTGGCGGCCATGATGGCAGATGATGGAAGGTGGGGAGGAGAATAGATGTGGTTGGCTAGTATTTTTAAACACCCTCATCTTAAGAAAATTACAAAATTAGTCCCACCTTTTAATAAAATTGATAATAATGACACATAGGATGCTATGTCAGCAAACCACTAACGATGTTAAGGAAAACTTATCGGTGGTCCAATAAAATCCAACACCTTAATAATTAGGATTAATTTATATAATTTTTAAAACTGAAATTAATATCGACCAATTGATGATAACTTGGATTAATAAAATCCAATAAACCTTAAAAAAAACTTTAAAAAAAGTTAAGTTTTATTAAATTTACCAAAAAAAAAAATATATCGGGTCAACTTTACCCGATTTGTTTTGATGTCATTGGAGGTCAGGTTTGGTTAACCACACGGGTCGCCCTAAAACCCTTCAAAACTGTGGCCGCAAAATCGCTACCAAAACCCCTGTTCGCGCCTTCAATCTTTTCGACAGGTGAACAATAATCTCGTTAGTACTTTTTGATTTTAGGTCTTCTGTAAATCGTATGTTATTGAGTTTTTATTTACAGATTGTAGACTCTAATCGTTGGATTGAAGTAATTAATGGGGAAGCTCGGGAAGAAAGCTCGTAAGTTTGCAAAGAAGAATCTTCCGTCTGTGCTGAAACAAAGACGAAAAAACAAGATTGTATTCAAGAAAAGACCTTCAAAAAGTAATATTCTCTTTAACTTCTCAGATAATGTATGTTTTGTTGTTTCTTTCTTTATGCAATGTTTGTTAGGGTTTGTTGATTGGTTATTTTGTATTAATTTTTGAAGATGGGGATGAAATTTGTTTTAATTTATATGCAATGCTTGAAAATGTGTACTAGAAAGTAGAAACTGTGTGTGCGTGCAGTAATACCGGAAGTTTTGGGGTAACTGTTCTTATGGTTATAAAAAAACTGAGAAGTATTAACGTCTCAAGTTTCAGCAGCTTTTGATGGGATTAAAGAACTTATGTTTTGATGTATTATTGCAGAAGATAAAAATGATGTTGCTGAGAAAGAAGTAGTGAAGCCAGCAGAGTTGTCTGATGGAAGGTAAAACTCTAAATCTATGGTGTATGTGAAAACAATAATTAGTGATTACTGTTTATTTTCCATTTGGAAGTGTATTTCTTGGTTTCCTGTATTTTAGCTCATGTTCACAAATTAATACAAACTTGAGCTCGTATGTGCTCCAGGTTAACAATTTTATTTGGGTCACATTGTCTATTCATCCTTTTGGTGATTTTAGCAACTAGGTTTATTGCCTAAACAATTTTAATTTAAAACCCTGTGGTACCTGTACTCTCTCATGAAATCTCAATATATTGATGTTATGAAAGACTAACAGACATTTTTTGTGAATAACAAAGGGATAGATGCATTTTGATGTCATATATTCTTTGTGGTTAACTTTTAATACGATTATCAGGAATTCTGACAATGAAGTCACCATGGCTGCTTCTTTTGATGCATTATTTTCCGAGGATGATAATACCATGGTTCTATATGATTCTGACAGTGATGGGTATCTTTCAGAGGTTAAAGACTTACCTAACTTTGCTGTTTTTTTTACTTTGCATTGAAAACTTTTATAGATGTATTTTTTGGTATGATAATAAACGATAGGACCCAAGCTGCGGAAATCTCGTGGAAATTGATAATGATGCATCTTTAGAAGGTTAGTTATTTCTTTTCGTTACCATCTCGTCAAGTCTAGTCCTTTTCTTGGTTTTAAAAAGTGCGGCTCAGGCGTGAGGCTGTCAAGGCGGTTGGGAAAATGTTTCACCTTTGGAGAGGCGCAATGATCCCATGAAGCGGCTAGAAGTGGCGCTTCATGTAGAAATGGTCAAACACAACAACTGTGTTGCTTGTGGTGTTGCAGGTTGTTGGAGCTTGTATTAACAAGAAGAAACCAAAAAAGCGAACCATATTATATAATATATATAATATTATATAAATATTATATAATATATGTAGCACCGTGTAGCGTCTCATGCCTCGGTTTTTGGGACTTAAACGCCTCATGCTTTTTAAAAACTAAGGGATTGCAATTACCTCCCCTCACCACTACGTTCATTTGAGAGTTGAGTGTAATTATTTTCTGGATTTTAACCTGTTAATTCATTTTGTAGATGCCGAGCATAAAAGCACTTTGTCTGTTCAAAATCAAAAAGTTTATGAAGAACTCGCAGCACAAAAGAAACAACTGGATAAGTTGAAGAAAAAAGTGAGTACATTTTTTCTAATAAAGCAATAGATTTGTTCTTCGGAGCTACTACAATTTATTTTTATCTGATCATTTTTCTTCTAATTACTTTTAGTTGTTATAAGAAAGCGCTACCTAATTAGGGTAATGGATCATTGAATTATAACCTATGAAACTTGTCACAAACATGTTTATTTCAGCATTTTAGTCGAACTAGCTATATGTAAAATTATATAACATGTCTACAGTCTGTCAGATCTGTCTTGACTTACTATTATGAATTATATTATTATTCTAGCTCACATTAACCTGTGTTGGAGACATCTTTCAGGCTGCAATCAACAGAACTACAAATGTTTTAATGTATGTGTTCTAAAGCATTTTTAATATGAAAACTTTACAGGATCAGAAGTTTGTTAAGTTTTTAGAAAGCTACAAGAAGGGAGAGATATCTCAAATTCAGGAGATGGTAAGACACCATTACTCGATCTTACTTTATTTATTACTAATAGAAATGCTAACACATCCTTTGTAACAGTATTCTGATGAAGATGAAGATCTCATGGTGTTAGATGATTTAGATACAAGTAAGCAGAAGGTATTGACATCTTCAGTTTTAAGTAAGTGGAGTAAACTAGTTACAGAAGAGCATAACGAGGCTGCCTTTATAAATCTACTAAATGCATATCGAGCCGCTTGTCATTTTGGTCCTGAAGAAACTGGCCCCACAATTCAAGACAATGAAACCTTCTGCAATATATATACATTAATGCTACGTGAAGCTGATAATATATTTAGGGTCTTATTGAAGATTCCTTCCAATTGCAAAAAAGAGACCTTATTGGAATTGAAGAATACCTCAAGATGGAAAAAAACCCAACCAATGATCAAGTCTTATTTTAGGAGTACATTATTTCTTTTGAAGCAGGTCACTGATTCGGAGATCTTGGCATTCACCCTTACCCGTTTGAGAGCGTCTATTTTATTTTTTGCTCCTTTTCCTTCTTTGCTAAACATGCTTATCCAGGTATACTAGTTATTTTTACTAGATTTTTTTGTCCGATTTGTATATATGTGGTAAACTAATTAGTTCTACTATTATATCTAGAGTTGTCGATTCTTGAGGGTTAAGTATTGGGTCCAAACGGTTAATTTTTGTATGGATTGGGTGGGGTTGACTTGAAACGTGTTTTGTTCAAAACTGTTACTTAAAAAAATATGTAGTGTGTCTTATATAGTTTAGAAGTTCATATTCTTACTATTGTATTTGCTTTTGAATCAAACTATGTAGGACGTTTTATAATTTAGAATTTGGATGACTTTTGACCCATTTAGTCCATATGACCTGTTTCATTTTTGGATGTTTTCTCACTTCTTTGACCCATTACATATAAACATAACTTTATATGACCCACCTATAATTTTATTGGCTGAGAACGACCTTAACTGTTTTCTTTATACAAGTCAGACTGTCAAATTCAATAGCTTTACTTTTTGTATGTAATTGTAAATTTGTAAGACATTGGTTTTAGTTTTTACATGGGTGACAGGTGGAGGGATCCCATCTCTTTTTTCCTATAAATAGTTAGCATGTCAAATATGAATACATTGTCTATATTATTTCAATTAAATGCACTTTTTTTTTAAATAAAAGTTTTAAGCTATTTATGCATTAAAAATACACTGAACGTTTTCGACCCTATCAACCCGTTTGACCTGTTTCAATCGGATCTGTTATCTTTACACATGTTATGTATTAGAGATAAGACATATCTTGAATGGACTCATTGTTAGTAAACGGGTCAAAATTGCTACCTTAACTGTCTTTTAACGAAGTCAAAATCAATAACTTCTGATTTTCATTTGTATATATGATGCAGATCATAGTTCCTTTATGGGCGACTGGTGGCGGGATCCTTTCCGTTAGTTCTTCCCTTGTAATACAAGATGTGGTATCCCGATGTGGCCCTACCTACTTTGACACATGCTTTATCAAAACATACAAAGCCTATATTGCTCGATGCAGGAGTATGGAAACAGTTGACACAAAACATATTGAATTCCTTAGGGATTCCTTCATCGATTTATGCTCCCTTGATCTGGAACAATCTTGTAACAAGGCACTTGTCTCCATTCAACAACTTGCTAATATATTGAAGCACGCGAGGCAGAAAGAAAATAAAGAAGCAATCAGGAAAATTTACAGCTGGCAATATGTCCAGTGCATTGATATATGGGTTCTCTTCATATCAGCGAATGTAAACGAAAGTGATATTCAGTCTTTATTGTTTACAATGATCCAGCTTATAAATGGAATAGCTTGCCTATTTCCTGGACCCAAGTATCTGCCCTTGAGGATAAGATGCATTCAGTGGTTAAACAAACTTTCAAGTTCTTGTGGAATTTTTATTCCTGTTTCTTCATTAATTTTGGATATGGTTGAATATAAAGTCAACGAGGGTGGTAAATCTAGAAAATCTGTTAAGTTGGCATCAGATTTGAAGGTTAGTTGGTCATTATTTGCCTGTTATAAATTTTTACACAATTGTATCGTCTAACATTTTTTTTTTCTTTCAGTTGCCTAAATTTTGGTTGAAATCACAAAACTTTGTGGAGCAATGCGTTTATTCAGCAATTGAGGTGCTTGCGGTGCACTTCATTCAGTGGAGCTACCACATTTGCTTTCCTGAACTAGCCATCATTCCGCTTATCAGATTAAGGAAGTTTTATGAAAGAAGTAAAGTTGAAAGTTTAAGGCGTGCGGTGAAACGTCTCATTGACATGGTATTGTGATGATTTCTTTAAAGCATTTTACTGGAATAAATAACTAGGGGGGTGAAATTTCGATCCATTTCTTATGACCGGGTAAATTTTGCTTTTGTTTTATCTCAACTGGGTCAGATATAAAAGTATTAGCTAAGAGAGGAAGAGTTAAAGTGTGGAAAGTTGTCTCGAATGTTTTTAATGCATACAACCTCCTAAGTTGTTTTACTCAAAGACTTAGATACTAATTGTAATAATGCTGTATTTGTAATCATAATTAGCGCATTAATTATTATAAGGTTTTTTTGAACTAAATCAACAAAAAATGTTTGCGGTTCAACCCAACCTAACATGTTTTGACCCATTACCTAGTTTACCCGACCCACCTATTTTGCCACCTTTACCATTTCCTAAATCTTCCCGTCTTTATTGCAGGTGGAACTGAATGTTGAATTTGTGCAGAAGAAAAGGGATGATGTGGCATTTTCACCAAAAGACCATGAGTCTGTTGATCTATTTTTACAGGTAATGAATTCTTTCTTATCAACATATTTTTTGTTTTTATTTTAATTTTAAGCCGACGAGTATAACTCTCTTAGTTTTGATTTCTTTGTGCAGTTTGAAAAAGGCACTTTGAACACTCCGTTTACACAATACTATAAAAGTATTATAGAAAATGCTGCATCAAAGGTGTCCACAAGGTGAAATTCACATGCTGAATTTACGTTATTTCTTCTCTGTGATTATTTTTCGGTTTCCTGTTGGGCTGCCTGCTTAAAAGGTCAAATTGGGATGACGCCAAAACACGTTTACATCCATTTTTTAAACTTTTTTCCTGGTAAAACAACATAGGAGATTGTATGCATTTAATGCAGACTTGGGACTACTTCGACATGTTTAGTCTGTTTGACGGATTGGACTTTTTCGAGATATATACAACACAAACCGAACCAGGGGCTTGGTCATGTTAAATATATGTTTAATTTGTAATGTGAGTCCCATTGGTCTTTGCAGGCCCCAAGAACCGAAAAGAGTGAAGCGAAAGAAGACACAGGATGCAGGAGATAACGGGGATGCCGACCTCAAGGGAAAGAAAAGTAGAGTTGTGGAGAATTAGAAGTGTGATGATAAGAGCTCTTCTCTATTTTACTTATTTTTTTCTACTACTTAGTTCCCATGTGTTCTGCTCCTGGGCATTTTTGCAACTGTTTTGTATTTTATGCAAATTAAGTTTATTTTTGAGAAATCAATTCAGAAGACTTTTGCTTTTTTGCTTCACCTTGTCTAAATGGTAGAACATTGTTGGTAAGATTTGTAGGTTGTGTAACTGATCAAAAGGGTCATTTTTGCACACCACTTCAAATAGAAAAATATTGGTCTAATCTCAAAGCCTCGCCAGAAGAAGTCCACAAAAGCATTATTTCATTTTGTTCCTTTAGCAAATGAGGAATCTCAAAGCCTTGCCACAAGACGTCCAAAAAGTAAAAGTACTGCTTTGGACTAGGATGGTGTTGTTTTGCCTAATGGTGCTTGACTTAGCTCTTCCTTTGTGATTGGTCGGGGAGGGCCTAGCCTGATCGCTTCATGATCTAATCTACGTAGCTTTACATTACACTTTTATGCAAGAGGTTTTTTTTTGTGATATCTTTCTTTGGAGGTTGATAATCATCATATGGATTCTATGTCTAATTATAAGATAACTCTAGGGTTAATCCCAGTTATATCTTAACTTACTAATCTTAATCTAATTCCTATTAGTAAATCAAGCTTAGGGTTTTAGGGTTATTACCTTATTGTCGAAACCCTTCGATCGAAAGGTTGCTTTCGAACGTGCTGAAACACTTGTTCTTACGTTTAGAAAATCAGAAATGAGTTTGGGATGAAGAGGGATGAAGATCCAGGCCTTCTATTTATAGAAACTTAGTCTGACTTAGATACACGACTATGGCCAACCCAACGCCACCTTAAAGGTCGTGGCTATGGCCGCATTACAACCTATAGTCGTGATGTTTACTAATTGCAATTTTTTTAAAAAAAAATTTCATCATAAAGATCATGTTTTTTTTATATATAAATCCCAACTGATTACAAGAAACGGAAATGCAAATCATCCCGACAAGTAAGGGAGACGAGCAATAAGTTGCGCCGCCAAACCTCTTAGAATAGCAAAGCTAAGTCGTGTGAAAACAACATTCATATAACCGGGGGTCACAACGTTACCATGCATGACCTGTTGGACTCTATTTAAAGTTTCAACGGCCTCAGGGGCAGGAACCCAAAAGTGTCAAAAACAAAAAGAACAAACACATGTTGATTTTTGAGGCACACGCTTCATTATGACCTAGAATTGAGTTTTGTTTTCGCACACGCTTCACATTTTCAATTCTCTATCATCTTTAAGTGGACTCACCCTTTAACATGTTCTCAAATGCCAGGTCTATCATCCACATTTGAATCGAAACTTCAGTTTGTCATAGCTTATTCGTTACACATCCTTTATTTCCGCTTTTCGTTTGTACTTATTATATCTTATAATAAGTACCATATGACATAAGGTTTATCCATTATGCTAATAAACATCTTGCCCTCCTAGGACCCGCAATCGTGGTCCCATAATGCACGGTTGTGGTCACTCGATTGTCGCCATGCATATTTTTCGGTTGACACGTGTGTTTCCATCATCTACAACATGTATACGACATCTGAAATGTGTACTCGTAAGTGTCCCATACATGGTCTTGGCCGCATCTAGGGCACAATCATGACCTCCTCAAGAGCACGGTCGTGGCCTATAGCGTATTTGAGATACACAACTATAGTACACGGCCCACAGACATGGTTGTGGGACATACGGTCGTGGCTTGTGTTTTCGATGACTTTTTGCATCTAAATTCTTTTAAACATGCCTTTATAGTTGTTCTTGAAGGTATTTCTTTGTGATGTTGATTTTAAAATTTTAAAAGTTTCAAAAGGTAGAAAGTGAATTTGATTTACCTATCTTAAAATCATATTATAAAGTTTCGGTATTACTACGCTAAAACGAACCGAACCAATGATTTGATTTAAAGCTTAAAGTTTAAAGTTTAAAATTAAACACATACAAATATCTTTTTTAGTGATTTGATTTATGGTTTCTTGATATGTACGGTACGGCCCCTTATCTTCAACTCTCAATTTTACATCTTGATGGGTGCCCTAGAAATACAGATATTCTGCCTACAAGTCTACACCCCTGCCCGACACTTGTTCCTTTTATGATTTCTTCTGCAATCGAATATTCATAAGGATCAAATCTTCGTCTTAGTCTCTGTCAATTCCAATTACTCTTGAATTTTTTTGTGGCGGTGTAAATTGTGGTTAGGGTTTTTGTTTCGAGGTTGTTGAGAGTTGATATGGCGGATTTGGGGGAAGACGAGGAGTACGAGAGTGATCCGGAGCAGGCGAAGCTTTCTCTGAAGATGCGGCGGAGGAGGGAGGCGAGTGACGATGAAGAGGAAGACGATGATGATGATGTTGGTGATTCGAGGGTTAGGGTTAGGGATAGGGAAAGGATGATCGATTCTAGGGTTTCGGATTATGAATCTGACGGTCAAGGTGCGGCGGCGGAGTATGATGATGAGGAATCGGATGTAGTGGAGGAGGAAGAGGAGTTGGTTGAGGCGGTTATTGAGGGGGCTTCTGTTGGAGTTAAAAGGGCTGATAATGAAGGGGATAGTGTTGATCGGTTTGATGATAATGGGGGTGGAGAAGAGGGAGAGGGGGTGGGAGAGCAAGTGGAGAAGAAGGAGAACGAGCCGTTTGCGGTGCCAACGGCTGGGGCTTTTTACATGCATGATGATCGGTTCAGAGAGAGTCCTGGGGCTAGAAACAGGTGATTTTGTGCTTCATTCTGGGCATTGCTATGATTAATATGAATTATTATTTTCTTAATTTGTTTTAGCCCTAGTTTTACATGTTAGTTTAATCGGTTTCACCGTTGCAAGGACACATTGTATCTCATAAAAAGTGAGTACCTAAAATAAGCAAGGGGCATAGCCTAAACTTACAAGTTTTAGGGGTTTTAGACATATTTAGGGATAGTTTAGTTTGGTTCCTTGGCTATTTTTAACTGTTGGCACTCCAGTCAAGAATCTGCAGAATTCACAAGGCGTTCTGCCTACGCCTTCACTTCTTAAAAAAAACGAGTCCATTTCCTGACAACTATGGTTTGGCCAAGTATCTCACCGTTAATCACTTTGATTAAATTGTAACTGCAACAAAGGCTAAATAATCATAATTTATCTTCCCCAAATAACTAGATAAGCACATTCTTGACTGGAGTCGTGGTAGTTAAACTATGTCAATCTTTTAGTTTAGACAAACTACTATATTGATTGTCTTCAAGAAGTGGACTTGTTTTTTAAAGGATGGTTGATGTTCTAAAATTTGGTTGACAAGTAGATTTTAGTGACACTAAATAAATATACTCCATGTAATCGTTCAGTTTGTGAATCAGATACAGTAGTTACACTAATTCTTGAATCAAAGCTAGATCCAAATCAATCCATTTTGAAATAATTTGTCTTATACGTCGAAGTATGACACAAAAGGTAAATGTATGAATAGACTAAAATACTCCCGCATCAGTCGCTATAAATCATGAACCTTGTGTTGTTCCATTTGCTATTTATAGTAACCACACAACTTTCTTTTGTTATGTTTTTTTAAGATGCAATTGAAATTATAGTATGATTGAGGAAAGCAAGTGGAGATAAGGTAGTAATAGTGACTTTTCCTTATCCAAAGATCGCGATCTCTATACGCTGTATAGCCTTCTCCCCTCAGCTTAGATAGGTTATGAATTCCCACGGCTCTGGTAGGACTACAGATAGATGTTAGCATAGTTTATAAACCTGAAGAGCGTTCATTGGACACGTATTTCCTAGTGAATTAAATATTGCTTCAATCTTCAAGATTAGATATGGCTGGACATACCCAAATTCTCTTGCTAGTGCATCTGTTTGATGAAAATTGTTCTGTTGCTGTGCAGTTATATGTTCTAAAAAACTAAACCTGAAACTGCAAAAGCTTTCCTTGTTATCTGTCATTCTGTCCCATATATTAAAGCTGCAAGCTGAACAGTTTATTTTTTTTGTTTTGTTTCAGTCATATCGTTTCCTATTTTTAAATAAAATGTAGGAGTGCATTTTATATGGTATGATTGTATCCAGTTTCATTTTATGTGTGGGAATTTTTGATAAGTTTTTCCATGCTATTAGGTGATACCTAAAAGTATAATGTTTTGTTTATAAATGTAGGCGGACTCTTGGCGGTAAGAAATTATGGGAGTTGAGAGATGACAGCAAATGGGGCCATGACAAGTTTGAAGAAATGACCGTGCAGGATAGGCGTTACTATGAGGTGAACTGTTGTTTCTGACTGTCTTATGCTTATGTATTAGTGCATATATTTTTTGTGCTCTAATATCTCTTGTATTATCAGCGTAGAAGGGGTCCCAGCGGTCGTAATCGGGGTCGTGGTAGAAATCAAGGTGAAGGTCGTGGACTGCCTAAAAATTACAAAAATGATAATAATAATCAAACGAGTGGATCCAAGTCTGTAAGAGGCCGAGGTCCTAGAAGATATCAGCCTTCTACACAAAATGCTTTTGAGGCTCCTGCACAAAGCAGACAGTAAGTAGAATTATCATGATTTATAGCTGTTATAAAAGTTATTAGTATGATTTGTTCAGCATTTAATTAGCAAGTGTTTTAGGTCTGCAAAACCAATGGATAAAACATCACATGCAAGTTCAGGAAGAGCATCTGCAGCCATATCAGCATCAGAATCTGCTCAAGCTGCCATTAGGAAAAATGTTGTTGCTTCAAATTTGAATTCTGCTTCTCCACCGTTTTATCCTTCTGGTTCTTCAAATAAAGAAACCAACTTGACTCAGAAAAAAGATGCTCAAAGTGGATCACTTAATCGTGGCCCTCGTCCTCCTGTCATGGCCGAGAATTATCCGATTTCTCAGTCCAATATTCCACGTGGAAGAAATGTTTCTGTTTCATTAGGTATGGACAAGCAATATATAGACGATCCAATCTCTAAGCCCCTAAACAACTTGCAGACGGGGTCTGATGGCAGAGGCCCAATTTCATTTGGGCAAGTGGCCTATCAACCAGTGCCAGTTCATAACACAAATGGGCGCAATCTTCAACCTTCTGGTCAGCAGTTTGGGATCCGATCTGCTAGTGGGTCCCGAGTATCATCTCCACCAGAAGTATCTGGTCTCACACATGGTCTTGAAGCTGTGGACCTGGAATCTTCTACAGAATCTAACGATTCTAAGATCGCGTTGGTTGGAAAAGGAAAAGGCAGTATTCCAAGCAGTGGAATGAGCTCGTTTTCATATGGTGACCAAAATTTCTCTGGAGCTCCAACATTCTTGCCAGGTAAACAAACTGTTAGATGGCTTTTTTTTCAGGATTTTAGATTTTTTTATTTTTTTATTTCCTTTCTGGGAGAGTTGTGAAATGATTGCATAATCTATTATTTTTGTGGATTGGTATGTAGTTATGCAATTTGCAGGGCAGCACCCTCGTGGTCTTGGAGTTCCTGCTGTTGGCATGGCTTTTCCTGGCTATGTTGGTCGGCCCAATGGGATGGGAAATTCAGAGATGACATGGTACCAAAACTCTTTTAGTTTTATTAAGTTTAGCTTTTTACTTTGTTTTTCCTTCGTGAGTATCAACGTCATTGACGGTTTCGTACTAGGTTACCTGTTTTGGCTGGTGCTGCTGGAGCTTTAGGTGCTGCTGGACTAGGTGCACCATACCCTTATATCACAATGGACGGTGCATATAATGCTCGTCCATCTGGCCAACCATCTTCACTAGCTCCACTTATAAAGTACAACAATATTATGCTGAAAGTTATTTTCACTGATTTTACGGCAGTTTATGTACCTGGTCCTTTAACTTTTTTCTGATTCTTTGCAGCAAAGACAGTAATATGAATAAAGCTAGCAGTGAAGTGAAGCCTTCTCAGAAACCTGGTAAGACTTATTGCTGGGTTTTTAATCTTAGTTTTGTTAAGCTTGCAATTAATCAATCAATTCAATTTGTTTTAGCAGAGCTTGAAAAGGATGAGTTCAGACAGCGACAAAATAAAGCTCGTAGGCAAGTTTAAGTTTTTTAACCATCCTTTCCCTAAAATTCAATTCTTTTTTTATTTTGTATCGAAGAATTGATTTTAGCTACTTTTTTTTTTCTCTGCGCAGATACACTGAAATGAAGTTTGATAAGTGAAGTATTAAATATGTCAAAAAGCTATTGAAATTAGCTGAGAAAGATCACTTTCCAACTGAAAAATTCCTGACGAGTTCTTTGTTGTGATATTTTGAGTGGTACTTGTGGTGCTGCAGGCCTTAGGCCTTCTGTGATCTCCAGTTTACTCCTGGACCACTTTGGGCGCCGTTGTATTCCCTTATTATTTTCGGTAATTACCCCTTCAAGTTATTTCAGTCATATTCTAGGAACAATGGACACTGAGATTATTGGGATCTTGAACTAATCCTTTTAGATAGTTAATTGTGAAGGAGTACAACCAAATGAATTTGAATCTCTTACCACTCACAGTTGTCTCATCCCTCACCTACACCCCGTCTTCACTGTCCCTGTCACCGCCAGCGGTGGCAGTGGCGGTGGGTGGAATTCGGGGACAAATTTCTTTGATAGATTATTCATCCCAATTTGTTTAAAAGAATCCGCAAAACAAAAGCATCCTTATTGTTTTTAATTTTTAGTTATATACATGAAAGTGACTACGAACTGTATGAAAGCTGAACTATTTTTTCCTTTTTTGTTTAATTTACTCTTGCGTTTTGCAATTCACGTTTTTCTAATTGGACTGCATATTGGAATTCTGTGGCTGTGGTGATAATGTTCGTCTACATTCAGGTATGTGTTTGAAATGTCTGCTCATGCTGCGTCCTCACAGTAAAAGAATGCAGTCTGACAGGCGCAGGGACTTTTTTTTGGATGCGAGGTATAAGAAAACGTTGTTGATTTATAAATCATTCCGACTTGAACATGATTGTGATAGTCTGACATCCTTTTTTCCAATTTCAGGTTTATTCCGGCTTGTTTCTTTGACTTTTCTTTTGTGAATGTTTTTGGCAACGCCCTCTGGAAACTATATTTTGGCGAGTAGTAAAGAACAAGAGATATCGAGCAGTGGCTTTGTGTCAAGTTTATTGAACCTTTTCTCCTAGCTATAATGGTTTTGTTTTACCTTTTATCTTCTGTAGTTCTCACGGACTTTTCGGACAGTTGTGTTTGGGGTTTATATTGCGTTATGTTTTGAACTGTGGCATGTTTGCAGACTTGTTATGTTCATCTTATTGTGTGACATGGGCAGAGGCAAGTGGTAATTGGTATTCGTCTCTTCCCACCAGGGATTTGCAATAAATGGTGACTTTGTTCTTGTTCTTCCCTTTGATGTGCTTGTGCTCTCTTTTAGTCAACGCTCGAGGGCCCTTGAGCTTATAAGCGCTCATATAGTTATGGTTTCATACTTTTTTTGTCATGATATTATAGTATCTGTTAAGATTTCTTTATTTAGATCATACCGGTTCGTTTGTAACCATGTCTACTCTAGTTCTTTCATGAGAGTCTAGTGAGCATGAAGCTTCTTTTTAATCCGCCGTTGTATATGTAGTCACCCTCTGTTGGTAGATACAACTAACAATTACACTGAGTAATCTCTCGCCAATAGCATAAAAAATATTATTGGTAGGGTTTGAGGAGGGATAGATATAGGCAACCGTGCCTTCTCTCCAAAAGCATAAAAAATATTATTGGTAGGGTTTGAGGAGTGTTGGATATAGGCAATTGTGCCTTCTTTGCAAATGATAGAGAGGCTGGTTCCAGGGAGATCCCTAACTCCGAGCCACATGATGTCGCAACAATGAGGAAAATGAAACGAAAAGGGAAACCACCCATAACAAGTCAACAAAGTTAATGACAACCACTTCTATAAATCTTTTGTAGCAACTTATAGTAGTAAATCAAGGTCTGAGTTCTCCTAAATGTTAATTTTTAAGGTCAATAGTTTTATAGAGCGGAACTATTGTTACAATAATAATAGTGGAAGGGTCGAATTGTAATTGTCGCATAGTATCATTAAGTCATTTGGAAAAATGATAAATTGATAATGATTGAGTGAATCAACATAACGTTAAATTTTAGGACGTGAATTAGATAATCTTTTTTTCAAATTAGAATATTTTAAATAGTTAAATTTTGTAAAGATTTCAAATATGTAAAAATAAGGAGTTGTTCATGAATATTAATATAATATATTTGTATAATTATTTATATTTGTCTATATACAATATATATATATATATATATATATATATATATATATATATATATATATATATATATGGGAGAGGATCATTTGAGAACTAATTGGGTTTGAGAACTAAAAAGAACTAATCTTAGCCACTAGTTTATATATATGGAAAACACCCCCATGAATTTGAATGCTCCCCCCTTGAAAATTAGTGGCCCAAATTGGTTCTCAAAAGTTCTCAAAAGAAAAAGTTCTCATTTGAACCTAACCCTATATATATATGTGTGAATATTTCGGATTCTAATTTTGAATCAAATTCGAATTAGATTTCAAAACAATGATTTTTTAATCGAATTGAGTCGAACTTTCGAATTATTCGAATCCAATTCGAATATTGAACACCCCTATGGGCATAGATGAATTTTGAGAGCTATTTTCATTTTTGGTTTTTTTCTTCATCTTCTAAATCTATCATATCTTTTAGTTTTAACCATAAAACGACTTGCATAACCTTTGGTTTGTGCATTTTATAAGTACACATTTTGCAGGGGTGTCTTTGAGGGTTTGCAGGGTAGGCGACCACACATGACATATGTTTTAAAGGGGGCATACAATTTTTTTTCTTTATATATCTTAGGTCATTTAAAATATATTTTTAACTTCTCAAGCTCGAACTAATATTTAAAGTAATTAAAACCACTAGTCCTAGGGGTTACAAGTTCAGATCCCTGAGCTCCCAGGTTTTACCACCCGGCCACTTACGGAGGTGGATTTTTCCTGGAATGAGCTCAACCGGTGTAAATACTCTCCGGGTTTTCCGGAGGACTCGTTGACCGTTCAATTTTTTTTAAGTAATTAAATGAGCAATTTTGTAAAGATATTCACAAGTTCAATAAATGATAAGCGAGGGAGCGCATCTTTATAACAATTATTATCGATTTATATAAAAAATTTATATATAATGACGTATTTTTTAAGCTCGTAACGGACACTCAAAATCTCAGAGACGCCCTGATATTTTAGAGTTTTAAACCAATTTTAGAGAGTTCATATTTCAGTTTGTTGTTGTCGCCTGTTGAGCTGCTATTTCATTGTTTCCTCTGGACAAATTGTTCTTATATTCTAGCCTTCTAGGTTGAATAAAGTATTGTTGAGCTGGATTATTTAATATAAATGACCTTGATATTTCACACATTTTGTTATCATTGATTAATTGTTTAGGTGTATTCTCACTAATCATACATTACAAAAGCTACGACTTACATTTTTTGTTATTACAATTAAAAGAGTTTTGTTCCTTAGAAAATAGAATGAACTCGACAGTATGAAAAGTAAGCGGCGCAACTTTTGTTCATATAACGATTTATTGGTTGCTCAAAAAGTTCGTCGCAACGTGTGGGGACACTTTCTAGTTATACATAAAATGGATTACTCGAGTGCATGTTAACTTTTGAAAACTCTATGTACTTTATAAGAATCTAAAGTAGTTGAATATGTTATCTTTAAAATTAAGTGCGGGTATTAACAATTTTGATTTGGTTTTTACTTTTTAGTAATAACATACTACTTACCAGTATGTAGAAAGATAACATCGGGTGTATAGTAATTCTAGTGGATATTAACAAATTCACTATATGACCACTATTTGATTTTCAAAATAGAGTTTGCCTTTTAAAGTAGGTTTAAAACGTTGATGTGTTGGATTTCATTAGTTTTTTTATGTGTCTATGATATATAGTAGGGTTAACATGAACACAAGATAATCCCCGCCTGTAACACTTAAGTTTGAATGGATGTCAAAATCGGAACCAAGAGTTGAAATAACAAGAAATGGAAAAATTGGGCAAAGTGACTCCATACTGGTGTCGAAGGCTGGGCAAGGTACCAAGGACACCTAGATGGCCTGCATGGCCGATGGGTCAACCGGGGTTTTATTACAATTAACACATATTTGAAGTCAATTTAAAAAACAGTTAACAAATAGTAATCAAAATTCATATATATATTTCATTCCTCTAAGTTAATTTTGTAAAATTTTAACATTCAAAAAAGAAATATAAGATTAAAACACTTAATAAATGTTGAGTGACTTTTAATAGACAAAAAAAAACTTTGAGTAACTTTACTAAAACATTTAAAAAACTTGATTACTATTATATAACGTTACCCCCGAAATAAATTGAATGGGAGACGCAATAAAAATAAGAGCCCAAAACCCTTCTTTACTAATCTTGTCTACGAGTCAACCATCATCATGCGTTTCTAACGAGATCATTATCCATCTCCTTCAAATTCAAACCAATTGAACTCCCCACTACCTCCTCGTTAACCATGGACTCATCTATTATCTTCTTGTTATTCTTCTTTTACATAAAGAACATACATTTATTGATAATAAAACTATACGGTTTTTACAACTAGCACACACACACTCTCTAACATACTTCTAGTTATACATCTTTGTCTAACTATGAATTTAAACTTTTAACCTCTTTAGAGTGACCGTTTCACCTTGATATCATAACCTACAATCATCTTCATCTATACATATATATTTGTTTCTAAATCACTCCAACCACTTCATATTACTTATAACTTTTCACTTTAGCCCTTTATCATATCTATCTTGTTAATTTAAACCCTTGTAACTTATTTAAATACCAAGAACAATAAAAATCAATAAACAAACCGGGTTTTACAAACAACATCCCCATGATGTGGGTATTGAGACAGGGAGGAAGCCGAGAAGATGACGTGGACAAAGACTGCCACCATGGAACATCATCAGGTATGTAAATGAACCAAACATTACTCAACAGTTCGACATAAAGCTTGTTTATGTTTGTTTGTTTAATAAACGAACGAATATGAATATAGTTTTTGTTTATTTAATTAAATGAACGAACATGATTACATGTCCCGTTCGTTTATTTATGTATGTTTAATTCATTAATAAATAGATTATTTATAAATTATAATTAACCCTACATATTTTCTTTCTTTTAGAGTTCCGCACGTTCACTGAGTAACGGTCACTTTACTCTTGGTACTCACCACGACACCATCATGAATTGTTCTTTTGTTTTCTTGTATGTTTGTTCGCTCAGATTTTTATTTGTTTAAGTTTGTGTTCTGATGA
>JBCNJP010000020.1:19568876-19602477 GCA_039602395.1 Deinandra increscens subsp. villosa | reverse complement strand
GTTAAATTTTTTTAATTGCTAGTTTAACAATTTACAATCCGACCTGTGTGTTAATATCGATTTGGTTCTCAGTTTTTATATTTATTATTTTCGGTTCTGGTTTTTTGTAACCCAACAATCATGCTTAAGTGTGGACTATGATGATTGATTTAGGTCATGTATACCCACAATAATAATATTATGATGTGTGTTTTGGTCCGTTTTGCACCCTCGATTCGTTATTTTTAATCCTCTTACTTATACTTTAGTTCATTTGTTTTAATATTTATGTCCACTTGATTAACATCCTCGGTAAACTTTTATTAAGTTGTTATAAACTACCAGATTACACAAGTCATTAAAACTTTTGAATCATCTTAGTTATACTATAGTTCATTTGATTCATACTTAAGAACAACGTATCTTCTTTTCCTTGATGGTAGCCCCAGGATTACCCAAAGTCCCGGTGTAACTCTTAACACCATTCCTGTTATCACTCTCTCATTGAGTGAATGCTCATCTTCATCATCAACTAGAATCAAGAGAGGAGTCTTATCTTTTCTTCCTGGTGGTCACCCTTCTCCATCGGCCTGACATTCTCAATTATCATTAGTATGGAGTCTTTGATGGTTTTAGCCATCATCTTACGCATCCTTTCAAGAAATGCGTTGTCGTCAACCTGACAACGATAATTTTAAGACTAAAATTGTGCAGAGGGGCCAGGATTGCTAGTTTCATCCAGCCCTTTGGTTTTTCTACCGCGAGTATCTTGAGACGGTCTAGTGGGATCAATAGTCTTGCTTTTGTTGCCAGCCATTCTATACTAAATAACCAAATATAGTATTGTCAATAACATATCTCGGATCATGAACTGAAGAAGGGAGAAATACATAACAATTGTCGACATGATAGTTCATAAATCTGATAGTTCATAAATCATCTTATGTCATTCTTAGGCATTAATATAGACATTGAAAATCATATTCTTGTCCGTTCTTAGGCCATATAAATTGTTATAATCATGTAATCGGCAATTTTCTAATCTATCATGGTAACATGTTGTCCTTGAACACACGTATAATATAACCATGAAACAAAATTTTCTAGCATGATATTTCAAATAACAATATAATCAAAATACAATGTCTGACGATCGTACTGGAATGGAAACTACAACAACACAACAACCAAAGTGTATCAAACATCAAATAAAACAACCGATTATAACAACATCGTCACTCATCACTATGACTCCTCCTGTCCTATTTCCTCTTCATTTGCTTTTTCTCCTTCTTATACTCGAAAATACTAGACAACGCTCCCTCCACATCCCCTTCATGTTAATGAAAGCCCGCTCGACAGCGTTCAACCTCTGGTTCTAGACCTTCTCAAGCCTGAGAGTCCGGTCACGCACCTCTAAAACTCTACGAGGTCCATCGTAGGTAGAGTCGGTTGAGGAGTTGGGTCCACAATAGGGCCCCAAGCACTGCCATACTAAGCATATCCAGGTGTATTATGAAGGCGGGTGGTGGTATAGGAGCACTTTGTTGTGTAGGATGGTATGATGAGTACTGAGGCACCGACTCGTACTCGTACTACTGAGATACTTGATGCTGGTATCCCGTATATTGAGAAGAGTGATATCTAGGACCAGCCATGGATACCTGCATAAGTGGAGACGAGATAACTGGAGTAGTAGGGTTCACACACCTCTACTACTGTTCGGTGGCATACCTTCTTCCCACCATTGTAATGGTTGCACCTGTTGTTGCTGGTAGGATCCAAATACATGTGGGTCAGTATTCTAGTATTATGGCCGAAGGGAGTCACAATATGCTTGATTTCCATAACCTGAAAAAACACGCAAAAGGGGTCAACTATCTACATAGTTTATGGGTCATAGGTTTAATAGGAAACAGTTACATAAAAGCATTTGGTAAGTTTTGCAAGGCCATACTGCTAAATAGACAAATAAGCATAAGTCTTTGTTCACACACATTTATCACATAACAAATATTCATCACATAAAGAGTGTGCCTGATTGAAGGTTCGTAAACCAGCAACTAGTAAGAATGTTTGTCCACATGTTCAATTCCCCTATCTAGGAACCTCTACGATTACTGTTTGGTTCCTCTCAGGAATCTCAGCGTTGGGACCTCGTTTAGTCCCTCGCAAGAACCCCAACATTATTATGTTCAGTTCTTCGTAAGGAACCTCACGTTTGATGTTACGGAGCCTTAAGCATAAAGTTTCACAAATAGCATACCATAACAAGCATGAGAAAGTATACATTCACACAATATCACACACATACATACAAGTAAAGGTATTGAATAATATTTAACTTTGCATAGAAAATATGAATGTTTGAATGATTAAAGTTTCGCAATTATTCATGATGATAAGCATGATATATAAGTAATAAAAATTACTTGAAAATAAAGTAATGATGGTTGAAAATGTTTATGCGTGTTTTTCACCCCAAAATGGTTTGAAAATTTTAAAGAAAATGGGGCTATGAACTCACCTTAAGCACTTGATTACTAGTTTGACGTGACGAGGAATATTCATGTTCGAGGAATTCTTAAACAAATAATGAAATCTGATTAACCTAAAGCTATGAGAACGAATAAAAGGGGTTTCTAGATGCCTAAGGTTTCGATGATCTTTGATGATTTGGGAAAGACGAGTGATTGCATAAAGTTGATTGTATTTATATCACAAGGTTTAACGATAAATAATTAACTTAAATAAATAATTTGACTACGTAATTAATCAATTAAATCAATGCATAATAAATTGTCTAAATAAATTATAAATCAAATTTTAACTAATAATTAGTTGATCATGAGGCTTAAAAGGAAATTGATTAAATACACGCATAAATATTTGACTCGTTAATTTAATAAATAACCAAATAAATAGTACGTAAAGAAATAAATAAATTAATAATTTTGATAACTAGATGATACTAAATAAATAAGTAAGTAACGAGATAATTTAAGTGACTAAATGAATAAGCTATTCACTAATTATTGAGTGAATAAATGAATAAAATGCTAACAATTTAATTAATAACTAAACATCTGATTAAATAATTAAGTGATTTATTTAATAAATAAGCGACTAAATAAAACAAAGTACCAAACAATTACTTAAATTAATAAGTAATTAACTAAATGAATTTATTATAAAAATATTTATATTTCTTAAGTATTTATTTGTTCCAAAATGTTTGTAGAGATTATTATAAAATTACGAGACTTGAAAGATGGTGATTTATAAAATTTATAGGAGTTAGAACATTATATAAATTTTATTTATAATTTGTTGGAAAATAAGTGGAGTTTGAAATTGGTTAATCATACAAATATTATGATATGGTAAAAATAAATAAAAAAACATGTGAGGTCGGGCCGAACCCGCGAAATCCCACACACCAAACGTGTTGTAGACCACCCAGTCAATTCGTGTTTATTGGTTCCATCTCTGAGCGAAATTATCTTGAGATGTTATAAACAATCATCTTCCTCCCTAAATCCGTGTACCGAAACCCTAGTTCTAAATCAATGAAATTGATTGTCTTATCGTGTATGAATATTACAATAGTCATGGAGCTTTTACTCAGCGATGAAAACCAAATGAAATAGTGTGAGGAACTTACCTAAACGATGACGAAAAGCGGAGAAATAGGAGGATGGCGGAGCTTCGACGGCGTCAGAGAGCAAGCATGAAATGAGAGTGAATATCTGAGTGTTTTTAATGGGACTGAGTGCACAAATGGTTAGGGAGGATTAAAGAACTATATGGGTGTTTAATAGTTTGTAAATAAACTTTTAAGTGCATTTAAAAATGAAGAAAGTTTAAAATAATTAATTTTGTATTTCAATGACAAATTTATTTATTTAAATACCTTAAACGTAAATAAGTATGAGTTATAAATAATTATAATATTTTAGTAATGTTTATGAAATGATAATTTTTTAAATTGATATAATAAATGTTTAAAATTTACTAACCAGTAACTAAAGCTTAACTTATAATTGAAAATAAAAAATTGAAATAAATTGATTAGTAACTTAAAATTTTGGATCGTATGGCGTAACTAATGTTTAATTTTTTTTTTAATAATGTTTACATATATTATATTTTATTTAAATTAATATATACAATTTCAACTTATGCGATATATTATATTTTAATTAAAATAATATATTTTATTCAATATACTTTAATATATATAATTTAAATAAATTTTAATATAAATCTCTCTTCTCAATTTTATAATTGTTATTGAACTTTTTTTTTTAATTTTTATTGAATTATGTTTTACCAATTATTTATTCCATAATATATTCCATAATCTATTAATTATTTATTTATATGTAACGGTAATAACATGGCAGATCAACCTTTTGTTTGGTGGTAAAGTTATTGTTTTCGGTGGAGATTTCAGACAAATTGTTCTCATCCTGCAAGACGCTTCAAATCAAGATGTTACTTCCTGCCTTACTTCTTCTTACATTTAAAGAGAGTGTTAGGTTCTAAGGTTAACAAAAAACATGCATCTTCTTTAAGGTAACGATCCATAAGAGATACAAGAAACATGTGATTTTGCTCGATGGATTTTGAATATTGGTGAGGGAAAAGCCTATTGGAGATAATGATGGTGAGTCAGATAGTTATTCCTCATGATCTTCTCATTCATGATTCATCGGATCCGGTTAGCGATCTTATTGAGTTTGTTTATCCTTCGTTTCTTGACAACTTCGGTCAACGAGATTTCTGGTCAGAAAGAGTTGTTCTCGCACCAACTAATGAAGTTGTCGATGATATCAACAATCGTTTGCTTTCTTTGGTTCCCGGTCAAGAACATGAGTATTTAAGCTTAGACTCTATATATGTCAAGATGTGATGGTAGGTGACAGTGTTGATCGTAACTTATACTCGCGAGACGTCATGCATTGTTTACATATAACGGGCATTCCAAGTCATCGACTTGTGTTGAAAGTCGGTGTTCCTGTTATGTTGCTCAGAAACATTGATCAGATGAATGACCTATGTAATGGAACACACATTCAGATTGTATCTCTAGAAAAGCACGTGACTGAAGCGCTTATTATCTCTAGAAGCAATATTGCATTCATGACTTTTATTCCTAGACTTTCACTGGTTCCAACAGATAAAAGAATTGTTTTTTCGGTTTCAGAGAAGACAATTTCCGATATCTGTTTGTTTTGCATTGACTGACTATAAACAAAAGCTAAGGTCAATCTCTTTCGAGAGTTGGATTGTACTTGAATGATCCGGTCTTCTCTCATGATCAATTATATGTTAATTTATCAAGGGTGAAGAGCAAGAAGAGTCTGAAGATCTTGATTTTGGATAAAAACAGTCGTCCTACCAATGTAACAAAAATATAGCGTATAAATATATTTTTCAAATTTGTAATTGTTATTGAACATTTCTTATTATTATTGAATAATTTTTTACCAATAATAATTATTTGACAATATGTTTATTTTTATCTTTTTAGGTTACAGCCTCGGTATTTACTAGGGTAAAACAAAAATTTATTCTTTTGAAAACAAGTTTTGAAAAAAGAGTAGGAGAGTTGGCCGGACACTGTTGCGACGGGATTCGCTTCGCCGGCTAAGCAACAGAGACGGAAGGAATTTGCTCCGGCGGCTAAGCAACAGAGAAGAAGGAACAGAATCGGTCGGTCAACACAATTTCGTTTCTCGGTCTAGAATTAGGCGTCGGTTGTCATGTATCGTGGGAGATCCACGAGTATGAAAACCCTGAAGGTGAGCAATTAAAGTTGTTTAATCTTTTCATCGAATAACCTGCAATGTGTGTGTATCTTTTGATCGTGCCATAATCTGGTCTTTTAGGTAGGCTGAGTTCCGCTTATTACATTGTGTAGACATCTTGAATTCTTGATGGGTAC
Organism: Deinandra increscens subsp. villosa; assembly: GCA_039602395.1. NCBI lineage: Eukaryota > Viridiplantae > Streptophyta > Magnoliopsida > Asterales > Asteraceae > Deinandra > Deinandra increscens. The sequence goes on along the minus strand of JBCNJP010000020.1, from coordinate 19,596,548 downwards.
TGCAACAGTTTATCTAACTTTTTTTTATTTATTATATTTTTTTTTGGGAACGGCTAAAACCAAATTACATCACTCCCTCCCTCCCAAGTTCAAAACTTGGGTCTCTTTGTCTCTTTTAATGAGAATTTTGGTGTGGATGTTTGCATTCCCCATTTGTAAGAGGTAAAAGGGAATTATGAACTTCAAATAGAAAGATACGGCATTGGATGTAAATAAACACTAACCAGAGCTTGTACATGGTGGTTGTTTGTCATAAGCAGTTTTTCTCATATTTAGTTAATAACTGTCTGCTGACATTGTGATATGATGCTGCCTATAGTGCCATGCCAGCAGTCGGATGATGATAATGATGATGACTAGGTCTGCAAGTTCAAGTTGGTTTACAGGAGGAGGAAGTGCTTCCACCTTACCACCACCACCACCACCTTTAGACTTTCCTCTCAAGGGTATTGAACTCCAGCCTTGTTTACCTGATCACATTCATCCCGGAAAGACAAAGATAACAACCCTTTCAAACGGAATCAAAATCGCCTCAGAAGCTTCATCAGTAAGAAGTCATCAGCTTTTTTTGCATTGCATATATGATTAAATCTGGCTGATTGATGTTAATCATGAGTTTTTGCTTGCTGTTGATTCGTTAGTTAGTTAGTTAGTTATAATAATCTTTTTGTGGTGTAGAACCCTGGCACATCAATTGGGCTGTATGTTAAAAGTGGCTCAGTCTATGAAACACCAGCCTCCCTGGGTGTTACACGCCTTCTAGAACACATGGCTTTTAAGAGCACAACCAATCGGAGCCACTTGCGCCTTGTGCGGGAAGTGGAGGCGATTGGCGGGGATGTCACGGCCTGTGCTTCTAGGGACCAAATGGGTTACACGTGTGAGGCCCTCAAGACCTACGTTCCTCAAATGGTAGAGCTACTTGTTGACTCTGTAAGAAATCAAGCTTTCTTGGATTGGGAGGTTAAAGAACAGGTAGGTGATATCTCTCCTTTCTCAGTCACTCACTGTCCACATACATTTTGATTCCTTTTCCCGATTATTATTATATTTATTATCTTTTTTGGCAGATTGAGAAAGCAAAAGCTGAGATTGCCCAACATGCCAACAATCCTGAGGCCTTGCTGTTAGAGGCGGTTCATTCAGTTGGATATTCTGGCCCCCTTGCAAATCCTCTTCTTGCATCTCAAGGCTCCCTCAACAGAATAAACAGTACGCTTTTGGAGGATTTTGTAGCTGTAAGTAGTACTAGTGTGTGCTGTTACGCTCGGGGCTCCGTATTTATCAGCCTATCCGCTTGTTGCACTTTTTTTTTAAAAGCATATGAGCACTTTTTATTGCTTGAATGAGCACTTTTTATTTTAGGGTGAAATAATAATAATAAGCTTTTCTTTAATAGGCAGTTTATATTTGTTTGGTGGATTCAAAATTTGCAACTTTACCCTTATGGTGAAATAATAAGTTGATTATCTGATTAAGCGTAAGCTGTTTAGACGAACATGCTCTTATTCGTCCCATGCATCTGGATTTCGTTTTGAAAATATATCGATTTTAAAATTTCAGGCAAATTATATAGCTCCTCGAATGGTACTTGCTGCATCAGGAGTTGAACACGAGGAACTACTGAAATATGCCGAACCTCTTCTCTCTGACCTGCCAGGTGGCACACAGGTTGAGGAACCAAAATCAGTGTATGTTGGAGGTGATCACCGTGTTACGGCCGATACAGGGGTTTGTGTTAAATTTAGTTTCACATTAGTCTTTTTTTTTTACTTCAAAAAAATATAAAGATAAAAAATAAGTATGTGCGTTTATCCTCTTGATGCATTGATCAGGGAACCAGTTTTGCTCTTGCATTTGAACTTCCTGGTGGCTGGCTTAAGGAGAAAAAAGCTATGACCTTGATGGTCCTTCAGGTACCATTTTCAACTTCCAATGTTCTCTTCTATTAATTTAATGGCAATGAATCAAGTTTTTGGTTCTTTACCCCGTCTTGTATGTGGAGGGGTGATTATGGCCGAGTTGGTTTAGATGACTCCAAATAGCTTTTGTCTAATTCTTTTTAATTCTTTTTTATTTGCAGATGCTAATGGGGGGCGGTAGATCGTTTTCATTCGGTGGGCCTGGAAAAGGGGTGTACTCTCGGCTTTGTAAGTTACTTTAGGTTATTCATGCTACAATATTGAAATGGAACTGTTAGCATGTGCATAAAAAATTATTGTTGAGTAATTTAATTGTTATTGTGAGCACAGACCTTAGAGTCTTGAACGAGTACCCTGAGATTCAGTCATTTTCAGCATTCAGCTCGATCTATAACCACACTGCCATATTTGGAATACAAGCTACCACAGTAAGAAGACGTCTTAAGTTATTTTGTTTCTGTCATAGTTGAATCATCATGATTCTTTTAAAATACGTATTATTAATAATAATAATACATCACAGGGTTCTGATTTTGTATCGAAAGCCATTGATATAGCAGCAAAAGAACTCATTGCAGTTGCCACCGAGTCTGGTAAGCTTGTTGTTAAGATGTCCTTAAACTACTACTGCTACACCTTTTGGGCTTTATCGCGTAGTCGTTAAAGGCTCACCTGTGCCCGGGCGCTCAGGTGAGGTGAAGCAGCGCAGGTTTATTCTTGTATCATGATCATAATATAAAAATTAACCTGCGTTCCTTCAGTCTTCCAGGTATACCTGAACCGTGCAAAACAGTCAACCAAGTCTTCCATTCTGATGAGTCTTGAATCAAGAGTATGTACTAGAGTTTGACTAGCCACTTGGTTAATTAATTAATTCATGTGCAGACTCATCATTTTAAATGTGCGTGTCGTTGGTCTTCATATGCAGCTGGTTGCTTCAGAAGACATTGGTACACAGATATTAACATTCGGAGAAAGGTATATCTTTTATTAAGATCCGTCTATATCCACAGTCAGGCTTCATTTTCTGTAGCCTAATCACGTGATTAATTTCATCTGTCGCTAGGAGACCTGTGGAATATTTTCTGAAAGCTATCGATGAAGTAACTCCCGAGGACATCAATTCCATTGCAAAAGAGCTTCTTTCCTCCCCTCTCACCATGGCTTCTCATGGAGACGGTAATTTCACAACCAACCAACCAACCAACCTTTTTCTAATTTGTCTATCAAGTCCCTATAGCTAGCTTTTCTGTGAGTGGTTTAGTCCCTAACGTTATATCGCCTTACTAAAAAATAAAAAACCACCCATTTTATCAATGTTCCAATAAGACTAAGCTGCTCAAGAAAAAAGACAACTCTAGGGACCTTAAGTTTTGGAATGTCTCTACTAACTTGATTCACCCATGTTTTCAGTTAGGAACGTACCGACTTATGATTCAGTTAAGTCGATGCTGACCGAATCAAAGGAGGACTGAAATGATTGATGTGGAATTTTTATTTTTTTCCTTTTTTTGGCAAAATGGTTTTGTTTTTGAATATATGGGTAGTCCGTCATCCCAAGTAGAAGGCTTAGACTCTTAGAAATGCGGACTTGTAATTCTGAAACGAGTTTGCAGACTTGATGATTAAAGTGAAGTTGGCTGGTTTGACTAGCGGGCTAGTGGCACCGTCACTGTTACAACTTAACGAGTTCAATGACGTGTTTATTGTTTAACAAACACGAACGTGGTGTTTTCAATTCAAACTCAAGGTTCACCAACGGGAAGGGTACCCATGATCTGCAAAACTAAATGAAAATGAAATGACCAAGTCATGCATACAAATATACATACTAGGGGTGTTCAGTATTCGAATCGGGTTAGAAGATGTTGGCATGTTCAGTATTCGAATCGAGTTAGAAGATGTTGGTATGTTGAAGCACATATATGTTACCATTAATCATTATCTTGAAATTAAACAACAATCTAACTCTAAGCTAATACTTTATCAACCTGAAAACAATTTCAATTAATTAATGGCAAAGTGACTCTCAATTAACATAAACCAAAGGTCAAGCAGACAAAAGAACATAAAAAATCCAAAAATACAAAACTGAAGGGTTGCGCATTTATTTAATGGTCCACTAGTTTTTTTTAACGATAATTAAATTAACAAAGCCAGCGTACCACTGGCAAATACAAGGTCTGAAAAGAAACCGAACAAAGGACATTAGCTGGTAAGCCTAAGCGAACACACGCATAGTGCACACCGCTTTGGGTTTGAGGTATTGCACAAAATAAATCTTTTAAAGCATATCTTTTTGCCTCTGGTAACTAAAACATCTATCAAAGAGAAGTAGGAAAGTAAGCATATCCTTTTACCTCTGGTAAGTGAAACATCTATCAAAGAAAAGTAGGAAAGTAGAACCGGTAAATCATATAATTAAAAGACCAAAAGTGTGATGAAAACAAAACTTTTATAACAACTTGACATTACTTTGACATGCAGGTCATCTATGAAAAATCATTCCTTTAAACCATAATCTAACCAAATAATTATTGTTGGTATTAAGTATTAACCGGGTACAACAATGAATCTAAATTAAGAGAAAAAACACTTACAATGATAAATACTCAATTAAGAAACCCCAAAAACCCTGAATTGAAAGACTACACCTAAATCAAAGAAAGCATTATACTTAAGAATCAAACACATGCAATCAAGTCATACAAACGAACAAAAGAACCAAACGAAAGATTTAGCAACGTACAGTCGCAACATACCTAAAACCCTAAACAATCGTCAGGTCGAAAATTCTCAAGATAATGAAACAAAGCAATACGATCAATAATAAATTTAGAGAACAAAAAAAAAAAATCTTATAATTGGAATGGTAGATTCAAGTAGCCCCATTACCTCAATTCATAACCTTCCGTTCTTAAAGATAACAACACAAACAAAAAAGCAGATTTGTTTTGCCTTTAGGAAAAAAAAAGTTTTAAATAATAGATCGTAAAGAGACCAATGATCTCTAGCTCAATTGGAAGCCGAGTTCATAGCCTATAGTAGCAGCTTGTAAAGAGGCAGAGTGGATTAGAGATCTACTCACTGACATCCATGTTTGAGATGTTCCAATGCCGTCAATTCCCATGTATTGTGATAGTGAGGCCACACTTTCTAAAGTATACAACGCAATGTATAATGGAAAATCAAGACACATAGGTCTGTAGCACAACTTTGTGAGATAACTAATTGAAAATGGTACCATCAAGATTGTCTATGTCAAGACTATACCTGGCAATCCTTACCCATCAATTAAAATTTGGGTACCCATGATCTGCAACACTAAATGAAAATGAAATGAGCAAATCATGCATACAACATACCATAGGAGACAAACATAGACGTGGTGTTTATTTCAGTCTTCATATACATATAGAATGTTTTGCAACCGTTGCATGTAAATACATGCATATAAAACATAACTGTAACAACAAAACATAGACTTTAGAATATTATGCGAATAACACATATCCCATCATACAACTTTAACCCGGCCATGTTGGGACCTTTACTTTTGAACATAGTGATATTTTAAGTGGGTGGGTCTGACCTATCCGCTTAGTTTATCAATTAAAGGGTTTATACAAGCACATGACCAAAACATGTTTCATTGATACACATACACACGAACTCAATCCAATCACCTTTATTGGGGGGGGGGGGGGGGGGGGGGTTTGTTAACCACTCATATAAAGGAACAAAATATAGATCCAACAACTAAAACAAAATTAAATTCGCTTATGCTTAGGCCTTCACAAAAGTTCAGAATGCACATGTAACTAATATGAAGTTATTTACTTGATTTTGACCGATAAGAATAACAATTTTATGTAGGCTAATTTGTATATTTTGTAGTAGAAGCTCCAACAAAATTCAGTGATAATATAAAATTTGGCAAATAAAGGATGCCCTTAGTTGTATTCAATCTAGGTAACAGAAAATTTTACTTTCGTTGATAGGGTCATCTGAAAATGGATATTTAACTGTGTCGGTGTTTGAGGCGTTATGACAACCACATGTATCTTTTGCTCCTCAATCTTGTTTACTATGAAATCATATGAGATATGTCTGCATACGGATTTCTTCATGGTTTTAGGTGAAGCGTCATAAAATGTCCTCTGATTGTCTAGTTTTATACCCATTCCAGTCCGGGTAGTTCAATGTAATTATAAAAAGTCGTATTTGTTTTATTCCCTACTTCCTCTGTAACCCAAAATAACCTTTTTGAAAGCATACACATATGTTATGTAATATGTATTGAAAAATTAGAATGTGATTAACTACTTTAACTAATTAGAATGCTTCCAAGCTTGAATTTGATCGACGTAAGTAGATCAGTATATTAAACATGAGTGTGATCTACTACTTAAATCATTTGGGCTGCTACACAGTCCTATTAAGCCTACACATGTTGTCGGATTTTGGATATTGATAATTTAGCATGTGTAATCTCCCAACTGATGAGTTTTGTTTATCGTATCAACATCCCTTAAACATGTATAGATTTGAGTGGTAAACATATATTAAGGATTCAATCTTTTTTCAAAAATTACAAAATAGACACCACTATTTGTCAACGCGTAAAGCATTAGATTTTTTTCATTATTAAGAGACAGTTAGAAAAAAAGATTAATTCCTTGAAATATGTTCACCACTCAAATCTAATGCGATACGAATTTACAGTACGCGGGACCCTTGATGCACATTTGCATTATATGTCACTATGTCTTCAAATACATTTGGCACAACTTATGCAGACCAGGGCAGTTTTCCCTGGACAGTAATGCATGGGTCCATTAGCGGTTCGTCAAAGGCTACACTAAGAGAGTGACCTGGGGCATATCGAATTATGTCAAGCAAAAGAAACACCAAGTAAATGAAACTGGTTGCATCAAATTTAATAAACACATAAAATCCAAACTTTAATTATAACAAACAAAAAATTCTACTTAATAAACTAAATTAAGAACAGGACACTAATTTGGATGGAATGCACATTTTAACCCTACAAAGCATCTCTAGGACTGGTATGAGTTCCGATTTTTATCACATAACAACTAACACTTAGTTAAATGAAACCCCATAATAACAACTTAAACGTCTTCTTTTGGCTTACGGTAAGCCAGTGTTGCAATACAATCAAGTACGCCTTGTCTTGTTGGTACAATCCGGGCATTTGTAATGCTTGATATGCTCAGCTCTTGCTGCAGTTATCATGACACATGAACCATGGAACCACCTCTCACAAATATCACAGCAGATCCTGAACTCATCACACGCATAATTCTCAAAGCATTAACCACATAATGTGTCCCCATTTTCCTCGTTATCTTCTTCATTTAAACCATCCCTCTTCATCATCATCTTTTGGTGTTGAAGCTCTTGGAAATTTAGATTGTTGTTCAGGGCCCTTTAAGAATACAAAAGTAAATACAAGTCAGCAACTTGCGATTAATCATGAATTCAGGTCAAACACACGTAATTTCTTCTAAGGGTTAAGAAGCGTTGGGCACTTGGGCTGACCCATAACGCTTTATGTCCAATCTTTTGACATTTAAACAGGAAACTTATATGTTCAAATGTGATTACAAAAAAGTTGTCATTACAATTATAATCACTCGTCCTAAAAATTACTGTCCATGTAATTTACTAATTTCCCCCTTTTACCCTAAATTATAAATCTTACAAGTTTTCCAAATCAGTTGTTATATAAATGCATTAAGGGCAAAACTGTCATACTGCTTATTAAAGTATACATTACTTACCATTTCTTAGCCACTTGAACCGGTAGATAGATATTCATATGTGTAAAGGTAAGACCGCCACCCTCTAATGACAATATATTAGCATGCATTAGGTGATTAAAAAGATGAGATAGACACAAGACCTTATAGTTTGACTTTGACTTGCTGCTGAGATTCTTAGCCCCCCCCCCCCCCCCCCTGACACGACTTCAAAAATTGTTGGGAGACCGTTTATCATGTTAAACAGGTGCTTCCTGCATCCCAAAACAGCAGAGAAAGTGGTCGAACAATAGCATGGAGAATCTCAAATGTAAGTTCCATACAGAAAATATATATAAAATGAACAGACCTTAGACTTTTCAAATAAAAATTTAATACCTATCAGCTTAATTTGTCGAACCCAAATTCAGCCCCAAGATAGAAGGCTACAGAAAGAAGCCATACATCACCATGAACAGAAACTAAAGCTAGCCGGCCAGTCCTTTTCTGGCATTCCATCTCTAGCAAAGTTAATTCCCAGTGCAGGTTTCGGAAGTTCTGGAGGTACCTCTTCAGAAGGCAAATTGACTTCCCACTGCTCGTTAAGGAATCCTAGTGTCCTGCTACTCTCATAGTATGCTTAATTTGTTGATTCTTGTTTATCTAAAAGAAACTTCAGTTCTCAAAGCAACATCATTTGATAAGCTAATTAAATAGATGAATAATTACACGGTTGATGGAGTATCTAATTAAATACCTTACATGAGACCTGACTTTGCATCGTGACTTGTACTTATCTCATGTGAAAAGAAATTTTAATGACGGGTCACAGCGTGTTATTGTGTGTGCTTTGGTGACAAACAACAGTTGATTGGAAATAAGAGTCTTGGGGGAAACAAAGACACTTACATGCACCGACCCACCCAGGCAGAGAAGAGTTTGAGTTCAGCAGTTGGGATACCTGTTTATTTCACTGATCGATCTTCTTCAAAGAAGGGCTTGCGTCCCTTTACGTTTGATGCATGAAACAGCTGTGCAGCTAGCTGCTGCTCTAGCCTGCCTTTGGAACATACAATAATACTGCAACAAGACTGAATTGCGTGAGAATGAGCAGCAGCAGCAGCCACCGAATGTAGCCTTTATTGACATTGGACATGCTAGTAGCATGCATGCAGGTCTGTATTGCAGCAGCTATATATGAGCATGTAATGGAGGACAAGAATGTTAGAGGTCAGTTTAATTTATAACGAGAGAGATGAGTTTGAACAAACTATTAATTAGCACCCACCCGGATTTACAGTTGACAGGTAGCTGTTGTTAAGGTTATTGGTTCGATCATGAGGTTCAAGGGTACCAGGCAGCCGTAATCAATCAAGGGACAGGACAGTGAAGAATACAGTAGGGCCGGGGTATTCAAGTTTAATAATCTCTGCTTGCACACATCACATTTTTTTGATGACTATTGAATACTACAGCTAGCATCATTGTCCTCTTTTTCGTTTCATTTGAATATCAACAACAACAGGCAACAGATAGATAGATTATAAAGTAGTAAACGTACTAAGATAGATAGATTATAAACTCAGAACTTACTCCTCATGAGAAGAAGAAGAAGTAAACGTACTAAGATAGATAGATTATAAAGTAGTATTCCTACACTACACAGAGAGATCGAAAATACATCATACTGATTGATTAAGCACTACTACTACTACTAACATGGCAGATTTTGTTCTCGCCTGAGGCACTTTTTATGCGGTACACATGTCCAACAAAGGTTCGATATATTTAGCATATTCACGAATTCTTCTTTGGTAAAATCTGACCATTGGTTGAGTCCTGTCTTCCACAATGGGTCGCCGGTGTTGTTGTGGCGTTCCGATTCCCTCAGTTTCTCTCTCCAAACCTGAAACTTGTTCTCGCGTTCCACGCCGGTATAGATTCTCTCAAACTTGATGGTCCATTCCTCGAAAAGCGTCTTGATCTCTTCGTCTGTTCGCCACCCGGAGGACCGCGAGGAACCTGCATGCATGCAACCACGCGAGGAGAAATTAATCATCAATAAACGAATGAAATTCATTAATTAATTAGCGGCTCATCAGAATGTCGATTGATACCTTGTGACCGGAGAGGATGGGTGATCGGAGGGAGACTGATGAACCGCCGGCGGAGGGGAGCCGAAGATTTCTTCCATAGAAGAAGGGCCATTAATTGATTGATTGATTGATTAATTGGGCGGGAAAGGAATCCTCGCAATCTGCTTGCCGCCTCGGCGTAGTGAAAGAGAAGGAGTTGTTATAACCCTAGCTACCTAGCTAGCTGCTTTGTTTGTAATTAATTACCAGGCCCGGCCCAGTTAAAACAATATTATATTTGGGCCTATCTATTATGTTTCTCCTACGCATACATACAAAGAAGGGGCTATATAATTTAACTATCCATTACTCAACATCAAGTCAGGATGGCCGAGTGGTCTAAGGCGCCAGACTCAAGTTCTGGTTCTCGTGAGAGAGCGTCGGTTCAAATCCCACTTCTGACATATATTTTTTTAACTTTTTATTTTTAGAGTATGTGTTACTATATTTCTATGCAAACTCCTCTTCCAAAGTTCCTCACAAATTAAAATTATCAAACAGATTAAATTCGGATCATTTTAAAACCAAACTACGAACTGGGGTCAGGCTTTAAAACTGATGAGTTTGTATTTAAAGTTTTCAAAATATGTTTATGTCATAACTTAAATTATTTGGGTGTTTGATATTAAACTTAAAGATAATGATAATGTTACTTGATTTTTTAAATTTTTAACATTCAGGGGATACTAAATTCATTCATGATCTGATAATGTATTTTGTGTTTTCTGGTTGTAGGTATGTTAATTGTTTTACCTGATTTATTTTTTTCACAAGTTACTTTTTGTGATTGGTTTTTCTAGCCTGTATGTGTTTATAATATGATCTTTTTGCCGTTAAAAAAAAAGTTGGATTTGGTGCATGTAGGGTAGATAATTTTCTCTTTAGGTGTTATGTTGGTTTTATATACAAATAGCATTCTAAATCTCATTGGGTCTGTATGACGCTAAAGGTGATATAAATATTTCTGGATGAATGAGATGTTCATATTGACAGAAAAAAAAAGGTATCACTATCTTTGAAATAATGAAATAGCCACTAGTATCTATATAGTAATGCATTTAGTAAGTTTTTGTTCTTTTATTTGCACAAAATGATACGAATACAAACACCTGTAAAACACTTTTCAGATGATATGAAAGTAGACACAGAAATAAAAAGATAAAAGTTTTATGACACCTTCGAGCCCTAGTACAAACCCATATAAAAACATGAAGATTCACAGAATATTATTGAAAGCATACCCAGAAGTAGATGCTAGTGTCAAACAGAGAACAATGAACTTGAACAATTCAAAGTGTGTTAAGAAAGCCAAAAAGGCAAACTGAGCTCATAGAGCTCAATCAATAAAACATATATCGACTTTAATAGACAATGATAACACATACTCTCAATTATAAAATAAACAATCAAAATTCTCATTGAACCTAAGTTTAGGAAAATTGAACCGTAAGTTTAGAAAAATTACTTATTAGACTCTACAGTTTAGGAATTACAAATTAGACCCTATAGTTTTGAAAATGACATATTAGACATTATAATTTTGAAAGTTACACATTAGACCTTGTAGCTAAGGACTTTTCCAAATTAAAACCTAAGTTCTGAAATGTTACACTTGTAACCATAAGCTTTAGTATTTTTGTTAAAAATAGCTTAAAGTTCAAAATAAATTATAAAGTAAACTTGTATCCATATTTGAAATCACTTGGGCATGTACCAACTGAAATGATGAAACACCAGTGGTTAGGGTCTCTGTCATGAGGCAAGTGTTCACATAAATCTCATAACTGGACCTAGATGCTTATCTGGGACGTCCCGATGAGAGTGTAGCATATAGGCCAAAGCATGTTTGAAAGCTTTAAAGTATTGATATGTTTTCAAATTAATTTAATCTTTTAAATACATTAAACTAAAGACCTAATCCCCAATTAACTATGTACCTAAACTCTTGTCTTGGTCATCTCGGTCCTTTGTTTATTTTTAGTCCTCCAATTATTAGGCGGTCGTCGGGTTTAGTCATCTTTCTTTCGGGGTGCCAATCTCAAACTCAAACTCTACATGTGTTCATATCCCCTTTTATTTTTATATTTTTGGGATGTAACATGTATTTATATCAAACTCAAACTCTATATGTGTTTACTTACTCAAACTCAAATGTGATGCTATATTGTTGTTTGTAATTGCTTCTATGTGAACTAGTATGATGTATTGCTCGATTGTGCTCAAACTCAAACTCAAGCATAACATTAACCGTAAAAAGCCTGGGTAGCCATAATAGATCTATTGGTGTGACGACCCACCTGACTTGACTGGTAATTGACGTCGGTTGATGGGATCCTAATTGTCAGGGTTAGTTCACGCTATTTGACGCTTTATTTCATAGCTTGGTTACCATACTTGTTATTATCACATAACTCTTAGCTCGCATGATTTTTGAAAGTAGTAGGACACTAGGATTATAAGTTCTATAACCTTCTTGGCTTGACCATTCTTTCCAAAGGATGAACAAACTTGAGAGAAAGATTTCTACAACATAATTTTAAATCCCGACATGAAAATATGACCAAAGGCCCGTGAATTAATTAAAACTGAACAACTAACAAGTTTGTACAATTTAAAAAATAGAAGTTATAAGTTTAGAGGGTATTTTGAAATTTTATAAAGAGTTAATTACGGATTGCGTCCCTATGGTTTGCAAACCTTTTTGAATTGAGTCCAAAGGTTTAAAAATTTTCATCTCGAGGTCTGAGGTTTGTATTTCTTTGCTATTTGAGTTCGTGGGCCTAACGGAGTTAAAATTTTCTGTTAACTTAAAGGGTATTATAGTAATTTTACACATCAGGGACATATTATGCAAATTAATAAGGTTATAAAAATACATGGGATATTTTTATAACTTATATATAAAAAGGACTATTTTTATAACTAATGACTAGATTGATCATCCTTCTCCTTCATTACCGGCGGCCGGAGTTGCGTCAAACGGGTGTCGCCGGAGCTACAAAATAGGCCACCGGCGCTGGATGTTAAAAACGGCAGAGACGCTCATCTGTGAGGTCATACGTCACCGGAAAACAAACCACCGTCACCAACCACCATCCTCCGCTATTGACATCGCACTACCACCACAACCATTGACGCTCGACAAACCCTCACCAGCGCAAAATCAGGGTGGCTTCTTACATGAGGACGAAAGGGTGGTGGCGGTGTTCGTTCTTACCGGCTAGTCCTCAAAATCCATCCCTCTGTCCGAATAAAAGCTATAATAAAATCCATTAACATAAATTGATTCCAAAATCCATCTCTCCCTCCGAACATTATGGGGTTGGAGACTGATTGATTCCAAATCCGAACAACATGAGACGGTATAATTGATTCCAAATCTGAAACCACCGAACAACATGAGACGACAAAATTGATTCCAAATATGTCGTCGAATCAACCGATACCAACGGCTGCGAACTATCTCCGTCAACGACGGTAGGAAAAAAAATCCGCCTGAGATGTGGCTGTGATAGTGGAATTGATAGTGGTGACTGGAAAGTGCTTCCGATCAATCGATCCCGACTTCACCAACGGACGATGGATATTCGTTTGTGTGGGGCGGCGGCAGGCATTGCTGTATTGGCGCCAGAGAATACACCGTCGGTGACGAGTTCGTGGTCACGGTGGTGTAGCGCCTCCACCAGGCCACCAAGGTGATGTTGCCTTACCATCGTATCTCCGCCGTGGGGTGGCTTGAGGTCACTGCTGGAGGGTTTTGGAAGGAGAATTAGGTTGCAGGAGAGAGGATGGTGAATTTAGGGCACAATGACGACGATGAGGATCTGATGCTTTTATATTTGTTTTATTTTTTATTTTAATTAGTTTTAAGTAATTATGTAAATAGTCCTTCGACTTTTAATAGCAAATAAATTTACATTACTAGCCCTTATGTAGAGGTGCACAAACCGGTTACTTTTACTAACCGATTACGGTTAGTAACCGGTTCCGGTTAGAAACATGCTTGAAAAAAACCGGTTTTATGACTAACCGGTTACAACGAAGAACCCCCCCCCCCCCCCCGATCGAAACCGGTTATGCACCGGTTTTTGGAGACCGATTATAAAAACCGGTTTTTCCGGTTAGACCCAACTGCAACGATTTTTTTTGTTTTTTTCTTAAAAAATCAACAAAATCTTATAAAAAAACATAAAAAGGTTCACTATTTTTATTTCATACTTCAATAGGAAACACAACATGTTACACAAACATAAAGAGAGTTTAAAACTCATAATCCAACACGAAAACATAAAAAAACACCAAACTAAAATTTATCTTTATTGCTCGAGTCTTCATTGGAAATCGATTTTGTTTACTCGTTTGACTCCCCCGAGCTAGATAAACCGGACCTCAAGTTGTAGTCCATCCGGCTTCATCATCGGTCATTCCCGGGGTCAATCCACTAGCAAGTTCCTCGTCGTACAAGTTGCCTTCGTACTCTAACTCTCCTTCAACTCCATCAAGTGTAGCAACGTTTTGAATCCTTTCCACACCATCCATGTAATCCTTCAAACATATAGACATCTCAACCGAAGCGGGAGTAAGCCTTATCCTCCTCACCGATATCACCCTGCCACTCACAGAAAAAGCTGACTCTAAAGCTACCGTGGAAGCTTGGACCGTTAGTAAATCTCGGGCCATGATGGAAAGCATAGGAAAACTATCTTTCTTTGCTTTCCACCAAGCTAATGTATCAAAGTTTTTAAATCCCGACATCCTAATCCCCGATAGAAAATCGGTCGCAATATACCTTCCGAGTTCGCTACTTGGAGTATTACCCCTTTGCCTTTTAGCATTATTGCTTGAAAAAATGTTGTACAAATCCATAAATTGTTCGGTGCTACTACTACTACCACCCGAATGTTGTGTTTGTTCCTCATAGCTTCGTGAATGGTTGATGTTTGACCAAACTTAGCAACATACACATCAAACAAGTTTGTAAGATCTTGATTAAATTTATTTTTTTAGTTGACATCAATGTTTGGGTCAATGGTATACAAATTCAAAGCATAACAAATGTTTTCAATTAACGACTCGGTTCCACCCGCATTTATGCAAGGGTGTAAGGCGGCGACACAAGTAATAATCGCTGGCATCTCAAAAATACACTTGGTAAATTTTTCTTTCATTGGTTTAACCATGTCGGGGAAAGGTGATGCCTCATAAGAAAATTCATTTAATTGTTTTGACATCACATACAATTGGTTTAAAACTAATGGACTAGTTGGGTTTACTAAAAACATCCGACATCATTTTTCTGAAAACTTGAATTATTGGGTCAACAACCTTTAAACCATCTTGCGCACACAAGTTGATTATGTGTTCAATGCAACGACTATGGAAAAACGACCATCACAAATTTTTTAGTTTTAGTTGTTGAATGGCACGCGTGTTATTCGACGCGTTATCAAAAGAGACAAACATAATTTTTCTTGTAAACCATAAACCCGAACAACTTTGTCGATTTTATGAAATATATTTACACCCTTGTGAGGAAGATCAAGTTGTTCAAAAGCTATCGTTCTTTTCATCATTTGCCAATCACCCGACATGACACAATGAGCGGTCACACAAATGAAAGATTCGGGAGAACCATGAGGAGTCGACCAACAATCGTTAGTTAAGTTCACACGTGTGTCTAATTTTTAAAAACCTTCAGTTAAATCGTTTTTTTTGCCATTTTCCATCGTTTTAAGCAATCACGTCTAAGGGTGGTACGACTTACGTGGGTGTAGCGAGGTTGAAGATGCTTTTGAATAAGCCTCGTCAAGCGCTCATTGTCGAAGTGGTTGAATGACAAACTTTGTTGAATCACGAAACTCGCCATGGCTTGTCGACCTTGCTCAAGATCATACATAAACACTCCTCCTTCATTAGACATTTGTGCTTGACCCTGGAGTGCTCGCGCCTTGAGAACTTGACAATGAGCTGTCCGGTTTTAGTCGTAACCGATTTTGGTGTAACCGGTTTCCGGTTATTCTTTTCAACCGATTCCGTAACTGGTTTTTTTGTGCACCTTTACACTTATGTGTAAAATGACTGATATACCCTTTGGGTTAACAAATGCTTGATAGATTTGATAGATCTGGCCCAGGGACTCAAATGACAATGAAATACAAACATCAGACCTCAAGATGGAAAATTTTAAACCTTTGGACTCAATTTAAAAAGGTTTTCAAACCGCATGGACGCAATCCGTAATTAACTCTTTTATACAATAAATGTTAACTAAATATGTTTGGGAGAAATAATTGGGAAAAAAATAGCAAATCGACAATCCTCACAGAACGGCGACTGAGCTCCCCTTCCCTTCCGTCCTTCGCAGTCCGTCACCGCCCACCGTCCCTGCTGCCCTGTGCCCCAACGCACCGGTATATAATCTCCTAATCTCCTATTCTCCTTCATCACTTCATGTTCTTTTATTTTGGAAGTTAGGGTTTAACGAGGAACACATTTTATGTCAAATTGTAAATGTGTTATGATTTAGTTAGGATTTGTGTCAAATTGTTTTTGTTGGATTAGGTTTGAGGGGCCGAGCCTAGCTAAATTTTGTTTTCTTCTGATTAAGTTTAATTGGCTATCGTAGATATAAAACGCAGGGTGTTACATTTACATAGTTCTTCAATTTTGATATACACAAATTTGGATCTTTGAGTGAATCTTCAAAAACAATGATAATGTTTACAAATTACAATAATCTGAAAATGAAACTGTGTAATCTGCAAATTAATAACTAGTTGAAATTGTTTTTAGTCTTTTAGATTCCTAATTTTATATTATTCTCTTATTAAAATTTTAGGTTTTATCTAGGAAAATGAAACAACAACCTAAACATAAAAAATCTTTATTCGTAGTGTTAGCTTCTGTTTAAAAAATTCTTTATCATTTCGTTGTCCTGATGAATCGAAAAAATTCTTTTAATAAATATATTTTTATTGGGGTTTGAAACTTTTAAAAATTAAAGAATAAACATCTATTAGGTATACTTTTAATTTTACATTGTAAAATGGTTATTTTTTTTAACGTTAACCATGAAACATGTTTTTTTGGATCCGCCCATACCCTCTAAACCATCTCTCCTGCCCCTGCAAATCTGTGTATAACAAAGCTTTTATATTCCATTTTCATCGAACAACAAAGCTTCGTGCAGATCAAGAAAGAAGTAACTAAGGAAGGATGGACGAACAACAACGATCAACGATTCTCCAATCTGCTTCTCGTTTCCCGCCTCCTAAAGGTCTCATCTGATGTCAAATTCTTCCATTTCAATATTCAAACCCTAATATCAACATTCTCAATTCCAATTTTGAAGGAATCAAGCTCTCTTATGGCACCGCCGGATTTAGAGCCGATGCATCCATTCTGCAATCGACGGTATATAGAATCGGGATACTGGCGGCACTGAGGTCTTTGAACACCGGCGGAGCTGTGATCGGATTAATGATCACTGCTTCACACAACAAAGTCTCTGATAATGGCGTCAAGGTAGCTGATCCCGGCGGTGAAATGCTCACTCAGGATTGGGAGCCGTTTGCTGATTCCATTGCTAATGCTCCGGATCCTGAAAGTCTCATCCAGGTTACTTTTGGGGATTTTTTGTTGTTTTTCCTTTCTAAATTTGATCGAAGAAGACTGTATATAACTTGATACGTATCAGTGTAGTAGGCAGTTAGTTGAAAAAGGAGTTAGAGTTGTTAATAACTGTTTAGTAGTTAAACAAGTAGTTAGTCAAATTTGATTGAAGAAGACCGGATGTAACTTGATACGTATCAGTTTAGTAGGTAGTTAGTTGAAAAGGAGTTAGGGTTGTTAATAACTGCTTAGTAGTTAAACAAGTAGTTAGTCGAAATTTGATTGAAGAAGATCGGATGTAACTTGATACGTATCAGTTTAGTAGGTAGTTAGTTGAAAAAGGAGTTAGGGTTGTTAAATTACTTAGTTAAACAAGTAGTTAGTCAAATGTTTAGCTATAAATAGAAAAGGTAATGCATAGATAAGCTCATTCAGAATTGATAACAGGAAAACAATGTATGCTCTTAAGTGTGTGTTAGTGTGTAGATTAGCAATCCTCTAGAGCCATTCTCCATTTCCTGGTTCTTCAAGATGGAAGATGAAGTGACTGACCACTGTTTCCAGTATCAGTCTCAAACACTAAATTTTATCGTTAGTTTGTTAGAGAGAACTAAAGCATTTCAGTCAGCATCATAACTTTGTATATGCTTTTTGTTAATTTATAATCACCCTCTAAATATGATTATTTGTTGAGGAAGAAGATTTTGATTTCATTTTTTGTTTTGTTGTTTTCTTGAAGCAGTTGATAGCTGAATTTGCAAAGAAGGAAGACATACCACTTAATGGAGGAAAGGGTGCAGCGATATTATTGGGAAGAGACACCAGGCCTAGCGGTGAATCTCTCGTGGAGGCTGCAAAACAAGTAAGACTTCTAAAATAAAGTTTACTCCGTGAGAAAGCTAAATCGTTTTGTGTGTCCAGTTGCTGTCGGGTTTAACACAACGTTCTTATCCTTAATTGATTGCAAAGACAGGATAAGGAATGTGCCCTGGTTGTCTGTTTGTAGTATTTATTTTTTCATGAGCAGTTTAAAATGTCGAACTGTTATTGGTTGGAAATTATAGGTAGAATAAGTTGTGCACCATGTTCATGTTGCGTAAGTTACTTGTCGCTTAGTATTTTCATTTTCTTTTGCAGCCAATTTTGGTGTACATGTCCAAGGTTGATGGAAAGTTCAAATTTAGCCCTATCAGTGTGAACTTTCTAACTGAATTTGCAAAGGTTATCTTTGCACTTGTAATGCTTCTAATCCAGGTAAGGTTTTCTTATTTAGGTTTATCTACATTGTTCTTTACGTTGATCAATTTTCTGGAGAACCTTTTTATGATCTATGTTGCTGAAATGTTGAGGAAAAATGACAATTCCTTACCAGATTTTGTTGTTTCACTTTGTTAATTTTTAAATATATAGTGCCTACCTGACTTGGTATGGATTTTGGTTTTCCTTGCTAAAATTATATGGTTTTACAAATTCCTTAATTCTTTTAAAATTTTCAGGCTAGAAATCAGAAGATCGGGGAAAAACCACTTCTTTCTGTCTCCAGTTTTGTACAGGTAATGTTGCCATATTCCCGTTTTGGCCTTTTGGATCAAGATATTATTGCAGTGTTTATGGTTCTTTTAACAAGAAAGACCTGGCTAAATACTAATGTGTAGACTTTATAATTCATATGCTTGGGGACACCACACTTTTTACTTGGCTGAAAATGTGATTATCTGGAAATACATAAATACCTATCACCTGTTTGTCCTACTACCATCCTTATCATACTTCTTATAGATTTTCCAAACACTGGAATAGATTCTGATGCAAGGTCTATGATCTAATGAGAAATTAGTCGGTGGTCACAGTAAGATCCACTAGAACCTATTATTACTTTCAATGATATTATCTTTCCAAATGATTTTGACTGGCATTTGCTTTTGTTTAACATACTTAGAATAAACAGTGTTGCAGCAATGCAGTAGTTGTCTTCCGTAAATGAATAATGTTTCTGTTCTATTTTTTTTGTTCTAAGAACTGTACTTCAGTATTTCTCTATGCCACTAAATGATTAACCTTAGAGTAAATTAATTGGTAACGGATGAAGTAGCAGATCAAACTGAAATAATGAGAATATTATTATTAGAGACCAAAGAGCACCTAATAATGCACATTGCTACTTTAGTGTTATATTAGGCTATTAGCTATTTTTTTTTACTGGCTTGCAAATGTTACACGAAATATACCAGACTTTTGATTCATCAATTAAAGCGTCTATTTTGCATTTGCAGGTATAGAGTTTTGAATATTATGTTACATGCTGTATCCTTTTGTGCTTCAAGTTCTTTAGCATATAAAAACCTATTGAGGCATTAACTCATTTTTGATAAAACAGAAGGCCTGTAATCTGATGTCTACCATGTTCTTCTGCAGGCAGCCCGCAACAATGTGCTTCTTGCTGTTCCAGCATTCCTTTATGCTATTAATAACTATCTTAAGTTCACCATGCAGGTACCTATAATGTAGAATTCTTCTGGTATAATAACTTTCCTAGAGAACATCATAAATTTTTGGAAACTTGAAATGATGGTACAGTTTAGTTATACTATCGCATGCAAATAGATGGCTCTGATGGACCTTATAATGTAGTTTCATATTGTCTTTGTAGGGATACTTTCCACTTGAGCTATTATATTTGCTTAGACTTTAGACATGTTTGCATAATTAGATGTTAAAACTAAAGATCTTTTGAAGACCCCCAGGTTGTATAATTGTCAAAAGCTGTGTAGATATATTGATCATGAATACATATAGAGATAATTTTTTTCCACTTATTGTCAAGTTATTTTCTTCATCTTATCATAAATACATATAGACACTTAATTTTTCACTTGTATACAGTAAGAAAAATAATTTCTGTAACAGTTGTGTTTTTATGATATCGTTTACATTGCTGATTGTATGTTCTGCTGATGATCACTTATAAACTGTACATATCCATATATTTCACTTGGAGCCTATTATCTAATATGCCAATCTTTTTTGCAGCTTTATTTTAATCCTGCAACTGTAAAGATGCTAAGCAATCTTAAGGTAATTGTCTCTAGCTTTGTGATCATGATAAGTTCCTATATCTTATAATCAACTATTTTTACCTGTGACTATTTGTGTTCTGTTCTTTTCCATTGACATATATCAGCACAAAATTAGTTTCTAAGTTCATATCTATTGTCAATTTTTTTCTCATGCAGAAAATGAAAGATACACTTTTGACGCGCACACACAAGCTCCCTGTTTTGAATTTGTTTGTTTGTTTGTTATTCTTCATATTGAGTCCTAATTTCAACTTAAAATTGCAGGTCTTAGTGATCGCAGTTCTCTTGAAAATAGTAATGAAGCGTAGATTTTCGATAATTCAGGTCTGTCATTACGGTTTTGAACGTTCATGTTTTTTTATATTTGCTTTTTTCTGAATGAGATCACTTGACATATAGGATTCCTTTTGTATGTATGTTACGTGGTAATACTTATTTAAATAGATGTCTTTTTGCTTTTTTCCCAGTGGGAGGCTCTCGCCCTATTGCTTATTGGGATAAGTATAAATCAAATGCGTTCATTACCCGAGGGTTCTACTGCAATGGGTCTTCCAGTTGCAATGGGTGCTTATATCTACACATTTATATTTGTAAGTTGGTTTAGCATTCTTTGTAGATTGATTTTGACATATTTCCACATTACATAGAAACATATTGAGATGGAACCCATATTATTTGTGATGATATAATTACGCATTTAGACCTCTACAATTTACGCACCAAAACACTATGTGTGAACCAGCTCCAACCAAGACATGAAAATGGTGTGACACTATTCATCACGCTAAATTTTTACACCATAAATGTCATCGCGTAAAAAGTTAGATTTAATTTACAAAAAATATATTATTAGAATACTCTCACTGAGACCTTTAACATGAATAATTTTTATTAATAAGTTGAATAAATAATTAATTTTTAAGATAGGTAAGTAAATATGAACAAAATCAAATATAAATAAAACAATTTAATGAAAACGAATTTATGTGTAAACTTGATTTATGTAGTGTAAAAAATTGATATATGGGTGAAATATTGGAGCTGAAATAAGTTTTGCTGTAAGCATATTTCAAGAATATGCTCTTTTTACATTGGGGATTCTGATTCTCAATAGAGCTTGTATAATTCAACTAACTTGAGGAGTGGAATATACAGGTGACTGTACCATCTATGGCATCGGTTTTCAATGAATATGCAATGAAAAGTCAATATGATACAAGCATTTACATGCAGGTGATTAATGATTTTAATATTGCGTTCCATGAATTACTTTTTCATCTTCCTCTCTTTACCCGAGAATATGTGTAGCAAGTTCCTTTGAAACTTTCACCTTGTTCAAATTGCAGAATTTATTTTTATATGGATATGGTGCTATATTCAACTTCTTGGGGATCCTTGTAACTGTCATTATCAAAGGTACTAACGGACCTGGATATCCAATATCCTATTTTTCATCTATATTAAATAAGACAACAAATTTATTAGTTTGCATTATTACTTATGTTATGAATAATGATAACTAAAATTATGTATTGGTGGCGCTTACAAACCCCCTATCATGCTAACAATATACGGTGTAAATTGTTGATTAATGCTATATTGTCATAAATTAGAGGTGGCAAACTATCTCCTGGGGAACTTTTTATAGGGTCGGGTTGCCCCAAAAATCGTCAGGGTATTGTGTACTAAACGGATGTATAGAGCCCACGTATTTACTCTTTGAATATGCACACTGTTTATCATTGTTAAGTGTTAAGTTAACCATCCACATAAATAACATGGATTTTGCATGGTTCTTTTTTTTCAGGCCCTGAAAGCTTTGATATTTTGCAAGGACATTCAAGAGCTACAATGCTTTTAATTATAAATAATGCAGCTCAAGGAATTTTATCTTCGTTTTTCTTCAAGTATGCTGGTAAGATTACACGCATGTTTGACGTCTATTATTAAACAATTTCTAGAAAGCTTGCACTTATAAAATTCCATCAGCAGTGCGTCTGTAATGAAATACCAGCGTACTGTCTTTTGTGTCATTGTTATTTTTTTTTCGCATTTCGATTAATTATAAATGGCTTGTTGTACCTTTTGTGTCATTATACCGAGTTTTTGTACTGTTCGGATAATTATGTGGACTTGCTGTAAAAGCTGTTGTCACGCCTGGGTCATAATTAAAATAAATGGGTTAAAAAGCCCAACCTTTAAGATTCGGCTGTACAATGACTACGGACAAAAGTGAATGTTATCATTGTATGCAAAACTCCCCAGGTATATTGCTAGTGAGTATTGCCTCATATTCTAATATTAAGTTTGTTGCATGCAGATACAATTTTGAAAAAGTATTCTTCAACTGTCGCCACAATCTTCACTGGGTTTGCATCCGCGGCTTTGTTTGGTCACACACTGACTATAAATTTCATGCTTGGAATTTCTATTGTTTTCATATCAATGCATCAGGTATGGCATCTCACACGTTTGTTTTCTCAGATACATTCAACTTGTTTTGTGATTTTACTAATTTACCCCTTGTTTTGTTCTTTATAGTTTTTTTCGCCTCTTGCGAAAGTTAAGGAAGAAGAAAATGGGGTATTGGAGTTGGAGCCAGCTCAGAGCAATCACAGGTACTATAGTGCTAATATTGGTTATGTTGTTTTGCTTAGTTAAGTAAAAATAACTTTCTTTTCTTTTTCCTTTTTAAAATAGGGACACATTCGTAGATATAGCAGCAGGGGCAAATGAGGAGGTACAAATGTTCATTGATTATAGTTTTAGTTCTTAGACCATCTCCAATTTATGAATCAGAACATCTAAAATATTATAATTTTTTGTTGTGACACTATTTTCTTAAACTGTTAAATATTCAATACAAATATATAAAAATTATATTACCATAACAACAATCTCCCTGAATATTTTATTTTCACAAGTAATTAAATAAATATAATCATTTTTAATTTTATAGTTTCACATTATTTTTACAGGCTACTCATCGTGTAGAAGATGAAAGAAGGCCTCTACTTCCTACCTAAATTGATCACCGCGTAAGTTCCTCAAACTAATGTTTGACCTCTTTAAATGCATCTTATAAGGTTGATTTCGGTTGTGGTTTAACCCCAGCGGGTCAAACTGGTCACTCCAAGTGTATCAATGATGCTTAAGGTCACTTAAATCATTTTATTTATAAAGATTTAGAGTATTAGTGTACAATCTATCAGGAGGGGCTATAGCTGACCATTAAGACTTGTTTAGGCAATCTTAATAGCTCATTAGGTGCCAAACAAACAGCTACGTAATCATTTCTAGAGAGACAAACATTACATATTTACATCCAAGGGTTGGGTTCTATAGAAAACCAATATTTTGCAAAAAACCAAAAAACCAAAAAACCAAGAAAAAAATTTATTTTTTTACAACTTTTTTATATGTTTCTTTCATGATTTTAAGAATACCGGAAAAAGAAAAAACTTTTAAAACATTTTTGAGTTTTTTTTAAAAATTAAAATTAAATTCAGATTTTAGCTTGAAATTAATAATGCACTATGCAACAATAATATAAAATTTGTTTATGAATGCCAATTCTTTGTTTTTTACATTATTCGCATAAACCACGTCCATATTTAAGTTAAGTTTCTTCTTTTAAGTAGTTTTAATTATAATGCATTATGCAATACTATTAGTACTATTGCATGATGCACTAATAAAATATCACTAAACTTTTTATTTTTTTAAAATTTTTTCCCCATAAATAAAGCTAATAAAATTATAGACTTTTTGGTGAAATATTTTTTAAAAATTATCAATATATGAAGAAGTTATAGAGAAATAAAAGGTTGGCTTTTTGGTTTTCTGGATAATTGTTGGTTTTTTGTAGATCTTTTCCCTTACATCCAATGCAATTATACTAAAAGGTCTCCCTCCATAAGTGGTTGACGCTTCAAGTCCTATGGTGGACAAAATGTGTAGATTTAGAAGTAGTATTAGAGGGTGCATGAGTTAGTTGTTCTAAAAGAAATTATACCAGATGTGGGAAAATGGATTACCCAATGCTTCTAAGGTACGATAGGGTCGGGTATGCATAGGCGAAGGATACCTTGGGCCAGACCGGATCCGGGTACTGTAAATTTATACCCATTCAGTCCAAATTTTTTTTATATACTTAGTCCGGTCCCATCTTTTTTGGGACTGAACGTGTATAAATTTACAATACCCGGATCCGGTCTGGCCCAAGGTATCCTTCGCCTATATCGTACCTTAAAAGCATTGTGTAATCCATTTTCCCACATCTGGTATAATTTCTTTTAAAACAACTAACTCGTGCACCCTCTAATGCTACTTCTAAATCTACACGTTTTGTCCACCATAGGTCCCATCCTTTTTGGTCCTATAACTTTCAGCCCCAACTGCCATTCGGCCCAAGCTTCATCAGTGCGGGTATGGGTTGACATGGAACACTTATCTAAAAAGTTG
The DNA here is from genome assembly GCA_039602395.1 of Deinandra increscens subsp. villosa. Classification (NCBI taxonomy): domain Eukaryota; kingdom Viridiplantae; phylum Streptophyta; class Magnoliopsida; order Asterales; family Asteraceae; genus Deinandra; species Deinandra increscens. The sequence continues at coordinate 19,571,574 of JBCNJP010000020.1, read as the reverse complement.
TAGTTTTTTTAAGTATTTAGTGTTAAAAATGATCTACATATATATTATTCCAGTAGTGATGTAATCTTGAATAAATGATCTAGTAGGTTCATCTCTTAAAATAAAATTTGGACGACACCCCCTCCCCCACATGTTTGGTCCATCCCTTTCAAAACTTTACCCGTTTCACCGATTAGGGCAGAATTGTAACCTTTATTATGACATACACCATCAGCTCAAAGAGTAACAATGTGAAGGTCAATGCAGGTTTCTTCTTTTCAAGTATTTTTTTCTGGTTCTTTTTGTGGAGGGTATAGAAGATTCAAGTTATCGGAAGAAGATTGCCCTTTATGTGTGTGGGGTCATTGTGGATATCACTGGAAAGGTATACCCCACTAACAACCAATCGAAAGACAATTTGAAATAGTATGTGAAACCGGCTTTTTTTTGGACTTTACTATCATCCTATACGCGTTAAGAAGATAGTAAAGTCGGCAATTTATTTGTATTGTTCACCTTAGACCTTCCATCAATTCAAATTTAGTTTATAGGGATTACAGAGTCTTGATCAGCTACTTTTTGGATGTGTAATATGGGGTTTACGGGCATGAGCATGGATACATGTAACTAGAACTTACTTTTGGTTACTTTTATTGAGATATGTTTTATTATAGCGTTATAGCCTGCAAGCAATAATGATTATTCGTTCATTGATAAATATAGGGCAACCAATCCTAGAGTGCTACTGATAAATTGATGCTCTTCACCAATCCTGGAGTGCTCTTAAATTTACATGTACTTCTTTGCCACTTGATCATCACATGGTTGACATACTCACCAATAAACTCGCCTTTTGTGCACATTTTGTGTCGTCAAACGTCCTAACTTGTAATTGTTGTCGGGTCAAATTTAAAGAAATCAAGATCAATGAAGTCGTTTTAAGGAAATTATACAAAAGGGTAGGTAAATGAACTATACAAAAGGAACGTGAGACAAGATCAGTGGGTACAAGTTGTTGAGTTTTTAAGGACTTAAGTTTATAATCTCGTTAAACTTAGTTTGGTTTTCTATTTAGATTTTAATTGTTGTGGTAATGGTTTTGCTAACCAAATTGGGGGGGGGGGGGGGGGGGGTTAGTCTATATGAAGTGAGTCATGATAGGTATATTGTATTTAGTTTGTGAGAGATTTTTTTTGAGTTTGGGGAAATACATGCAAATTACACATTTTTGCTTTTCTTTTCAAAATACAAAGTATTTGATGTATAATGTTTATGAAGTTGATTTGGGGAAAAAAATTGCAAAAATTACATATATTTTCTTTTTAAATAAAAGTATTTAATGTATGATGTTTTCAAAGATAATTTGGAAAAATATGTAATTTGGGGATATATTAAATTGCCCTTTTCGAGTATAATAATATTCTGAAGATGTATCAACAATTTTTCATATTCTTGTTTATACTCTATACCAATTTAGGCGTTGAGTTGCCATTAGAGTACGGTTCAAGTTTTAAACCAAGAACATGTTTTTCCTCTTTAGTTGTCGCTGATCATAGAGTACAACTCCTCTGATGCCCTCGACTGTAGGTCAATTTTTGGCATATGAATGACAGGTTTAAGTCCTTGATCTGAAGAACATGATCATTCACCAAGAACATCCGTCATGTAAAACATGATGGTTTACTCGCCGATTTCAATTGGTTAAATAAGCTTGTGTTGCCCTCTTTTGTTAATCAGTTTATAAAGACCATGAAATGTAGGGGTTATATACAAGTGGTAATTTTAGGTTTGAGATGTTGACTATAAAACCTGGTTCGGAAAGTATCCGAGGCCGCGACTTGTGATTGAGGGAGAAAAAAGGAGTCCTTGATGGCTAACAATTTGTGGTATAACTTGTTAGGCTAATGTTGTCTTCTTCTCAATTAGGCTTGATAAACTATTTTTATCATGGCGACCACTCTCTAAAAAACAAATATAAGGAGTGAATCTATTTTGATATTTCTTTCTAAAATATCTTTGTTTCAATCTCAACGAACCTACTTTTAACCAAGGTGTTTCAACCCTTTACCTTACCTGACTCGACCATCTGTCTTGTCAGTCTTTTCAGGCTAAATATGACATTTTAAATGACACAACCAATGTTCAGACCAAAATGAAACAATATAATCATCACCAAAGCGCATCCAATGAATATTAATGATGGTAATATCCCATAAGATTACGTAAGTGATTGTTCAACATAATCCAGACTTAAGAAGCACTATAAATGGAAGGATGTGTTTATGCTTTGATGCCTGCAAACATAGTTTTTTTGGATGGATACATGTATATGTTTTTTTAAGGACATGAGGGTGTTGGTGGGCACCAATGAAAATGATGTATATCACACGACACCGAGAAATGGCCACCCGTGGTGTTGGTGGCAATTTTATTGATAACGCCTACTTAAAAAACCCTGGCAAATACAAGTGAAGTAGATGAAAACAATACATAAGTTTAGAAATATCTAAATGTAGAACGAGACCAATAAGTAGATGAGAACAACATAAAAATTAGAAAAACCAAAGTGTAGACCATGGACTGCTATGCTATGTTGTGCGGATCTTCGAACGTTTTGCAATCAACACCATCACCTTTATATAAACCCAATCTTCCAAAGTATTCATAAACCGAAAGAAAGCATGTCTTCCACGACTATATAGAAGTAACACACTACACA
>JBCNJP010000020.1:19392989-19568376 GCA_039602395.1 Deinandra increscens subsp. villosa | reverse complement strand
ATCCTTCATCGATTCGAACGGTCTGATCGTTAACGACGATTTCGATTTGTCATTAATCGACTCAAGCGATCTGATTGTTACGGATGATGTTGAATCTGTTTCTGCACCTTCAAAATCGATTGATTCTCTTGATCAATCGTCTGCAACAGTTGATCAATCATCCGAATTATCTTCCGATCATACAGCGCCGCAGGTTAATCCATCTCTCAAGCGGATTCGCAAATCCAGATCTAAGAAACCTAAAACTCCGATAATATACGTCGGAATCGAATCGAATGGTAATATTTCCTGTCCTAATACTGTACTTTTTTCATATTTTTAATGTTGATTATGGTTAATTCCATATGGTTGATTATGTTATTTTGATGATAAATGTTATTTGTCGTATCAATTTTTCTGAATGTTGCATTGTGCAATATCGTTCAGATCTATGTTGCATACTACTTGTTTCTTTTATGCCTTTTATGTTGTTAGGTTTCCCTATGTTGTTATTGGATTTGTTACACGTATTATGTTGTTACACACATTTTTTGAGCTTACTATTGCATGATGCATTATTATAACCTCTGTATTTTTTTCATTCTAATGTTTATTGTTTAATTTATAAAAAACAGGTGGCGCTTGCAGCCGAGTATTCTCTACTCCAAACGGTAGCAAGTTATACAAACCGGATGTTGATGCTGAATTCTTACCACCTCCCATTGGTACTGTTTACACCGATTGGCAAGAAATCGTTGCGATGTACAGCCGGTATGCATCCAAGGCTGGATTTAGTACAAAACTTGGCACTAACAAGGATCGCCCCGAAAATGTCAGCTTTCGTTTCATACATTGCCACCGTTATGGAAAGCCTAGGTTTGGTAACTTTAGCATGGCTAACCATCATAAGCGGAGATCCAATCGTATCAAGTTGACCAACTGCAAGGCATGCATCCGTTTTAAAATATATCCCGGCACTTCAGATTTAATTCTATATGATTGGGTCGAGCATCATAACCACCCATTAATCGGCCAGGAGTTCATGGATTTCTCCAAAGAGCAACGTACTCTCACATACTCCGAGCAACACATGATTCACTCCCTTAGCCTTCACAACATCGGCCCGAACATAGCTCACAAAGTTCAGTGTACGTTGAAAGGCGGTCACCACTACGTCCGTGGCAAACGAATCGATTACAAAAACTGGAGGCGTAACATAAAACTCTTCATCGGTCACCGGGATGCACAATTGACTGTAAATAGCCTTGCTTCTCGAACTACCAACCTCCACAACTTTTTTTTTGATTACAAGGTGGAACAAATGGTTGTCAAGGCTTTGTTTTGGGCTGATGATGTCTCACGATGCCACTACATCGAGTTTGGTGATGTTCTCGCGTTTGACGCGACATACAAGACCAACATGTAATAATTCTCCCTTATCTTTTTATTCTCTCATTGCAGTTTATTCGGGTTTAATTGTATTAATCCATGTTATGCTTTTAATCGTAGGCTTTAATCGTATATGCGTCCTTCTTTAACTTTTTTTTTTTTTGCATAATGCGGTATTTGTACCATGTGATGTTTCCATATACGCATTATTGCATCATGCATCCACACAAGTTTGTGGTTTCTGTTCAAACTGTTGTGATATACGTTGTTTCTTTTTTTCAGGTACAAAATGATTTTTGTACCCTTTTACTGGTGTCGATCACCATAAAAGGTGTGTAACATTTGGTGCTGGATTGATTTGCGATGAAACCATAGAATCCTATGTGTGGTTGCTCGAAACTTTTGTGAAGTGTCACCCAAAGCCTCCCATACTTGTCTTGACCGACCAAGACGCCGCTATGCGGAGTGCGGTCCTCAAAGTTTTCCCAACTTCCGCACACCGATTGTGCATGTGGCACATCATGATGAAATTGCCAGCCAAGGTAAACGATAAATTTCGTAATTTTGTTGCATCATGCATTATATATTGTGATTTTTTTTTTAATATAATCCCCATTCTCTTAATTTGCAGATTAAAGGTTGTAATGTTGATAACGATGAAGTCAGGACGGCCATTCACAATCTTGTATGGGACGTTTTAATCGATAAGGATGACTTTGAGATGAGGTGGAACACCCTCATGTCTCAATACAATCTAACTGGTCACGATTGGCTTAATGATATGTATGGTATTCGGGAACGGTGGGTACCATGCTATTTCAGTCATCTTGACATGTGTTGTTTGATGAAAACGACCTCTATGTGTGAGAGTTCAAACGCCATGTTTAAAGTCAACACAAACAGGCATAACTCGTTGCTTCAATTCCTAATGTCATTTGACACCGCAATAGACGGTCAAAGACACAACCAACGTGAACTCGAGTTCAACATGATGAATTCGTCGCCATTACTACACACCAACCTACGTATTGAGGAGCATGCGTCTCGCATCTACACACCTGCCTTATTTGTTGAAGTCCAGAAAGAGATAGAGAGGGGTATGTTGCAATGTACCAATAATACACCCACGGTGATCGGTGATGTGAAGCTATATACCGTGACTCAGTACAATCAGACATTTTGTTCCAGTCTGCCAATTCGAGGTGATATTAACGCTTACTGCAATTTTACTGTTTTATGTCATTAATATACACTTGCATTATGCAACATTTTATAACTGTATTTTTTTTGGATGTCCTTTCGTCCTTATAACTGTGCATGCTTTATTCATATAATGATGCGATGTTTATTTCATATGAAGGTCGCCTTCGATGTACGTGACAAGGCAACCTCTTGCACTTGCAATCTATTCAAGCGTATCGGCTATCTGTGTCGCCACATCTTTTGCGTTTATAGACCCGAACAAGTTCACGCCATTCCTGACCGATACATAAGCAATCGTTGGAAGCGTGACTCGTTGCCGAGGAGGGTGTACGACATCACAAACAGGTATTCGGTAGACAACCGTGTAGAGACAAGGCTGAGAAACGAGATTCTGGACACTGTTGCACTTTGCGCTGACCGCTTGAGACACAACCCTACAGAGCTTTCGGCACTATGTGAACAAATGAAAGCTTTAAAAATAAAGATATTTGCTGATGTACCATATGATCCGGAGTGTAATCGTACAAACGCTGTTATTAGTGATATTCTCCGCGTTCCCGAAACAGGCCCTTCAACACTCATCCTGCAACATTCAGTAACCAAAGGTTCTGGATACGACAAAGATAAAGAAAACAACAGCGGCAAACGTTTTGTTGGGCCACGTGAGAAAGCAATCAACAAAATAAAAAAAGGAAAAGTTGCAAGACTGTGCGGGAATTGCAAACAACATGGGCATAACGCCCGCTCGTGCGAAAAGGTAAATACATTCAAAACGCTTGTTACTCATTATTCGATTTAAATTCTAATTGTTTGTTTTTAACTATTTTTTTATTGCATTATGCATTGTCGACCGTTCGAGGCGTCTACAGGTTCAGGCTGCCAAGGCGGAAGCGGCTGCAAAGGTAACTTAATTGCGTGCACTCTTTATTTATTGTTTTGGTATATTTTTTTGTTATTGTTTTCGTGTTTTATCACATTTCGATCCGTTACTGTTGCATAATGCAACGTTGTGATTTTACCATCTTTTATGTAACATTGTTTATATTTATATGTTTGTTTTGTGCTAGTTACTTGCTTCAAAAGCGTCGGCTGCTGCAACGATGACCGATCCAACGTAAACTTTGGACTGCTATCAGCTTGTGGGTTATGTGTTCTTTCAGCATTGGTTCTCTTTCGTTCGATTGTTTACATGCTCAAGCTTCCGGTCATATGTTTGATACCTTTCCTGCTTTATTACACTACTCGTATACTTTGGTTGGACTTGTTATGTTTACGTTGTGTGACGGTGATTAGACGTGTTATGTTTCTATTTTACGCAGATTATTTGTTTGTCAATCATATTTGTCGTATGCCTATGACAATTCGTTATCATCGATCTTTTCATTATAAAAAAAAAAACAAAAACACAACTCATTGTTGCATTATGCATTTTTTTTTTTTTGAACGGCAATATATTAAAACTATGAAACCGGCGCCAGCGGGAAGCTGTGCAAACTACAAAGTATTGATACAATAGAAATAAAAAACAAAACAACATAAACCATTAAAGCCAACACTACCGAACACAACACCTGTATACAAAACCAATGAAACCACATCTAACACAACCATTTCTCAAATCAAACAACAAAATCAATGACAACATCAGCGCATGTAGGTCCGGAATCTGTTTGTTCGTTTTCATTTTGTATGACATTATTGTTTTCAAACTGGATAATATTGCATGGTGCAATATAATCTTGACGATCCAACAAACATGTGCCAACAAAACATGTAGAATATGCGTAAACATTTAACTGTTACGTCACGCGTCATATTCTAAATACATTGGCAAACCTGTTAATGATACAACAACCGTTTCGTTATGTATCGTAAACTATAACCGTAATACACCATATGCGTATTTTATGTAATGTTGCATCGTGCAACAAACCTGTTAACACATTAAAAAAAAAATATAAACACTGTTAATCACATTAATCCTGTTACGTTATGTTTCGTTCATCGTAAACACGTACACGACCTGCTACGTTTAATGTAAATTTGTTTCATAATACAACACGTGCGATTTTTTTTTCATTAATGTTGCATCATGCAACAATCGTGTTAACACGTTGAAACAACAAAACAATCCAATCTGGAAAAAATAATGGATATTTGCATCCTTAACATGAAACATTGATAACAACCATTTGAAAAATAAAGCAAATATTTGTTTGGTTCCAACAGTACGTAAAAAAAAAAAACATGTTCATGTTTTCCATATCATGCAACAAAATCCATGTTAATGACCTTATATATCACATAAGCCCCGTTCACTCTTGACGTCTTTCACTCTTTAAAATCTGCCAGCTTTGTCTCTACCTCCTTGCATTTCTTCTTCGACGTAATTCAACAGCACGTTGTCTTCTTCCACTTCATCCGGCAGCTTACCATCCTCCACCGTCATCCTCATTTTTGTGATGGCATCCTCGACCGTTTTTAATACATCAGGTGCAATTACATTTGAGGGCGATGAAATAATTTTTGTCGCGTACCTCATCCTTAAGTTTGTCAATTGAGCATCCTGTATATATTTTTCGAGGCCGAATCCGCACTCAAACGGCTCGCTACGCCCCTTATACATCTCCATGTGGCGCATCGTGAACACACCACAGTCTGTGTCGTTTTCAACCGTTGACCATTCAACACTCTTCTTTGAAATGTAGGCCCGAGGTAGATACGTTGCAACTGGGTTTTTCATCTCTCTAAGGTACTCAGATAACAAAAATTTCTGTTACACATCAATTGTACACGTGTATCAGTACGATATTTAACAAACGATCTGTATAGTATTGCATCATGCAATATTAGCATACAAGTGCATCATGCAACAGTTTCTGATACACATGCATTGTGTATCGTTATAGTATTTGCATCGTGCAATATTACCATTAAAAAAAAAATGAAGTTTTGTAAATTATTGTGAACGACTTACTATCTTTGCTGGCGTCCCCTTCTGTACGTATGCACATGCGGCATCCGGGCATATGAACTCGCCTTCCATGTTGTCTATGACCTCGACGCTCGGGTAACGCATGTCGAACGCCACCACATAGTAGTGATTCTTTTCAAAAACTGGAACCACGACTAATTCGAAACATTTCATATCCATCATATCATCACGACCTTCTAGCACGTACTTTATGTTCCTTTTAAGCTTTTCACAAAGCACCGACACACGACAACCACCCGTAACTTTAATCATTTCGTCTGTCTGTCATCATAATCAAACAATCAAATTCGAAATACAACATATAAAATAGATATATTAATAGTTGTTAATTTAACCACTTACGATGGTTCGTGCGTGCAGGTATAGTCGTTTTGGTGCATTATTTGTGACCACCCTCTCTTCGTAATTCAGTAGTATTGCCCAACATGTTATGACATCGTCGGCAACCCACCGACCAGTTAACGTAGTGGTCATCATGAATGCTTGTGTTCGAAAGCCATGCGCGCTTTCGAACACTGGTTGCCTGCACGTTAGTTATTTAGTTTTACATCAAAACAATTGCATAGTTCACTAATCATAAAAACGTAATCAAATATACTTATTATTATACTTACAAATATGAAGCTGATGTATCGACAGATCTGCTGTCGTCTTTCACCACCAATGCATTTGATTTCGATGTTCCCACATTGGTAGCTCCAACCACATTCCTGCCCGGAACACCTTTTTTTGGCTTCTTCATATCATCATCATTTTTATCCCGAAACAACTTCCTTAGATATATCCAAAGTTTTTTTTCGGTGTTGTCCATCGGCTCATTTATGTCGACTTCTTTCCTTGTATAGATTGTCGGTGTCTTCTTGCTTCGACATTCTTCCGCCAAATTAACATATTGCTGACTGGACCCTGATTTTATTGTAAATCTTGTAATCGTCCCTTTTTTTACCGCCTTCTTGGCTGTCCGGGTTTTCAAACCTTTTTGTGGGGGCGCGTTCTTCTTAACCGCGTTCAGATGTAACGCGCTTAGACGTTCCTCCCTGTCGTGCTCGTCCGCGTCTGATCCAATTGTGCTTTGCGACGACAGGAGATCAAAACTTGGCATTGAAGGGTCTTTTACCCGTTTTTTCTTCTTCATTATATTTGAACTTTCCGGTATTTCCCCGGGTTCTTTCACCGACTTCATTACGTTTGCTACGACTTCATCAAGTGGAGGCCCGTCGGTTTGTAACTCAGCTTCAGGTTCATTGATCGACGTCGTTTCATGAGCCATTGTATCTATGTCGTCAACGTACGTGAACAAATTTTTGTATCTTTCAATAAAATCCTCAACCTTCTTTTCGCCCTTAAACTTTGCTACCGCCGCTTTCAAAAGCTTCGTAGCTCTTGCCTTCCCGTGTTCCATCTCCTCAAACACGTCCTCGAGCTCGTCCACACAACTCTGTTTAACATGTTTAAACAATATATAAATATTTTAGCCTATTTTATTAGTGGTGCATAATGCAACATTAAAATATACCAAAATTTCAACCTATTTTAATAATGTTGCATATTGCACCAATTCACATAATACTCTTGACTAATATTAAAAAAATATATATAATATAATGTTGTAAAAAACGCCATTACGTTTCTAATACATTGTTGCATAATGCAACATTAAAATATACCAATATTTTAACCTATTTTAATAATGTTGCATATTGCAACAATTCACATAATACTCTTGACTATTCTTAAAATCACACACACATATATGTATATATATACAAATAATTACCTTCAAAGTAGTTGTATCTCCCTCCTCCTCGCTTATATCTCCTTTTTCGTCAATGTAAAATTCCATCGCCTTTCCTTTCCCAAACCCTCCGTTCTTTAACTCAAACTTTACTCTGATCTCCAAGTTTTCTTTTGTCCAGAATGTGATTGGTGGAACAACACGCTCTTGTGTGAATGCGCCGCATGTTGTTCCATCCACATATACCAACTGCGTTTTTTTATATTCAAGAGTTAATTAAAATTGTATTATGTAAATAATATGTGCTCAACGTTTGGGCGACGAATGGCGTACCGTTAAAAATGCTAGAGGCCCTACGAACCATGAAGTACCGTCTTGTTTCCAATCTTTCTTGCACATCTTTAATGAACTTATCATGAACTTGCACCAGTTTATGTTGCACAGGTCGGTATCATCGGTTATGTTAGCCATGTAGTCGAGCATCAGGTTGCCCGTTTTCATTCTGTACATGAGCACTCCTACCATCAGTGCTATGAAGTCAAGTTTGAAATACACGTTTCCTGTGTTTCTCCGCTCAGCTTTTATCATGTCTGACACTTCCTTTGGGCTAACATATGATTCTCCCGGAAACCTTTTCCTCCATTCTGATACGAATGTTGCCCTCGACCTTTTCTTTGTGTCTCCCAACACGACTCCGTTGTTTGGCAAACCCAAAACTTTAACAACCACATCATCATCAATCTGTATTTGTGTTGCCCCCAAATCAATCACCATTTTTTCTGGGTTGAATCTATCGACCACAAAGTATGCTAGCTTGGTCGGTATCTCTTTCATTCTAAGCTTCAGCAATCGACCCAACCGCATCTGTCTTACTTCTGCCCTTTGAGTCTTCGTTAAAAGTTGGATTGTCTCGGATAAGCTTTTTGGTGACATCCGCGTGTTAAGCCCCAACAGTTTCCTTTTCGACAATCCTTTGCCACTTGTTGTTTTCTTTGACGAAACCGGATGCTTACCTGTTAAACCACGACGCCGTTTTTTAATTTTTTGCACATTTCATATCAAATAAAATAAAAATAAAAACAGAATAATAATAATTTTCAAACAATGTTGCATAATGCAACATGTTAATGTTGCATAATACATGTTAAAATCGCATAATGCATCGTACTAATATTGACTAATGCATCAAATAAATAAATAAATAAATAAAAACTTACGATGATAAGGTTGCGTTTCAACAATGTTGCATAATGCAACATTCTAATATTGCATAATGCAACATGTTAATATCACATAATGCGTCATACTAATATTGACTAATGCATCTTCCTAATACTACATAACTTGACATACTGCTATTGCATACTGAATTACCTGCTCTTTTAGGCTTCACGTTCCTTCTTCTACCCTGTTTCCTCTTCCGTTTCTTTGATGATATTGGTATCGTACCTGTTATTCAACACAACTGATGATTTAAAAATGTATCATGATGCATAGGTGACCGTAGAATCAAACCAGATGATAATAATCGCTCATTTCAATATTGTTGCATGATGCACCATTTTAAAATTGCACAATTCGTCATTCTAATGTTGTATAACCTATCATATTACTACTTTGTAATGTAACATACTGCCATTGAGTATTTCACTAATAATTACTAAATACCTTCATCGTCCGACACGCTATCCGGAACATACTCCTCGTTTTCATCACTATCATCCACCAACCCATAAAATTTTCCGTCTTTGTTTTTCATCGACCTTGTCCGTATAGACGGCCCCCCATCATTGCTTCTTGATTTTTTCGCTACGTATGTATATAAACACAAAATTATACAATTAATAAATATTCACATTTGTTGTATTAATTGAGATTATTATATGTTATTTTACTTTACCTTCTTTATCGCTCTCGTCCCCGCTTTCTTCTTCATCTTCAGCTTCTCCATCTTTACCTTCACCGACATCTTCATCATCCCCGTCGTTGACATCTTTTGGATATTCACCGTCTTCTTCGCTTCCTTTATCACTCTCACCCCCCGAATCACTTTCTACATTTTGCTCATTTACATCCATGCTGATGTTTTCAACTGGTGGCTGCCTCGGTTTAAGCTCGAACGCTGCATTGTTCGATTTATAATTTTAATAACATACTCTTGCATGATGCAATATTGAACTTACTTTTAATACATATTACCTGATGTGTATTCTTGCATCCCACAATCCGATTCTGATTGCGTTTTTGTCGATATATCAGCTGATTCACCATGTTCACCAATTTCTTGATCTGACTCTACATCGTGTTCATGCCCTACCACAGATGGTTCTTCACGCATGATGTCGCGTGCAGATTTTAGCATTTTTTTCCTGCTTTTAGGTACCTGGGTAGGTACCTTCCCCTCATCGTTTTGTTTATGTTGTGAAGCGAACACGCTTGACAAACGCTTTCCTCGCTTTTCTGTTAACAAACATTATATAGTTAAGACGCAATTGTTTATGCAAAATATAGTAATTGTGCTCTTACCGTAAACTTTCATCCGCTTTTTGTGGCCTTGCTCACCCTCCATTATTGGAAAATATTCGTGTTACTGTAAATTGGAATTGATAAAACATTACATCATTACGACAAACACATATATACGTTAACACATAATATCCACTGATGCATCATGCAACATTATAAACACGATCATTCTAAACAACCTTCTGCTGTTATACGTGTATCTAGTGTACATATTAACAAGTTGTACCATGTTTTATACCATTAGACTGCTTATTGTTTGCAATATGCAACGTTATATCATTACAACAAACACATGTATACATTAGCCCACATTAACATATACTATCCACTGATGCATCATGCAACGATATAAACCATTTATAAATAAAACCCGTGAATATTCACAAAATACGACAAAAATTTGCCTCTTATGACCTTCAAAACATTGCCTATTTAACTCGTAACACAATCTTGTTTTCCGATGTGATAATTAGGTGGACATAATCCACCTTACGAAAAAACTAAATCTGGACAAAGTCAGACCCATGGATATTCACAAATTATAACGAAATCTGGACATAATCCACATAACAAACAAGGGGGGCTCTAACAAGCACATGTATACATAACTAGGGACTACATAACTAATCCCACATAACTAAATATGACTCGATTTCAATTAATCAACTTCTCAATCAGTCAGTTCCAGGCTGATGAACTAACTCGTGCATTTACAAGCCCAATGAACCCTAACTTATCATCGGTACTGTTTAACAGAAGTGTAAAATCACGAAAACAGGGCAAAACAGGGCAAAATAACAGGGCAAAATAACAATACGAGCATTCTATTGCACTATGCATAGATTCAAATATTAAGAGGATGATTAACAAGTTACACGTTTGTTTACATCGTTCGTATGTGGATATAGTAACTCTGAGCCCTAATTTTACGAAAAAAAACCCAAAATGCTCGAGTAGGATTGAAATTTTACCTGATTTCAGTCGATTTGATGCGGCCGTTCCACACGAATGCTCGTTTAGGGCTTCGTCGTCGTCTGCCGCCGTCGGTCGCCGTAGATCGTCGTAGATCGCCGTGAATCGCCGTGAATCGCCGTGAATCGCGTATACTCGCCGGCGTGTGTGTGTTTGAGTTGAGTGTGACCTGATTTCGTATAGATTAGGACTCTTTTTTTTGTTTACATTTTTGCCCCTCCGCCTTTTTTAATGAAATCTTGTTATATTTACACTACCAGTCCCTCAGACCTTTAGTTTTTAAGTTTTTACACAATTTTTGGTTTTGCGTGAAACCCATCCCTATTATCATAAGGTAAAACTTATTATAATCCATTTTTCCATTTTTTTTAGTTTAAAATTTTGTTTTTACATTTTCGGTCAAAACTCAAAAGCATATATAAAAACCTAATAAGGGCAGCAAAGGGGGAAATCAGCTATCAGCGTTTTCCATTTGATTCGCAGCGGTCAGGAAGATAGAATCACCAAAACTCCAAGAAAAACGGGCGAAACGATCATCACCTAACCGTGAATCCTTCTTACACCGGTGAGATTTTCATAAATTTTACGGTTAAATCCTAATTTTTCATCATACGAAGTATAAGAGGCGACTGATTTGTCTTCGATTTTGTTAGGCAACATCTCACTGAAGTATTTAATCATTTTAATCAACTTATCTTGTTCAGTTGTTTGTCGATCTGTTGTAGAGTTTTCTCTGTAATACGATGGCTAGGGCTTTATCAAGCATGCTATTGAAGGGATTTAGATCGATGGAGTATAGCCGCACAACTGCTTCGGTATGATATAGTAGCGTTTTGTTCAACCTAATCGCGTTTTGGTATATTTATTTATAGCTAATTTGAAGTTCTCACCGTTAATTTATGCTCCCTGTCGATGAATTGCTTCAGAAACGACGAGTTTAATCATGATTTGTAGAAACAGAAATATTTTATTTCAATCCAATTGATTAATGTCGGTTTTGGTTATGAATTACTGGATTTTTCTTGAATTTTCCAACTCATGAGTAGAATTTTCTGTGTAGCTAGGGCTTGGAACTTGGATGTTGAATGAATTTTTCATTTTATATCTGGATTATTCTGGTTGGTTACATATATACACACACACAAACACACATATTTATAGACGTTGAAATGTTGACTTGGCCTATAGGAGCTGTGTTCTTGTGTATAGAAAGTTCAATCATGATTTGCAGAACTAGAAATATGGTTAACATGTCACCTAATTCGTTAATCTCAACAACAAATTATATTGATCCACTTTGTTATGTTAAATGATATGATGATTTAGAACTTTTAGTTGGTTTGCTCAACATGATTCAAGTCACCGATAGTTGTATAATATGGATACTCAATCATAGTATACTATGGATACTCAATCGGGAAGCCCAACTATTAATCATTATCATTTTGTTATCTGCTTGTCATTATTTTGTGGATAACTAAACGATAACAGTTGCTAAAAAGGTTACTTATATTTAAAATTGCTGATGGTTGGTACCAATTCTGTATTTTCTTACCTTAATTATATGCTTGAATCAATTAGGCTTCTGGATCGTTCTTGCAGCACGAGGATGAGATTTTCATCTAGTGTGCCTAATGATTCGGATACACATGATGATTTCAAGCCCACAAATAAACTTGAGAATTCTGAGACCTTACTCTAAAGGACATTGTTGAGCAGGTTGGTGGTTGTTGATGAGTGTATCATGAACCTCTTTGTACTGATATTTTTATTTCAATGTTTTTGTTTTTATGTAATGGCTACATCTGTTAGTTGCAATGTGTAGGATATCAAGGACAACCATGTGATGCTTTACATGAAAGGGGATCCAGAACAACCACGCTGCGGATTCAGCTCATTAGCAGTCAGAGTATTGAGTGAATATCGTAAGTTTCAAGATA
The DNA here is from genome assembly GCA_039602395.1 of Deinandra increscens subsp. villosa. Classification (NCBI taxonomy): domain Eukaryota; kingdom Viridiplantae; phylum Streptophyta; class Magnoliopsida; order Asterales; family Asteraceae; genus Deinandra; species Deinandra increscens. Next base: position 19,555,637 of record JBCNJP010000020.1, on the reverse strand, counting down.
TTTTTGACATATAGTTGTCATATTGCTTTTTATTTGTCGTCAACTTAGAAAAATGATTTTTTTTATTATACAAAAAGTTACAAAATAAAGCAAGTAAAACAAATAAGCGTACCTAGTATAATCCCACTCATAGAGAGTTTGTTCCCACTGTGACCCTCAAAATAGAGCAAAGAAGTGTACTGTGTACGCTTAATATAAATTTTAAAATGAATAACGGGCAATGAATCTTGAAGAGACAAAAACTTGAATATGTTTGTTCTTAGTTCGGTTCTGTTTGATGGTGTTTGAGTTCCTATGTCAATGAATATGCACACGAAACTGATGGTTTATGGTTTATATAAACCATTTCACCCACAACATATCTAAGTATTTGACCGTATGTTTATTAATAATTATCAAATAAATAGTTAACATTCATCTACCATTCTAGAAGAAGATACTTAGACGTTGGGCATCTTCATTCTGATATTTTATGTGAAAATGGTAGAAGCAAGCTAATTGTCAAAATTGTTGCATTTTTGTTGTTAATTCTTCTTTGTTTCCCATTTGGATTTAGTGTATTTCAATCAAGTATTGTTGTGATTTATTTTTCTTAACAGGAGTCCCTATACATTCAAGAAACATATTGGAAGATCCCGAGCTTAAGAATGCTGTAAAAGCTTTCAGGTAACAAGCACTTAACATGAATATTTGCTTAGCATAAAGCAGTTTTTTCTAGTCCATTTTTTATTTCTATTTATATTAATATGCTAAATATGGTTGCAAAATCTCCATTATTACAGTAATAATCTAGTCTTTTTCTAAAAAGAAAAAATGATTTAGGTCACATGCATTTAAATACACTTTTGGTGACTTCAGTAACACATCTTTTTTTTAGCTAAATCTTTAATCCTCAATCTCAGCCTTTTTTATTTTACCCGGTAGAGACAAAATGGGTTGAAATTACCACCTCTAATTTGTTTGTACGCATTCTGTACAGCATGTGGCCGACATTTCCTCAGGTATTCATAAACGGAGAGTTCATTGGAGGATCAGACATTATCCTCAATATGCATCAGGTGAGTTTCTGCATCTTTGGTCTCTCATTTTACGGTTTATATCATCTTTTTGTTTTTTTTTTAAACGTGTAAAACATATCCCTCATACCTTTTTGGCTCTGTGCAGAATGGTGAACTGAAGGAGAAGCTAAAGACAAGTTCTTCAGAGTAAGATTTCTTGTTGTGCGTTGATATTCGATTTATCATGTTTAAGGTTTGATCTAGTATACATTATAAGTTGCGATTTTAAACCCGCCCAGTGTTGAAATAAGCGTTACTATCTACATTTTAGTGTATGCATCCTGGAGATTTTACTTTTGTTTATCCTCGTTATGCGTGCCTTGGAAATGACTACTATGGGTGGTTGAATTGGGTTATAACAGTCATGTTTGCGTTACATAGTGTTCATAAGTGTCTCTGGGTTGTGTATAACTTTTTACATGTATAAATATATTGGTAGTGTTTGAGTTGAGGTTGACGTTTTTTACATAAATAAATATGTCGGTCGTGTTCGAGTTTCTCAGTTTTAACTCGTCATTTTAGTAGGATTGCCACCCCTACTTTTCTGGCATTTTACTGTTTGAAGCCCTTGTTGACCTGTAAAAGGTTTGAAGTTATGCTTTAAGCACTAATCAACGTTCTTGTTTCTTTAAAATAGCAGACCAGTTTGTTAGTCTAAAACCTAAACGGTTTTTAAACTGAATCGGGTCAAGTCAACACTAGTTTGGCACAACCTGATTTGGTTAAGAACCGGTTTCTGAGTAAAACCGAACAACCCAATTCACGGATCAAACGGGTTTTGAAACCGGTCGGAAGAAAAACCACTTTGTAAGCCACTTCTAATAAAAAAAGAAATTTTATAACTTGTTTCTATTTATTGAAAATAGATTTTACTATTCTATTCTAATCCTATTGAAATATGGAGGGAGGAATAGTGCAAATAATGTTTTTATATTTGATCATTTTTTTCAATTACTGGTCGAATCAATATCTGGACAGATATATGATCCAGCATGTCCATTTGTAAAATAAAAAATCAAATTTCATTCTTTCCCGACTTCATGTACAAATAAAGTGGTAATGGGGTAGTAATATAATAAATCATATATAATCCCTGTATGATAATCGAACAAATTATGACCTCAATCTTGCAGATATTTCGATTCCAGATGACGCTATATCTTCAATCCGATTAATTATTAACAAATTAGTATTTGCAATTTGTGAGGGCCGTTCTGGCTATAAAAGAAATCCGTGATTAATAATAAGATAAATAACTTATTTCATTTTGGAACCTTCATAGATTTAGCGAGTCGGGTTACTATTTCTGAATCTCAAAAAGAAGAGAAAAAAACAAGGAATAGGATTTGATTAGTTGGTATTCAAAATATACAATTCAAGTAGTCAAGTCGAGAAAGAGATTGTTAAATCAAAATAATTTTGTTTAAAGTTCTATTTTTGTCAGAGGGCAATATGAATGTTCTATCATGTTCCATCAACACACTAAATGGGTTATACGATCTATCTGGTGTGGAAGTAGGCCAACATTCTTATTGGAAAATCGGGGGTTTCCAAGTCCACGACCAATGAGTCTCTGGGATCCTTTCGATGACCTATGTTGTGTTGAAGGGATATCTATATAATTCGATCGATTGCGTAAAGCCCGCGGTAGCAGCGGAACCAGGAATAGCATATAGAAAAGACAATTCTTTTCTATTAGATTAGTATTAATTCATATTAGATTAGTCTTAGTTAGTGATCCTGGCTTAGTGAGTCCTTTCTTTAGTGATGAACTGTTGGCGGCAGTCCTACATTTTGTTTCTTTGGACCGATGAGAAAGGGGGCTCGGCGGGAAGAGGATTGTACCATGAGAGAAGCAAGGAGGTCAACCTCCTTCAAATATACAACATAGATTCTGGAAATGCAATGTAGTTGGACTCTCATGTCGATCCGAACAAATCATCCTTTCCACGCAGGAAAAGATTTGCATGATAGGTAAGACCAATTGTTCTCGAATAGGCTCATTTAACGATGTAAAATCTCCCAATGTCATAAAAGAATCAATAAAAAAGGACCCACTAATTCCAATTAGGAATTCGTTGGGCCCCTTAGTACAGGCTTTCCAATTAATAATTTTGATTTATTTTCCAATTTAATAACTCATAATAAGTCTTGGTAACTAACTTTTTACACCTTGACAATTTTAAACTGATTTTTTAAATACTTCAATATTATTTATTGGATGAAAATAGTCAAATTTATAATCCCTATTCGTGCAGTAACATCATTTTGAATCCATTCAATTTGTAATTAGTATTTTCTACATTACAATAATTATGAAGAGACATCTACAATCGTTAGTGTTGGGCAGTTTCTTTGTGAAAATGTATGTATAGCCAAAAAGGAACCGCCTTTAAAATCAGGTCAAGTTCTAATTCTTCAAGTTGACTATGTGGTAATACGATCAGCTAAGCCTTATTTGGCTACTTCAGGAGCAACTGTTCATGGACATTATGGGGAAATCCTTTACGAAGGAGATACATTAGTTACATTTATATATGAAAAATCAAGATCCGGTGATATAACGCAAGGTCTCCCAAAAGTGGAACATGTGCTAGAAGTGCGTTCGATTGATTCAATATCGAGGAATCTCGAAAAGAGCATTGAGGGTTGGAACAAATGTATAACAAGAATTCTTGGAATTCATTGGGCATTCTTTATTGTTGCTGAGCTAAGTATAGTGCAAAGTCGTATCTTTTTCGTTAATAAGGTCCAAAAGGTTTATCGATCCCAGGGGGTGCATATACATAATAGGCATATAGAAATTATTGTACGTCAAATAACATCAAAAGTGTTAGTTTCAGAAGGTGAAATGTCTATTGGTAGTGGTTTCAAAACACCTTCAAGCAAACCTAATAACATTTCCTTTGAACTCAAAAAGAAGAATATATTAGAGGGGGAAATGAAATATATTTTGTTCTGACATAGAAAATTATTTGATTCTTGCATTTCAAAGAATTTCCATGATACACAAGAACAATCATTTTTTTAGGATTTAATGATACCTAAGAGCAATGAGTTTTGATATCAATCGTTCATTATCTAATGGATTTTTCCGTTCTAATACTCTATGTAACACCTGGATAATTTCGGTAAACCGGTGGGAAATTTTTCCGATTGATGATCTGGACTGGATAAGCTCGGTAGGCCCATTAGGCCCATTAAGAAATTTACGGCCCAATATAGGCCCAATCCATGTATCTGATGTCCGAATAAATTGCTAGAAGTATTCTGACAAATCGTTATGAAATTCGAGGTGATGCGGAGCAATAAAAGTTGAGTTCGAGTTTAACCGACATGGTTGTTGTTTGATTGATTAACGTGCCGTATAACCAAACATTATCGCAGGACGATGGTTTGAATAATTATTATAATAGATATATTAACATGGATGTTAATATTGGTCAGAAAAGATTATTCAGATGATTACAAGTGAAGTATGTATGAGAGACAGAACGCAGAGACAGAAAGGTCACTGAGACGAGATTAGGGTGTCTGGTATTTTCAGATACTTGATCATTGATGTTCTAACTGTTAGAAAGGACAACCGTAGGAATCGGTGTAAGAAACTTTGAAATTGGTAAACAGGACTGTTACGCGATATTAACTAAAAATTACTCATTTAATTATTTGAGATGGTCCTACCGACACTGTGAAGCTATACATATTTTCCTAAGCGGTTACTGAGAATTACAATCGTACTGATATACTTGGTTTGTAAAACGGAGATAAATGAGATTCGTATCTGATACGCGTCTTATACCGCCTGTTGACTGATATTTATTAAATTATATATTATCAGACGATTTAAGTGCTCCGAGAATATTTACAAGGCTCTTATATTATTATAGACATATCAATATCAAGATCAAGATTTATCATGGAGATCATCATATTAATGCCTATATATATATATATTTATTTATTTAACAATTGTACTACTCTTTATTTTGGCCAAGTACATAAGTGTACTTCTTTTCTTTTAATTCTGTACAACCAAATACATGAGTGTACATCTTTGTGTGTTCAAAAGAAAGAAGGAAAAAAAAGAAAGAAAGAAGAGAGCCGTGACCTCCCCCCCTCCTCCTCCTTCTCCGATGAAAATCCGGCAGCGGCGCTCCTGTCTTCTTCTTCTTGGTCCGGTCGCGAAATAGCAAGGAACGTCGACGGCAGGGAGTGCTCGGCCCGAGTTCCGACGAGCGCTGCTCTTCTCTCGAACTCCGCCGGTGGTAAGCTTCTGTTTAGCTCGATTTTTGTTCACTTCCTTTATGGAACAAACTCACACCTGTGGCGGCGGTGGTAAAGCTGCCGGCGGCAGCCATGGCCACCGCCCGCCGGTCAGTCGATTTTGTGTATTTTGGGTTGTTTTAGACAAAGAGTGAGTTGACTCGGGTTAACTCGGATCAAGAATTCTGGTCAAGGAATATGACAGGTCAAACGAGGTCAAACTGGGAAACTGACATCGTAATATTGTTTGTGGCGGCGAAAAACTAATCGAAATGGACTAATCTTGTGTTTGATTCAGAATCGTGTTCGTTTTACGGATAACCGTGTCTAGGTAGACCGTACTCTTTATATTGTATCATTTCATTGATATAGTATATGCGAGATGTAAAGAACGGTTATTATAAATCGAAAGTATTACTTAAATAATAATGATAATATATATACAGTTTTGTTATGGATCTATATAAATAAAAATCATTGATTTTATGTAATTAAAAGTTAAGACTTCATTTAAACAAAAGCTATGATTTTATGTAAATGAAAATTATGATTTTAAATAAATAAAAGCTATGATACTATGTGAAATGCAAATGAATAAACGTTTAGATAAAAGCCATGATTTTATGTGAATAAAATTATAAATTCATGCAAATAAAAATATTGAGTTATCTAGTAAAAACTATGATTTTACGTGATTTATAAATGGATAAAATTATATATAAACGTTATGATTTTTTATAAACCTTTAGGGTTTACAAATATAATCGTTCGTGATTCGAGTGATATAGTTTAATTATAGTTAATATGTCGAACAGGCCACACGATCATATTGCGACTGAGGGCATACGACCGTGTCTGGCAGGAACGGTTTTAATTGAAATTAACAGATAATTATACGATCTTATCTGGGTTCAGGCCATACGATTGTATTGGGACATCCAATCGTATCGGAACCTCAATCTACGGATGTATCGTATTGTTTAGGGTGCGGAGCACAACCGAGTTTAACCAGTATTATTACCGAGTTAAATTAAATGTACCTATACTTGTTTAGGTCAGCAGATTCTTCGAGCTTGACATAATGTTGAGTAATTGGCAAACCTTCTATAATGTGGACTGACTGTGAGTCCTCTGGTTTCCCCTTAGTTTTAATTAACAGCTTTAGGGCTGCATATGAACCTGTTTAACTGTTTTACTTGATAATACTGTACCATTGATGTATGTGTTATATCTGTGTTATCAACTATAGAAATTGATAACTATTATGGTTATCCCATGGCGGGATATACTGGGTCATTTATGTTAATCACTTCTAGTTGTAGTGTCACGAGGCATATATGTAGTTCTATGGCTATTAGGATAGACGTTGTTCTCATATCATCTGGGCTCTCTAACTTTGGCATTAGAAAGGATATGGCATATATGTTTGGAACATGAGGGAGAACTCGGGGGCACACGCCCGGGTTTCTGCTTCCAATTGCTGGTTGACCTACAGGTCTCTGTTTCATAACAGACATATGTATTTTAAAACCATTTTTTATGTGAGTCACTAGCTACGACTCAACAACAACTATTTTCTTCTAAGTTACGACAAAACGTATTTAATCCAGTTTTTCGATGTGTTAAACTACCCATCGGCATCGGCCCATGCCGAGATGTTCTTTTTTTGAAATTCCGACCAGGGGTCATCACCGGTGGTGGCGAGAAGACTTGGAATCAACTGAGTCACCCGTAGTTTATCAGCTTTAGGAAAATCCGGCAAAGTAAACTCGCTAGAATCGGAATTTTTGTGAGGTAGATTGATCCAGGCAGAGAAGTAAAATGCTCAGGTAAAGTGAGCCACGACACAAAGCAGCGGAGTTTCGACGTCAACGAGGTTGTTGAGGATGTTTCTGAAGGTGGGTTTGAGGATGGTGGAGGAGACAAGGAGATCGAAGATTTGGTTGGGAGGGAGGGAATCAGTGTTTTCGAAGAGAGGAGGGAGGTCGTGGTTAGAGGGGGTGAAGGGGATTTGGAGAAGGCGGATAGCGGAGGAGGGTAGAAGAGTGCGGCGAAGATTGGGGATGTTGATTGGGTAGGTGGTTGAAGAGATAAAGAAACGAAAGGATGAAGAATTAGGGTTTTCTTCTTCTTTTTTTATTTATTTATATAAGGGCATTTTAGTCTCTTTATTAAAAACTAACAGAAATTTTGAACGGCGTTAGTGTATTGGACTTGATTGGGACAAATTGAAAATCACAAGGAGAAAATTGTTACGATTAAAAGTTTTGGACTAAAATCGTTATTTAGCTCAAACCACAAGAACAAAAACTGTAATTTACTATATTACAAATAAACTCCCATGTCAAGATTTGAACCTTGACATTCAAAGCTCCAACTAAGAGGTTAGAACTTCTATCAAGTGGACTAATCTCACGTTGACTTTAAGTTTAGAGTAAATTACGGATTTCGTCCCTGAGGTTTGCATAAATTTCGGATTTCGTCCCTAAGTTTCATTTATTACGGATTTCGTCCTCAAGTTTTGTCAAAACGTTACGGATTTCGTCCTTACAGCTAACGTCCGTTAAAAAAATTTGTTAATGTTTTTTAAATGACACTTTTACCCTTCTTTTAAATTAAAAAAAAAAGTAAAATGACTTTTTTACCCCCTCCCTTCTTCTTCCTCATCTTATGTCACCACCCACCACCACCGTATGCCACCACCATCACCACCACCGTGGCCACAACCACCACCACCATAGGATTCGGAATTGCACGCCCCCCCCCCTCCGGCGAACTGCACAACCTCCCTTGTCCCCTCCGGCGACCTACACACCCTCCCCTCTCTCCCTCCGACGACCTGCAAGTCCTCCCCCTCTCCCCTCCGGTGACCTACACGCCCTCCCCTCTCCCCTCCGGCGAACTGCACAACCTCCCCTGTCCCCTCCGGCGACCTGCACACCCTCCCCTCTCTCCCTCCGGCGACCTGCACACCCTCCCCTGTCCCCTCCGGCGATCTACACACCCTACCTCTCTCCCTCCGACGACCTGCAGGTCCTCCCCCTCTCCCTTCCGGCGACCTGCACGCCCTCCCCTCCCCCCTCCGGTGACCTGTGCGCTCCGCCTCCTCCACCCTTGCGCTACCGCCATCGATCGTTAAATAAGCCCAAAATCTCGCCAGATCACCCATTTCAAAATTCGCATACGGTGTCGTCGGCATCAACATCGAATTCCCGTCGGAATTTATGAGCGGCCAAAAGATTCGGTGAATACTTAAGAATGATTGTAAGGGTGGGTCCCACTTCTTTTTATTATTTTTTCTTTTATTTTTTTATTTGTTTTTATACAAAAGGGTATTAAGGTCATTTTACATTCATTTAACAGGAAATTTTAACAGAAGTTAGTCAAAAGGACGAAATCCGATACGTTTTTGCAAAACTTGAGGACGAAATCCGTAATAAATGAAACTTAGGGACGAAATCCGAAATTTGTGCAAACCTCAGGGACGAAATCCGTAATTTACTCTTAAGTTTAGAAATAACAAAACATAAATTCATTACAAAGGAAGATATTGCATTTTATTTTTCTAATATATAATCATCTTTGTGGTCATCGCCCTCGTCTTTGTTGTGTGTATTTTCTTTTGCTTCGGGATTAGTAGAGCGCATTGATTCATCGTAAGCTAACACTTCTTGAGAAAGTGAAAGTGTCTTCCTTTTTGCTACCTCTTCCCATAACTAGTTTGCATTCGAGATTAATCATATGCTGTACACATTTCATTAGCTTCAAGTCGTCTTTCAAGTAAATACACATTTCCAAAGACGTAGAGCGAGCCTCTATCATATGAGAAAAAACCGATTGCAAACCTATCGTTGAAGCTTGAACAACACGACGACTATAACATGTTATTAGGACTTCGTTTCTTTCTTCCAAGCCAAAAATATCACAAGTGTTCAATATCTTCGGGTTGGAAGCGGATAGAAAACAGGTTCCACTATATCTATCTAGAACTTACTACTTGGGTAGTACAAGAACCCCTTTACTATTAATGCTGTTCAAGATATTAAATAAACTTAGTGTCCGATTGCTACTTGATCTACTACTTCGCAATGAAGCCACTTGAATCCCCGATTTGGGATTCTGGTTTGTACAAAACCTTGAAACTATTTTTTTTTTTTATTAGCTTCGTCCCACATTTTCAAATTAAAGAATCACTAAGACCCCAAATTCGGTGCCATCAATTATTATGAATGCATTCAAACAATGGCCTCCACAATTCAAATACGTAGCATGCCCCAAAATCCAAGATTTCACAAGCATAAATATTGTTTGCATGCTCGCTCTGATTGATCTAAAACCAAACAGTAAACATAAAAAAACAAAACAAAACACGGGACCTTCGAAGAAGCAGCAAAACTTTGATGTGTCTTTGTCTCGCCTGATTCTTATTCCGCGATATTAAAGTATAGAAACCGCAATCAGTGATGAAGATGATGTTCATCTTCATCGAGTCCGTCTGGAAGTCCACCTGGCCCCACTACTTCCAACTGTAAACAACCAAGTTAGTTAGTGTTTTTCAATATGTAATTGCCTGCTCTGTTTATGGGTGTTCATCGACCAAACCAAAACCAGAAACCATAAAATATTATATTAATATTAATATTTTTATTTAGCTTCCACATCCCATTCTCCATCTCTATCTCTATATTCCTTTTTATTTTTTATTTCTTTTCTCTTGCTTTAGGTGCAAACCATAATTCTTAAGGTACAAACATTAGTACTTGACATGCATTCTCTAAAATTTGGAGATACGAACAGTGAAACTCCTGTATGGAGAATCACTAAATTAAAATCTTCATATTTTTTGTACTTTTGGTGGGACTTTGATGGGTATGGATGTATATTTTAAAGATGGAGATGGAGAACGAAAATATAGAAAATCTCTATAATTTTAAGATGGAGATAAATATGGAGAATGAGTTGTGAATGCTCGAAGCCAGTTAATTTTTCAAATGCTACATTCATAAGGAACATATGAAATATGCACAAAAATCCTTTGAGCCACACCCAATGGCCAGAAGGTCTACAGGATATATGAAATATGGCAGACATTAAAAACAAGTTTTGTTTAATGTATAGAGAACGATGAGAAATGAAGCCTATAATATGATTTTTCAGAGGTAATCAATCCAGACTGTTTCTGAAAATGAACACACTTTTCAAATTGAAACCAAAGGGTCTAAATCACACAATCTAATGAAAGGAATAACCATCTAAAAAGTATAGCTGCACTAACCGTGAAATATTGTGTGCATACTGGGCATTCATGTGGTTCACCTTTCTTTAGCCAAAACCAAACAACATCATGCTCATCCTCTAAGACAAAAAGACACATTATTGTTAGCTACTGGGCACATAAAAGAACATAGACTTGGTTAATAACCAGCTCAAGTCCAATCCAGCTCGTGAAATACTTGAGCTCGGAATGGTAAAAAGCTCGAACAAACCGAGCCTAAACAAGCTTGAGCCAAATCCCTAAAATATGACTTGGTTAATAACCAGCTCAAGTCCAATCTTTACATATCGAGTTCAATCCGGCTCGCAAGCCTTAACGAGCCTTTTATTTCTTTAATTTCTAAATATATAATTAGAAAAAGAGTAATTATTATACATAAAGATATAATAATATAATTAAATAATGTGCTATGTTATATATAAAAAGTATAATTATATTATAAATCATATATATATACAAATTGGATTATTAAAAATATATAAATGAAATGTTAATGATAAACAAGCTGAGCTTGAGCTCAAAATATTTTCTAACAAGTTGAGCTCGAACCTAAACAATCTCAAACTCTGCTCGGCTCATTTACACCCTGGGAACACTCCTAAGAAAAAGGTCAAAACCTACATCCTTCGTAATCATGAAAAAGAAAAAAAATAGAATTCACTCACCGCCTTCACCTCCAGGGCAACCAACAATTCTTTGGTCATAGTAGGATCTAACCACAGCAGGTTCTTCCTATAGGCAACAGAACATGAGACAATATCACAGATTTAGTAAAAGTTCATATATCAAAGCACGCACAACGAAATACGCACAAGGAATCTAAAACTCAATTTATTTGTTATGACTCTTCCCTCAAGTAAAAATAGATAAATCACACATGAAATAGTATTTGCAACATAGAAAGAGTATACAGTTTTGAGATATAAGAATGTCCGATTAAAGAGGATATGTGCTAAGCATGTCAGTGAGATCGTCTACTACTTTAAAAAAAGTGCTTATTAGCGCATTAAACAACGAATTATGAAAGTTGATCTACAACAGAAATGTTTATCCAACAAAGTAGTTTATGCCTTTATGGTCATTTTGATCATTATTCAAAGTTGATTTATCATGAAGATTTTTATTTGTTACACAAAAAATGTTGCCAGTCCGATTCTTATAAAAAGGTGACATGTAATGATGATGTATCTCACTATCTCCAAAGTATGAAAAGATTCTTAGTGAACGTACTACAACAGATAAAATATATATATAGCTATTAGTAAGTTAGTAACATACCACATAAAAACAAGAATAAAATTCTTAGTTAAATATCAAAGTAGAAAAAGGATACAATCATGTGTAAGCATATTACAATAAAGTGGGAACATAATTTTTTTAGTGATTTATCAAAGTAGAGTATATCCCCAAACAATCTATACGTTTATTTTCATGTATATGCTGCAAAATACTGCTTCTTTGAGGCCTGGCAATAAATTTTCTATTTTCGTGAATTCTTATAGCTGACATTGTACATTAACAGCTTCACCTATAGATTCTCTGGTTGCTTCTACGAAAAACAAGACTCAATCCCTCATTACTCAAAGCATAGCAGACTAATACAACCATTCATGTTCATCAAACAAACAGTCCCTATAACATTACTGATAGCTAGCTAGTATGATTTCGTCTCCAAACCAGAGGTAAGAGCCCTATATCAACATGGTTTCAATGTCCCATTTAGAAAATTGTATAACCGATTAAAATTTCTGCAGTGAGCCAGTGATTATTCAAATGAATTACACGTATTGTTACAGTTAAGCACATCAAAATCCGATGAAAATAACAACTTTATGCACATCAAACTATCATTTCAACTATATTATGGTTGTACTTGCCTTGGTGCCAAATGGACCTTCAGGAAAATTGATATCCAAAATGTCCCGTCCCTGATTACATAAACGAAATAACAACCGATATTAATCTCAACAAATAAAACCAAAACTGAAAATTAAGAAATTACAAACAGCTCTACGAAATCAACGGCCAAATCAGAACTGACCTGAAGCTCAGCTTCAAGCTCTTCACGCTCATGACCGGTCGCGATAGGCATCACATCCTCCACTTTCTTCGCAACATTTCCTACGATTTATCCAAATCGGAAAATCCACAAATCGTCAAACAATTGCACACACAGCGAATCGAGCGAGCTCCTGAACACGAATTAAACACAGATCTGAGGTGATGAAAAGTACCTGAATAGTAACGAGTGAAAATAGTCGCTGAAGGACGAAGAGTCAGCGGCGATGGCGACGGCGTAGAAGAAACGATGCGATTAGGTCTGGCGACAGATCGGAGAGTGGATAGTTTAGAAGATGCTCGTCTCCACATGGTTTCACCTTCACCGGAACCCTAGGTTTTCGGCTGCTGATCTGAATGGGCGACGGGAACTTTTCGTTTTCTCAACCCAAATGTATAGGAAGAATTTTTATGCGTGAAAATGAAATGAGAAAAAGAAAACAAGGGGCTTTGTGCGAACAGGGTGGGGTGATCCTGTGCGCGTGGGTGTATGGGAGATTGGTTTTGTTTTAAACCTTAAAACGTTAAAATTGTTTAAACCGGTTAGTTAGTTACCGTAGGTTTTCTTTTTTTAACTATCGGTTTGGTGGACCGGTTTCAAAAGTGTTAAATAGTAGTGGATGGTTTAGTTTACGGTTTATAGTAAAACCCGGTCGCAGAAAGATGGACTGGACCGTGTTTATCTTATCTTAATAAATTAAAATGTTTTGAGTAAATTTGTCGCTTTTTGGTGATTTATGAGACTCGTTTTATTATATCTCTCTTCTATTTTTTTTTTTACAGCAAGATTTTATTAATCAAATGGCTAAGAAAGAGATAGGACCCAAACGTCTTACACCATACGTTTTCTCACATCTCTCTTCTATGAAATAATAATTTTCACCTCTTATGTTCTATTATTGGTTAAAAGAATATACAATTTCTATTCCCATGCCCTTATAGGCTTATAGTCTAGTGACATGGTGATTGTCTTTTCGCATAAGTTGTAAGGATTTACAAGTGCAAGATTAGTGGTATTTGCTATTAAAAAATATATTTTTTATAAAATTAGTTATGGATAGTTATAATTTATCATTTTTTTCTTATCAATTTTGAAAAATAAATTTACAACGAATAGCTATTATATTATTACAATGTTTTTACATTTTAATTAACTATATTATCTTATACAATACAACTAGATCGATTATCATGATTTTGTTGATAAGTTTCACTACTTTCCTCATTGGACAAAGTAATGGATTTTCTCTTCTCTTGCCATATAGACATGTGAGTTAGATGGTCTTACGAATACATAATATGTTGGCTTGATAAAGGGATAGCTAATCCATTCTCACCACTACCCTAAACTCTCCTATGAGTATCGGAATGTGATCAATGAAGTACTCTTCGTCATCTATGAATAAATTGATAATTGTGAAACTAGTTTTACCTATAACAGCATCTTACTCTTACTTGAAATAACAGTATATCACAAGAAATGTAGGAAACAAGAGGCATAACTCATAACGCATAACGAATCGGTAAATCTTATAAACAGTTTGATTGAACAGCACTTGTTTAGAACAGTTAACCGTTCAAAACAGGCTTATAAACAATTTGAACGACCCGATGCTAACCGCACAAGAGTAAAGATATTACATGTGAACGAGAGAGCTCTTTAGCTCAACCTGAAACCTATAACCAGTGCCTGGCTCCAAACTAGCTCATCAAAGAATACATAAGGAATGAGAAATTGGACTCATTCCTCTGGAGATAAATAAAAATGACCACATTCTGCACATAACCAACTGCTGCATTTGCCTATTTGTTATCAGAATCTACTGAAACTAACAGTTTTCTAATAAACGGTAATACAGCTGCAAGCAACGCCTTTGGGCACTCCTCGTGAGGCAAATGGCCACAACCAGATATCGCAACTAGCCTCTGCATTGGTATACATGTAATTCCAGTCAGGAGGTTTTGTATTCTATATGGACAATTTATATTATTTGGTGTATTTATGGAAATCTGAATATATTTCTACTAAAAAAGACCAGAAGTTTTCTAAAAGGTGAATTCTTTGTTATTTTTAAAGGTATATCGCCCGTGACCCTCGCAAAAACATCTGTTGCTGAAACTATTACCCATGCCCAGTTTCAAGACAGACCTTCACCGATGATTAACAACGGATTTTTCTGTCACTGAAAGTCCTTTGTTTTACAGTGATTTATTGACTTTTTTGTTGCAAGCAAAACATTTACATTGTAAAAATTAGAGAAATAAAAGGTCAAACAAAGAATATGATGACCCAATTTGCTTTTGCAAGATTTGTCAAAATCGTCAATTCTTCAATCTAGTGTCAGTTTTGACAGATGTGACTAAAGTGTCACATTCTCTGCTCCCATTGGTAAGGTCCCAATTTCAACTCAAAAACTTGTGAATGGGTACAGCTATCTTTGATCTCAAACAGAGTCATACCAGTCAAACATGTATAAAGTCAACCAAAACCATATTTTTAATGCATACAACCCCCTACACCGTTTTATTCAAAAGCTTGTGATTTTATAATCATTCAAACACGTTAAGTATTTTATAAAAACTTTAACCTGCAAGAAAAATGTTCGCAGGTCAATCTGTCCCAACTTGAACACGTTACCCAACCTGCTCATAATTTCAACCTCTACCCGTGGATACTAACTGACTTTGTATAATGTGAAAGTAAGAAGATAGAAGGACACAGATAGAAATATAATAAACTCACAGAATTTACAAACTTGGATGCCATGGCTTGAACAGATTTCAGAGGAACAAGAGCATCTTCAGCTCCGGCAATAACCAAAAGTGGTGTGTCGTCCACTGCTTTTACCAACAAGGATTCATTTTGTTGGGTGAGAATTGTTTCAGATGACAACCTGCCAATCTCATACAAAGCATCATCCCAACCTTCTACACATAGTGGCGCCTGATATCATCACTTTCATTTCAATAATGTGCAAAAGAATATAAAACACATTTTAATTTACCAAAATCATGGTGTGTGTATAATATGTAGACATACCTTGTAGAGGCTTAACACATCCGTTGTTAGCTTGGTAGCATCATACCATGCCCGCCTGTTAATAACCTGAGAAATTTCTGTGCGAAGTAAAGGACGAACCAAATGCTTCTTTCCTAAAGACGTACGCATGAGTATTCTAGCAAATCCAGGAACAACTTCTCTTGACAAACTTGTTGTAAGCAGCACTACACCTTTAATTTCAACCTGAAAACGATATTTTTTTTTTGTCATTCATGATGTGTAGCTCCGCTTGTGTGCATTTGTTACCCAAGATTGCAGTTAGTACATGTGTATACTCAAATGCTGGTAGAATTTACTTTTACAGAGAATAAATAAATGGATATAAGCTAAGTTAGGATTCTTCACAAATTACACTTCCACTATCTTGATTTATTTCTTTCTGATTTAGGGATGTACAAGAAATACAAAAAGGGGTTAACTTACATCAACAAGACTTGGTGACACCTTGACTCTTTGTGCGGCCTTCAATGCAATGAGACCTCCATCATCATGACCAACAAGCACGACAGAAGAAAACCCCATCTCTTTACAGAATGAAAGAAGCATGTCAACCTGGGAAATATTTACAAAACTTCAGTTCAAATGTAAATGATTGATTACAAGATTTGCTAATAAAAGCAGTTATCATCATGAAGATTTAGAACATGTGGATACACCACCTGAGTATCAAGCATGTAAGGGTTGGGCAACTTGTTTGACTCCCATTCTTCCCGCCTTGTTCTTGAGGTCAAACCCCAACCAGGGCGGTCAAAAGCCGCCACAGTACAACTAACATGCCGAGACAACTCACCCATAACATGCCTCCATGAGAACACTCCCCCTCCAAACCCATGCACCAAAACAATCCCAAACTGGCCATTTACTCCAGGAACTTGTTCAAGCGCGTGATAAACAGGTTTCATAGTAACATTCTCATCATGTCCTTCATCTAAACTGAAAGCAGGAATTTCTTCAGAAAGTACAACTGGCGAATTGATACCATCTAATAAAGGAGCACACAGAGGAGATGTGTGAATTTGATTGCTAAAGCTCCTGTGACGTTGATATTGGGTTTTTGAAATAGCATTTAATAATGGCCGTTTGAGCAGGGTAGATGATACTATACGTGAAGGTGGATTAGGGGTGCTAAGTTTATAGTGAAGTGTGACCCCCTGGCAACCCATGAATAGACTGTCCACATCAGCAAGGAACCGAACTGGGAGCTCACCATCACTATGCCCTTGACCCACGGGTTTTCGTCTGATTTCACTGTCACTTTTTGGTGCCCTCACAGCAGGAGTGGGAGATCGTGGAACTTTAGCATACCCAGATGTAAACAAAAGCTTGCTCAAAAGAACCTACATATTAAAAATCAAACTAGATTAATGGTTGCACCATAGTTTATTTGAAACAGCAGTGACTATACATACTGATTCAGGATCAATTCGGTGAAACATAAGTTTTCTTCGTGCTCTGCAGCTAGCCCGATAAGCAATAATCGTATGCCCAAGAGCAAAAACCACTGATGATAGAAATAGTACAGGCATCCCCCATGATTTCTTCAAATGAAGCCTTTGTATTGAAGGAGAATATGAAGCTTCGGTTTCTAGTGGTGAATTGAAAGTGAAAATACACACTTTAACTGATAAAAGAAGAACTGAAAACGCAGAGCACAATGTCACTGTTCCAAGATATTGCCCATGTGAGAGCAGAGGACCATCACAGATCATATAAACACCTACAATCACAAATGGGAGATTAAATACAACACTTGTAAAAAAGGTCATCGGCATCAATAGTTCAGCTATAGCATCAATATTTCATAGCAATACAGAGAACAACAACAATTCAAAGATTAATGACAATATCGTCTAGGTCAACCAAGAAAGAATGTGATGCAAGTAATGAGTTTCATGTTGCATGTCACAATATATGTACTCTTCTTTGCCCATTATAAACTATATTAGTAAGATATCTTATGCCTAGCTACATGAAAAAGAAACACTTCAACTTTTTATTTCTTCTCATTATCTCATTTGATTAGCAAAGATGGCAATCAATTACAAAAAAAGGTTAGGAGAGCAATCAGGACAAAAGCACCATCTAAGGCATCATTAATATAATTGAACTTTTTTATGCAGCAAAACAAAAGCATAACTCAATGATTTCAAAAACCCCATGTGCTATCAAGTAGTATCATTATAACAAATTTGGCATCCAAACATGTAATAGCACTTTCACTTGCCAAGCTGTTATGAACCTTATTTTAGGTCAGAGGTTGACTAAAATCTTGCAGGCACACCAAACCATAGATAAATTCAAACCAAAAAGAGCTAACAACACCTAAACTTGCACAAAATCAAATTAATACAAATACACAAAACTACAAAAGCCACATTACAGTAACTTGAAAATTTGTGCTTTGTATGATGATGATGGATGTGAGTTTATGCAACAATCAAAACATGTGCAGTAGAATTGCAGGCAACCATACAAAACTACAAATAATTATAAACATATTAAGATTAATGGTGAAGAATCTGAAATGTACAACAAAGCGAATTGAATTTGCATACATACATGTGATAATGAGAGATCTGATCACTGAAATCACAGGAATATCGGTCAATGAACTTCTAAACGAGTATCTACCAAAATGCTCCTTAAAGCTGTAGCAACTAACGCACGTAAAGCTCGAAATCAGAACACCAGAAACCAACGCATCACCAATCGCCACCAAAATCGGAAGCGATAGCACCAACAATGACGCCAGCATCACCACCATAAAATACACCGTCCGTACAAACCTCCACAGTTTCTCAAACAACCCTCCCTTTCCGGCAGCCATAGTTACCGTCCGAAATTTTTCAAACCTTGTGTTTTCAGATTCCGATCTCCGTCAATTCAACTCGGTCGAAATGAGATCGGAGATTGAACGACGGGAGGGATGATGATAACTAACCCTAGCCGATGCCATGTAATGTGATGTCCGGCGATCGCCGGTGAATGAAACGGCGGGCCTCTCAAATCAAAGGGAGAGGGGAGTGATTGGCATGGCTAGGGTTTAGAAAAACGTTGAAAATGGAGGGGAGGGGGATTCGACGGGGAGGGACGATGAGGAATTCCGGTGAATTTCGACGGAGGATGTGGTGTGTTGGTGGTGGTGGTTGTTCCTCCTGCTTTTCCACCAGGGGCCATTCTTTTGAATTAATATCTTTCCTCCAATATTTTATTTCTTGTTTCAAAAAATTATTATCCTTTTATTTTTGTACATTACTTTAATTATTTTTAAAAGTAAATTACTATTTTGGCAATAGGACTTAACCTTTTCGGTTAAAAAAAGAATAAATTGATATATCAACCTTCGATATTTATTTTCGCTCTGTGTAGGTCATTTAATCTTTTCGCTTCCAAAAAAAAATATTTGGCATATCAACTTTTGACATTTTATGTTGTTAAGGGCCCTAATACTTAAATAAAAATAAAACGATATGGGCTAAAACAGTTAAAGAAATAATATGTTACGAGTCAAAATGTTAGACGATTCTTTTTTGTGTTAAAAAAAGTTAAACAGCTTAGACCACAAATACCAATATAATAATAATAATATTGTGCTTTATATTTTAGGTTTAAGTTATTATACAAATGATGATTTATAGTAAGTGTACGAAATAACTAGGTTGTGCCACGTGTACTTTAGGAAAGAAAAAATAAATTTAAATAATCCTAACTATTGTCTATTAGCTCGCAATAACCCTATCAATTTTTTGTAACTTAATATTATTATCTTTATACCCTATTTTTTAATAATTCTTCCGTCCATCCCACTAACCGTTGTTACTATATTCTGCTATTTTGGCAATAGGACTTAACCTTTTCGGTTAAAAAAAGAATAAATTGATATATCAACCTTCGATATTTATTTTCGCTCTGTGTAGGTCATTTAATCTTTTCGCTTCCAAAAAAAAATATTTGGCATATCAACTTTTGACATTTTATGTTGTTAAGGGCCCTAATACTTAAATAAAAATAAAACGATATGGGCTAAAACAGTTAAAGAAATAATATGTTACGAGTCAAAATGTTAGACATTCTTTTTTGTGTTAAAAAAATAAACAGCTTAGACCACAAATACCAATATAATAATAATAATATTGTGCTTTATATTTTAGGTTTAAGTTATTATACAAATGATGATTTATGTAAGTGTACGAAATAACTAGGTTGTACCACGTGTACTTTAGGAAAGAAAAAATAAATTTAAATAATCCTAACTATTGTCTTTTTATTTTTAACGGCAATTTGGCTCAGCGGTGTATCGGGACTGGTTACCCTGGACCTACCCACTGTCCCGAGTCTAAACCTCATAGCGAGGGAACCTGGGAGCGCCGCCATTTGCACCATCGGGCGGGAACCGGGCAAGCCCGTAAACCCTCCCTTGTGACTCAGGATAAAGCAAGCTCAATCCTTCATTGCCCACCAATATCTCACAAAGTGGTGTGATGAGACTAGAACTTAGGTATCTTCAACCACAAGCTTACAATTTTAACCACTACACCTATTAGCTCGTAATAGTCTTATCAATTTTTTTTTGTAACGCAGTATTATTATCTTTATACCCTATTTTTTATAATTCTTCCATCTATTCCGCTAACCGCTATTACTATATGCTGACGTGAAAAATATAAAAAAGAAATAATGGATTTAAATAATATCTACTATTGCATATTGGTCGTCAATAATCTCAAATTATTTCCTATTGGCTGATAATAATCTCAAACTATTGTCTATTGATCGGCAATAATACCAACTATTTTAGTTAATGAATATATAGTCACGTATCCCTTCTGTATAAGACATCAACTGAACATGGACATGGTTTCAAATCATTCTCATCAACTTATAAATAAGTACTTTTATTTACATTTATGACATGTACTTTTATGTCATTTTGTATATTTTTCAGCTAGTTTTTTCTAAACGTTATTTTTTATCAGCTAGCTTATATTTTATCAGCTAACAATTAGCTTTTCAACTAGTGTGTCAAACACAGCATTGGTAAAAACTAGCTGAAATATATAAAATGACATAAAAGTACATGTATATAAATAAATTAAAATTTAAAAACAAAATATAAATAAGTTAGGGAAGGGTAAAACTGAAAATATTATAAAAGCTAGTTGAAACGCTACTCCAACTATCTTTCAAAAGCTAGTTTTTTGACATAGTTTTTTGACATTATCAAACGGGAGTTTAGAAAAAAAAACTACCTTTTTTAAAAAGCCCCTTTTGGTAACATCAAAAAACTAGTTTATAAGCCGATTTATAAGCTAGCTTATAAGCAAACTTATGACGCGTCAAACATGACTTAAAATCAACGATTTTTCATCTGATCTGTTGCAACAAGCACGTAGTTCATCCTGCTCCCCCATTTTCTCTCTCCAATGACTTCATTCTCGCTCTAGACTAATCAATTACTTACCTATTAATTATCGATTCTTCAATCAAGAATTCTAAGCAAAACGTTCACTATAGAACACACTAAGTTTTATCTATCAGACTATTGATTTACATACCGAACATTTGAAGTATAAATGTTTGTTCTTTAAGCTTGTTACTTGATTTTCTGTAATTAATTAGGAAACTGATATGATTAGGCTACGATTCAGATCAAAGCAATTATTCGGTTATAATCAAAATCAATCCAAATTGAATTCATATGAGTTTAGATCGGTTACGAACTTCTCAATCTAAATACATCAAATCAAATCTTAATTCTAATAAAGCAATAAAATTTTTGCCAAATGTCTCAATTATAAATGTTCCACATCATCACCGCCACATGTCAAGCTCACAATCAATTACCAATTTAGTAATCGTCAATTAAGATTAATTACCAATTTTATCAAAACTAAAATTTTATTTTAAACTCTTGATAAAATTAATGTAGATTTAATTAATTTACTCAATAATTTTAGTCTTTTATGAAAAATAATCAATAATCAACAACTTGTCAAACATAATAAAATTTTAAATGTTATAAAATATTTATATCAATCATAATTTTCAAATTTCTTGATCATTATCTTTTAATTTGGTATTAATCTAATATTATTACTCTCTATTCAGCCCGTGTAGTACACGGTCATTAACCTAGTTAATCAAATAAATTGATATCCATCTGATAAACATAGCAACAAAAATATAGACCGGTCTTAAGATAGGTTTAGTTAGTAGAATTCAATAAAATCAAAATCTCAATCCTTAGTTGACTTGTCAACGTGTTTGGTTTACCTAACAAACAACAAATAAACAAAGCACTTAAAATTATATTCTATTGCTATTTAATCATCTCTCATTTCACAAAATAAATAAAACATTAAAACACATCCATTTCTTTCGAGTCAACCCATCCTCTCCACCTACCCCCTTACCCTTTTCCTTCTCCACCTACTCCCGCCACCGCCACCGCCACCGCCACCAACCATGCCGCCGCCTAACCTCCCACCTCTCCCCCCACCGCCTCCATTCTTCTGGGGCGAAACACCAGAAGACGAATACTACAAATCCCAAGGCGTCCGCAACTCCAAATCCTACTTCCAAACCCCTAACGGCCAGATCTTCACCCAATCATGGCTCCCGTTGCCGGAAAATCAACCAATCAAAGCCGCCGTGTTCATGACCCACGGCTACGGATCCGACTCCAGCTGGTGCTTCCAGAAGATCTGCATCGCCTACGCCCAATGGGGATACGCCGTCTTCGCCGCCGACCTCCTCGGCCACGGCCGTTCCGACGGCCTCCATGGATACATCGGAGATATGGATAAGGCGGCGGCGACGTCAGTATCGTATTTTGTTAGTGTTCGGCGGAGCGAACAGTACCGGAATCTCCCGGCGTTCCTGTTTGGGGAGTCCATGGGCGGAGCGATCACTATGCTTATGTACTTCCAATCGGAGCCTGACACGTGGACTGGCTTGATCTTCTCGTCGCCGCTTCTCGTTATACCTGAAGGCATGGTTCCTTCTAAGGTAATTTCGATCTTCATTTCGATTTCAATTTCAATTTCGTTTCAATTTCAATTTCATTTTCATTTTCATTTTCAATTGCAATTGCTACTATAAGGTTGGAATTATGAGCGAGTGTTGTTTAGTTTCCTAACCGAAACCCAACCCAAAACCGAAACCGAATATAACTAAACTAAATAAAAGTCTAGGGGTGAGTAAAAACCACGGTTGTAAAAATCCCCCAAAGTCTCCGATTAATCTTAAATTAATCGCTTACCGGTCTTTAACTGATTACCGATTAATCATTATCAAAAAGACGATTAATTGCCAATTAATCTTCGATTAACCTTAGTAAAAACTAAACTGTAACCGAAAATCAAACCATAACTGAAATTAACCAAACCATCGTTTATGATTACCGGTTAATGTTAAGATACTATAACCATTGGTTATGGTTATGTGTCTTGGCATCCACCGTAACCATTGGTTATGGTTATGTGTCGTTGGTTAACCAAATTAACTAAAATTGAACGTTGTATATAAACATCAATGCATTTTCCTTGGGCAATTATTAACCAATGGTTAACCAAAAACCGACCATAGTAATTGATGGTTAACTGAACCGGCAATAACTGAACCGATGGTTGTGGTTACGTGGTTACGATTAAGCCTTATATCATAACCGAAACAGCGATTAGGGTTATGAACTTATGTTAGAGGCTAATCTAATCAACTTTGCACACCCTTGTGATAAAACCAAACCAAATTCTTCTTTGCTTATTGGGTTAGTTATGTTATGTTTCCTCTAAGTTAATAATTTCTATTTTTATTTAAATAAATTAAAAACTAGATTACGTTACATGGAAATAGAATGCATTACCCATTGGACTCTACTATAGTAGCTTCATGGTCCAGTTTCATTAAACTTTTAAACAACTTTAATCTTCAATTTGTAGCTACATTTGACAATGTACGGACTACTCTTCGGGTTCGCCGATACATGGGCGGCAATGCCGGATTCACGGATGGTAGCAAAGGCAATCAAGGATATGGAGAAACTAAAGATAATAGCAGTAAACCCAAAACGATATGCGGGAAAACCAAGGGTGGGAACGATGAGGGAGGTTGTGCGGGTGACTAATTACTTGCAGAACAGCTTCGAGAAGGTCACTGCGCCATTTTTCGCTGCACACGGGACCTCAGATGGGCTAGCGTGTCATACTGGTTCGGAAATGTTGTACGAGAAAGCTGCGACTCCGAAGGAAGATAAGACGTTGAAGCTGTATGAAGGAATGTACCACTCGTTGATTCAGGGAGAACCCGATGAATCCGTTGAGCTTGTGTTGGCGGATATGAAAGCGTGGATCGACGAAAAAGCTCGGAAGTTTGGTGCTCAATCTAATGAGAACTGATCTGTTGTTCCTGGGAAATTTACCTAAATGTGAAGAAATTGCGAGTAAATTTGATCTTTGTTTGTGTTGAGTAGCAAAACATGATATTATTGTTCATCGTGTTGTTCCGGTTTCGAGTAAGTAAAATATCGTGCGTTGTATGATACTATATTAATCTAATAACCAATTAAACATATAGGGCGCGTTTAGTTGTGGAAAACATGGGGTGTTTTCCATTTCTGTTTTCCAAGAAAACAAGGAAAACAGAAAACGCGTTCAAATTGTATTTTTTAGAAAACGTTTTCTAGGAAAACAGAAAATAGTGTTTTCTAAATTTTAACTAAAAATGGAAAACACCTTTTTTACTGTTTTCTGTTTTCTGTTTTCTATTTTCGTTTTCCAAATATATACAAAAGAAAAGGGGCGTTCATTTTCTAGGGTTTATACGCACAACCGCTCGACCTCTCCTCCGTTACCTCCGTCGACGTCTGCTCCACCGCATTGTCGACGGAAATCTAATGAAATGTAGAGATAGAAAACAAATAGAAAACAATTGATTTGAACATGTTTTCTAGTTTTCTAATTTTGAAAATGAAAATTCCATCTTTCAAATTTGAACGCGTTTTCAAAAAATTTTATGTGTTTTCTAGAGATGGAAACTCATTTCATTTTCTAGAAAACCAGAAATGAAAAACTAGAAAATATTTTCCACAACTAAACGCCCCCATAAGTTTCTCAATCAAAAATCTGATTAATTTCGTGTTATGTTTGATTATTTTCGTGTTGTGTTTGGATCGTATTTTAAATTGGGTTAGGAATCGCCGCCCTTAGATTTCAGACATTTTAACTTTTCCTTTTTGTTTTTCTTGTAAAATGTAAAATTATCATTTAATGTATTTACTACTTTAAAGCTCATATCTTATTTATTTAAATAAGGCTTCATACTTTATTAGCATTGCAAATTAACACGAAAATGATGTATTGCTTAAACTGGTCCGGCCCATTCGAGCGATTTGACTAGCGAACTAGTAACCTAATGAGTTTTCAACAAAACTAGAATTATAAATGCTTTAACTTTAAGAATAAGAAAAGCACTAGATATTTGTTTGGTTGAAAGTCTGAAGCCCAGAAGACGAAGCAGGATTGCGTGGTGGGCTGAAGTAGACTTAGCCACTTAGGCCTGCGTGTCTTGTTGCTATTCTAAAGGGTTTTATTGAAGTTTCATGCACCACTTATTAGAGGTATAAATTTTGGTTCATGGTTGGAACCGGAATCGGTTTCAAACTCGTTCTCGGGGTTCATTGGTTCCAGCCCAACCGGTTCGATCAAAGAATCAGAACCGGTTTTGAACTGGGTTGGAGGGTAGAGATGGAGAACTGGTTAGGGTCCTCTGGAACCAGTTCGGTCCCAACTAAGTTATTTATTTATTTTAAGATTTATTATTAATATAAACAACCTAAACACGTTTTGTCATAGTTTTATAAAAAATTACACATGTCGTTCACAAACTCCCAAATTGCTAACTTATCGAACGACCTTCCATAAGTTTGTTAATATTCGACAACGATCTTCTTAAATAACTTTCACATCGCCGTGAGGATCTTCCAACAACGAAATCCGTCTGTTGTAGATTATTTGAAACCTTACAAGAACTACTGTTAGTCTTGCCCATTTTGTTTGTAGCGCATACATTATACGTGTTGGGTCTGGCAATGTTTTAAAAACCGGTTTTTTAGTTGAACCGGAAAACTTTCCGGGACCGGTTCGACCGGTCGGACCGGTTAGACCGGCCGGTTGAACCGGTTAGGGGATTTATATATATATATTTATAAAAATGTTAATAAATTTGTACACCACAACGAAAATAGTTAAAATACAATGATAATCCACTAAAAAATAATACCAAATTGGTATTTCATAAGAATATATAAGTTTTAAACTTTAAAAAATAATAAAAAATAACAACAAATTTAATTTTTTTTTTTTTTTTAAACTGTCAGAAAACCGGTTGAACCGGAAAAAACCGGAAAACCGCCCGGTTCAAAACGGTCCGGTTATGTCCAAAAAACCGGTATGATAACCGGTTGGCGGTTGAACCGGTTGAACCGGACCGGTTGAACCGGTTTTTAAAACATTGGGGTCTGGTTCAACATCCTCGTTAAATACTTCTTTTACGTAATTCCAGTAAGCATCTCCATCGGGTTCATAGGGATTATCAATTCTCGTCTCCTCCTTCACTTTTAACATTCAAATGGCCAAGTCCCCCTCCTCTTGGCTCCACCAAGATGACTTTTCCCTTTGAACATGTAACAAAATAATAAAGAATGAGTTATAATAATTAAACAATACAAATAACACTTTTTTATTTAATAACAATAAACAACATAAAGTACACTTTTCAATTAATAACCAATACTTCAATATCACTTTAAAAACGATGGGCGATGAGTACGTAATTACCCAAAAAGTCCCCTAGGGGTAATTACCCGAAAAATTCACAAATATTGGGCCGTGTATAGGACACTGTTTTACAATCGATCGTCAGACTAGAATAATGAATACCCATTGCAAACTCGTTTTATTATAAAAAATGTATGCAATGGTTATGAGATAGAATTAGCATGAAAACCATAAACTTACTAGGCATCTTACCCAACATTTTCTTATTAAAACACATGTAGTTTAGCATTACCAAATGGACTTATTAGTAGTATAAGATGTTTTGTGAGTCCTTTTAAAACAAACCTAACTTTTACTTTTTAAATTATATAAATGAGGAAAAATGTTTATATAAACCATTAGGGTAAGAGCGTAATATTCCGGCCGCACACTACGGTGATAAGGTGGTCTTGTGGCCTACTACGGCAACACCTTGTTTGGCCACAGTTTTTGAGTTCTCACCGTGTTCATAACTTTAGTTCATCGCGCCCTCTCTTCTTTGTATCTCTACTTTCCTTTTCCTTCTCTTTCTTACTTTTTTTATTTAAATGTTATTTAAAAAGTGAAGGGCTGTGTGAGTCTGTAAGGTGGGTATTTCGTGGATAAAATATGAAATTGAAGAGTGATAATGTGACGCTCTGACGACATAAAAATTGTGCGGTTTTAAAAAATGTGATGAAGATATTACAGTTAGCCTTACTGCCTTAGGAGCAAGATTAAATTTAAATAAAATGATGATGTGAGAAATTAGCGTCTTAAGTATAAGAAATAATAATTAAGAATGTAGTTGCGCCTAAGGCTATCCGTAGTGGATGGAGCCCCTTGTGGGCGTTATGCGCCATGTGGCGTCCACGTCAGCATGAGGGGCTCCATACCAAAAGTGGTGTAGTGGGGCTCCATATATAACCCCCTACCAATAATTACCTAATTATTTATTTAATCATTTTTTTATATAATTTAATATTAAACATATTAAAAACTAAAATTAAAAAAAAAAACAAGACATAAAAACTAGAAGATTTAAAAAAAAAAAAACAAACTTACAACATTCTTTAAAAAAAACATGAAAATAAAAAAAAAAACAAACATGAAAATTAAAAAAAACAAACATCGCTGTCTCGGTTCCGCGGCGTCTTTTTTCTTGTGAGATCTCCGTTTTCTCGGTCCAACCGGCGCCGCCTCCTCTTGCGTCTCCGGAACCGCCTCGGGTTCGTCCGGGGAAACCGCAATGGGTTCTTGTGAAGACGGGCGGGAAGATGGGGTAGGAGAAGAAGAAGGAGATGGAGATGGAAAATTTTGATACGGTGGATAACCTTGGCTCGTTTGAAATGGTACGAAGTTTTGTTGCGAGTACGAGTTGAAGCCGAAGTTTTGATAAGGGGTAAAAGATGGGAAGGATTGTGGCGGGGGCGGCATGTTCGCAACATACGCGAACAAACCATCGTCACGCGGTTGTTGCTCGGGATCGTTTGTTCGTCGCGGGGCTTGGAAACGTGGGTTTGACGAAGGTCCGCCACGGGGAAACATTTTGATTGTTGTATGGTAGAAAGAATTTTATAAAAAGTGAGAGATGGGTGGAGGAGTGTGTATAAAAAATGGAATGAAGGTAGTATTTATAGTGGTTTAAAATAGGTAATAAAAAAAAAGGGAATGACCGTTCAACGGTTAAAAAATTAAAAACTTTTATCTCCTCACCGGCGCCATTAACATAGCGCCCCCCCCCCCCTTTTTTTTAACATGGCGCCCCGGGGGTGGGGAGGGGCATTATGGGGGCGCCATCTTAGAAAAAAAAGCCCCATAACGCTCCATTACGAATGGTCTAATGCATCTGTAACTATGATCAATTTAATCTAGATTGTGTTAAAATTTGAAACACCTTTAAAATTTAAGGAAAATTGGCCTGTAATAATACAAGTTTTCACTCTTTGGCCAATAATAATATGAGTTTTTGAGTTGGTCTGTAATAATACCAGTTTTCGAACTATTGGACTGTAATAGTATGCCGTTAGTTTTTACTTAACGGGGTTAAATCCCTGCCTACGTGGCTGTCCACGTGGCTTCATTAATCATACGTGGCATTTTTAAGTGGGGGTTTTAAAAAGGAAAGTTGGCCTGTAATAATACAAGTTTTCACTCTTTGGCCAATAATAATATGAGTTTTTGAGTTGGTCTGTAATAATACCAGTTTTCGAACTATTGGACTGTAATAGTATGCCGTTAGTTCTTACTTAACGGGGTTAAATCCCTGCCTATGTGGCTGCCCACGTGGCTTCAATGTATTTCTTTTAACAAAAGACTATAGTGGGGGTTGTTACATTAGCTCTGCCTATGTGGATTCCGATTTCTTCTTCAAACCTAGATCTGAACTTTTCCCCTTTTCTCCCTCTTTGCGGGGGCTGTTACATTAGCTCCGCCGATGGCGGACGGTGGCGATGGCGGCGGAGGGGTCGATTGCGACCGGTGGCGATGGCGGCGGACGGGTGGGTGGCGGCAGGTGCGATGGCGACGGAGGGTGGTTGCGGCTGTTTGTTCTTCCTATTTTCCTTTTCCTTTTTTTTCTTTATATCTTAATAAAAAACAAAAATGAAGTTTAGAAATATTACAAAACTAGTCCTTATACTATAGTCTTTTGTTAAAAGAAATACATTGAAGCCACGTGGGCAGCCACATAGGCAGGGATTTAACCCCGTTAAGTAAGAACTAACGGCATACTATTACAGTCCAATAGTTCGAAAACTGGTATTATTACAGACCAACTCAAAAACTCATATTATTATTGGCCAAAAAGTGAAAACTTGTATTATTACAGGCCAATTTTCCTTTTTAAAAGCCCCACTTTAAAATGCCACGTATGATTAATGAAGCCACGTGGACAGCCACGTAGGCAGGGATTTAACCCCGTTAAGTAAAAACTAACGGCATACTATTACAGTCCAATAGTTCGAAAACTGGTATTATTACAGACCAACTCAAAAACTCATATTATTATTGGCCAAAGAGTGAAAACTTGTATTATTACAGGCCAAATTTATAAAAATTTAATTACTTTTCCGTTTTCTGTAAAGTTGCCCCCACCTTCTATCAAGATCTAAATCTCAAATGCCACTCACTTCTGGTTTAGAGAGAACTAAAACTCGTATTAATTTAATGAAAATCAAATTTAATATAACATTATTACGATAAAATATATTATTATATCAGTATGACTGTCTTTATGAGTTTTCGCGATTATTTTTTTCCTACAACTTATTTGAAAAGTTGAAATAGATCACATTAAAATATTAACGTCTCGATACGGCAAATCTCTATATATATTGGCATTTGATTCTTATCATGTTTCTCAGACCTTTTCACAATCACATGCATCATTATTTATAAGGTAGCGAATGATATATTTTTAAATTGTTTAATAAATAATTTACTTGTAATAGCTACGCGAATCGTGCACTGTGTATGTGAAATTGTAGATATTATAATTTATAAAGGTAAGGAACATTATTTATGCTTCCAATATTTCTTAATCGGGTCTTTTTTGGAATCAGTGTTTTTTTTTCTTATAAAATAGAAAGCTGTATATTTTTATCTAACCTATACAATAATATATTTTTAACCTTATTATAATATATTGTAATACTGTAATATTTTTTATTAAAAAATTTTGGAAGGGAAAAATTGTTTTTAATGAATTAAAAATATCGTAATTATCTTTAAATATATCGATGTAAACGAAGTTATGTTAATGCAATAAAAACCTTTTTTTTAACGCCACAAGAACATAAATAAAAACATAGATGGTTAAGGCAGCCAACCCAACAAAAAGACTACATCATTATGAGCTGATTTTGTAACCACTCAATCCAAGTAATAGAACTATTTTTTTATTTCTATTCCTATTAGAATATAAAAAAAATAAATAAAAAACAATATAATCAAATAACTCGCTGTTCCGAATCTTCGAAGGATAAAAAATCAACTTGTTCCTGAAGTTCGAAATAACCCACCAAGCAGTAAGACAGATCGCTTCAATAAGAAACT
Source organism: Deinandra increscens subsp. villosa (assembly GCA_039602395.1). Taxonomy (NCBI): domain Eukaryota; kingdom Viridiplantae; phylum Streptophyta; class Magnoliopsida; order Asterales; family Asteraceae; genus Deinandra; species Deinandra increscens. Next base: position 19,525,070 of record JBCNJP010000020.1, on the reverse strand, counting down.
TTTTTTTCTTAACCAAATTCGAACTCTCAGTCAGATATGTGCTAGCCATGGCGCCAATTGAATGATACAACCAAATCCAACCAAGATGCTATAAGATACCAAATCTTTACAACAACAATACACGAACCAAACACATGATTAACATCCTTAACACAGTTCGCATAGATCGGACACAATTAAACTCATTTTAGCAGCGTTAGAACTTGCTCATCGAACCCTAATTAGGTATATTTGGAATTTAGTTTTTATGTTTAGCTTAGTGTTTAACTATAGAGTTTAATTGTTAGAATTTAACTTTAAGGGGTTATCTTTTTAGGGTTAGAAAACGATAAAGATATAACACTCGCTCTTACTATTTGAGTTTGATCACTTTTTTCTTTTTGATGTTTTTTAAAACATATTAAAAACTTTTTTCATATATTATACAAGATTTTGCAACTTGCGCGTTGTTACGGGGATAACACGAACACACAAAACCATTATAACGCTAAGTAAAGAAAAAAAAGTTGTTTAACAAATAAAACGCTTAAACTATTGAGTATAGAGCGCAAAACCGAAAAATTATGTAACATGAATCTCCTATTACGCCACCAATTTGTGTGGTAAATTCTTTAAGATTTATATAAAATTAAATAAAATTAAAAAAAAATTATGTTACACGACTGTATCATTACACAACAACTCCTTTACTAAACTCGGTGCGCTCAGATAAAAAGAGAAAAACCAAAAGAAAAAAGAAAAGTGCAAAACAAAAAACAAAATAAACCCTAAATAATTTGTATTTTCTATTAATATATATTATTATTGTCATTTTTAAAATATAATAATAAAATAAATAATATGAACTTAAAAATATTCAGATAATATTATATATTTAATTTACGAGTAAACTTCGTTTTTAGTCCCCAACGTTTACACATTTTAACAATTTTAGTCCCAACTTTTTAAAATTTCCGATTTAGTGTCTCAGATTTCATTTTATTTTTCAATTTTGGTCTCAACGTTAACAGTTGTTTAAAGAGCCGTTAGACTGTCCTCATGTGGTCCCCACATGATGTGTATTTTTGTCATTTCCGTTTGTTAACAAACGGAAATGACAAAAGTACACATCATGTGGGGACCACATGAGGACAGTCTAACGGCTCTTTAAACAACTGTTAACGTTGAGACCAAAATTGAAAAATAAAATGAAATCTGAGACACTAAATCGGAAATTTTAAAAAGTTGGGACTAAAATTGTTAAAATGTGTAAACGTTGGGACTAAAAACGAAGTTTACTCGTAATTTACTCTTAAAAAGTTGTATTTTATTTGTTAAGTTAACGTGAAGAAAAATATTATTTTTATAAACAAATAAAGTTGCATTTATAATGATTGACCACATGCTTGACTGGCTAGAAAGTACAGCTATTGAATATTCCGATAGTTTTAGACTATTTGTTTTTTTAAGTGCAAATTTCTTTATCATCACAAGAATTGAGTATTTATAATTTGGAAAGACAAAACCTTATAAAACACAAAGATACCGTTAAGGTAAAACCTCTCTTTTTAACGGCGATTTGGATTATTGATGGGGTTGAAGGGCCTGTCATCCGATCATCTCCAACTCCAACAGTGGTGATAGTAACTGGTATGTCTCATAAGGTAAACTCGTACATCGGCTCTACACACAACTGGATCATCAATTCAAAAGGAAACTAACCACTCCAAAAAAAAAAAACCTTGGGAAGATCGAACCCATGACCTCTCAATCATAAGCCCTATCCACCCCTCCAAGTCCATTTAGCTAAAGCACAAGGACAAGCCAAAAACCCTTTGGTTTTAGACTACTTGTTTGCGCCCTTCTACGAGCATGGACTCTTCCATTAGAGATATTTTTACTCAACAACGTTTTTTATTCGAGTTTTATTTTAACGAGATTTAACCATCTTCAATTATTTGGCGTTTTAAGTATAATTCGAAAATTCTAAAAGGGTAGTGGTGAACCCATAAATATTCTTAATGGGGCTGGGAATTTTTAGGGTCCGAATGTCTATCGATATAATTTTTTTTAGACCCGTTCAGGTTGGGTCATATGAAGGAGACTTAGCTAATGAATGTCCCTTAATTTACAAAATTGGTCCTAGTACCTAAATATATAAATTTTCAGACCAGTACGAGTCGGGTCAGGTTATTATAGTGATCATGTCCCATTACAAATGGTCTAAGGAAATAAAGTTATAACTAAAACTTATATATAATTACATTATTAAACATCTTAGAGAAAAGGTATGTTTAAAAGAAGAAAGAATACGCTTTAATTGCCTATGTACAATAGAACCTCTATAATTTAATACTCGATAAATTAATAATCTCGATAAAATTAATAATTTGTCCGGTCCCAACTTGGGACCAATATAAAATTGAACCCTAATCGATGAAATAATAAGAGAATAATTTTTTTAAAAATCCCAATGTAAATATATAGGTCCCAACAAAACTATAAATTAATAATTACTAAAATATTCTAAAATTCTAGGGTTGTCTAGTAAAAAAATGAATCTATAGTCACTTGTTTTTTGTAAACTTGAAATCTATATTGAGTTCATCTTTAAATCTCCCCATTGCACTTAAGAGTTGGGGCACTGTATTCTCGTAGTGCAACAAAAAGTTGTGAAGAGTTGTTACCGCTTGCAATGCTTCTTTCCGAGTGACCGGTTCCAGATGTACTGAATCATCATCAACTTCATCATCAACCGGATTTTGAACGGTATCATTAGACATTTTATAGTGATCAATTTAGATCTATGTACATTGAACTTGACAAGTTCATTAATGTGTGAATGTACATAAAAGTTTGAAGGTCCTTGTTTCTCTTTTATTCAAATATGTAAAGTGAACAGATATGGACATGTTAAAGGTCGATGCATTAATTTGAGAGTTACTCATGAATATAAGTCAACTCTTTAAATTAATAATTTATTAATTTATTGATATAATAATATCTTATTAAATTAATAAAATATTCCGATCCCAACATTATTAATTTATAGAGGTTTTACTGTATATTAAAAAACTAAAAATCTCATTAATGAAATAATAGATTAAAAAGTAAATAAAAAGATTAAAAGTTAATGTAAATAAAAAAGAACTTTTTTATACTAAGTTAGTTAACACCCAGCTAGTGTAATGTCTATGGAGATATGGAGTTGCACCCTCTTTATTAAATTATTTCCATTGTTTTTCATTTTTCATTTTCACATCATCTTTTTTCAGACTTTTGCTTGTTAGTGTTATTTCTTTTTAATATTAACGAGATGTTTATCACCCCACGCGTTGCTTTGGGGTTGAATTTGTATACTGAACGAAAGTTAAAAGTTAAAGGTCGTAAAAGTTTAAAAGTCTCGTGGTGAAAGTATAAAATTATAAAAGTATACTGAAAACGAAAGTAGAAAAGTTAAAAGTTTCGTAACCAAAGTAGAAGACAACAGAAGTTCAAGTAAAAAACGTTTAAAAAATAAAAGTTAAAAAGTTAAGGGTATAAAACATAAAAGTCTAATAGTCTCGTGATGAAAGTATATATACTATAAAAGTATACTAAAAAACGAAAGTAAAAATGTTAAAAATTTAGCGGCTAAAGTAGAATACCACAAAACTTAAAACAAAACAAAAAAACTTTAAAAGTATGAAACATATGTGGCTAAACTATGAAAACCTAAAGTTTACTATTTCGTTAAAGAAAAAAAAAACAAAGTGATAAAGTTTAGGATAGAAAATGTCAATATGCCAAACTTCCTTAAAAAAAAAGACAATGTGTTAAAACTTAGAGTAAAAAAATGTCAAACACTAAAACTCTCGTGGCCAAACCATGAAAAATAAAAAGGTTACTATTCATTCCAAATTTTATTGTATATATATATAATATTCGGTCATCTTCTTCAATATAACCTATATATCATCGGTGCTATGGTCGCATGAAAGCTTTTAAAGATGTCATTTTTTACTTTCTTTATCCTCTTAAAATTTCATGGGTCAATGGCAAAATTTCTTATGGGTCGGTCAAGATCATATTGTATATATAACAATAACAAAAAAATAAAAAAAATCATGGGTATCGAGTGACCCATAGCTAAACCCTATGTTCGCCCATGCTCATAGGCGATAACCCCATCAATCGGGTAAAACCACAACCCCGATGGACGAACTATACAAAGCGCCTTGAGTTATTCGTCAATAATTATTTTTACTTTTGTTTTCTAGAAATATTTTATTTTTGAAAACATTTCATGCATTATTAAAGTGTTATTTTTAATTTATTTAGAAATGTAAATATATGTAAAATAGATCAAATGGTGTATCTTAAACCAAAATGTTCTAATGGATTTTCATACAAAGTACATAAAAAAAACTAATTACGGGTTGGTCGTGAGGTCACGTAGGTTTTAAACCTCCTAATTATTGTTTGGCCAACTAAAAAACTTATAGCTTAATGGTATTTGAGGGGATTTGAGACCTTAGGTCTTGGGTTCAACATCAGATGTTAGCAAAAATATTTTTCGGGCTAGAGATAAGGGTTTTTGTGAAAATAACCGAGTTATCTCTGAATTGAAGATGATATATGAAGAGGCAATACCGCTAAGCCCAAACGTAGTATTAAAAAAACTATTGTTAGGGCCTAAAGGATCAAATTAATTATTTAAAAAATTTATAATAAATTATGCAAACTACATAGGTTTATATTATTTTGAATAATCGGTTTGCACAATTGTCTAGAAAAGCTACAACTTACTTGATAAAAATGTATACTTTTAATTAAAAGTTGGATAATGTGCCATTAAAAACTTCTTTGGATAGCATTAATTTAATTAAAAACGAGTTTCGTTAACTCAAAACAGTGAGCCATTTACGTGCTTCACGTGGCTTGTCTTAGCAACTAAAAGTATTTTACTTCAAAGCATTTCAAGACAAGGTTTTGGTTATCTTGGGAGTTGCATAGTTTTATTTATTGAATATTTTAAGATCGTGATAATAAACATATATGAAGCAATAGAACATTGGTTCAAGCTAAAGTATGAGTGGTAGTACGGGCTCTCGGGTATGGATTTATTAATTGGATTCGGTACTAGCTCTTCATGTTTCTTTATTCTGTATCATGTTTAACATTTTGTTACATTTTATTTGTGTTTACTCTATTCCACTCGGCTATGAAAATAGATTTGTCTATAGTTTTCGTAATTTTTAAATAAATATAATAATATTAATTTTTAAATTCTTATATGATAAATAAAAGTAAAATTAAATATAAAATTGATGAGGTAATTAATTAAAAATATTCGTTAATAAATAAAAACATGACATAAATAACAAAACTAAAAGTTCCTTAATAAATTAAAAATATCAAAGGTGATCATCTATGCCCCGTATATATGTTTTATCGGGCCAATGACATGTTGTTTGAATGGTTAATATGATCATCCGGTGTTCTAGTGACCCGGGTTCTATCCTTGCTTCCAGGTAATATTTGTTTTGAGGCATGCGGACTCTATGAAGGAAGACCAGGATCTTGTTGTCTCTAGTTCGATCTCGAGAGCGACCGGGTTTTACCACCAGTGGGCCTTCGGACGGGTGGGTTTTCTCCGGAACTGAAGATAACTTGGGTGTGCTTAAGGGCTCCGTGCGGCTGGGTTGGGTCAACTGACGGTGACCTTTTGCTATTGGGTCACCCCGTACGGAGTACCTGGACAATTCTATGTTTGTTGGTCATTCAAAAAATAATATATTTCATCGGATCCGACTTAACATTCACTACAAAGAACAATTAATGCTCACGTGTCGCAGTTAATGACGATATATGTTGTTGCTGTTGATTCTAAATGTCGCAACTAATACTCATTATCGTAAAATGTATTTTCTCCGTATTTTCTATGTTTCTAATTTTTCAAATATTTTGTCCAAGTTACGAGTCAAACATAAAACTAACATATAAAACATAAAATTAGCTAATGGGGGTGATATCGTCATTCGCCCCCCTCGTCTGTGTCATCTTCTTTGTCGCCTACATTTGGTCCCTTATCCGAACCCATAAATTGTGAGAGTTGTGCTCTAAAACTCGGGTCTTGGAACAAACTTGCAAATTTGAACCCACATAATAATGTATAAATTATAAGTTAAAACAAAACTACATTTGATCCGTTTACACTAACATATGCATGTTTTAAGTATATTAAGTCTTCTCGGATTTAAACTAAAAGGTAAATCATTTAAGTCTATTATAGTTCCACTTGGTTAAAGAGACTTGATACAACCAACTTTTAGTTCAAATCGGTCATAATGACGCGAACCTACTTTGATACATTTAACACATCTAAATTTTAGTCTATTACAGTTTATCCGGATCATTTTGACCCGTTTAAACTAAAAGTTTATCCGGGTCACTTTGACATATTTAAACTAAAAGTTCGGTGTTTTAAGTCTATTAAGCGTGTTCACGTCATTTTGACCCATTTAAGCTAAAAACTAGATCATTTAAGTTTATTATAGTTCCAATGGGTCTAATAGACTTGATATATCAAATTTGTAGTTCAAAAAAGTCAAAATGGCCCAAACCTTCATGATACACCTAACACATCCAACTTTTAGCCTATTAGAGTTCATTTGGTCTATTTCGACCTGTTTAAACTAAAAGTTGGATGTTTTTAGACTATCAAGTGTCTTCGGATCATTTTGACCCATTTTTAACTAAAAGCTAGATCATTTAAGTCTATTGTAGTTCCAATGAGTCAAATAGATTTGATATATCCAATTTTTAGTTCATATGAGTTAAAATGAACCGAAGCTACTTTGACATAACACATCTAACTTTTAGGGATATCCTAAGATGTCTAGATGCACACAATACAAAGATTGTTTGTCCCTGATTTTCAATAGCCAAATGATAGTACTCCTAACCAAGTCACAAAATGCCTAATAGAAACATTTAAAATAGACTAAATCTACTAAACTAACAATTCCCAAAAACAATCATTAATCGAAGTGTTTTACTAGTGTAAATGTTGGAGGTGTCTGCCCCTAGTCATGACAAAAGGAACTCGAAGATGTAGATTCGGACGATTTACACCTAATCCCTCTAATATGTCCGCGACGTGCACCCAACAACTATTCAAATACAACGACAATAATTCACACCTAGTAATTCTAATCCCCGTTCTTTCCTTTTTTGTGGTGATGGTGAGTCTCACTGTTTATTATTATAATTTGAGATGTATTTAAAGTTACATAAGTCCCTTTGCTCTTTAAAAACTTATTAATTTATAGCAAGTAGTCTCTCACGTCTGAATTGATATGTCTCAAGAGGTAACAAAAATATTTAACCCTCTTTGTCAAAATGATTCAAATGACAACAAAATACAAATTACCCAGATAATATTTTATTAGTAATCTAAAAATGAATTCAAGTAGTTAAAGTTGTCAAACCTTAGGAACACAAATAGTAATTAACTCTTTTATATAAGTTTCGCATTCCATGTTGACAAAGTATAACATTAGGGTCATTATATATTAACACACATTTTTACTAAAAAAACAACTTTCAAACGGTCGTTTAGACCCAAATGGTCGTTTGGGTGTTTTTTCACGTCGTTTGGACCCAAACGGTCGTTTGGGTGTTTTTTTTTAAATAAGGTTTTCTTTAAAAAAAAAACCCAAACGACCGTTTGGGTCCAAGCAACCCATATTGGCCCTAAACAACCGTTTGGTTCCAAACGACCGTTTAAAAATTACTTTTTTAGTAAAAAGGTTTGTTAATATAGCCAAAGCCTAACATTAACATCTAGTTTTGAACATAAATATATAAATGTACACATGTCTCTGAAGTGAAAATGATTATTTAAAACAGATGATCGGTATAATGAAAATAATATGAAAAACCATAAAAATGAAAAATAAATAGTGATCTATATTTTGTATAAGTTTCGCTTTCGGTGTTAAAAAAGACAAAGTTATACATGACAAAGGAATATTACTTTCCATGGAAACTTCCAAGAATGATATGAAAAGTAGCGTAACGTGGATAACATTTGTTTATACAAATGCTGTAAAGAGTTAACTCATCTGTCACTTCGTATGACACTTTGTTAATAGTGATATATATTATTAGAGATTTTGATTCAAATTCAAATCATCAAAATTAGTTGTATCTAACAAAACTTTAGGACAAAATAGTAACATTAAAATGATTATGATATGTTATAATATTAGAATATGTGTAATTGTGTAGTGATAACCCTCTAGTACTTCCGGTTGAAACGTCTAAGTATTTAGGATCCGGCTAAAGTTCAAACGGAAGTCAATATGCTGATGAGATAAAGTGTTCCGGGTGAATGAAGATGAACCGGAAGCTTTGAGACCAAGCGGAAGCGTTAGTTGACTCGGAAGAATACATGAACCGGAAGAAAGACGGTTCCGGGTGAACTCGAGTTCCAACCGAAAAACCAACTGTATTGTCTTTTTTTGTCTGGCACACATAGTCATCAGCGCCGCAGGTTTGAATCACTAAACGCAAGATATCTTCTCGGAAGATCAAGGCAATCTGTCCAAGAAACAACATCGTCCAATGAAGAATGTTTCTTAGTTCTAGATCATCAATTCTGTTGTACTTAACGGTCTTAGATGACTTTATGAAAATCAAGGGCTCTCCTTGATTTCCCTTAGCACTATATATAGCATGGTAGTCTCAACAGTTTAATACAAACTTGAACATTCGATCTTAGCTTGTATCATGTAATTTGTTGTTGAGTTAATGAAATATTGTGTTGAGTTTATTGACTTGTGTTCTTATATATTTGTAATCAACTTGTTTACACAAGCTTAGTCGAAGTAACACGAACAAACAACTAAGTAAGTGATTACGTGAAATTTAACTTGTTTCCGCCTAGTTAAACTTATAAGTAATATTGTTAAGGTTAATTTGGTAATAACCACGATCCTACACATATTGTGTTCTATAACTATTTTGTTATTTAGATGTATAATAAAATTATAAATCTTGTGTTTTTAGTGATACTTAAGTTGGATGTTTCGAATGATAAACTAAACTTTGTCTAATTTGGACGTTTCCACTTTGAATGTTAAACTATGATTTTTATTCATTTGTATTTTGGGTGTTTTATTAGTTTTATTTTTTACAGATTTGAATTTTTTACTAATGTAATTTTGAATTTATTCGAATTCGATTTGGATTCGATTCGAGTTTGAAAACTGAATTTGAACCGAATTAAATTCGAATGCGATACCTATTTCGAATTCAAATCGATTTGTTCGTATCTACTTCAAATTCGAATCGTAATCGAATTCGAATCTAGGTTTATAGTTTAATCGAGTATACAAAATTTGATTCCTTGAGCACCCATACTTATAACCCTCCTCTTATTATTACCCAATTATTATTATTATTATTATTATTTTTGAATCTTCTAAAAAAATTGTACAAATCAAGTATGTGTATTTAAGAGGATGACCAATTTGGTGGAAGAAGCTAAGGCACCATCTACATCACGCCGCTTGATAATTTTTGACACATGTCGCCTCCGGAGGTGGTGTTTGGAACACCATAAAACCTTATAACACCCACTATACATAGTCTTATCTAAAATATCAAATAGCTTATTATTGATATTTTAATTTTCCCTATTTCCATTTTGTCCGGTTACTATATTTTTACTTTTATATAACTTTTTTACTTTTATGTCTTTTTTTTTTCCAATTTTGTTATCATTTTTTTAATTATAGTCATATTACTTTTTTTTTTTTTAATAATAGTATAATTTTTGACATTTTTATTTTGACCACACTACTTTATATTATTATAATCTTATAATGGTTTATTGGATTTAGGTTTATAAGATTAATGGTTTATAAGAATAGTTTTTTCTAGGTTTTTTTTTTGTTTTAACCATCGAAATCCAACAACTATTTTTTTTGTAAAGCTAACTTCATTCACAGCAAAAAGGCCAAAGGCAGACCTCGAAAAAAGGCTACCCTGGCACAACCGACAATTACAACGAGTTCAACGGATATTTACACCAATTAGTCCACTCAATATCTTTAATTCTAGTTCTATGACGGAACCAAAAAAACGAGGTAGTCTTGATGCTCTCCAAAACTTCAACCGGCCTTCGAAATTTGCGAGTGAAAATACGAGCATTTCTCTCATTCCATAACGCCCACATAGCTGTATATACAATGCCTCTTAAAATAGTCTCTTGCGATGGCAGAACTTGGTGAGATTCTCCAAGTTGCAGAATATCCTGCACACTAAAAGCAAAGAAAGGGGGTAAGCGGCACCAATCTACTAGTCTGCTCCAAACTTCATGCGCATAGATACAAGCGGTGAATAGATGCAGGGAAGATTCTTGATCCGACTGGCAAAAAATACAAGAATCGCTCTGCAACTGGACTCCACGTTTAGCCAACTCGACGCATGTAGGAAGGCGACCGCGAATAGTTCTCCAGACCATGATTCTACATTTCAATGGAACCCATACTTTCCAGTTAATCGTCTGCAAATGAATCGAGTTATAAGACTTGTATAAAAGCTCCTTTGCCGACCTAACTGAGAACACCCCATTAGCATCTTCCTTCCAAATCCACACATCATTGGCCACAGTCCCGTGAAACTCGAACAGATCTTCTAACAGCTGGAACAACTCGGAGATCTCGACCTGAGAAGTCGGATCATTCTTCCATCCCCACTGAATAATTCTAGCACCATTAACCGTCTTCACTCTATCACCCACCATGACCCATTTGTCCGATTCTAAACGAAATAAATTCGGATAAACAAGTCTAAGAGGAGTGTCTCGCAGCCACGTGTCTCGCAGCCACGTGTCTCCAACAACTTAATTGAGATTAATGTAGGGCAATTTTAAAATTGGGATTAACATTGACAAATTGGTAATAAATTGGATTATTAAAATCCAATAATAGTCATATTACTTTCTTTAAGAATAGTATTTTAGGTTTTTTTGTTTTAATCACATTACTTTGTCGTATTATATAAATATTCTGACTAACTTTTTTTTTTCTCAAGATATATTGGCTCCATAAACCTGAAAAATAATTGACTTTTACATTTTCTAATTTTGGTCACATTACTTTTTTCCTTTTCAGTATAGTATAAGTTTAGTTTTTTATTTGTTTTTATTTTGTCTGCATTACTTTGTTCATATATTTATTTTGTCTTTGTATACATGATATATAATGTACCGTTAGGTTTTTCCATTTTGACCATATAGCCTTGTCTTTTTATATAATTAAGGTCTCTACAAATATTTTTCTCTTTTCATTTAAGATTTTTAGTACACTAAAAATAGGTTACTAATAAGTGTTTTCATAATTTATGGGTTTAAGTGAACATATATTTTTAGATGTAAGGATTTAGGATCAGCTTTGATTTAAGACCGAGCTGTGTTTGGGTCAATTTATTTACTATTTTGTGTATCCATGTAGTAGCGAAGCTAGAAATTTTGAAGTGGGGGGTCCGGATCTAAATATTTTTTTTCCTAACGCCAATTTTTGGGTAATTTTTGAAATTGGGGGGGAGGGGGGGGGGGGGCGAAACCGGAGTATATCGAAAATTTTCTACACGAAAATTGTATACCCCGTACATCGCAAAAAAAAATTCGGGGGGTCGGGCGCCCCCCCTGCCCCTTAGTAGCTGCGCCATTGTATCCATGGTATTTCCATGTAAATATTGATGAATAATATACTTATAAGTTTTTTATTTTAGTCAACTAACTTTGTCTTTTTATATAAAGGTTCCATATTTATATTTGTCTATTTTCATTTTGGCCACATTCTTTTTTGTTTTGTAACAAGTGGGAAGACCCCCCGCGCGTTGCCGCGGGGTTGAAAATGCATAGTAATTCAAAGTCATCTCCTTTTATGTTGTTTTCTTTTGATGTTTGATTACTTGTAATATTTTTTTTAGTATGTTATATTTCTAAGGGTCACTATGAGAAACGTAATAAATGATACAAATTGGCTCAGATCTCTATGGAATGGTTTATAGAAAAAAAAAGTTAATGGCTGCAAAGGTTATTGCCCTGCCAGAGAAAGAGAAATCTTTCATGGCTGCAAAACTTATTGCCACGCCAAAATATTACTTCTCATCAATCCAAATGTAGAGATTAACATCACAGCCAAGGGACACAAACACATGTGAGAGAAAGGTATGTACACAACCACCGTCACTTTCACCCACTGCACTAAAAACACAACACCTATATAAAGAAAAACAGTTATCAAGCAATAAATGGTAGAAGGGAGGCACAGTAAAAATGTGAGTAAGACCAACAATTTCATTTGTATGAACATACAATACAACACAGTAGAATCATATGTGGCTCAGACCATTACTGAAGAAAAATGGGACTTAAAATTAGATGGCTGCAAAAAAATAAGAAATTGCCATGCCAACATAAACAAAAGAATCCCTTTTACATTCTTCAATTCTGGATCAACATCATAGCCACACGCACTTTGATTAAAGAATCAAGCTTGAAAGAATGATACATCAGGGAAAAGGTCAATCCCAAACATACAATACAACACAATATAATCATATATGGCTCAGACCATTAGTGAAGAAAAAATGGGACTTAATATTAGATGGCTGCAAAAAGTTAAAGAAATTGCCATGCCAACATAGACAAAAAAAATCCCCTTTACATTCTTCAATTCTGGATCAACATCATAGCCATAGGCACTTTGATTAAAGAATCAAGCTTGAAAGAATGATACATCAGGAAAAAGGTTAATCCCATCAGATACATGCACAGGCAGAAACCTCAAAGTAGAAACCAAAAACAAATCTGAAAGTTAATGCTTTCAAAAATAACCACAACTTTCTTGTAAATCAGATTACTTTAAAGAAAGGTTCAAAGGCTACAAAGACCAGCAATATATCTGGGGGTATAAAGAAACCCTAAATCGCGAGTCCTCGCAAATCATCCATCAAACCCACAAAATAAACAGACCTGTCGGAACTCAGATGTGAATCATCTTATATTTGGGGGTTTCAAAAACCCTAAATCTCGATCCATCGTAAACCGTCCGGCCAAACCACGAAACAAACAGATCCGTGAAGTGTTCAAACATATCTGTTGATTAAGACAGAATTGTAACAAACAAAAAAGAGCTAGGCTTGACAGCGGCTGCGGTAAGTACGCCTCGCCGCCGCCATAGCCATCATCGCCCTAATCAAGCAATTCCGGTGACCGAAAGATCTCATGAGAAGAGAGAGACCTCGCTGCCGCAATAGCCATCATCGGTCTCAAAACCATCATAATCAAAAGATTCCGGTGACCGGCGGTCTCAAAACCATCATAATCAAAAGATTCCGGTGACCGGAGAAGAGAGAAGGAGAAAGATATATAGAGAGAGAGAGAGATATGTGCACAGGTAAAGAGAGAGAAGAAAGAAAACGCAAGGGAAGAGAGAAGAGAGAGCAGCTTAAAAACAGAGAACTTTCTCTCTCTCTATGAAGTGGCATGAAAAGGAGACAACACGTATCAAAAACACAGGGACTAAAAATGTCATTTACAAAAAATTCTGTGGTCAATCTATAAGAAAGAAAATGTTCACTATTCAACCTCAATTTGCAATGTATATTTATATAATATGATATTTTGAAAAATAAAAAATCGAGTTATAACAAGTATTATTATAATTTATGGGTTTAAATATATTTTTTTAATTTAGGAGTTTAGGGTTCAGATTTTGTTTAAGACCAAGCCATGTTTAGGGTTTAGATTTTCTCATGCCGCTTAATTTACGTTTCAGTTTTGGTATATGCAAAATATTTTTTCCAATCCTTTCCTCTAGTATGTTGTTTATTTTCACTAGTAGTCTTTTTTCTCAATGGCGAATCCAAGATTTTTTTTTGGCATGGGGGCCGGAATTTTTCGAGGGTCGGTTATGTATCAGTAAACACTAGTTTTTTCTTAGTCAAAGAACCAACAAACTCGGATCGGGCCGAGTCATATTAACAAACTTAAACCCAAATCAAGTTATTAACCAATAAATTAATATAAAATTAATAAAATTATTTAACTAACAATCTAACTTTGGAAATTAATCAAATCATCAAATAATAAAGTAAACTTTAACAAGAAATTACCCTATATTAACATAATACAACCTGTGGTACCATTTTTAAAACATAAGGTACAAGTCTATGAAGCACAAACCAACCACCTAGCTAAGTTACAATTCATAAAGCACTTTGTACAACTCCACTTACTTTTCCCATTACTGCAAGCACTTTTGTGTGGTTTCCATTTTCCCAGGCCATTCTGAAAAGATAGAAAGCCAGACATAACGTGCAAATCTCTCTCAATCAAATGACAACGTACATATCTTCTTACCTTCTGATCTCTCCCTACCAAACGATAGAACGATTTGGATTTCTCTCTACCATCTTCAATTCAGTCGTTCTCTGTTCTAGGGTTTCCATTGAAACCCGAATCAAGCACGTCAAGTTTCTGCAAATGATAACCTACAAATTGCAGAGCCACTATGCCCTCCCTCCTCCTTTTTGTGATTTCGTGCACTCCATCGGAGCAGGGGATGAAGAAAAGTCGACGGCCCCTTACCGACGTCACGTCAACTCGGCCCATCCCCAAATCCGTCGCCTCCACCACCCAAATCTCGCTCAGATCTACATTATTTTTCTTCCTTATCTTTTATATGTTGTGTTGATGGTGTTTTATTCTTCAATTGCAGGTCACGGGACGCTCACAAAAGCCACCGATCGCTTATAGCTTCGTCTCTCCTTTTCATCAGGTCTGTGTTTTCGTTGTTCTGTTTCTCCGCTTGCTTTTCCTACCTCACCCGAATTTAGGGTTTATTACCTCCCCTTACGATGCTTCTCATGAAATAATCATAAGAAATCTTTTCTACTCATCATTGATAGTGTTTGTGTAAATCTTTTCTTTCAATTTCTTGCAGAGCCGCACATGTAGCAGCACATCAAGACCTTTTCTTTATGAGGTAAATCTATGTCTATATTTGATAAAGATGATACGAAACTCGATTTTGAAGTGTTAATGTTCTTAGATCGACAAATTTCCAGTGAATTTTAGGTTAATGTTGCTTAAATTAGAATCCTAACTTTCGATGTTTGACTTTTGAGTTCTAGATTTTCATATAATTGAATTTTTTTCTCACAGACAGCATGAAAAAAGTCATTCATGACTTTTGTGGTTTATCAAACTTTCTTTGTGAGTCATATTTGGTTTGACAGTCACTCACAGACAACATGAAAAAAGTCATTCATGACTTTTGTGGTTTATCAAACTTTCTTTGTGAGTCATATTTGGTTTGACTGTCACAGGATCTGAACACTAGGGGTGAATCTTCTATAGTTTGGTCAGTTCTTTAATTTTATTAGTTAAACATGAATCAAATAAAACTTCAATGTGACCCGAATATATAATGTTTCATATGTAACAATATTGTAGGTTTCAGATGTGGATCATCTTCATACGGATTCTAAGCTGCCCTTAAAGGTTTTGCTTAATTTTTATCCAAGTTTTGATATGTACATGTCTATGGATGGTAAATCTGTGGTGATTTGCCCGTGGTAATGAGGATGGATTAGAGGTTTAAACATGAGGTTTTGGTGTTAAAAGCTAGAAGCAGATATAACAACATATGAAAGGTTTTCAACAATGAAAAATCTACAAAAGTAATAGCAAAAGGGCATTTTTTATACAAGATAATCAACAAGACCCGACTCACTAGAGCTTCACATGATTGTTTATTTTTAACTACAATGGTCGATAACGTTGCAGGTACTAATTGAGTCACAAAGAGAAAGAGAAAAAAGCAAGCCGGTGGAGCCGGAGTTTGATTTGTAAGGACCAGGTAGTCATCACTTTCAAAAGGTATGTGTTGATTTTTTTTTTGAGGTGGTGTTCCTTAGTTGCAGATTGAGATTTTCTTGAAATAAACAAGTCTTACATATTTACTAAAGTGTATAAAATCATGTTTTCTACTATCTTTGTTGCTATTATATACAGGTTTTGGCAATAATGGCATTAATATTGATCCAGGTTTAAAACTTAAGAGATGAGAAAATGTTTTTTTGAGTATTGAATCATAAACCCTACATGTTAATGAAGATAATAATATATGGTTGAAGTTAGAAGTGTTAGAAAAGCCATATGAGACTGTATGCATATGTGTTCTATGTAAGTAACATTTGCTGGGGTTCTACATGGAAAAAAGAACATAATGATTTCTAGGGTTGGTGATTAATTGAATATCTTTGTAGAGATGGAAATGATGATGTCAACTTTGGTGGCTATAGACATATTTCCTAGATCAAATTGAGAATTTATATATCTACCTAAAATTATATGTAATAACAGAGTCTAGATTGAAGTTCATCTTGGTTAAAACTTTCATAAATGTTGAGATATAGAAAGCATGTGTTGTTTATGGGTTACAAGCAAAGGTCATCCAAGTTAAGTAAAGCTCTTAGAATAGGAGTGTGTTTAAAACTTTGTTTTTATAACTTAACAGGGACAACTATACATTTTTTAATTCTAAAGTGTATTATGTAGCACGATATATACAAAATCATTGATTTAAAAGCTTTGAAGACCTTTTTCTTACCCTAATTCTTTGTCTTTCAGGTTCTAAACCAGATGAGAAACAAGGAAAGTGAAAAGATGCTTAATTATCTAACCTTGGATGAGTTGCGGTAGTTGTACAATGTTTGTATGCTTATCTGCATTAAACTTTTTAGAGAGTTGTAGTTGTGTTTTTACAGTTTTAAAGATCCTTTATTTGTGCAGGATGGTTATCGGCACCCACCAGTTATTGTTGATGAGCAAGAAGTTGTTCCAATGTGGAATTCTTCACTATTTAAGATGCCATCCAACGAGTTGCTTCTTTTCTATAAGCTCGGGCATGAAGTTCAAAAGTACGTTTTTATACCTTTTTTAGTAATCTCAACTACATTCGAAAGTTGAAGTCGTCTATATATTTCTTTTAAAAGGATGATATTAATGAAATTCAATTTACTTCAAAAAGAAATAAAATAACAGATTGTTTGCAACTTCCATTCCCTTTATTTTCGATTAAGTTTCACGTTAAATTACATGTCAAAACGTATGATATACGTAATTTAGTTCTAAGACTTTAGTTGCTTTTTAAGACATTAGTTGCTGATTAGCTTTGTGTCCTGGAGCAGATATGGGTCCTGCAGCAACTTAGCTTTGTGTTTGATGCATGAAGGAAGGCTGGTTGGAGATGGTAGACGGGTCGCCGAGATGTGAATAAATTTAGTGAGGGATGCGAGATGAAGTTGGTGAGAAGAACTTAACTACAACCATCATGTGATTTACACACATATGTGAATATAAAGTTTGTTTTCTGTTATGATTGTATCTAATTAGTGTCACTTGCAGCTGCCGCACCACAAAACATAAGTTTTACGTTCTTCATACTCTTCATTGATTTAACACAAAATACGGGTCGGCTCCGCGGCGAAGCGCGGGTCGTCCCACTTGTACCTAAACAAAATTAGACTTGTGGCTCCTTAGAAGCTAGTTTGAGAGAGAAAGACGCTAATAGCAACAATGATTTGGCTAATATAATTGTATGAAATAAGTTTGTTTATAAAACTAATGATTAGGCAACTAGATTTTGTTTAACACTTTTAAGAATTAACAAAGTAACGAACTTAATAATTTGAATACTAATTCGGTTTATATTTGTAAAACTTTAAAATTTAAAATTATTTCTTCTTTGTTTGTACTAGTCCAAAATTTCATGGGGTCGGTGCCAAAATATCACATTCATACTTTACAGGATTTAAACTCACAACTTTTTGGTTTAAGAGTCACCACTTTACTACCAAACTATCCGTTTGAGATAAAACTATGTTGTTAAAACTATCCTGACTACGTACTCCTTTCACTCCAAGGTTAAAAATAAAAAATTAGAATAAAAAATAAAAATACTAATCAAAATTAAAAATAAACACACTTTCATTAATTAAAAAACATTACATAATTAATAAAACGTAAATAAGAAACAACAAAACATTAAATAAACAACATTAAATAAACATCGTTATAACATAATTCAAATACCACCAGACATCGGATGATATTTAACCGATATCCAAGTCGGGTAATGGCTAAAATCTTCACGTCCTGAAGAATGGTAACGATCTTCCGTTATCCTTAAAACGTTGTTTTCAATCCACTCTGGACGAAGGTTGTTGTCTATGTGTTTACAAAACACGTGAAACTCTGAAAGTCTCCTTTTAAGCAATGTTTTAAAAACCGGTTTTTTAGTTGAACCGGAAAACCTTCCGGGACTGGTTCGACCGGTCGGACCGGTTAGACCGGCTGGTTGAACCGGTTAGGGGATTTATATATATTTTTTATAAAAATACTAATAAACTTGTACACCCCAATAAGAGTAGTTAAAATACAAATATAATCCACTCAAAAATAATATCAAATATGTATTTCATAAGAAAATATAAGTTTTAAACTTTAAAAAATAATAAAAAATATATTTTTTAAAAAAAATAAAAATAAAAAAAAATCAGAAAACCGGTTGAACCGGACAGGTTGAACCGGAAAAAACCGGAAAACCGACCGGTCTAACCCGATCCGGTTATTGCCAAAAAACCGGCCATTAAAAAAACCTGCCATTAAAAAACCGGCTAGAGGACCGGTTACCGGTCGAACCGGCCGGTTCGAACCGGTTTTTAAAACACTGCTTTTAAGTTCACGTCAATTATAGCAATAACTGATCACGTGTTATTTATCTCCCATCCCACATCGAGCATGAAAACGTTCACTAACCTTCTCCCATAACCTTCTTGCGTCAAAGTTACTTTCTATATGACCACTTGATAAATCGAGTCACACTATGATTAAATCTTCTTTTTCTGATAACGAACATTGTTTCTCTAAAATCCATTTAAATCACCAACGGATTGATTAATTTCAATATAACAATGGGTACTAATGAAAAAGTTTATCAGGTGGTAACATTTTTTTTATTATTTCCCGACAGTCAATCATGGCGGCATTATAAAACCATCTAATAGAGCCAAAAGATTCCCATGAGCTTGTTTTAAATCCTCGCGCCACTTAACTTGTAGCTGGGTCTGCATGAAGTCCGGTAACTTGAACAAATAAATCTGTGCATCAACCCACCTCTCATGGAAAGCCCCCTTTCTTTCTAGATGGGATCAAATCTTCATAAAAAACCCTTTTTGATCTAGATTGATTCTTGATATCTTCAAGATTTCAAGGTTTCTTGATCTTCTGGTAAATACCCATTTCAGATATTAACTTGTTTTATGCAATTTTCTGTTTTTTTAGGGTGATACTATTCTCACACCCCGAAAATCTAATCTTACACATCTTTGGTTATATCACACAAAAATGACCTTTCGACGAATTACCAAAAGGTTGTTTCAAACTTTCAATGTATTGGCAAACAACCGTTTAAAGGTGGTATGGAATCAGATTTGATCTCAAGGTGGTGTGGGAATATGAAATCAGATTTGTTCAGCGGGTCGTGCATAGCAATTCCTCGACCCCTAAAATCATAGCTTTGATTTTAGCAGGATCGGTTTTACTATTCAAAATGGAATTTACCTGTCACTTTATTGTAATTTGATCCTTTCATATATTAAAAGTAAGTTGAAAGTTGAAAACCCTCAAAGATCTTGATTTGTTTCAGGGTTTAATTTCTATCAATAAGCATGGACGGAAGCGATATTTATAAAGCGAGTAGAAGTATAAGATTGGGGAGCTTAAGAGCAACCAGTAATGGAAGAATGGGGAGTTTAAGATCCGGAAGTACTTCGGTATGGAGGAACACTGGGATGGATGTGTTTTCGAGATCTACTCGTGAAGAAGATGATGAAGAAGCTCTCAAATGGGCTTCTCTTGAAAAGCTTCCGACTTTCGATCGTTTAAAGAAAGGTTTGCTGTTTGGATCAACTGGACCTTCACAAGAAGTTGATGTGGACAATCTTAATTTCGAGGATCGAAGACGGTTACTTGATAGGCTTGTGAATACTGCTGATGAAGATAATGAGAAGTTCTTGTTAAAGCTCAGGAACCGTATTGATAGGTAATTAATTGATCAATGTCTTCCATCTTTTTGTTGTTTGATTTGAAAACTGATCTTTTGTTGATAACTGTTGAAAGTGATTTCACAGTTTGAAGATTATTTAGGAAAACCCCAAATTGTGGCAAATGTCTATTTTGGATCAATTTGCAACGGGTTTTCGTCGTGGCTACGAATCAGATTTGCGACAGAATCATTTTTTTTTTTGGACAGACTTTAGCGAATGAAAATTCTGTCACTAGATTTGCAATTGAACTTTTTTTTTCTTTTTCATTTCAAGTTACAAGTAGTTGAAAAGCTCTTGACAGATAGAAGTTCACTTGATTTACATTAAAAACTAACCAAAGTGTAAAATTTTTAAAAGAGGAATTGACCATTCAAAATCTTGAAATACTTTAGTGGGGTGGATTTGGGATAATGTAATTTGTTCTTAGAAAAATAATTTAGAATTACGAGGCGTCTATTGGGGTCTTCAGTTCCCAATGTGCCATAAATTAGAAAATGAACTTTTTAATTTTATTTAGACCATTTATAGTCATTTATCAATTTTAAAGGTTTGATTGTAATTAATTATGAGTAAATGAGAGACAAAAAATTAATAAAATTTTTATATTTGTTAAAATACTGTTCATGTTTATATGTATATTTTTTAATATATATTTTAAATTGATTGTGAATGAAAGAGAAAGAAAATGTAATGATAAATGTATAAAAAATATTATTTAATTGAGAAGAAAAGAGAAAATGTAGTGTTTTTTAGTTAATTATAAGGATAATGATAAGAAATGATTTGTGAATGCTCTTAGTTTCGAGTAGAACACTTTCGACTTTACAATGACTCTACTTTTAAAATATCATGGTACTTTTCAGGAGGATTTAAACTCAGATGGGGACTGGTAAAATTTGATAGTAGAAGTAGTAGAAGCATTAACGAATAGAATTGTACCATGTAGGAAACATAAAAAAATAGTATAATGATAATAAAAATGGACAAATAGTGGAGTGGAGTGAAAAAAAATAATAGAGTAATTATATATAAAAAAGATTGGTATCACACAACCCACCAATAATAAGATTACACATCTTACCCTTGGTCCCACCAAACCCCAAATCTTGCGGCTTCAAGCTCTCCACCAACGGCTACAAGTAGCCGCAAATACTAGTCGTGGGAAGTAGCTTGAGGCGTGGCGGTGGTGAAGTAGGCGAAGCCCTCGAAGCCGCCAAGGTAGCCGCTACCCATTCCCCCCACCCTAACCATTTAGTTGGACGTACATGACTTTACCATAACCTTTTATCTGAGAGTTACCACTCTATCACCAAACCATCCCCTTGGGATGATTAAACCAACTAGTTATGTTATCTATTATTTCTTCATCATTTTGTTGAACTGCAAGGCTGCAACACTTAGATTTTCTAGGATAAACTCGTCATATCTGCAACTTCATAAAATATGAACACATAACTTTATGGTTGGGAAGTACAATATATTCTGCTTTTAGAGTGACAAGTAATGATCTACAAAGACAATGTTTTAAGAAACTTATTTGCAAACATTACAGGGTTGGGATTGATCTACCAACAATTGAAGTCAAGTATGAGCATTTGAGTGTGGAGGCAGACGTGAACACTGGAAGCAGAGCTTTACCCAGTTTCATAAACTTCCACATTGATATATTTGAGGTAAAGAATCAAATCAATATACACAAACAACTTTCTTGAATCTTTCTAATGATTTCTCATTCAACTTAATGAAATATGCATCCATATTTGCTTCCATTCAGAGTTTCTTGAGCTTATTCCGTCTTCTCCCGAATTCGAAAAAACATATAACCATCTTGGATGATATTAGCGGCATCGTTAAGCCTAGCAGGTGAGCCGAAAGAACAAATCAACTCAACTCAACTATCATTTTGTTTACTAGATCTAACATTTTACAATACATGTTATTTTCTAGAATGACATTACTTTTGGGTCCTCCAAGTTCCGGGAAGACAACACTTTTGTTAGCCTTGGCTGGCAAGCTCGATAAGGAACTTAAGGTAACTCTTGATCTTTATGACTCTCTTTCAAGATTCAAACACATAATAATCAACATAGACCGGCACCAAAAACCGTGAAAAGTACTCAGGGTCCATAAAAAAACGAATTAAAATGAATACATTTGTGAGGGGCCAATTCAAAGTTTACTTTAACTTACAAGATGGTCAACATGTTTATTTTGATGATCTTCCCAACTAAAAATACATCTTTAAATCATCTCTTTATTTTTGTATTTTTAGACTTCTGGAAAGGTGACATACAATGGCCATGAGTTACATGAGTTTGTACCCGAAAGAACATCAGCTTATATCAGTCAAAACGATGTTCATATTGGAGAAATGACCGTCAGGGAAACCTTGGCTTTCTCTGCACGATGCCAAGGGGTCGGATCAAGATATGGTTAGACTATCTCTATTATAAGTCCCAAATTCCATGTTATGATTTGTTAATATTGCGCTATAAGAACGTTTTACGAATGTGTAAATTGTAGAGATGTTGACGGAATTGTCAAGAAGAGAAAGAGATGCAAACATCAAACCTGATCCCGACGTTGATGTCTTCATGAAGGTACATAACTATATCCAGATTAGGGAACAAATATGGTTTGTTCATGTTGTCTCTATTTTCTGAAAGACAAATACTTGTGAACATCTTGGTCAGTGCCAGTGGACCATTTTGATACCGCTAGGCTAATGGCGTGTTTGTTTAAATTATGTTTTTCTTAGTAATCTGAATTTGATACTTGTTTGTTTTATAATCAAGGCTGCTGCATCAGCAGGACAAGAAGCGAATGTGGTGACAGATTACACTCTCAAGGTATGAACTTTAGATGTATCTTTAGGTTCATATGTTGGTATTTTAGGCCTTAATCTTGCACAGAAATGGAAAACTCAATGATTTTATTTAGGCCAATTAACTGGTTGTTTAAATAAGCAAGGAAATACAGTGACAATATAAAGGGAAATAACAATATCATTTAGCTAAAAACAATCATACAAATTATTGGATATTAAACTAAATATATTAGTAGCTAAAAGTTATAAGGGTCAGACATGTAAATATGTTTAAGTATGTTTGGAGTCAGTTTGTCATTGTAAAAAGTTCAGGGTCTGTTGTGTCATGTCTGAAAGTCTATAACTGGTTTATTAGGGGCGGTGTTTCACCCCTATAAAAGTGTCGAAGTCTGTACGTATAAACACAATCATCAAGAAATTCGTTTATGTTGTAGTCAAATTCTTGTCCGTAAATCCACAGTTGATCTCTGATTATACCAACACAAATGACTACTACTAACTAACTATCACTAGATATGGATCATACAACATTATGAAAAGTTGTTCATGTGACAGCAAAGAGAAGCCATCGTTTATTTATAAAATTTAAAACTTTTAAAACTAGTTTTTTTAGAGTTTAGGGTCACTATAAAAATTTCATTGGGTTCGGTGACTAAACCGTTTGGGGTTCGGTTGCGATAAAAACAGATATATATTAGTACACAAAAAAAATTCATAAGTGTGGGACGAACCCCAAGCCAATAGCTTGAGTACGCCCCTGATCACTTGGAATCACATTTCAATGCCTACACAATCGACACAAAAGTATATAATAATTCACAAAAAAAAACAAAAAAAAAAGTATAAATATATTAATTACCTTTGATTCTTTATTTTTAGTTTTCTAATTCTTGGACATACAATGTTCAAAAGTTTCTACTTTGGTTGCCATACAGAAAATTATTTGCATCACAAAAAAGTATAAATATATTCATTACCTTTGATTTGATACTTTATTTTTAGTTTTTTATTCTTGGAAATCTTCATGTTCAAAAGTTTCTACTTTGGTTGCCATATAGTAAATTATTTGCTTCACAATTGCTCTTATTTCTATAGAGGGAAAAAGGAATATGAGAAAGAAAAACATTCCAAATATAAAACCCGTAAGTTAACTTTATGTCATATTCCCCTGTCTTTTCCTATATTCCTATGTCCCCACGTCTTCAAACCTTGTTTTTTTAAAAGAAGTCTTTCATGGTTGATGAATTTGCAGCAAGACAACAATATGAACACTCAAGAAATTGATAATTTCAACCCATCTAGTGTTGATCTTCATGCGTTTACACCTATGTCCGGTGACAATTCCTCCGATCATCATAGCCAAAGGTCTCATCCGCTTTTGTTTCTGTCTCTACAAGATGGTAGTGATGCCTTTCAAAGCATTAATCTCATGGGTGATCATCAATTTAGTTCCAACTATGATCCTATGAACCATTTCCCTACAGTGATAGATATGTAAGGCATCATTACCATGTTCGGGTTGAACCCCAAACATATCTACCATTGTAGGGAAATGGTTCATAGGATCATAGTTAATTGGAACTAAAATGATGATCACCCATGAGATTAATGCTTTGAAAGGCATCACTACCATCTTGTAGAGACAGAAATGAAAGCGGATGAGACCTTTGGCTATGATGATTGGAGAAATTGTCACCGGACATAGGTGTAAACGCATGAAGATCAACACTAGATGGGTTGAAATTATCAATTTCTTGAGTGTTCATATTGTTGTCTTGCTGCAATTTCATCAACCATGAAAGACTTCTTTTAAAAACAAGGTTTGAAGACGTGGGTAACCGGACATAGGAATATAGGAAAGGATAGGGGAATCGGGCATAAAGTTAACTTAAGCGTTTTATGTTTGGAATGTTTTTCTTTCTCATATTCCTTTTTCCCTCTATAGAAATACGAACATTTGTGATGCAAATAATTTTCTATATGGCAACCAAAGTAGAAACTATTGAACATGAAGTATGTCCAATAATCAAAGGTAATGAATATATTTATACTTTTTTTTAATGAATTATTATGTACTTTTGTGTTATTAGTTACTTTTAATATGACATGTAAATTGTTTCTTGTGCAGTTGTTGGGGTTGGACATTTGTGCTGATACAATGGTTGGGGATCAAATGATAAGGGGGATTTCTGGTGGGCAAAAGAAGCGTGTTACAACAGGTAAAACCGTAAAAATGACAGTTCGTTCTGAAACATGTTCATTTTTGTAACATTTAGGCTATTTTGTCAAAAACTATATTCACAGGTGAAATGATCGTTGGACCATCGAAGGTTCTTCTTATGGACGAGATTTCTACTGGTTTGGATAGTTCTACAACTTTCCAAATCGTGAAATCGATCAGACAGTTTCTTCACATTCTTGAAGGCACTGCTGTCATTTCACTCCTCCAACCAGCACCCGAGACGTATGATTTGTTTGATGACATTATTCTTTTAACTGACGGGAAAATCGTGTACCAAGGACCAAGAGACAATGTGCTTGAGTTTTTTGAGTTCATGGGGTTCAAATGTCCTGAGAGGAAAGGTGTTGCTGATTTCTTGCAAGAAGTATGTTCACTTGTTATCCATGTGATTCAATTCACAGTCACCTTAATCAATTATACTGTTTTTTTTTTTTTCAAACAATTGTGAATGTGTTACAGGTGACATCTAAAAAAGATCAGCAACAATACTGGATGAGAAGAGATCAGCATTACAGATTTGTGACAGCCAAGGAATTCTCAGACTCCTTCCAGTCCTTCCATGTTGGAAAGAAACTCGGTGATGAGCTTAACGTCCCATATGACAAAAGCAGAAGCCACCCTGCTGCTCTTACAACTGAAAAATACGGCTTAAATAAAAAAGAGCTTTTGAAAGCCTGCATTGATAGAGAAATCTTGCTCATGAAGCGGAATTCATTTGTTTACGTCTTCAAATTGTGCCAAGTACGTGCCATGTTCATAGAAAACTCGATTCAGTTATGACACCTTTACCTATAATGGTCAGCAAAACGGGTCGAAAGTAGCCCAAAGTCTATTTCTTGATTAATATAACCTTCTAAATTGTTTTTAATCACAATTCACATATCAGTTATATCTGCAAGTCAACTTGACCCGACCCATTTTACGCACACTAATCTATCAGTCATGTCCATCTTGCCACCTCTACTAACACGATTTAGTTTTTCGTACTTAGCACTAATCAAGATTGTACTTTTTTTGTCGGTTTCAGCTGTTTATTATGGCGTTAGTGGCTATGACTGTGTTTTTCCGAACGGAAATGCATAGAAATACTCTAGAAGATGGAGGGATATATACAGGTGCTCTATTTTTTGGTGTGATTATGATCATGTTTAACGGGATGTCTGAGATTCCAATGACAATTGCGAAGCTTCCTGTATTCTACAAGCAAAGAGACTTCCGGTTTTATCCTTCGTGGGCATACGCTCTTCCATCTTGGATTGTCAAAATTCCTATATCGTTTCTTGAAGCTGCAGTATGGACAATTCTAACTTACTATGTGATAGGATTTGATCCCCATGTCGAGAGGTTAATTTGTTTTCGAGATTAAAGATGGCAAATTTATTCCTGTACTCTTGTTTCTATTTCTATACATGTTTGGCTTACCTACATTCTTTGATGTTTTGCAGATTCTTCAAACAATACCTTCTACTCTTAGTTATTAACCAGGTGTCTTCTGCATTGTTTCGATTTATTGGCGCAATGGGTCGAAACATGATTGTTGCAAACACTTTTGGTTCATTTGCGCTTCTCATAATCATTGCATTGGGTGGCTTTGTCCTGTCAAGAGGTAATCAAAAGTTACAACTTACTAATTCAAAAACACATAAAACTTAGATATGATATCTCATTACTGAAGCAGGATCCACGAAAGCGAAAAAGGCTACCTGCGATCTAGAAAACGTTTGATAAAACACCTAGTTTATGTTATGTATTGTCCCTTTTATCTGTAAACTCTAACAAATTTGTCATCAAACTGAGAACTAAGAAATCAAAAACAATAATCAAGAAATTATATGTGACAATAATCAATCTCTCAAACTGTGACAACTTGTGATTTGTTTATCAAATGAACATCAAGAAACTTTTTCAAAATCATGTTGGGATTTACTTCCATTAATTTTCACAAAATTAATCATGTTGGTTATGTTCTGCATGAATTACAGATGATGTCAAGAAGTGGTGGATATGGGGCTACTGGATATCTCCAATGATGTATGCTATGAATGGAATAGCTGTTAATGAATTTCTCGCGGACAGATGGAGCAAGGCAAGCCATGTTGTGTTTACGCTTGATCACGTTCTTTATCGTCAATCACATCTAACTGTTTCAAAATTCTTGCTGTTTTGTAGCCCTTAGGTGATTCAACGCTAGGCAAATCAATCATCACTGCTCGAGGGTTGTTTGCAGAATCTTACTGGTATTGGATCGCAATCCTGGCCTCAATTGGATTCATATTTCTGTTTAATATCTTTTTCGGCCTGTCTCTCGATCTCCTCAACCGTGAGTATCTATCTATGCATCTCTTTTCATTTTTGTAGCAGAAAGGAAGGATGTATGTCACAAAACATTGTTTTGACCATTTGGTAACATTTTTGTGAATATTCTAGCGTTTGGGCAATCTCGATCTGTATCATCAGAGAACGATGATGACCAGAGCCCTGTAGAGTTAGCACAAGCAGGAGATGGGAGCAATAAGAGCAAGAAGAAAGGGATGATTCTTCCATTCGAGCCACATTCGATTACCTTCGATGATGTCAAGTATTCGGTTGATATGCCTCAGGTAAATTGGTAAAGAGTAAAGACTATCATTTTTGTGCTTGAACCTAGTCCTCCAACTTCTTTCTGAAGAGTTGTATCACACTATCATCTTGTTCTCTCAAAAATCTTGTTACATTTTTGACAATGCTTGTGGATTCTTAAATAGACCATAAAAGGCTCTCTGAATTATGGTAGATCACTCCTACATCTTAGTGAAAAATGTTCCACTAAATCTATCCCAAATTGTCACCTAAGATTACTCCTAGATTGTAGAAAACACTACTAGAAAAGTGGAGTTCTCCCACTAAAATTTCAGACCATAATTTTGACTAAACAAATTTTTCACAAGTTAGCAACAAATTTTGAAAAACAAACACGAAAATTGTCCCAATTAAAGTAAGTTGGACATGCTTTTCTTGGGACGTTTGTAATAAAAATATTCAAATTAATTAAGCAACAAGCCTTATGATGTATCTTCTTTAGGAAATGAGAGATCAAGGAACAACTGAAGACAGATTGTTGCTACTTAAGGGTGTAAGTGGAGCTTTTCGTCCCGGTGTATTAACAGCTCTAATGGGCGTTAGTGGTGCTGGAAAAACTACCTTAATGGATGTGTTAGCCGGTAGAAAAACCGGCGGGTATATAGAAGGGGACATCAGGATTTCAGGGTATCCCAAAAAGCAAGAAACTTTTGCTAGGATTTCTGGATACTGTGAACAAAACGACATCCATTCGCCTCATGTTACTATTTATGAATCGTTGATGTACTCAGCCTGGCTAAGGCTGGCATCAGACGTTAACGAAAACACCAGAAAGGTTAGCGTACTAGCTAGTAAAAAATATACAATAAATACTCATGGTTAATTGATTCAAAATGACATATTTTTTTGGTGATATGTTGTTTTGCAGATGTTTGTTGATGAGGTGATGGATCTTGTGGAACTGAACCCATTGAGAGATGCTCTTAGTTGGGTTGCCCGGGGTGAATGGCCTCTCGACCGAACAACGAAAAAGGTTAACCATAGCAGTTGAGCTTGTGGCTAATCCATCTATAATATTTATGGATGAGCCAACCTCGGGGCTAGATGCTAGAGCTGCTGCAATTGTGATGAGAACCGTTAGGAACACAGTTGACACAGGAAGAACAGTTGTGTGCACCATACATCAACCTAGCATCGACATATTTGAAGCTTTCGATGAGGTATGAAAGTTCATGACAGACTACTAATTTATGTGATGATTAACATACAAACTGTCTAATTGACTAATTTCATCTAACAATATGCTGCAGCTATTCTTGATGAAAAGAGGTGGACAAGAATTATATGTTGGACCCGTTGGGCGAAATTCCTGCGAGTTGATAAAGTACTTTGAGGTGAGATACCTAACATTTTGCAATTCCAATTCCATTACATTTCACGAATCAAACGTCCCCTAAATGTGGCTAATTATCTAAAGGGATGATATATTCCCACACTATCTATTAACGACCATTTGACTGTAAACGGCCTTCTTCAAACGACATTTAAAGGTTAAAAAATAAACAGTCATTTGACTTTTTGGGTGGTGTAAGAAACGAGAATACGACTATACCATGACCCTTATCTAAAACGTATAGTACTCTTGTATGAGCCAGGATATCGACAGCATAAGTAAGATAAAAGATGGATATAACCCCGCAACATGGATGTTGGAAGTCAGTACTTCTTCTCAAGAAATGACTCTAGGAGTCGATTTTGCTGAAATCTACAAGAATTCACAGCTATATAGGCAAGTGCTAATGCTTTATGAACATTTTACTATATTTATGCTATTTATTCTTATATGGTATATTGCATCATATTTATAGGATGACTTTCTAGAAATTATAGCTTTGTTTTTATTGAATATATGATTTACAGGAGAAACAAGGCTCTTATCGCTGAACTTAGCGTACCACGTCCTGGTACCAAAGACCTCTATTTCCCGACACAATTCTCGCAACCGTTCTCCATCCAATGTATTGCTTGCCTATGGAAACAACGGTTGTCCTACTGGCGAAACCCTCCATATACCGCTGTCCGTTTTGCTTTCACCACCTTTATTGCGCTCATGTTCGGCACTATGTTCTGGGATCTTGGTCGCAAAAGGTAACTCACAACTAGAAAACTAAAAATACTCCTAACAATTATTATTTTTTTTTTGTTGGAAACACTATACTTTGAGTTTATTTTGTGTTTGCTAAGTTATCAAAGTTTCAAAAAGAAAATTTTGTTTGAAATTTTAGCATTTTTTGGTAGCAAGTGTCTAAAGATTAAGACATAAACTGATCACTGTTTTGTTATGTTCAAACAACTGTTTTAATCGCGCGAATTCCAGGAAAACCCAACAACAATTATCTAACGCGATGGGTTCCATGTATGCTGCAACTCTCTTCCTTGGAGTCCAAAACGCATCAGCGGTGCAGCCGGTTGTTGATATTGAACGCACCGTCTTTTACAGAGAACGAGCTGCAGGAATGTATTCCGCTTTACCATATGCATGTGCTCAGGTGATTGATTACACAAATATAGTTTTGAGTAACTACTATTACCGAGTATCCCACACTACCATTTTGGTCAAATCAGACTTGAACGGTCGTTTGATTTTTTCAACCTTTGACTTTTCTATCTTTTCAACGTTTTCAAACTTTGGAAAAGTCAAACAGTTGTTCAATATGTTGCGAAACAATCGTTTGCGAGTAATGTGAGAATAGACCATCCTTTAGTACTTGAAGATCGAGATTCTAATGCTTTTGCGTTTAATGCAGGTTTTGGTGGAGATACCTTACGTTTTCTTTCAAACGATCGTTTACTGTATTATAGTTTACGCTATGATCGGATTTGAATGGACAGCTACCAAATTCTTGTGGTACACATTCTTCCAGTTCTGCTGTTTACTCTACATGACATTTTACGGCATGATGACCGTCGCCATCACCCCAAATGCGAACATTGCTGCCATCATAGCGGCTTCCTTTTACGGCTTCTTTAATCTTGTTCTCCGGCTTCATTGTCCCACGACCTGTAAGTTTTTATTTTCTTTTGTGTTTCGGTATGTTAAATTTTCAGGTCATGGGTGTTTATGTATTTATATATAAATGCAACAGAAAATGCCGGTGTGGTGGCGTTGGTATTACTGGGGTAATCCGTTGGCATGGACCATCTACGGCATGGTGGTGTCGCAGTTCGGTGACTATGACGACTTGCTTGTGAACGGTGAGACTGTGAAGGGGTACCTGGATCGGTATTTTGGGTTCAAACATAGTTTTCTTGGTGCGATTGCGGGAGTGCACGTTGGATTAGTTCTTGCTTTTGGCTTCATATTTGCTTACTGCATCAAATCCTTCAATTTCCAGAAGAGATAGATCCAAGTTCATGGTTTTCAAACATCAGTTTATGTTAACAATGAAATATTTGGACTTGAATTTTGTATTATTTCTTTCTTATTTTTTGTATGGGTAATTTGTAATACTGTTAATGGAGTACTTCATATGTAATTTGTGTAGATTGTGTCTGCTTAACTATTATGTTTATTAGTTCTTTACAATTAGCAATGTCATATCTACTGTTTTTTAGAGTAATTTACTTATACTACCTAGAAAATGAGATATAGAAGTTCTTTTCTTACCAAGACACTAAATGAGATAGACTAATCTTCTCATAGACTAAGAACTTAACTCTTACTAACAAGCTTAACAACCGAAATATCTAACTACTCCACTAGTCCACTTGGTTACTTTTGACTATGTCTTAATTAACTGTCCCCTAAGCTAAATGGTGGATTTTTTTTTTTTTTTAGCTAAATGGTGGATTGATGTGCAGCTTGTATCAAACATATGCAAATTGGGTAGAAGTTGTTGAATGTGAAGGTTTTTGGGCGCTTGTTTTATTTGGGCCCGTTTTGATCCATAAGCTAGTTGTCTTAATCTTTTTCGTTATACCATGTCAAGTAATTGTAAATTTGTAAGTGTGTAACCTTGTGCACTATGAGCTAATAAAGAGAAACTCAAGTTGTAGCTCGTAGACATAGGTCACACCGACCGAAACCACGTTAAATTTTGTGTCGTTTATATTTTCTGTTTCGTTTGCGTGTGTGTTGTCGCTTCCGCTAGCCACCAATCTAAAAAAAGTGAACCCCTTATGAGAGTATGTACATGTTGATCAGTGGGTAGCATATATATCTCAACATGATTAGTGCGTTAAAGAAATAGAGGATTAACTACCAATTAAGTAGCGTCAGAACGTCAACATGATTACTATCGGAGGTTTCTATTAATTACTAGGTTAGAACTCATGTATTATATGGGTTGAATAAATACAAATTTTTATAAAGAATAATCTTTATGTTAACATAAAATATAACTAAAATCTTATTCTAATTTTTATAAACAAATTTTATATTGCACAGTAGATGTCATCAACCATTTGTTATATAAACAAATGTTATATGTAACCGGACTTCTAATTCTAACGTTTTTGCGTTGCCTTTTTTTATTTTCGTTTTACGTTGCGCTTTAGCAATACAACTGTTTTGTATACCTGCGTTATCCCCAAGACAACGCGCGGATAGTAAAATCCAACTCATAACAAAAAGAAAATAAAAGTTAGCTATACATGTCGTCAGTAAAAGTTTTGGAAATGACGCGTCAATTTTCTTTATCCCGCGTACCTTTATAGAGACGATATATGTCGTATTCATTACTCTTGGTTGGTCAATATTATGGACAAACCTATTGTGACAGGGGTGCTCTATGCCGACAACTACGATGGTCACTATAGCTGTCGTCGAGATAGGGTCAAATTTCTTGTAGTGGATCCATCAATATCTTAGTTTTATCTTTTCTTATTTAAGAGGATAACCTTATAAAATCAGAAAATTGGTCATGCCCGAATCATAGTTTATGTTGTACAAATTACCTCTAGTTTATGCTAGGTTTTTGAGATTGACAGGTAACATTCTCTTGCAATTTTGAGTTCACATATTTTTAGCCCCTTTAGAAAATTGTGGCCTCTAATATTATTCATATAATTGGTAAAATTTTAGCATCTAATACATGATGTACAAATGATTATTATTGCTTGGATCAATATTCATGGTTGCATATAACTTTAGCGCGTAAATATTTCGTAATTTAACAAGAATTCTATTGAAATAGCTCGAGCTCCTGAAGTAAATTTTATTGAAATCATGAAATGTATCAGATTTGTGTTGAGTTTATGAGTCTACTTTAGGTTTCTAGGGTTAATTTTGCTACCATATATAGACAATATTACAAATAAACTCTAATACACTCTAATATATTTTAGCTCTTCCACACAATTGTTAGCTCTATTGTTCATATGCATAGTAAAATTATATTAAATAATAATGCATGATGTACATGTTGTCATTGCATGGATTGTATTATTGATCGATTTGATGTATCACATGCAACATTTCATTTCTAGATTTTGCATGATTCAAACCGATTCTGACTATTTCGAAAGTCTCTTTATTGATTTACTGCTTTTGTTGAAACTAAAACGAATACAACTATTAAAACATTATATATGTACGAGTCATTATTGATTGGATTTGACATTTTGGAGGTCATATAGATATATATATGGTTTAAGAAAAGAGTTGTCATAAAAATGTTGTAACATGTTTTCTCTAACAGTCAAAAAGTATATCATAACACACTAGAATTGTAGTCCTTGACATTGATTTCTGTCACATGAGCAGTCATAATTAAATACGTGGGAAATAAGATCACCATTCCATCCAATTGAATTCATGGCCCAAAACACCAGTTAACATGTGCACCATAAGTGTACATCCTAGACGTGGACCAAGATGGCCACACAACAACTGGTTGTAGAAAACATTGGGGTTTTAATTAAAATAATAAATATACTCTCTTTATTTGCATGAGGGAAATTGTGTAGGATAACATGTTATAAACCATATATATTTAACAAATAAGGAATATTTTAAACCGGTATTCTCATTTCGATGCTACAACACGTTGTTTGACACGCATCTCTTAAATACAATATTTGCCTGCTCACGAAATTGTTTCCCAAGGTTTGTTGTATTGCCGAGGATGACTACGAAGTTTGAAATTTATTATAATCTTGTTGGATTTTAGATGATGGTGATGTTTAGAGAGTAAACTAAGTCTCTCTAAACAATGAGTAGAAGAAGAGAGTTTACAAAGTCTCATATATGCTTGCTGTAGTATAATAATGGTGAATGATGAAAATTTTTTTTTGTGATGATAATTAGGTATTTCTAATATGATCTCTTTTCCTACAAATACCTCTTCATTGTTGATCTATTGATTTCTCTCTTGGCCTGATATTTGGTCACAAGGAAAAAACATTATGGCATTAGTAAAAAGATATTTGTGGATCAAGGGTTTATTGGTTCTAACTTGAAATATAGAACCTGATAATGATGCCTACAAAATTTGAGGAACAGGCCCATCAATATGTTTTGTATACAATGATAGTACTAAGGATTTATTTTTAATTTATATGGAAGAGGCCCATGAATATGTTTTTCAATAGCTGGCTGGTCGATTTAATTGGAATTACATCAATCATGGAGGTGAGTAATAGATAAGGGTGAAGAGAACGAGAAGGCTACCTTTCTCAATTATCAACCTTACCATATGCCATGGCACATGTTATAGAATCTTTTATCTTGAATAACTATCTGATTACTGCAAATCACATTCAGTTTCTACTGTTTGGATAGAGAAATTTTTTTTGAACAGGTCATTGAATATATCACCAAGCACTAGTTCATATTCGGAAGTTTGGATGCTACTTCCATCAGAACTGAATTCACTTAGCTAGCAAACATGAAGGAGGAGGACAGGGACAGAAAGCAGGATGAAGATCGCATGGAAGCAAAGGCGGAGGACATCATAGAAGAAGTTGCATTTTATTTTGTTACATGCTGTTATTTAGGACATAGTTTGTGAAAAATACTTGAATAGTTGTCTAACATGAATTCTTTTACTATATATGAAATGCATTATTTTGCTATATATGTACTTTATTTTGTATTATGAGATTAATACTCATTTAATGTGGAAATTAGTGCTTCTACAAAAAAAATATATTATTTTTTTTAACCATGACATGCATTTATGACACGCAAATTGAATGTCATATTCTTTATGATTGGGGCTTCCTTGAAGCGCAATGCGTGTCGTAAACGCGTGTCATTAGCAGATGACACACAAAATGAGTGCCATCTTCCTCTATGACGCACAAGTGCACGTTATCTGATCCTCTTTATGACGTGCGACGTCATAAATGCCAGTTTTTCTAGTAGTCTCTTATAGAAGTGTAGAAGAAAAAAAGTTTAGAGAGTTTATTAAGTCTCTCTAAACTATGATTTACAAGTGTTTAAAGGTGCTTTTTGGTGTGTCTTCCAACCAAGAATTACTATTCACCATAAAGATCTAGATCATAAACCAAATGTGTAACACCATTCAAAATCATAAATTTGAGTTGCAACATATTTGACAAAAAATATATAAGATGGAGAAAACATCAAAAACCAAGACTTGAAACATACTCAACACCTATTTAACTCATAACACCTATTTTATAAATTTGTAACAATCCCCCACATGAATGGGGAGCACAAGTCAATATATATCTCATGATGCAATTTCAACAATTAAGCCTTTTGTAGGATAGGTAGGTTTTTTTACCCTTATGAAGCATACTTAGCTTACTAGCTGTCAGCAGAACTTGGTTTATTTGAATTGATGGCTATTTGTATAAACGACTATACACGTCCACACAAGGCTCTCTTTAACTTTGTCAACTCCTCATATTTGTGTCTATTATGGTCATGAAACACTTTTCTAGTTCTGGGAGATCACTACAAATTGCGCCCCCACAATTCCATTAGAAGCGACCACACTTCTCTCTCTCTCATAGGTGATTTCCATAAATCATTAAAAGCATTAGGTCTACTTGATTACATAAACCATTAACCATATTATGCTTAACCTCACACAAATTTCACTGATTTGGAATGGACTAGAACGTACACAACTCCCTTTATATAGTTTAGGGTACTCCCCTACAGTGACCTCCCTGGGGTTGCATGAGTTAGTTGTCCTATTGAACCTATATCTTGGGAGCTCCAGTCAACTAGGTTAGGTTACCCTTATGTTCCAGTTCCACGGGCTATAATCTCATTCCATAACTTAATCTCTTATCAACCCCGAGGTTGTTGGATCAAAACATTATGTTTAACTTCGCAAAATCACAAACACAAATTTTTATTTGAGATAAGTTATATTAACGTGTTCTAATTGTGCTTATTAAAAGTGTGAGTGTGTTAGATTGCCTTCCCACTTATTTATTCTCGCTTTACAAGGCCTCTAAAGAAGTGATTGGGGTCTTCGAAAGAACTAGATTCACTTTGTGTGTGTGTGTGATGGGTGGGTGGGTTGAGGGGGGGGGGGGGGGATTCATTGGATCAAGGTAGACGATGTTTGTAAACCTAAAGAGGAAGTTTGGGCTTGGTCAAACTTTTGAATTTTCATATAAGCCTCCTATGCAAATGGTTGTGGCGCTTTAAGGTGAAAGAAGGTTGTTTGTGGAGGAAAGTCATACAAGGGGTGCATAATGTTAATAGGCAATATGAGAATTTCCCTTGCAAGAGGCAGATTTCGGGTGTTTGAGAACTAATTGGTTTTGAGAACTTTTAAGAACCATTATAAGTCACTAGTTTATATATATGGAACCCCCCCTCCCCCCCCCCCCCCCCCATGAATTATAGTGGTGCCTGCATCTTAAGTTAGTGGTTGAGATTTGCTTCTCAAAAGTTCTTAAAATAAAAAGTTCTCATTTGAATCTAAACACTATATATATATATATATATACATTATATATATATACACACACACACACACACACACATATATATATATATATATATATATATATATATATATATATATATATATATATGAGGTTTATAAGAGAACGGTAAAAAAAGGGGAACCAACTCCAACAAATTCTAATTGAGCTCATTTCAGCGACCATCTTGTCAAATCACTACTAGGTTAGCTTTACGAGTTGATAGCTTTTAGGATTTTTTGGGTTTTAGATTTTAGGATTTAGAGTATAACTTTCAGGGTTTAGCTTTAGAGTTTAAGGTAGCTTTGGGGTTTAGCGTTTAGCTATAGGGTTTTGCTTTTAGATTTTAGGTGGGCTTTAGCTTTAAGATTTTAATTTAGGGTTTAGCTTTAAGATTTTAATTTAGGGTTTAGCTTCAAGGTATAGGGTTTAGCTTTAGCTTTTGAAAACCTGGTGATGATTTACGAGACGATTCCAACACCAGTGGAATGAGTTTAATCAAAGTTCGTTTGAGCTGGTTTTCCACGGGTTCTGATTCTTTAATGATATACATTTGATTTAAACTTTAATGTTGTAAATGTTAGATTAAATCTACACTCATGATACTATAGTAGGTAGGGGCGTCTTCGACATTTCGGGTGCCCTGTACGTATTTAAAAATTGTGCCCATATATATAAACTTTTTTATGCATGGAAGATAATTGTTATAAAAATAAATAGGAAAATTGGAATAAAAAAATCCAACTATTAAGGGTTGGCCGGCAATAATCCTATTTTCAATAATCACTCCCAATGGTCTCAACTTTCACCCTATTTACTAATATTGGTCCCTCCTAGCAAAAACTTAAAACGTGGCAGCTAAGTTGTAATTTTTTTCCTTTTTTTTTTATCATTTTTTTTCAATCTCAATCTTTGATCCCCCATAACTTCTTCAAATCTCGATAAAAATTCATTCCGTAAGTTGCTATGAACTCATGACAAAAAACCGAATCTACAGCAACAAGAATCATTGAAAACCATTGAGAATTGGTTAATCCACCATTGTCGAAGCTTCATGAAGAAGTTTTCAACCCCAATCTTTGATCCACCATAACTTTTTCAAATCTTGATGAAAGTTCAATCCATAAGTTGCTATGAACTCGTGACGAAGAACCCGAATCTATACCAACATGAATCATTGAAAATATACCAAGAATTAGTCAATCCACCATTGTTGAAGCTTCATGAAGAACATGAAGTTGTGAAATTTGAAATCCGATCAAAACTTCATGAAAATCAATTTCGTAACTTCCTATAGGTTCATGAGAACATGTAAAATATGCTGGAATCGATTAATAGCACAAACACAATGGAATTGATGGTCATTTTTGATCCAAAGTCATGAAAAAGTCATAACTTTGATGCTATTGTTCATCATCATAACTCGTTTAAAACCTAAGCAATATGTATCTAGTTTTTTTTTTATCAGGATTTGAAGAAGTTATCATGGATCAAAGATTGTGGTTGAAAAAAAATGGATAAAAAAAAGAAAAAGAAAAAAAATTACAACTCAGCTGCCACGTAAGCAAAAACTTAACGGTGTTAAGTTTTTTAAAGGAGGACCAATAGTAGTAAATACGGTGAAAGTTGAGACCATTGAGAACAATTATTGAAAGTAGGGTTATTGCCGGCCAACCCTCAAAAGTTGAGATAATTTAAATCTAATTTTCCAAATAAATAAAACAAAATTATTGTAACAAAAAAATGATCTATTTTACATTTAATCTACTATCTATATACTAAAATGAAGTGATTGTAAATAACCAAACCATAAACAAAGAAACAAAAATAATTTCAACAAAATTAAAGTTTTAAAAAAACTAAAAAACTAGGGAAAAAAAGGGTAAACATACCACTATAAAAGTGGTGATCTTAAGTGAATTACAACCTCAAGCTTCAATTTACCTCAAATTCCAGTTTTTCGAACAACTTTCTACCGCCGTCTAAGTTTTGTGAACTTGAGTTTAATAATTTATGATTGTAAATTTTTAACTATAAAAGTAAAATATAATTTATTTCTTTTAAATGACGTGTTATATCATGTCCAAGTTTTTTTTATCTTTAGTTATTAATTCATTTTTTTTTTTTTAATTCTGTTTCTATATTGTATGCTAGTTTACTAAGAGAGTCCCCCATTTATTATCTATTGGACTATAAAATATTTTTACATAATTGTTCATTTAATTATTTTTAAAATTAAGTTTGAACTAAAAAAGATTTAAATTACATTACATATTATGATATATAAAAAAGGAATATTTCACATCCCTTCTAAAATATATGGCTTATATGATCACCTATCGCCAATGAGCTCTTGGCCTAGTGGTTAAGGGGGAGGTGGTAAGGCTTTGCCTTATCTGGAGGTCCTGGGTTATCCCAGGCATTAGCAATTCTTTGGGAATTTATGGTGTTAGCTTATAAGTAGTGTAGATCTAGCCGTTCAAAAAAAAAAAAAATATGATCACCTATCATACACACCTTTAAAGACACTCCTTCTTGATACTAGAGTTCTCTATTTGATATCAATATACCCATAACTCCAAATTTGGCTTTATCCCTCAAATAATAGATCACATCTCAATTAAAAATAGTCTAGATATATACCCGGTTTCGAATAAATCTAACTTGAAGGATGAAAACTATAATTAAAGTGATCGAATGAGATATATATGATGTCATGGTCGGCCGATAGAAACATGGAGTCTGAAATAAATAGGCGGCTTTATTATAAAAAGTGTGGTTTGGAAGTTAGCAATGATAAAAAGTATGGTTTTGGAAGTTAGCAATAGTAACGTGCTTGAGGTTTGAATAGCCAATCAATTCTCTCTTTTTATTCTTCAACCTCGATTTGCTCGTCGAGCATATCCTGCCATCACTTCATCCGCAACTTGTTCTTTCTTTTTATTCTTCAATCTCGAATTGCTCGTGGAGCATATCCGGCCATCACTTCATCGAATTGTTTGTATTTGGGCTTTGGCTTAGTAGACATTAGTAGACATGAAATGAAGTGGGAGTTAGAGCTTGTGATTGAAAAATCGTAGGTTTGAATTTTTTAAAGGGTTTTCTAGTCGGTAGGGGCCAGTTTCTTCAGAATTTGTGATCTGGTTGAGTGTAGGGTTGATGTACGAACTCCTCCTATAAGAGACGTGTGAGTTACTGTCACCACAGGATTCGAGTTGGAGATGATCGGGTGGGAGGCCTTCAACCACCGCCAGTTATCCAAATCCGCCGTTCAAAAAAAAGTTCATCCACAACCAAATTTTTCTTAAAGTATAACAACAACAACAATCATACACAGTAAAGTCACACTAAAAGCACAAAGACTATAATAGGGTCTGCGGAGGATGAGATGTAGGCAGCCTTACCTCCATTACAACGGATAGAGAGGCTGATTTCAGGGAGACCGCAGCTCCGAAAACACACGAGGACGCATAAGAATTAAGAAACAACAAAGGAAAATCCGAAGTCAAGAAAAATAGTGAGCACATCGGACAATGATAGCCCCTGACCCCCTACCCAGAAAAAAAATATATATATATATATATATATATATATATATAATAAATAAATAATAAAAATTATAAAAATAAAGATAAATAAATAGATTAAAAATAGAAATAATAGTAAAAAAGAAATAAAGTAAAATAAAATAGAGTAAAAAAAATAAATAAATAAATAAAAATATAATAGCAATAATAATGGGGTAAACATAAAAAGAAAAGATAAATAAGTAAATAAAAATAGAAAAAATAATAATAGTAATAATACAAATAAAGGGAATGAAAAAAAGAATAAAAAGGCACAAACCTTGGTCCTAAAAAGGCACATTGGGCAACTAGCTATGATTCTACGTCTCCATGACGTTCTATCATCAATCAAATCCTCAGAGGGATGCAAGTCTAACAAATCATGTCTAATGCGTTCGACCCACCCACGTCAATATAGTATGTATATTCTTCATAAAATATAATATCCTTGTAAATGATTTTTAAAAAACTAGAATTAATTTTTACTTTGTATAGTTAAGTCACACTCTATTCACTAATGATCTTTAATTCAAGTGGTTGGTATCTAGATACATTAAAAAATGAGAGGTTTTGAGTTCAAGTTTAACATGTGAAAAAATGGGGGTTCCAGATTATTGGAGCATGTGGTTTTTCATATGATGAGTTTTCCTCCTAATAAGAAATATAGATGATCAAACATTAATTTAAATAAAGATAGGTTGAGATAGAATGATAGCTACATTTTATATTCATGCCAGCTATCAAACTGATATATTTACAAATTTAGAATGAAAATGTTCTGTCAGGATTAAATCCAACTCGAGAGGCTAAGTTTTGAACTGATCATTCGAAGATAGCTAAATAGTGCGAATATCAAAAGTTTGTTAATTTGAATGCTAAGCTGGACGGCTAATAATGTGGACATGAACTATAAGGTTTTTTTTTCTTTTTTCTTTTTTAATGTTTTATAAATGACCACATATATTTGTTGGGCTAACTTGAGTTTATATGTGAAACGGGTATCTTGGGGTGAAACTTGGTTTTGTACTTGTTCTAAGTCTTTGGAGTCACTTTCATTTAATTGATTATTTGTGTTTATTAAACTTAGACTTGTTAGAGCATTCACACAATAACATCTTTATACTCATCCTTATCTTTAAACTTTAATAATATTGTTAATTTTTTCCAATTTTCTTTCTAAATTAACCTCTTTATCTTTATACCTATATTTTAGATTTAAAGAAAATGCACATTTCATATGTATATTTACACATTCACTATAGATTGTTAAATCTATATATTCTTTTGAACACCAAATTTTATTACACCAAATTTTCTCATTGTCAGGGTCTGAACCCTGGCCTCCACCAAAGAAGCTTTGCCTTTTACCACTAGACTACTATCCAAATGACTTGTTAAATCTATATTAAACTATTAAAATTCAATTGTTTAAGAAAAAAAAGAATAAGACAAAATTGTTAGTAGTTAATATTTTGTAGATTAATATTGAAGAAAACCCACACATTCCAACACCACACAAAAATCTATCGTGATTTTTTGTATTCAATTGTTCTAACACGGGGTATTAAAGCCAAGATCAAAGCTTGTATAGAAGAAGGCATTAAGGCCATCAAAGAGTTGCTATGTAGAATCAAGAAGAAATCTATCTGATCAAGTCGAAAGAACTCAATGTTTTTATCATGTGGAGAAGCTGAGGCCTGAGAAAGAACAAGCATTTGTGTGACCGAAGAAGACTGCAAATTGTGTGGAAGGCGGCCAAGAAAATAGTTTGTAAGGTCATGGATCCCTTGGCAATGTTTTATGTTTGATCATTTGAAGGTTACCAAGGGAATTTAATACGGATGTTGAAGCTTAACTGATGAAGACTTGGAGTTTCTATTGATAAA
This sequence comes from Deinandra increscens subsp. villosa, assembly GCA_039602395.1. Classification (NCBI taxonomy): domain Eukaryota; kingdom Viridiplantae; phylum Streptophyta; class Magnoliopsida; order Asterales; family Asteraceae; genus Deinandra; species Deinandra increscens. The sequence goes on along the minus strand of JBCNJP010000020.1, from coordinate 19,482,923 downwards.
GTCTTAGTTTTTACGGAGCTGAAACTACAAAGTAGTTTATATGGATGAAGTCAAGCTTCCGTATAAACTGAGTTTATTAGGAGCTATCTCCGTTTCTAATAAAAGAGAAGGGTCGTGAATACTAACAATGCAATCATCATTCGAATGAATCACCATTCGAATGATAATACGAGTTGATCATTTAGACACATTCCACATTATTTAAAGAGGGGGCATATGAATGCTCACCTGATGAGTAGATCGGGACGAGAGATAGAACCAACCGCAAGAGATAATAAACCTGGAGATAATCCTAATGAAATGAAAGGCTAAGTGAATGCGGGGAGTCATAATGACTATATTCTAAAGACACGAGGAACTTAAGGAGAGTTATGTTTTATTTGAAAAGACCAATTTACCCTTTTCAATTATTTATTGACCTAGAGATAATATGAAGATGCTATTTCCTATAAGCAAATGCTCAAGTGTGCCAAGTCCTAGCGGGGATTTATGCGATAGACTTTATCTAGCCAGAAAACCCAGTGTACAAGCGCTTACCTTTCTATCCCGCACGAACTTCTAAGTACCCGAATAACTCGGTATATTAATGTGTTATTATTTATATAAAATACCTCATATGTACTTAATACACACACACACACACACATATATATATATATATATATATATATATATATATATATATACATAAACATGTTTTAATACCAAAAACCATGTCCCAATATCTCCCGGTTTGTTCAATATTAAATAATCATATCTCAAAACCCTAATTTGACGTAATTATTAAATAAATATAAAAACCTTTTATAAAATGAAATAAACTTAGGGCTTTTGTTTATAATATCATATTATAATACAATTTATAATATCAAGCCCTAATTCAGTACTAATTGTTCAATTTTGATAAAATACCTTTACGAAAACCCTAATTTGATCCGATTCTTAAATAAATACCAAAACTTTAAGGATAATAAAATTGACTTAGGGGTTCTTTGGTTTATATTATAACATAATATCCCTCAAACTTTCAGACCTTAATTCCTTCCCGATTACCCAAATTCATTAGAATAAGTTAAAAACCCTAACTTATACACATTTCTAGAACTCAATCTTAACAACGATACTAATAGAAATTGATAGAGGGATCTTGTTGTGCATACCAAATAGTGAGTGACTACAGAAAAAGAGCTTCAAAGCCTTCTTGGATCATCCGAATTTGAGCAAGAAGATTAGAGATGGATTTAGGGTTTTCTAGGACTTGATTCATGAAATTGGCAGCCATAATCGATTGATTGGATGAGTATTTACAGGGGAAAGGTGCACAGGAAGATGGAAACACGATAGGTGATGAGTATTGGTCGAAATTTGACACGTAGAGCTCGAAATCGACATGTAAAACCATAACTAGCGAAATTACGGCTGCACTGGGCAAATGGCGTACCGCCACAATCCCAGGGGAGGATCTTAGCATATCGCCAGCCACAATGGACCAGATTTTCAAAATCTACACATTTGGTCCCTATAGTTTGGTTTTGTGCAAACATAGCCCCTGAACTTTAATATGATTATTATTCTATGCTAAAAAATAAATATGGAATATTTCAAACATCATTTAAATGTATAATTTAAGAAAATTTATTCCAGTAATCATTAAACCAAAATTCGATTCCACGACAAATTCAGATTTGGGTCGGATTTTATAAATGGGTTGGACACAGATGTTATAGTCAACTGTTCCGGAAAACTTTCCAATCAATGTGTAATATGTTTAGTGACTATTGTAATTTGTTTTATGTAACAGATGGCCTAGATTATCTTAGAAAAATCAATGGCTCATATTGATTCCTTAGGATTTATATATTTTTATTTGTGTATTCATGTAAATTGTTGGTTACTCAGTAATTATCAATACAATATAGAACTGCATTTCTTAACTCTTGGTGTTCTACGTTGATAAATGTTGTTCTAACCATTATTATATTTTGTGTGAGAGTTACAATCAATTAAGTTGTTTCCGTCTGCTTGATTATTATCTAGTAATCTCATTTAGATTCCTTAGTGAGGAATCTCGATCTTACAAGTGGTTTCAGAACTTTGGCCCTCGATTTGAAGTTTTTTTTTTCAAACCTGATATTACTTGAGTTCAAACTCTCAATTTCTCTAGTTCATGACTGTTGTTTTCAAGATGTCTGCTATAAAACAGTATGACTTTGAAAATGGCACAACCTTAAAACCGCCTGTGTTCACCCCAGATGATTTTGACACTTGGAAGTTCAGGATGGAAGGGTTCATCAGATATTAAGACTATACAAATTGTGAAAGTCTATCAGTGAAGGCCCGTATGCACTAACTATTGCATCTGCTAATTGCACATGCAATGCACATTCCAAAGAGTTGTCAAAATACTATGGTGAAGATCACAAACATGCTGAAGTTGCTTGGGTTCTTCAAACCTCATTGCCAAATCAAGTACTTAATGGCTTCAAGAAATGCAAAATACTAAAGATTTATGGAAGTCCTTGAAGGAAATGTGTGAAAGAACTAATGAGGTAAAGGAGAACGAGAATGATGTTTTGAAGCAGAAATATGAGAATTTCAACCACTTGAAAGGTGAATCCATGTTTGCTCAATACTTGAGGTTTTTCCAATCTCAACGAGTTTAGCACATGAATTAAAGGTATAATATGTACAGTCGTGTAATATACCTTTTACATTGTATGTTCAACACCTTAAGTGTGTATATCGTTACACATTTTTTTTATTTCCATTTTCTTTATGTAGTATCATAACAATGTAACTATTTTACATATGTACCCGCGTTATCCCACGTCAATGTGCGCGTAGTAAAATATAGTTTTTAAATAAAAGAAAATATGGCAACATAAAGCAGTACCCAACTGGAACACGTGTATCTTACACAAAATAAATGGTACATTTCTACGTTCAACTTTGTAAACTGTATATATGATTAAGAGTAAATTACAAATTTTGTTATTTAGGTTTTCATATTTTGCAAGTTTTGTCCCCTTACCTTTACTAATAACACTGGATGTCCTTTAAACCTCATAAAGTTTCACTCAATGTCCTTTGGCCTAACAAACATTGCACCGAGTGTCCTTTATATTATGCAAGATTTACACCGAGTGTCCTTTGACGTGACGAACAAAATTAGACCAAATGACACTGAGTGAAACTTTATAAAGTTTAAAGGACATCCAGTATTATTAGTAAAGGTAATTGATAAAAAACTTACAAAACGTTTTATAATTTGCTCTATCATTAACAGTGTCGGTTAATTTGGAGTTTGGCTTAAAAAATGGAGTTTTGCCCACTAAGTGATATTTTTGGGATAATTAGTTTAATAACATTTGAACATTGACAAAAATAATAAATTAATTTTACCAAACTTTAAGATATATTTAGGCCTTTTAAGCTTTACAACTACATAAGGATCAACGTCTGCTATGACTAGGGGTGTTTCAAAAAATCCGAACCCGAAACCGAATCCGAAATATCCGAAATTCCGAATCCGAAAATATCCGAATTTTCGGATATCCGAAAATCCGAATTTCGGATATCCGAAAATTCGGATTCGAATTCGGATTCGGATACCGTTTTTGAAAATTTTCGGATATTCGGATATCCGAAATATCTGAAATATTTTATAAAATTATTAAATTATATATAATATATGATTTATTTTAGCCAATATTTTTTTATTAAAGCCTTAAATCTAAATCAAAACTTAAGTTCTTATACAGATCTACGCACCCCATTTATCCACGACTCCACCAAACTTAATATCCCCTTCTCCATGAACCTTCATCCTCGATCTTCATCGACACGAATAGGTTAAATGAAATTGCAGTTCTCTCATCGCTTCTCATCGATCTTCATCGCACACAGATCTTCATCCCTAATCGCAAGTTAATGTCACCAATTGGAACCTAAACCATCAGCCACCACATCGATCTTTATCACCCACAAGTCAATAGCGATTGCCGACGTTGCAATAACACATCAGCGGCCACTATTACCTGTTACCGTCACCATGAAAGTGAAGTGTAATTATGCAAACATAATGAAGTTTTTTTCTTTCATTTGGTCTGTACCTACTTGGATGTATCGAGATTTTTAAGAATGGTAACTTAGAGTTCTTATTTTTTGGTAACAAATGGATGAATTGAGATTTTGATTTTCTAAGGATGAACAAATTTGTTGTCCGAAGTTTTGGTTTTATTTATTTAAAAAGAAAAATTTCGGATATCCAAATGAATATCCGAATCCGTATCCGAAATTTCGGATATCCGAATTTCGGATATCCGAATTTCGGATATCCGAAATTTCGGATACGGATTCGGATATTGAAATCAACTATCCGAAAATTTCGGATATCCGAAATTCGGATATTCGAATTTTCGGATATCCGGTTTTGAACACCCCTAGCTATAACACAAATCATAACCAAAATCAAACAATAAAATCGTATTGTTAGTGATTAATTAACAAACATTTGATTTTTTTTATTTTTTTTCATTTGATTTTATTAGTTATTTGATTTTTAGGTTTTTCTGTTTTAAGATATGAACAATGTAACCGAAAAAAAAACCTATTTCAGAATGAAGATCTCATGATTTTATATGTTATAATATTCTCTTGAACATGACAAAATTCATAAATGATTTTTTAAAGTCACTTTATCTTCCATCAATAATAAGTGTATTTACTTTAAAATATATCTCTTTTAAAGGATTAAATTTTAATAAAAGAATATATCTATATTCGTATATTATTCATATTTGATTAAATTTGGCATTCCTTGATAAAAAAAGAGAATATTGACGAATGAATCCCAAGATAAATGGAGGTTCCACACGTAGAAGTTAAGGGTTTGAGTTTGGTACGTTGGTTTTTTATGCAAGTTGGGTAACAATTGGAAGAACCCAAGGGACGAGTCACCAAATATTATTTTCTTTTCTTTATCTGCATTTCAGTGAATTCTAGATCCAATTTTGTATTTAGCATGTGAAACATCGTTAAATACGAAAGACCAAAAGATTAAAGGTATAAATCCTAAAAGTTATAATTATAGTCTATTAATTTATTTTGCAAAATTTGAAATTGTTATAATTCCATAAATTGTTATTAGCTCAATTTGTTCTAGTTCTATATTCGTATACTAGGTTAGTAACCCGTGTATTACACGGGCTGAATACAGATTTATAATATTGGATAAATATAAAAAAGAAAAATGATAATGATTAAGAAATTTAAAAATTATTATTGATATAAAATTTTTATAATATATTAAATAATAATTTAATACATTTAAGAAATTTATTATCTTTGACAAGTGTTGATTACTTTTCACAAAAAGACTAAAATTATTGAGTAATTAATCAAATCTACATTAATTTTATTAAAATTTTAAAATAAAAATTTAGTTTTGACAAAATTGGTAATTAATCTTAATTAATGATTTAGTAAGTTGGTAATTGATTGTGAGCTTGACATGTGACGCTCGTGATGTGGACCCTTTATTAATAATAAATGTGATACAAATTTTATTACTTTATTAGGATTAAGATTTGTTTGACCATATATACCATTTAGGTTTTTGATGGAGGATTCTTGGATATTGATTGTAACTCACAAGCAAGGAAGGAAACAAGGTGTTCATCATTATCGAACTCGATAAAGGTTAATGAGATTTTGTATATCCATCATCTGATAAATGAGTATAATTTTTTTAGTAATCACAACGGCTTTTAGCCAATAGTCATAATGAATAAAACGGACACTGTCACTATCGAATCGTTCACCATAATAAATTGAGTAAAATAATTATCCGACAAATAAAATAAAGAAAAGGAAAAGAAGCAAATTCTTTGTTAGCTTCCACACATGATGCACCAAAACAATTAAAATTCTTTGATGACATTCTCTTCTTCCGTGCCTAAACAACAGCTAAAGGTTGTGTTTTTTTTCTTTCCAGCCGTCAAAGGCTTTTATTCCCTTGCTGCTCCTGATTATGTTTGTCGCATCAAACAATCACTTTATGGCCTCAAACAGGCTCCTCCGGCTTGGTAGCACCAGTTCTCCAGTATCCTCTTGACCCACCAGTTCAAGAGTAGTATTTGTGATTCATTTTCATAGTGTAGCGGAATGATGGCTTGCGGGGATATGGGTCTCAGGAATATGGGTCGGCGGAGGAGGTGGAGCGACGGAGGAGGTGGAGCGACGAAGGAGGCTTGATCGGTAGGTATAGGCGGGTCGAAATGGATGGAAGGAGTAGGAGGGGGTGTATTAGTGGTTTTCGAAAAAAGGAAAGACACATTTGTTGAAGACGATGTGTCGAGAAATATGTACGCGGCCAGTGGAAGGATCGAAACACCGGTATCCACGGAAGTTGGTCAGGTAGCCAAGGAAGATACACCGAACCGAACGTGGGTGAAGCTTATGAGGTTGAGTGACCGAAAGGACCCAAACGCGTGAAGGTGATCGTACCGTGGGTGACAGTGATAAATGATTAATGCGTGAGTGTCAAAATTGAGTAGTTTAGTAGGAAGGATATTGTGAATGATGTCGTTAAGGCGACATATCATCCGTTCGGCCCAGATGTTTGCGGGTATGAAAAACGAAACACGAGGCCATGATCGTTAGTGAATATTTAAAAAACTCAAGATTATCAAATTCGCCATCCAAATCACACTGGAAGGATTTGATAGATTTTTTAAATTGGGTTTGAATGAGTTTATGAATGTTTTGAATGTGAGAAAGATTTCAGATTTAAATTCGAGGGGGTAAACCCATACGTGATTGGAAATTTTATCTACTAAAACCATGTAATATTTCAAACCGGTTTTGCTCAAAATGGGAGATGACTAGAGATTAAAATGTATGATGTTAAACGATGTAAAAGTAACAGATACATAAATTGGAAAATGAAAGTCGTTTACTATTATAAACTTGACATAAATGGCAAACATCAAAAGATTTATCTTATTACAACTAATAAATTTACGACTAGACAAAAATTTTAAAACGTGGAAGCCCAGGTGACCAAGAAGGTTGCGTCAAAGATGTGGAGAGTGTGTAGTCAAACAAGCAAAGTCACTATTCAATGGAGACGTGAATGGATATAGGTCACCCGAGCTATTGTGGCGGGAAAGGAGCCTACCGGTCTTGAAATCCTTTAAAGAAAAACCAAGTGGGTCAAATTCAATTGCAACTTGGTTGTCACGAGAAAACTGACAAACATAAATAAGATTTTTAATGATGTCGGGGGGTAAAAGTGTTGGGATTTACAGTGGATATCCGGGTTATCGATTTTAATTTTTATCCGATTAAAACCGATTTAATATAAAATTAATACTATATTAATTTGGCAGCGGAAACCATTTAAATAGAACACGCGAATATTAAGGCAATAGGATCAATCACCGTACACGACAAACACAGAAAATATTTATTCAAAATAAATAAATGAAATTAATATCTAATTAAGTTAGATATACCTTGGCGGGATTCGAGTAATCGCTCGAGACACCCGAATTGAACAGGCTCGCGCTAGGACGAACTGAAACGTCTGACTCGAACCGGCGAGTCAGATCGTCGACTGAGACGGCGGCGGCAACAATGGTGGCGGCGGTGGTAGGGTTACCACGGGTGGTGGCGACAAAACCTTCTCCACCGGGATCGTGACAGGAACGGTCCCTACGAAGATCTCGTCATCGGTGACTGGCGGTGACGTGGTGGCGGCGGCCGGTGAATAAAGCGGCGCGTGCCACGACGAGGGGACGGGGCGCGGTGGCCTCGGCTGCGTCGGCAGCGCGAGGACCACCGGCCGGCGATCGACCGGCGGTGCGGTGGAGGCAGCGGCGTCGGCGGCTTGGGCCGCGGCTACGGCTCGGTTCACGGCTTCGGCTTCGGCTCGGGTTGCGGCTTCGGCTCGGGCGGCGACGACGGCAGGGGTGGCGCCGGTCTTTGGGTCGACGCAGGGAGGGGGAGAGAGAGTGGAGATAAGGGTTTTGATTACTTGTTTTGCAATTAACCCTCTCTCTCCCTATTTAATTAAAAAAAATCGTGGACCGGGGCTCTGACGGACTGGGCCTGGTCGCGATTTCTATCAGGCCACCATACTGATCAGTCTGTTAACCCAGTAACAACTGATCAGTCTGTTTGATTTATTTTGCAAGTGTTTTTAGCCGAACAAAAGTTTTTGTCGTTTAAATAAATAATCAAGTATTTATTTAATTTACCACATAGTTCGTTTTAATACTAATTAACAATTAATTAGGTTTATAGTCCGTTGACCCGGGTGTAACTCTTACGGGTCAATAGCGGTTGGGTTCGTTAATTTGTCGGGTCAGGACACCATATTTCCAACAGTCTTCCACTTGGACTCTAGCTATGCATGGCTACACCAACCATTGTCATATGTTCCTTTCTGTATAAGACATTGATGAATTATGAGACATGGACTCTCATATTTGATTCATCAATTCTCGTTCTCGATACAATTCGAAGTGATTCAACAAACACACAGTAAGTTTGGGTGAGGCCTCACACTTATCACTTGGAACCAACGAGGGCGCCTTTATGTCTAACAGTTGCCAAAGCAAGAGTACATAATTCCTTGTTGAGGCATACAGCTCCCACTAAACCTTAGAGCCATTCCCAAAAGTAACCGTTATGGTTGGCAGTTACGCGACAACGTTAGGCTACAATCAAAGAATGTTCTTCAGTAGAAGGGAGTTCGAATATGCGTCTCAGGTCTAAGGATACATTAGAGCAAGCATTAATCAAGCAAGCAAGACTTCCATGTTTGCATTGCATGATGCGAGTTACGTCCAACGTCATTCACCAATGAGGTCCGTGAGTTTGAACGTTAAACGACTTTTAAGGTTCAAGTAGTCCCAATAGTCTTACTTTAGTATAGCTCCCACTAAACTAATCGACTACGGACATTTAGGACAAGAACTTATTGTCCAAGGATTAAACGTACTAATATTGAACACAGTTATATAATTCATTATTGCATAAAACAGATGGAATAAGAATAATATATAACTGCTGGCGTTCATACATCCAAATACTAAATCAAAACATGTCTTTAGCTAATCTAAGCCCTATCGCTTCTTTGTGGCGTACACGAGTCTCCTGAGTCATAGGCTTAGTGAAGGGATCAGCTAAGTTTTGATTTGTGTGTACTTTGCTTATTTTAATTTCATTTCTGTCGCTTACTTCTCTTATGTAGTGGAATTTCCCCAGGATGTGCTTGGCCTTTTTGTGAGACCCTTGCTCTTTGGCTTAAGCTATAGCGCATGTGTTATCGCACAACATCTCGATTGGCTGCCTAATACTTGGCATGGCATCGAGATCGGATATGAACTTCTTCATCCACACAGCTTCCTTAGCAGCTTCTGAGGCGGCTATGTATTCGGATTCAGTAGTAGAATCTGCTACTACTGGCTGTTTGGAACTTCTACAGGAAACAAACCCTCCGTTAAGAGTGAGAATCATCTCGGTCAGTCTAAAAACTGGCATCAGTGTAACATCTTATAGTGAGCTCTTCATCAACACCTCCGTATACGAGAAACATATCAGTGGTGTTTCTCAAGTATTTCAATATGTTCTTTACAGCCGTCCAGTGAGCTAGTCCTGGCGTCTGTTGGTACCGACTAGTCACGCTCAGTGCATACGAGACATCCGGTCGTGTGCAGAGCATTGCATACATGATAGATCCAATAGCAGAGGCAAATGGGATCGATGCCATTTGGCTTATCTCGCGCTCCGTTTTAGGTGCTTGAGATTTGTCCAAGTTTGTTCCCTTAGTCATGGGAACGACTCCTTTCTTGGAGTTGCTCATGTTGAACGAGCTATGATCTTATCAACGTATGTGCTTTGACTAAGACCCAAAAGGCGCTTAGATCGATCTCTGTGAATTATAATCCCCAGAATGTAAGCGGCTTCTCCAAGATCTTTCATAGCGAAACAAGATGAAAGCCATTTCTTAATTTCGTTAAGCATGGGTATGTTGTTTCCTATGATTAGTATATCGTCTACGTACAGTACGAGAAATGATACAACGCTCCCACTTGCCTTTATGTAAACACAAGGTTCATCTTTATTTTGATCAAAACCAAACTCTTTGACCTTTTGATCAAAACGAAGACTCCAGCTTCGAGATGCTTGTTTGGGTCCATAAATGGACTTGCTTAGCTTGCAAACCTTGTTTGGATTCTCTAGATCGACAAAACCATCAGGCTAAACCATGTAGACATCCTCTTCGAGTTGTTCGTTCAGGAAAGCGGTTTTGACGTCCATTTGCCATATCTCATAGTCATGGTATGCGGCTATGGCAAGGAGAATCCTGATCGATTTGATCATGACAACGGGCGAGAAGGTCTCATCATAGTCAATCCCTTGAGTTTGAGGGGTTTTTCTTTAAACCCTAGAAGTTTCTTACTTTATTTGCTATTAAGGTACACGTTATCTTTCTTGGTTAATTAGTTAATTATATAAATTTATTTTCCACTGCGTACTCGTGAATAAATAAATTGTTATATAACCCAACAACAACCTATGGTGAGTTTTAGAAATCCCATTTTTATCGTTTTTTCGGTTGGCATGGATGCAAATATGATATTGATATGAAGTGAACTGTGTTTTGTGTTAGATCATATTTTGTATCAACGTAAACATAGTTAACTTTGTAATGTTGCTATATATATGAAAAGTATTATTTATTTGTAAGTGCATTATATTTTGTATTATGAGGTTAATTGTCATTTAGTGTGGAAATTAGTGATTATACAAGAAAATGTTTAAAAAAAATTAAAACCATGACACGCAAAAATGCATGTCATAAACTAATGACATGCAAAATGCATACCAATTTCATTTTCTCAAATCATTTAATCATGACGCGCAATTTTGCGCGTCATAAATGAGGCGTAGCATAAGCAGATGACAAGCAAAATACACGTCATCTTCCTTTATGATGGGGGATTCCTTGACACGTAAATACACATCATCTATACCCCTTTATGACGCGAATTGCGCATCATAAATCCAGTTTTTTCTAGTAATGAAAGTATGATTTGATTATGTTCACTATCACATAATCAAATTTGATTAAACCTAAGTGTATGACTGTGATGTTTTAAAGGCTGTAAAAGAATGTTGAAAGGTGTCTAATGGTAACGATGATGTTTTAAACAATTTTGGCAGTTTTTATTGCTTGATGAAAGTCCTACAATCTTTGTATTGTGGGTCAAGGTTTAAGTCCTCCTCCGACGGTTGGGAGCCAAGAAAAAGTCCTATAATGACAATTAGAGACCAAAGAATGGAGTTCCTTTACTTCACAAGATAATATCTTTATTAACAACCAAAATAAGGGTTACAACTCAGTCCGACATACGGGGCAAGCGGGCAACAAGCTGCGCCGCAAGCCCTTTTTGAATAGCAAAACCTAAGCGGATAAAAACAAGTTTCTTAGCTCTAGAAGTCACTATATGTCCGTGCATAACCTTCTGGATCCGCCCGAGCGTGTCCGCGGCCTCCGGCGCGAGGTGCCTGAACGTATCAAAAGCAAAGGGGACAAACACATGCTGATTCTCGAGACATGCCTTCTCGTGCTTGTCCACCTTACCCGCAGCCGCCTTTACTTTGTGTTCTAGAATATGAAAGTGAATGTTCGACTATGCTTATCTAATGAATAAATGTTTATGGAGGTTTCGAAAAATGAATTATATGTTTATATGTAAACTTGAACTCACTCAGTATTAGTTGGATTTTAACATGCATGTCAAATTAATTGCAGCTTAAAGATTGATGATTTAAGGAACTCTTGGCAATGCATCTGAAGCCCACCCATATTCCAAGACTGTCATCTATCCTATGAAGTTTATGTTGCATTTAGACATTATTATGCTATTTTATATATTTGAATGCTTTGTAGGAATGTTTCTGCTCCTCATATTTCAATGAACTCTAGCTAATTTGAAAACTATGTATGCTTATGAGAATACAACTGTATGGTCTCCCGGGTTTGGAGCCTTACATTTAGAGACTCAAATGTATTAAAGCTAGCTTAGTTTTGATAAAGTGTGCTAAGTTGTATCAATGTATAAGCAAACTCTTAATCTAGTCTTAAGTAAATCCAATCATACTAAATAACAAACACACCATCCACTAAGTGTGTTCAACGAATCGAATTTTTAATACTCGAATTATTCGAATTTCAGTTTTTCAAACCTAGATCCGAATTCGATTCGAATTCGAGAACTGAATTCGAATCAAATCAAATTTGAATGGGATTAATTCGAATCGAACCGAATTACATTCGAATCAATTTAAAATTGTTTTAATAAAAACTACAAATCTATAAAATGATAAAACTAATAGAACACTTGACAAATGAGAAAAAAAGAATCATAGTTTAACATTCAAAACAAAAACGCTCAAATTGGACAAAGTTTTGTTTAACGTTCAGAACATCCATATCTAAAGCAATTGTTCAGTACGTAATTATCGTGACAGACAATTTATCATTAAAAAATTCAACTTAAGCACCCCTAAAAAACACAAGATTTGTAATTTTATTATGCTTCTAAACATAAAAAATAGTTATAGAACATAATACTATTAATTCATTTGGAAAAAATGGTGATGATTGAGTGAATCCACGTAATGTCAAATCTTTTAGCGTGATATGTGTTTTCAAATTAAAACATTTTAAATAGCTAAACTTTTAATGATTTTAAATAGGTGAAAATGGAAGTTGTATGTGAAAACCAATTTAATATATTTATATAATTACTTATATTTGTTTATATACAAAATAAATGTATAGTGTGTGTGTATATATATGTGTGTGTGTATGAATATATGAACATGTCTAATTCGAATTTTTAATCGAATTCGAATTTGAGATTCATTTCAAATTCGATTTGAAATTCAATATTGGACATCGCATCTAATTAAATACAAATTTGGAATTTCAAACCGAATTTTTAACCCGTAATTTTGGAATAGAATCAAGTCGAATTTAAAACTTTTCGAATGAGATCCAAATACTGAACACCTCTATCATTCACCATTCTTAAAAAAACACACTTATCCGATAAGAAAGAACAAACATAGTGAAGTGCTCATGTTGAGAACCACAAACAAATACCCGACTTATTCTATCATAACGTAATCAACAACTAATACTAATCATTTGAGTTAACACGTGTGCTTCAATTTTAGCTGTTATTATGATTGGAATTATTTCTGGGTAATACTAGGTGCTCTAAACACCCTTTGGGTGCTTCATGGAGTCAGTTGTCACTAAATTAGTAACTTCCTAGTTCCTAGGATCAAGACAATTCATAACGGTGGAATTGAATAGGATCAACTTGTGGTTAAGGGGGCAAATAAACAACTAGCTAGATGGACTTGGACTCAAGTAGGTGTTGTATTAAAGGGGATAGTTATGAGTCCACAAATGGTTCTTGGGCAAAAGGACACAATTCTAATTAGCCTAATAACACCAAATGATACAGATGTGTTTCTGCTTTAAGACAAGACAAGGGCACGTGAACTAAAGAGAGGCTCGTTTCTTAGTTTTATAAAAGGACAAGCTCCACCTTTTCATTTTAATTATCCCTATCATTCCAAATTATTAGCTATTGGAATATTATTCGGTATTTATCATTATCTTACGTGGTATCATAGTTTTAAGATTCTAATTACCTTATCCACCACGCCACCATAAAAATACAAACTATAGACGCCGTCACCAAGTTTAAACCCTAGACAGGGCGGCGTGCTGTCACTGTCTTTGCCCTGTCCCAACTTCGTATATTCCTTTTAGTTTATTCTTCAATTATTCTGTTTTTCATTCGAATAAAACTTCATTTTCGATTTAAGATTGCCACTAGGGTGTCGTCCATCTTTGATTTGTTCAATTGGTTGGATATTGGGGAGTGAAATTGAACCATTGTTTCAGTTTGTTTCGTGACATCTCTATAAATTGTAATTCTAGCCGCTAATAGTGTTCTTTGGTTTCTCCATTCTGCCATCGCTAATTCATATTTATACAGACTAAAGACCAAGAGACATTTGCGTGTCATAGTTGAAGTCTAGGCGACTCAAGGTGAGTTTATGACCCCTACTTTTGTTGTTTCGTTATGGGGAGAAGACATGCGGTAAAAGGTTTTGAAGACATGCACGACAATGCATAGTGGCAAAGGCAGTTCTACTGTCAGCTCTGGCTACGTGTCACCTTGTGTTACAAAACCATATAGACAAGCTATCTATAGGTATATTATTCTAGATATATGGGAACCTTGGAGGTCCCACATACGATTAGTCTCGGGGAGTCTAACTGCATTACTTTTGATAAACTATTACTAGCATACTTATTTTATATAAACCTGTGAAGTCACCAACCTTGTATTGACACTTAGCATATTTCTTCTCAGGTCCTTAGGCGGCTTTGGACTAGGATGCACGTTTAGAAGGTTCATGCTCAATGATATAAACTTTTGGTTGCATTTGAACTTTGTTTGACATGCGCTTACAGGCGTGAAAACTTTTTAACTTGTCTTAAACTTTTATACTTCCACTACTCATGTTTTATGCTTCCGCGAACTTTGAAACTTAAACTCTGATATTTTCAAATCGTTTAACTCATATAGAGTCATTTTGTGTGTCTGATGACCTGGATTCTGGTTTGTCACATGTCTCATACGGTGATACTCTACAGGGGAATTTCAGGGGTGTGACAAGGGAGTCTCGGGGAGTACTTGGATATTGTAAATTATAAGGAAAATAATTTTTGAGAACTTATATATATATATATATATATATATATATATATATATATATATATATATATATATATATGTCAAACATCATAATATTATTAATATTCACAACCAAATACTAGGACATTATCAATAGAATACATGTCTAAAACGCGAGTAAATAACTAAACAATTAAACATGTTTAAAAAATCACTCACTAGTTGATTCCTGGGCAAAGTTGATTGATTTTTTCCGAGTTTGATAGAGTTTAATTTTAAAAAAAATGAATTTTTCCAGTCAAACCCAACCTGTTGACAGAGTTTGACAGTTTTTCCAATTTTTTTAATTTTTTTTCAAGTTTAACCGATTTTGCTCGAGTTAGACCAATTCCGAGTTGTAGAAAATCACCAATGTGTATACTCGCCGAGTTTTACAACACTAGTATGTCTTAAATGTTTCATATTAGCATCATGAAAATGAAACACTTTTACTAAGGTTAGAACTACGACGGTTTAAGTTCTTTTTAGTTTTCAAACGCCCACTTGACATTTGCGAAGGTTAAAAAGTCCAAACGATCAAAAATATTTAAACTGACTATTTGACTTTTAGTCGACGTGGGGATAGCAAGACCCTTCCATATGCCTTGTTGGCAACCAAAATATTTCCAATCTATTATAGATCACGAAAATAAGTCTTGAAAAATGGTACTATTTTCACCAGTTATCTGATGTGTAAATAGTTGATCCATGAAGAGATCATTTTGTTTTGAATTAGAGATATTGTCGCCAATACTAAAAACAAATAAGTAACCAAACGTCAAACTAAGGGTAATTTTTGACGACTTTTGTCCTACATAAATCATGTCAATTAGGTTTTTGACGTATTGTTTAAAACAACATATATGTCTCTTGGTGTTTAGACCGTATATTTTGATTATTTCTTGTAGTACAGCTGTTCGCAACAAATTTTCGTTCTAAGTAATAGTTTTTTTTATTTTCGTGTGTTACACGGCTGAGTTTAAAATAAATATAAATACAATCATAATTTATAATAATTATGTATTTTTATAACTACCTAAAATATCTTAGTAATTATAAGTGGATCAGAGGTTTTATGACAGTAGGCATTTAGATGGTTGGTTTCCTCTGGTATGGATGTGCAACACAGACGGTCTTGGTTACTCGCACAAACTATGGTCAACATGTTTGTCATGATGAGACCCCCGGGTAACCGGATGTTTGCAGTTAAAAAAAGAAGAAATCTAGTTACGAAAAATAAAGATTTTGTTATATAATATTAAAAATATTAAAGTATAATATATTTTATTACATATACTTTAATATTTTTAATATAATGCTTATAATATTTTATTCAAAATAATATTTTAATATTTTATATATAATATTAAATATTTTATTCGATTACAATTAAAGTAAAAAAAATTATAAAGTTAAATGGAATAAAATATTTTATAATGTATATATAATATTAAAATATTATTTTGAATAAAATATTATAAGTATCATATTAAAATATTAAATTATATGTAATAAAATATAATATTTTTAATAAAAAATATTATTTTGAATTTAAAGATCTATTGAAAGATATATTTGAAATTGATATTCAAAAATATATTTATAATTGATTTATAATTTTCTTTTAATTTTGAGCCAAAAGTGGCCATGATTTTTGTAACATCTGCATTTTTCCGATTATAAAACCCGACCCATTTTGAAACCCTGCGTTTAATGATTTACGAATTATTAAGTACCGGGATAATTTTATGGTATTTATAACCCAAATAATGTTTTTAAATGACTTATAGTGGTTTTTCAAAATGAAATACTTAACTAAAATCAATTGGAATCAAATCGGAGTTCTACAATCGAAACTAAAGCTATTTAGGGTTTTTACGCGATTTCGGTATGCGATATGTCGTTTAACGTGAATCTCGTATTTTGGTATAGTAAGTCAAATTAGGTATAATTATTAATCCAATAATCAATTATGATGTCACGAATCATCACACACTTAATCGAGTCACGAAACGTTGGTGAATTGCCCAAAATCGATACGTACTTCAAAACCGACCAAAATATGTAATTTGACCTAATTTATGTATCGTTATGAGTTGTGTGACGTACTTATATTTGTTTTGAGTGGATTAAATGTGGTTAACATGATGGAATGATGAATTGGGTGATTTGGGTGGAAACGGGGCTCGAAAACATCAAAAAGTGGCAAAACGAGCACACGAAACGAAGAATCGGGCACCCCATGATTCGGGGGAGCTCCAAGCGTAACGCTTGGACCATGCCTATGCTCAAGGCGATACGCCTAGAGTGTGGTTTTCAAAATTCCTTCCTTCCATCTTGGTTTTTCTCCCATAAATACCCCCATTAACCTCCACCATCATCATTTCTCTTCTCCTCCACCTCTAAAACGGCTGATAAGAGCTGATTTCAAAAGTTCTTCCTTCCATCTTGGTTTTTGAGCTAAATCATCAAGGATCCAAGCTTGTTTCACCCCATTTCATGCCTTCTTTTCGGTTTTTGGTAAGTTTCTTGCAATCCCTTGAAATTACATGCCAAGATCTGAGCTTTATCATGCACTTAGGTTAGATTTGCGCCACACATGATGTATGATGATAGATCCATGGTTTATTTGATCAAAGATGCAACTTTATGATGGAATAGGGCTAGATTATATCATGCATGTTGATTCCTGCTAAATCTATGAGATACATGATCAAGATTGCAACTTTATGCTAGATTAGGGTAAGATCTATATCATGCATGTTGATTCTAGCTAGATCTATGAGATACATGATCAAGAATGCAACTTTATGCTAGATTAGGGTTAGATCTATGTCATGCATGTTGATTCTTGCTAGATCTATGAGATACATGATCAAGATTGCAACTTTGTGCTAGATTATGATTAGATCTATGTCATGCATGTTGAATATTGCTAGATCTTTGTGATTCATGATCAAATTTGCATCTTTATGTTGGATTAGGGTTAGATATATGCCATGCGTGTTTATTATTGATAGATCTAGGGTTTCTCATGTCGAAATTATATAAAGGATTATGCTTAATGTATTACATCTATCTTTTGACATAAATTGACTTTCATGAAGAATATGCTTACCTCTAGGACATTATGTTTACATCCTTAGTTTAAGATTGACCCTCATAAACGTATGTATCACCATCACCAACGTGTGTCATGTCGATTGTATCAATGTGTGTCATAAAGTGAATTCACATATTCACTCATTCTCTATCATCCTCTAGTTGTCAAGGTTATCCTCGAGGTTTAGCTATTTCATTAGTTGGTGTCATTGTCCATCAGTGTCTCCATTGCCAGGTGAGTATTCATAGCCCCTTTTCTTTTATCGTTTTGGGGTGCAACATGTACACCGTATCAATCTCAAATAACTATTTCATTACTTTCAAATTTCATGTGAGCTCTATGATTGTTATGTGTGTTCTAGTATGTCGAACTTGTGTGGATTATTATTGTTGTGAATGGAATCTATTTCAATGTGAATGTCAATGCAATTTCAAGGCGTAACTATTAACACTAAAAAGGTCGGGGTTACAATATATAGATCTATTGGTTTGGCAGCCCACCTAACTTGACCGGTAGCTGGCATTAGGTGATTGGAAGCCATATCACTCGTGGATCGCATGTTTGACCTATCATAGTACATCAAACCTATGTTTATTCACAAACTATTTGCAATTGACCTTTATTTTGTACATGCTGTAGGTTTTGTTGCAAGATGATGATTTCATCATTTGAACCTAACCTTATGTATGTATGTATGTATGTATATATATATATATAACATAGATCATGTTCTATCGCACCTCTCACACATACTCAACTCCACCCTGAATATACCTTCCTTAACTCCACCCTGAATATACCTATAAGGAAGGAAACCTAACTAACACATAAGAAATACAAATATATTTACATAAAATATATCCTCTAAGATATATACACACAGTCACACACAAGAGGACGATTATCACCATACCCCACCATTTTTATCGCTTTTACCTGGCGTCCCTTTATATACAATACACATACCACATTTCAGTCATCATATCTTCTTCTTCATTCTCCCCATTAATTACAAGTGTTCTTTAATTACCAATCACTACAACATCTTTCACAAATTAATACCCAATGACCAATCAAAATCTTTTAGACTTACAATCCATGGAACAATTGCCAGAATCACATGCATGGTTACCACTAGACCACTCACCATCTTATGGACCAGTAAATCCTAATCCAATACCTTTGATTAACCTCAAAAATCCAAACGCCATGAAACTTGTTGGCCACGCATGCCAAACTTTTGGAATGTTCCAAGTTATCAACCATGGTGTTCCCACAAATCTTGTTGAAGAAATGGAGGATGCTTCTAGACAATTGTTTGCACTTCCAATTCACCAAAAGCTACAAGCTGCCCGAGCTCCTAATGGCGTTTCTGGCTATGGCGTTGCTAGGATATCGTCGTTTTTCCCAAAACACATGTGGTCGGAAGGGTTCACCATCGTTGGATCGCCAAATGAACATGCTCGTAAACTCTGGCCTGGCTCGTATAGTAAATTCTGGTAAAGATTCATCCTTCCACTTGATTCACTTATGTTTGCAATTTTGCATGCATAACCGCCCACTTCTGGAAACAGGATTATTAATTTCCAACGAATTTTTCATATGATATAAAAAATGAGACAGCTAGCATTTCCTACGTGTGTTTCACGACCAAAAGAAAACACTGATATTCCCAACTAAATACCATTTCCTGGAAAATGTGACCCTAAACTTTGTCAGAAATCATTTCCCATGAGAGGTTTTCCCACCAAAAAGGTTTTGTCATAATTTCATAGAATTTCATAGAGATCCAGATATTTCTGACAAAACATCAATAGAAATTAGATTTAAATAATCTTAAGTTTCATCAAATGGCCGGCATTAATCCCAAGTAACGAAATGTTTACTATCGAGTTTTGGAATTAATTAAATCCAATTTGCCTAGAGTTTTTAGGAAATGTGTCAGAAATTGCCAACCGGTCGGAAAAGTTACCCATGAGGGTTTTCCGGCCAAAAAAATTTTGTCAGAATTTCATCGGAACCCTAATATTCCCGAGAAAATGCTGATGGAAATAAATTTTATCAGAAGATGTGCATATGTTTCAATTCCTACGGAATTACATAGAAAAACGTCCAGTTTTCTAGTAGTGGCACGCGCTGAAAAACAACTTTTGTGTTTAAAAGGTTGTTATCAATATCATAGTGGATACTTTAGTCACAAAATTTCTTGGCCATTATATTAAATTGATTTTTCGTTATTGATCTTTTACAGTAATGTTATTGAAGAATACAAAGAAGAGATGAATAAATTAGCAAAAAGAATCATGTCATTGATGTTAGGATCATTGGGTGTAACAATGGATGATGTAAAATGGGCTAGCTTGCAAGGATCATCTCCAGCCTTGCAACTAAACTCATACCCAGTTTGTCCAGATCCAGACCGAGCCATGGGTCTAGCGGCTCACACCGATTCAACCCTTTTCACCATCCTTCACCAAAACAACACAAGTGGACTCGAGGCTCACAAGGAAGGAACCGGTTGGGTTAAAGTCCCACCTATAGATGGTGCACTTGTTGTCAATGTAGGTGACCTCCTTCACATACTATCCAACGGGTTGTACACAAGCGTATTGCACCGAGCCATGGTGAACCGAACCCATCACCGGTTATCAGTGGCTTATCTTTATGGGCCACCATCTAATGTTCAGATCTCACCTCTTACAAAACTAACAGATAAAGTTCACCCTCCTCTTTACCGACCGGTTACATGGAGTGAGTATCTTGGGGAAAAGGCGAAACACTTCAACAAGGCGTTGTCTTCGGTTCGATTATGCGCACCGGTCTAACCGGATTTGGGTGCAAAAGATCACAATGGTGTACAAGATGGTTGAGTGTGTTTATGGAACATTTTTTTGTTGATAAGCGGAGGATAAGGGTGTATGGAAAGAGAGTGCATAAATAAACAAACTGTTTTTTGGAATTTTGTATTGATTTAGGATAAATAACGAAAGAATCCTTAGACCATCAAAATAAAAAGGTTTTTTCTTTTTTTCTCGTTTTTGCTTGAAGTGGGTTTTGTTGGTAAGGATCGATTATTACACAAACAAAATCACAGCAATTCGACAAGAACTTAAAATCGATTCTTGGACTTTGACATACATGTTCGACCTTATATACCGACTCAAACTACGCGAATTTCTTGTGAATCGACGTATCCTTTGTCGTCCGTTAGTTTAGTTTGGTTTTATAGAAGACAAGACAGACCCTATACTAGTTATATAAATACATTGTCACTAGAATCTTAACTTTAACTATTTATACACTGACCCTTGGACTATTGTTTAGGTAGATGAATATGATTAATCTCACATTCACTCCCTTCATCATAATTATCTTCATTCTTCAGACCCTTGGACTATGTTCATTTGGTTTTTGGCATGAATGTCACACCCCAACCAACGGCGGAATTTACATCGGAGTGTGATGATTATCCAAATGCTCATGACACTTAAATAAAGTTTCAATATTTAATCTTACCAAATTCCAATTCAAACAGGAGGTTCAAATACACATAACATAACAAATTATCAAAGTTTGGTCTAAATGATCTAGGTCCAAAGCATCCTAGATGTAGCATCAATCAAGTATGGCTTAAACTGCGTTTCTTGTAACATGTATAAAAATAGAGAGTGTCAACTAAAAATAATTGGTGAGTAAACATAGGGTTAGAATACATATAGCAGTTTGAAAGTGATTCATATGTCAAAGGTAGACTCAAGCATGTATGAATAAAATAATATTGAATTTGAATGTGCATAACCAAACATTTGTTGACTAGCGCCCTTAACTCGCAAGTTAAATTAATGAAATAGGTTTCAATCACCCGAATGCCAAACCGGTTAAATTCAGGTGGGTTGTATGTCCAATGGATCCATCATTGTTACCATAGGCTTGTATGTTAATGATTACGCTTGAAAATTGAATTTGCATCTAAAAACCATAGTTCAACATGTAGCATGTAATCACACAAAGGCATAGAATAAAATCGCATGATTTGTAAAATGAATAAAGAATTTCATATTTAAATATGTATACATGTTTCATCCCAAAACTTGAAAATGAAAGGAGATTATGAGTACTCACTTGATCAATAAGTGAAATATGAGAATAGTCCGAGCGATATGAAGATGGTCTATCCGTGTCCTAAATTATATAAAGACACCTCAAGAGTTAGTGATATAGGTCAAATATCTAAGTCAACCATTTAGACTAGTCGAGACTAGCTAAGTGAGTTAACCCGTTTAACTATTGGTGATAATTATTTGTTTTGATAAATGTATATTTATTCTATAAAAATAAATATACGTGTTTTTGAATATTCAAGTAAACGTGTTCCCACAAATGCGAGTTATATATTGAGTGAGTTGGATAAATAATACTTTTATCTCAGGTTGGCTATGTTATTTAAACTGTAACGAATATATATGTTTCAAAAGAAATATACATTTTACTAGTAATTAACTTTTAATAAGTCTAAGTCTCAACTTAGTTTATATAAAATTCATTTTAGTAAAGTTATAAATATTGAGAGTCTTAACGGGCATAACAGATACCCGTTAGATCTAATATTTAATATAATTAAAATAAATATAATAAATAAATTTGAGACACGTTTTAATATAACAAAATTTCGTTAATGTTTTATGCAAATAAAATAAAACTATGAATATAAATTTCAATACAGTAACTTTGATTTAGGTGACCGAGGGGTCATTTAATTCACGTCTTAGTAATTATTATGAGGTTTATAATTTTTGTGTCATTGAAATACAAGATATTTAACGTGAAATTGGTGACAGAACTCAGAGGGAGAAAAATAGTTGAGTATATTTAATTTTAGGATTATCACACGAGGTGTTTACATTTGAGTATAAGTTTAGTTAAATATAAGATTAGTGGAATTCTTTAGTCAACGCGGTTAATCTGAAGGGCTCATAAGTGGTTTCGTGTCTAGCTCAAAATAACGCTGTAAAAATAAAAATGAAAGATATCTCACTTTAAGCAAGCAAGGAGAAAGAAGTGTAGATGAAATGTTGAGTCCACCCGTAAGCCCTCAAATGAGGTTGATGAGTCTTCGAGACTTGGTGTTTGAATACGTGCTCGAAGGATTTAAAATTGGATTTTTAGGATGAGGATTGTGTTCTGTTTGTGAAGGAGAAATATATATGATTTTTTAGGAATTACAATTCGTAGAGTAAAAGGGGAGGATGATATTCAAAATATCACAGAGAGCATAGAATTGGGTTTGTGACTTGGTAGAATCCCTGATGAGTTAGTTAAATAGGCTTGAAAAGGAAGCATGTATTGCCTTCATTTTTGTGTGAAGAGGAATCCATCCATGTAAACACCCAATGGTCCACATGATAATTATATATATATATTTACTATATAATGTTGAAAGGAAACAAAATAAGTTAAATAATATAAACTAAAAGAAAACATGAGAATGTGTCTTCTTTTGGTTCATGCGTGGAGCGGTAGGGAGATAGGATAGGTGTAACGAGATGGTTTTTAGATTAAAAACATACGGAAGCAATTGATTTTAAAAATAATAATAGCTTGCTTATCTTTATAAATCTTTAATTTATAAAAAAATCTATGTACAAAATTATAAAAGCTTAACTTTTATAATCTTTAATATTTTACCACCATCACTGTATTGTTTTTGAGTTAACAAATAATAGCATCGTTGGTTTCGGATTGGGTTGACTCGGATATGACCTTAACATAAATAATTGTGTGTGTGTGTGTATATATATATAATGTGACGAGAACACAATGGTTATTGAAAATTTCCAATACTTATCACTTGAATAAAAATCAAGATTACGCGGATAAATGAAACGGGTTGGGTTATAAATATGAAAAATAGACGGATGTCATAATGAAACGGCTGAGTAGATTAACTAAGTAACTCATGTCCAGTCTTGTATGCATTAAGTAACTTAAACATCCTATTAAGCTTCTATATTCATTTGGATTCACAGGGTCTCCTCCGTAAGTCTTTGTGAGTTTAGTTTCCAGATCCATAGGAATCTTTGTTTCATTGCAATCAAGCATATTTGCATCTTTCAGGATATATAATTGTTGATGTATCATGTTTGCTTGATGGATATATCACCCACTGCTTGGGTGACTTCTTTACCAACATAGTATGTCAGGAGTCCTAAGTCGCTCATCTCAAATTCTTTCTCCATTTGTGACTTGAAGTGATCAATCTCCTTCAGTGTTCCATACTACTAGAAAATATACTTTTAATGACACGCAAACTACAATACATACTGAATTTATGAGACACAAACTGTGTGTCATAAAAACATTATATATTTAAGAATCTGAACAGTAGATGACACGCATTTGTGCATGTCATCGTTTTAGTGTCATGAAAGAAAACACGGAGTACACTTACTATAAAATGTGCGTCATCTTGTGCTGTAGCTTTATGTTTTTTCAAATCCCCTCAAATCTTTCTTCGTGCCAATAGATGTACATCAACAACACACAAATGACAAATCGACTGTAAACATAACCACACCGCCGCTTCCGACTACACCTGCAACGACGTCGCATCCTATCTTCTACTTAACTTTCTGTTCACAACCGCCTTCCTCCATCGCCGCCCTCCTCAATTCAAACACTAACAACATCACCGCCTTCAATAACTTCTCCTCCAACTCTGCCACCATCCTCGTCTAACACCACGCCGTCATCGTCGTCCCCGTCTGTGACTACTCCTGCTCCGGCAGATGGCACCAAAACAACGCGAGTTACGTAATCAAAGGTAACGATACCTACTTCATCGTTGCTAATTATACCTACCAGGGTCTCACTACCTTACAAACTTTCAGCATGATGAGGGAGCTTCTCCAACAACGCTTCTCTTCTCAAACGACGGAGACGACCGCGAAACTCCATCTCTCGTCCGATTGCAACCCTGGTTTGCGGGAATAAAAAACGAAGGGCTGTATTTTTTGTCCGATTGGCGATTGCAATCTAGGTTTCCAGGTCTGATCGCAACCCTATTCCATTTCTGGTTTAAATTTACAGCAGTAAGTTCGATATTCTTTAAAGATTGCGAAATTTGGTCCTATTTATTTATGTTTTTTCGGTCCTATTTTTTTTTTTCCGATTGCAACCCCATTCTTTTCTGCTTTGAATTAACAACAGCAACTTTCAATTGGTCCTTTTATTTTTTGTTACAGTGATATGGAATGAATTGGTTAACAGCAGCAACTTTGATATGGAATGTATCTTTTTGTCTTGTTTTACCAGGTTGAACTTAGAGACAGACAAGCTCTCTCATGTTCAATCACTATGTATTTATGAGATGGTTGTTCGATCTTATAAGCATATCTTGCAAGCATTTCTGTTGTTGATAATATATCTGATTTAGCTGGAAAATAGCATCATGCTTAAATCTATTTCTAGGAACAACCAATGCTAATGATGTTGGGAGAAGGCTTTCATTCAGTTATTGAAGGTTTGTATTTTTCTTTTCTTTTTTGTTTTTTGGTGCAAACTTATGTTTATGACCTTTTAGTCTTTTGTTCCTCCTTTTTTTATCATATTCCTTTAAAAATATACAACAACGAGTTGTAGACCCGTCCGCGCGTTGCGGCGGGCCACAGTCGTGTTACCGTAAAGTGATACGTATGGTACACGGGCGTGAAAGTAGATGTCATTACATTTCTTCACCTAGATGGCTAGTACAAAAGAGAGTGTTTGTTTTCTAAAGGATACCATCTACATATTGGGTTATGCCCGGATGCGATTATATTTTTTCGCTTAGATGGCTATTACAAAAGATACCAATCTACATACTGGGTTATAGAAATGAAGGTTTCTTTTACAAAAGAGTTGTCATAAGGCACCCTATGTACATATTGGGCTATGCCTTTAAATATATGCACCTCCATTTACAAAAGTGGCATCCTACTTAGAAGCATTCATACCTGGGATTTGTCCTTGTCTTTATGTTTTTTTTTTTTTTTGGAGATGATTGCCTTTCACCTGCACATTTTGGTGTCATAAATAAACTAATACACATGTGATTAAATGTAATGTCATAAATAAACTCATAACACATGGTCTGAGATAAAAACAAACAGATTGGAACAGAAAGCTTAAACATGAATTTTTCGATGTGTGCATCTATTTGAAGTTATTTTACCACATATCCTTCAAGACATCTGAAAACTTGAAATTAAAGCAAAGAGACTTGAAAAACTTACTGATGAACAATATTTGAAAAACTTACTGATGAACATTTTTTTTAATAAACGGCTACGGCTTTGTCAAGATGACTACTCACACCCTAAACTCCCTTCAAAATACACACCATTTCACCTTCTTGATCCACACATCTTACAAAAAGCAATGAAAAAATTCCTTGATGGACTATACTATCATGTTCAACGTACCTCAAAAGCACCTAAAGGCTAAATAATGTGTGTAGAAGTATCAATTTCTTAAACAACCAAACAAAGAGTAATTAATTGCTTATTTGTAATTTGCAGGCAGCTAGATAAAAGCAAAGTTAAACAAACCTGTAAACAAAGATAGCCATTTGAAATAGAAAAAAAAATGCATTAAATCGTTTATCCTAAAGTAAATCTATAACTGAGTATAGAAATAATCTTCACAAACATAAATCCAATGGCTTTTAAATAATTGTAACTCAAACTTAAAAAAGATAAATTAAACAACCAAAAAAATTTAATTGATATATAACCACCTACCTATGTACTACTGGAAACAATAAGATGTTTAAACTTAAACCCTCACCTAATAACTCTCTATAAACAGAAAGATCAACGTATAACAGACTTTTAAACCGTCACCTAATAGCTTTTGTTCTTACTCTTGTTATCGTTCTTCTCTTAAACTACTTCCTTCACCTCTTAAACTATATTGGGTTTCCACCAACACAAATCAGAACTGAAAGCGATAACGAAATTGAAAGAAGAGATCTAGATCAGTTAAAAAATTAGCAAATAGGAGTGAAATTTATATGAAATCAAAAATCAACATGCGAAAGGCTGAGAATGGATATGAAGAGATATAGAACAAAAAGCAACAAATGTCAAATACTGGAAGCTTTGAAATGATTCAATACAAAAATCAACAGACGTCAACCGGGTTAGTTGGTTCGGACAGACATGCATAGCCAGCCAAAACGGTTCGGTTTGAGCAGTTTCATGGCTTGGGTCAGTTTATTTTACACAAAATCATCCTATGAGATATTCTAAAATTTGTAAAAAGAATGAATAAATAGAAAAAAGTAATGAGCAAATGAACCTCTAGATGACCATAAACCGATGCAATGACTTTGGTGTTACCCACCTCATGAACCGCTGACCTACAAATCATAATCATCATCAAAATTAACCACAATCTTGTGTGTTTATGTATATATCGATTCATCTTGTTAAACAAACATAGAAACCCTACCCATCAGCTCTGGAAACAGAGCCAAAGTTCTGGTCGAAGCTGTCTCACCTGAAAGGTGAAATCAATAACATACTAAAATTAAAAACCAAATCGATCGTAAGGAATAAAGTTACAAAGTCAGGCACCTCCATGGGATGACATCCGTTTAATCGAAGTCCTTCAGGGCTCACGTACTACATTTCTGTACTCTGAGCTTGTGCAATTGTGTGCGTGTGAGAGAAAGAGAGAGAGAGAGAGAGAGAGAGAGAGAGAGAGAGAGAGAATAGAGCCCTAACTCATTTTATAGAAAATCAACAAACGTCAAATACCTAGAAGCCTTGAAGCGATTCTACAGTGCTTTGAATCTCCTGTGCGAGAGAGACGGACAGCCGTCGACGCAAATCGGAGCCCTAGAGATAGAGTGGAGGGCTGAGAGTGGGTATGAAGACACAAAGATTGAGCGGAAGATACAGATCGGAGTCTAGAACAGACGAACGATGGAAGCCGGAGAGCACCGGGCCACGTCTGTGAGAGATGGTCGCTTGACTGAAACTGAGAGCAATGAAGGCTGTGGAGTGTTAGGAGCATCTAATTGGGTATGGGACTGTACCTCTTCTAGACCATCAAGGAAAAGACTACTTCTTCTAGGCGGTGGAGCGTTGGTGAGGTAGATATGGCTTCAACAGGAACCAACTGTAGAAGTAGAAAGTTGCGTGATGGAGAAACAGGTATGTTGAGATGGGTACGACAGACACCTCTATTTACCAAAAACGGGTTAAAGAAAATGTAAAAGGTGAAAGCCACGTGTTAAGAAGGCATTGGATGAAAGTTATGAACAGAAACTTCTGTGTGTGATCAAGCCATTGTATTTTGTATAACTAGTTAGTGCCCCGGGTAAATACCCGAGGCTGTAATATGAAAAAAAATAAATTAAACGAAGTAAAAGATGAAGTTTTTTTCTAACTATTAAACGAATGATCGAATTGGAGTTTAAGTTCATCAATGGTGGGTTTAGAAAGTCGCGACTTTGTTTTTTGATTCGTTCACCATCATTCGTTAATTGAAACCTAAGCAATATGGATCTAGTTTTGTTAGATTTTCTTTCACGAATCCAAAGCAATTTACGGATTAAATTTTCACTGAGAAATAAAGAAGATATGATGAATCAAAGTTATGGTATTATAAAACAAATATGGATAATTTTTGTATGGAAATAATTTAATTTTTTGATTTTTAATTATAAGATCTTTCCTTTTTGTAAATATCATTTAATTTTTTAATTCAAAATTCCATAAAAATGACACATAAGCTAATCCTAGATGGCACACTTTAAATTGTGTCACCTAGACATAAAAAACTTGTGTTTATTATATAGTATAGATAGATTATATATAATATGCTTGACACTTCATTAATCTTTGTATCAGTATGAGCTCCTGCCGATGATGGAATCCAAATCTGACATTATCCTATCCATTTGAAAGCTCCAATGAAGAAGAATTGAAAAGAGAAAGCAGTGCAAATGATATAGCAATTTTGGTGAGACTTAGTTTAGTAGTCAACTTTAGGCTTTGATAACTTGTTCCTAGGGTATGGTTGGTCTCAAACCATGTGGCTTGAAAAATTTAGCCAATGATAATTGGATATGTAGGAAGCATGATTTTTAAGCCTTGAGCTTCAAAATGAGATGGTATGGTTGGTCCCCTTCATCCTTGTGGCTTAAAAGCATTGGGAATTGGACCCACACACACCAAAACATTCGGCTTCATGTGGCTTCTGCAAACCGAAAATCACCCAAAATGGAACCGCGAGGCTTGAGACGTCTCAGGCGGTATCGTTGCCACTTGAAAGCTACGGAACCACATCCCTTGAAGCCGCACGGTACCGTCCACCCTAATAGGACATGTTAAAGAGTTAACACCATAAATTTTTATTTACTGACGTTAATTGATATTAATGATCTCCTAAGTTTTTCATTATACCAAGTTTGCCCTTGTAGAAGCATATATAGTTGTCTAGTGCTAGGTCTTGTATTTATAATGTTTTGTATAATCTGGTCTCGGCGGACCAGGGGAGGACCAGATGGTACGCCCGGACCATCTGGTACGCTGGTTAGTTGGTCCGCTGGCCAGATCTAGTATAAAAAGGTTTAGCTCGTTTAGAGGAGAGTAGTTGTGAGGTTTGAGCTGTAAACTGTGTTTTTCTAAGGTGTAACCTGTTTACTTTCTCTCTCTAAAGGTTGAGCAATAAAGAAGTGTTATTTACCTTGTTGTTTACCGAATTGAGATCGTCATGAACTAGCAAGATCGTTCCTGTGTTCTACAGCCCTTAATTTAATTGGAAACATATTTTAGGAATAGTGAATGAGTAAAAGCAAGGACTTAATTGGTAGATTAAAAAAAGTTGAACATCAATAATTTGTATCAAATGCTCCTTAACATGGGTCGTTAGGGTATATGCTAGACTAACATCGAACTTTACCAATTATTTATTCACATAAATTAACACCTTCAAATGTCTTCTTTTAACTATATTTCAGATAAGTTACGTTAGGATTAACTAGTCAGTGACCCGGGTAAATACCCGAGGTTATGATATAAAAAGAATTATGCAAAATAAAAGATGAACCTAAATTAAAAAAAAAAATTGAATGAATAATACATAAAGCTAAAGAGCTGATAAATATTCAATAATACTAAATTTACAAGTTTAAAAAAAGATTTGAATACAAAGTTTTTGGTTACATTCGTCTGGCGACCATTTTTATCTAAAACTAAGATTCTAGGACCCTTTTTGCTTTTCACTCTTAATAAAGCAACGTACAACTGGCATAGAAGAATACCAGGTTCTTTAAAAACAGTCAAACTCTAGACAGCGATTGACCTTAGCTTTTTTTATGGTCATTGCAAAAAAAAAAAAAAAATTAGAAATTGTCTTATTTGAAATCTGAAAGCAATCCGTTTATCTGTTGGAATCAATGAAAGCCTTGGAATAAACGTCTGATTCGTTGATCAAAACCTAAGCAATATAGATCTAGTTTTGTTAGGTTTTCTGTCACGAATCCAAAGCAATTTATTAAATTTTTGTTGAGAAATAAAGGAGATATGATGAATAAAAGTTGTGGTCTTGTAAACAAAAATATGGATAATTCTTTTATGAAAAGAATTTAATTTAATGTAACTTTTTGATTCTAAATTACGAGAAATTGACAAGTAAGCAAATCCAATGTGGCACACCTAAAATTGTGCCACATGGACTTTAAAAACTCATGTTTATTATATAGATAGATTGGGATTTTGATTACCTAAAACCGGAAAGGACCATCTTCTCATCCATTATTTTTAAAACCTAAATTTAATTTCTACTTTTTAGTTTTCTTAAAATTCAAACTTTATATTCCTTAAAGTTTAGTAATAGAATAAAGCTAACCATTTAACATACTCTTCTGGATTCGATGCCCTACGTAATTCACATAGGTTGAATAAGTTTTTGCGTGACCCCAACCACATGTCATCAATGCCCAAAGATACAAACTTGGCATCATCTAGGACTCTAAATAGTGAAAAATTAAGTTTTCCTCGTTAAAGGTGTAACAAGTCGTATGCATTTCTTTACTTCTGTGACTAACAACCTATTTACTTAAACGGGTAAACCGACCACCCATATGCAATTCTTTTAACCGGTTTATTACACCCAAACAACCCGATTAACATATTTAAAACTTGGTTACAACCCGTTTAACACGTTTAGATAAATGATTAAATCAGTTCTGTCCAGGGGTGTCTCGGTTAGTGTTGATGTTTTTTTATGAACAAATACATCGGATGCATTTGAATTGAACGATTCAACGCGCCAACCTGACACCGTAGACCCCTCTCATATATTCCAAGGCCTAAATCAACTCATGTGTATAAAGAGTTAGCTGATAGTGTTTCTCCTTTATTCAGGATTGGAGTCTGCAAACTTTAAGTTTATATGTGTACATATATTATATATATAAATTGCAAGAACATTTTTATGTCTGAAATCTGTAAAACATATACAACAAAGATCAATCTGACATGAAACATCAAATGTTTGATAGTAAACTAGTTGTAGCAGAAGCAGTTAATCTTGTCGTTCAAAACTTCAAATTGCAAGATCAGTGTTACCAAGCAGATAAATTAATTCTACAATCGGTCGAAAGAAGCTTACGATACACATTCAAAAATGGAACCCAAGAAACTGATCAACGAGTTTTGCCACACAAGTGGCGAGCTCATCTGCTGCCTCCTGTGTGTTTGCCTCTGCATAAACTCTCACAACATCCTCTGTTCCTGATGGCCTAACAAAGCATCTGCCTTGCGGGTATTTTACTGTGGATTTTTTATAGATAATTAGTGTCATCAAATTCGACTACAAATTTAGATTATTTCAATGATAATATGTTCTTTGAATAAAAGCATTACGAGGTTCATGCATTAAAAATACAATTTGGATACTTTCAACCTGTTTCTCTGACCGGATTCCTTTTAAGCCAATTATTTCTTTTATTTTACCTATTTGACTTATATTGACCAGTATCTAAGTGAATGGGTTGTAATTGCCACATACACTCTACTTACCTGTTAATGCAGTGATAGCTTCTTGAAGTCCAGGAGGCCTATCGACGATAGTTTCGGCATTTGTCGTAACAACAGCAGTTCTATCTGCAACTTTAACCTGGGATTCACAAGTGATCATGAGAAAACTAAACTGACATCTAAATTGGGCATAAAACAGCACGTGAAAATGCATCAAACAATTGATGAATACATAAAGAGTACTGGATGATCAGACCCAAGTGGCCTGACACCCCCACCCCCGCCATGACCCCACACACGAGGGAGCCTCGGGCACTAGGTACGCCTTTTACAAGAGTATTGGGTGATGGTATAAGATAGAAAAAGAAAAACCCACAATGAGTTAAGAAACTGAATCATAGCAACATTTAAATACTGGCGTCTCGGATAGGTCACAGACAGCTAATTTTTGGTATAGTCTAAAACAAATCGATTCAGGTTGACCAAGAACAATTTTTGTCCAAATATTTGTATCTAGATTAATAATGACTGTGCAAAATATGAACAGAAAAAGTAATATTATTTCAATAATAAACTAATTATTTTGACTTTCATGATTTAGGAGATTTTATGCATTATGTATATGCTTCAGGTGGCTTTCAACCTATTCTACACGTTTCCTTTTAGACTCCTTTTTAACTTCCTAATTGACCCATTAAACATAAATCATAACTAGATTGACTCGTTCATATAAGTAAATGGGCCGAAATTGGAATTTTTTTAGTAGACTTTAAAATGGGTAATGAAAACTAAGGTCTTTTTGGTGGGATTTAAGAAATTAATTATATGTAAAAACGACTTCTACATCTTGGAGTTGCAAAACTAGATTTTTGTCTTTGAAGTCGCTCTCTGACAGCAAAGACAAAGCCCCCATTTCTCACTAATCTGAATGTCGTAGATTACAAACATAAGGGAGCTTTAAGTCCGTCTTAGATGACTAACCCATTTCTCAAACCCCACCAAAAAAGACCCTAGCTGTAATCACCGTTTTCAAAACAACCTACTTCTGGAAGAAAAAAAATCATCAAAATTTCCCCCTCAAAATTCTCCATATTTGGGGGAAGTGAGAGATGTTAAAACAGAAACAATTTGAAGTTACCTTAAGTTGTCTGCTTGGTAGATCATGATAAAGCTCATTCCATTTATCGATGGACCATCCCATATGTTGTAAGATGGCTTCAACCAAAAGCAACCCACTGAGAGCATCACCCACAGCTTGATTGATCAGCTTAGTAACTGCCCATAGCCTCTTAGCAGCATTCTGCCTTTCTAAACCTTCAAAAGACCAAACAGCTTGTATTCAGTATCAATCATTTTGCTAAAGTAATCACAAAGGGTAATTGAAGGAATTACATTTTTCCGTTGACTTTCGATCCTCTAACCAACATAAAAACTGGTCAGAAAATAATATGGTTCCATGACCATTTGCTTCAAAATAGATACCAATATCATACTCATGAGCCTTTCCATGCAAATACTTAACTCCTGTGGGTGTCAAAATGACTTGTAATCCCAAGTCGTTTAGGTATTTGGTTGATGCACCATTAGCATAAGCTGTCTGCACAACTCCAACACGAGGTTGATATTCATTTTTCTCATCTGTGAGAATGCTTAGCTGATCTTTGATAAATAAAGCAAACAACGATAAGATCTTGTCCCCGTCAACCAGGTTTATTTGGTTGTTTCCATTTGGTATAACTGTAAAGTATACAAGACGATCGGCATCTCCATCTAGACTTGCACACCTGAAACACTAGGACCATTCAATTATCACTGTTACCATTACACACTAATAAGTTTTGAACCATTTACTTATGATATGGTTGTTTGGGTTATATTTTATCCCTAATTGATAAATTAAAAATATATATATAGTTATACCTTATACCAACATCAGCAGGACCAAACCCCTGGGGAGCAATCTTGTCCTTCTGTACATAATCGGCACCAACTTGTTCATTTAATATACCTTCTTTACCTGAATTACGAATTTCTACCTCCAACCAATTTAACTTTTCTTTAAGAACTTGAAGTTTCTCCCCACCGACTCCATTTGCACAATCAACAATCAACTTCCCAATTCCTTGATGACTCCTCTTTGGTATCAGATCTATCAAGCATCTGAGGTAATATAGTTAAATAATGAAAATTAAATAAAATACCCTTAAAAAACCAACCAACCTGAAAGAGGTGGAAACCTGATCAAAGTAATCAAGCTCCGAGGCAGAGGCCTTTAACTCCTTGTTTCTGGCGCGTACTATCCAATGCAATTGTGGAGTTGTTACAATACCAATATCGTACACAACAGCTCCAATTACTGAACAGATTCCCTGGAATTAACCATCCAAAATTAACTACAAGATAAAGTAAGCACCCTTAGGGGTGGCTCAAGGGTAGGCTACTACAGCTAGAGCTTTAGGCCTTCAGTTTTAAGGCCTCGCATATATAAAAAGAGGTACTTAACATACTTTTTGTCACTCTCTTTTCTAAAGTTAATCCACTCATACTATGAGTGGATTAACTTTAGAAAAGAGAGTGACAAAAAGTAAAACAATTTATAAAGGTATTCAAAAACGGATAAATAGAAATTAAGAACAACGAAAATATGTATTAATAAGAAGTACTTTGTGGTAATAACTCTTCGTAAGAGAAGTTGCTATAGCTTTTGTCAAAGAAATTAAAATGTGGAATCAAAATCTAAAAAAAAAACATAAAATTCGTAGAAATAGAAGAATATATAATAATGTTGACAGTGAGATTAAAACGAAAACATCAAAGATTTTTATAATTAACTTTCTTTCTTTACATTATAGATCATACTATTCATGACTAAAAAGTCAATTTGACCAATTTATAGTCAATGAAAGAAAATTAGTTCTAATTTAACATGAAAAAATTGAAGACACTGGATGATATAAATACATGAAGATAGTTGTTATTAACCTTGTATATTCTTTGAGGCCCGTGAGATATGATATTAATGCCAGGTTTGTTTTCCAGTTAAGACTCTTAAGAGAAAGTATACATATAGAAAAAAAGACACGCCAATTAATATACTCAACTATATAAAACCTTAATTCATTTTTTATTATTAATATTGCATCTTGAATAATGTTAATCATACTCGTGACAGTGGCTTCAACAGATAAGGTTTTTAAATATATATTAAATAAAAAAATACTATGTCACAAGAAAGATTATTTAAAGAAGTACTTAAATATTTTGCATCAAACAATTAAGAGAAATAGATTTGATATGTACAAATAAAATACTGATACCTAAAAATATTAACCAAGATCTACACATGGATCTCACTAGATTTGAGTCACCCCTGTGCAACACCCTTAGTTTCATGACTCGCGTGAAAATTGTGATGTATAACTATTTAGTAATCACATGGTATCAATAGTTTGGCGGCCTCTAGGTGTTGCTTTATAAAACTCGATCATTGTATGTTGTTCTATCATCAATTGGGTTAATTAGGTCGATTGTCTAAACTAAAGGGATTAACACTCAAATGGATGTAATTTACTTCATCATTTACAAAATCTGGTCAATACTATTCCATTTGTAAAAAGCAGAGGACAAGGAAATGCTTCTGTTGCAAAGAGGCACTCCAAATAAAAACATAAACTTAAGCCAGTAACCAATAACCATCAATGTAGCTCAATATGAGATGTTAGTCCAAAATAGAGACATGATATTCAATACCGGGTAATAAAAACACAAATCATATTAAAGTGAGAAGGTATTAAAAAGGACTTTTTCATTGCAAAAATACCCAACATGACAACTTCCAAGTTATTGAAAAATGGGTGTTAGAAAGATTCCAAAATGAAAACTCTAGGGTTCACGACTAACTCAGAACTCAAAGCCGTAGCAAAGTGTTATTACCTCGATTCCATAAAGAAGAGGCTCAACTTGAATTTCATATATCAAACCCAGTACTCATTGAACAGATCAGATGGTTTTCTAATTAAACAATGTTGCTCTTTCTCACGGAGTAAACTTTATTTAAGAAGTCTTACTTGTTTTGCAGCCTCCACGAGAGATTCACCGCTAGGCCTGGTGTCTCTTCCCAATAATATCGCTGCACCCTTTCCTCCATTAAGTGGTATGTCTTCCTTCTTTGCAAATTCAGCTATCAACTGCTTCAAGAAAACAACAAAACAAAAAATGAAATCAAGGTCTTCTTCCTCAACAAATAATCATATTTAGAGGGTGATTATAAATTAACAAAAAGCATATACAAAGTTATTATGCTGACTGAAATGCTTTAGTTCTCTCTAACAAACTAACGATAAAACTTAGTGTTTGAGACTGATACTGAGAAACAGTGGTCAGTCACTTCATCTTCCATCTTGAAGAACCAGGAAATGGAGAATGGCTCTAGAGGATTGCTAATCTACACACTAACACACACTTAAGAGCATACATTGTTTTCCTATTATTAATTCTGAATGAGCTTATCTATGCATTACCTTTTCTATTTATAGCTAAACATTTGACTAACTACTTGTTTAACTAAGTAATTTAACAACCCTAACTCCTTTTTCAACTAACTACCTACTAAACTGATACTATCAAGTTACATCCGGTCTTCTTCAATCAAATTTGACCAACTACTTGTTTAACTACTAAACAGTTATTAACAGCCCTAACTCCTCTTCAAATAACTGCCTATTACACTGATTCGTTATTAACAATCCTAACTCCTTTTGCAACTAACTACTAAACTGATACGTATCAAGTTACATCCGGTCTTCTTCAATCAAATTTGACTAACTACTTGTTTAACTACTAAAGAGTTATTAACAACCCTAACTCCTTTTTCAACTAACTGCCTACTACACTGATACCTATCAAGTTATATACAGTCTTCTTCGATCAAATTTAGAAAGGAAAAACAACAGAAAATCCCCAAACGTAACCTGGATGAGACTTTCAGGATCCGGAGCATTAGCAATGGAATCAGCAAACGGCTCCCAATCCTGAGTGAGCATTTCACCGCCGGGATCAGCTACCTTGACGCCATTATCAGAGACTTTGTTGTGTGAAGCAGTGATCATTAATCCGATCACAGCTCCGCCGGTGTTCAAAGACCTCAGCGCCGCCAGTATCCCGATTCTAAATACCGTCGATTGCAGAATGGATGCATCGGCTCTAAATCCGGCCGTGCCATAAGAGAGCTTGATTCCTTCAGAATTGGAATTGAAAATGTCGATTTTAGGGTTTGAAATGCAAAGATACTGAAATGGAAGAATTTGAAAGAGAGATAGAGAGAGAGAGATGAGACCTTTAGGTGGCGGGAAACGAGAAGCAGATTGGAGAAGCATTGATCGTTGCCGTTCGTCCATCCTTCTTAGTTACTTCTTCCTTGATCTGCACGAAGCTTTGTTTTTCAATGAAAATGGAATATAAAAGGTAAATTTATAGAATAAGTTATACATAGATTATATAGCTTTTATAGAATAATTTACAGATAGATTTGCAGGGGCAGGAGAGATGGTTTAGAGGGGGAATCGAAAGCGGGTTAGGTTTAGGGTTCACGTTTTGAAGGTTGGAAAAGATGGAAGGTGTGGAAAATAACGAGAGAAAAAGATGGTTACCTTGAATTGCAGGTGGCGACGACGGCCGGAGATTGGCGGACGGAGGAGTATGGCGGTGGAAAGTGGTGTCTCGGCGGTGATGGTCGGCGAGGGTGTTGATTAGAAAAGGGAATTGACTGGTTTTATTTATTGAAGATTCACTTTTGGATTTCAAGTTAAGTAAAATACCAAAATGGTCCTTAAAATCACGAGACATATACCCAAATGACGCCCAAAATGCAAAAGATCTTTCTACAAGTCATATCTTGTAAACATATATCTTGATTTATTAACGGTCAGGACCAAAGGTAAGTAAGAGACAAGAGACAAAGTCTTTTTGTTCAGATCAAGATTTAAATCTTGAATCTTGATAAATTTTAGTATTGGTATAAAATGGGTGAAATCAAAAGAAAAAAAAAGGATCGTTCAAAAAAAATTAACGGTCATCTAACTACAATGTTGTACAAAGGTATTTGAAAAAGTCAACGAGATTCATCTTCTCCCAACTCGATCTCCATCATCCTGAGGTACGTACAATTTAGAAGCCAAATTTGGATCTTTGTTGTCTATAGCTCTTCAGATTCTAATTCATTACTGTTCTCATCTTAGATTTAAATATTTAATCTTCATACCTGATTAGTTGTGCCATAAACGAAGATCCAAATTTCATTTCTAAACTGTTGAATGTTGTCTTTTTCTTTGATTTATTAGTTAGGGTTTGTAGGACTGAAGCTTGTTGATATTAATTCTGGATCAACCAATTGAATTGCTCGGATTCTAATTCTGTCCAGCATCACACGTTTGAATTGCATATGTCATAGGTGGCACTGGTACTCTTGTAGGGGTGTCAAATGTGTCAGGCTAACAGATATTATACACTTATGTAATTATACTAGAAGGGTAGTATACTATATTATTGTACACAATTAAGTACAATGTAATTCTCTGGTTTAACTTGGTCAGTGTCATGTCGATGACTATTCTTTCAAGCCGTTGCCCCTAAGCCCTAGTCTGGCCACCGCCGCCATCACAATCCGGCAGCCCTAAACCCTAATCCATACAATTCTCTGGGTTTAGCCGCGGGTTACGGGTTGGCGGGTTGAATTGTTCAACCCGAAACGACCCATATTCTTATTTGTGTTAAAAACGTACTTCAACCCTAACCCGCACACGCGTCAAATCTTGTAACCCGAACCCAACCTGTTTATCTAAACGAGTCAAATTGGTTGACGGGTTGGGCGGTAATAATTAAGTTGCCAACATGTTAATTTGTTTGATAGGTTGTAAAAGTGGGTTATATATACAGGTCAAAACAGGTTAGCGGAACGACGTGTTTAACTAAAAAGTCAATCCGAACACGACCCGTTTTTTAAACAGATTAGAAATATCAACCGAAAACCTCTATTTTTTGTGTTGCGTCATAAATTGCCAGCCCTTAGTCTAGTGGTAGTTAGATGCTAAATTTATGTTGTAGAATCTTTCTCTCGAGTTTGTTCATCCTCTGGAAAGAATTAATGGTCAAGCCAAGAAGGTTATAAAACTTATAATCCTAGTGTCCTACTACTCTCATAGTATGCTTTGTTGAGTCTTGTTTATCCAAAAGAAACTTCAAATCTCAAGCAACATCATTTGACAAGCTAAATTGATGAATAATTCCACAGTCGATCGATGACGTATCTAAATACCTTACATGGAATATATACTATTTCCCAGATCGATCAAGCGGTTGATAGGCGGATGACCTTAATTTATCTGATCCTGAATTGTAGCAGCAATATATCTCAAGGCATTGCCTTTTTCTGTTACTAAGGGGCCGGGTCTGATGGTTTCCCTTTGATTGCTGCATCAGGATAGCTTTTTATTTCACTGATCTTCAAAGAAGGGCTTGCATCCTTTAGGTTTGATGCATGAAATAGCTGGTGCAACTGCTCTAGGTTCTCTCAAACTTGATGGTCCATTCCTCGAAAAGCGTCTTGATCTCTTCGTCCGTTCGCCACCCGGAGGACCGCGAGGAACCTGCATGCCATGCAACCACGCGAGGAGAAATTAAGTACCATCAATGACGACTTAGGTGTTCTTTGTTTTTTGTAAAAAGATCTTCTTGGTGTCTTTTGTCTGCGTCGCGAAGACACGCGAAGACAATATGGTTTGAAGACTGTTTGTTTTCTCGAAGACGTTTTATTAAAAAACGTCTGCGAAATGTCTTCCTGAAAAAGATGGGGTTAAGTTGCTTCTTATGTCTTTTCCTCTCATTTTCCACTTTCTAAAAAACAAAACAGCAGACAGCAGAAACCCTAGGCGCCTCCTTCATCACCAATCGCCGGCTCCTCCTTCATCACCAGTCGCCGGTTGCCGTCGTCGCCGGCTTCGGTGGCGGCTGCATCAGACCGCCGCCCAGCCCCTCGTCCCATCGTCCTCTGCGTCGCATCCTATACAGCCGCCGTCGTTCGCCGCCCACAGTCGCCGTCGTTCGCCGCTCACAGTCGCCGTCGTTACAGCACCCCACATCAGGTTCAGATCTATTTCTTTGTTTTATTTCAGATTTCATGGGTGTGAATCTGTTTTTGTTGAATTTTTCATGGATGTTGAATCTGTTTTCATGAATGTGTGAATCTTACATGGAGAATTTTATATCATTTGCTACAAATGCTTCAGATTTCATGGCTTCAATTGTATGAATTTTTGTTATTGCATAACATGGATGTGAATCTGTTTCTTGATTTTTTCAATTGTATGAATTTTTGTTATTGCATAACATGGATGTGAATATTATTATTTTCAGTTGATGAGAACGTTGAAAACTATTTTGAACTTTAAATAAATCAGTTTATTTAAAATACAATTTATTTAAGCAGTTTGCAGAAGTTAAAAAACAAACAGTCTTCTTCTGGCAGACTGCAGACATTTGGTCCATGTCTTCTTCTGCAGATGCCTGCAGAAGTGGACTGCAGACTGCAGACCTCTGAAAAAACAAACAGCACCTTAATTAATTAGCGGTTCATCAGAATGCTGGTTTCATCAATTAATTAAGCAAGAATATTATCATCGATTGTGGATTGATACCTTTTGACTGGAAGGAATGGGTAACCGGAGGGAGACAGATGAACCGTCGGCGCAGGGGATCCGACGATTTCTTCCATAACAGCGCCATTAATTGGGAAAGCAATCTTCGCAATACGTGGAAGAGTTGTTATAACCCTAGCTTTGTAATTGCTGTTCAAAAAAGAAAAAGTTTTCTATTTTTTTTAAATGATAATAATAATATTTTGTTAATACTAAAAAACTAGGTAGTCTCTAGACTTCTTTTTTCTTTTTAAACCACAGTGACTTGTTGTAGTGGTTATTGACGATGAGGAAGACTTGAGAGTACTGAGGGCATGTTTTATTACACGGTCGCTCGTAAAGATGGATTTTTTTCTGAAATGAGCTCAAATTTGTGTAAATACTTCATGGTTTTTTGAGAATTTTATCGGCCGTTCAAAAAAAAGTATCATCTTTTTTTCCGTACCAGGCCAATAACCTTCCACTTCCGTCTTCCTATGTTATGTGGTAAAATAGTAGAGGAGTCAACGGTATTTGTTAAATAGTGTGAGGGTCATTTGTGTGAATTTGTAATAGTTGTTGTTTAATCTTCTTTTTTTTTGAACGGCCAACGAATAGAATAAACTCAGGTACTCTGTACGGGGTGACCCAATGGCTAAAGGTCACCGCCAGCTGGCCCAACCCAGCCGTACAGAGCCCTAAAGCGTCCCATGTGACTCCAGTTCCGGGAAAACCCGTTAACCCGCCCGCCCGTAGGCACGACGGCAAATTAATGGTAAAACCCGGTCGCCTCAAGGATCGAATCCGGGTCTCCCCGGATCTCCTATCATTGGCCTCCATACCAATGAACAAATAATGTCATTAGTGAGAATAGAACTTGGGTCCCTAGAAACACAAGTCATACGGCATCAAATGCGATTGGTGTTTTTGAAACTAAAGTTTAAGTTGTTTACATTAGGGGTGTTCAAAACCGGATACCCGGAATTTCGGATATCCGAAAATTTCGGGTATCCGAAAATTTCGGATACCAGTTTTTGTTGTCCAAGTCCAAGTCCGAAATTTCGGATATCCGAAATTTCGGACTGGACTCGGATAGTTAAAACGGATATCCGAAAATCCAGTTTTTTTTAAAAAACCACAATTTAACCAAAAAAAATGATAAAACGACAAAACAAATAAACATAGTTCAAGTCTTCAAATACAAATAAACATAAGTTCAACCTAAAAAACGACAAAACAAATAAACATAGTCCAAGTATTCAATAATTCTTTATTTCTTTAATATAAATTTTATTTAATTTATTTAAATTTTCGGATACCGGGTATCCGAAACTTCCAAAAATTTTGTAAATTCTTGTCCAAGTCCAAGTCCGAATTTTCGGATATCCGAAATTCCGGATATCGGAAATTTTCGGATATCCGAAATTCCGGATATCCGAAATTTTCGGATAATTCGGATACGAAATTTCGGATAATTCGGATACGGATTCGAACTCGGATATTTTTGAACACCCTTAGTTTACATTTATTGGTGTTTTTGAAACTAAAGTTGTAAAAGCACTTATATGGCAATGATTAAGTTATTATATAAAGAAGAACTGAAGTTAACAATCGAACCTAGTAACCTACGCAGAAAACTTGGAAGGAGCGCACAAAAGGACTTGTAATAATTAGTCATTTGAAAATCATGTACATACGTTTCTGCATAATTTTGAAAAAACATTACATTTTTGTAACTCTTGTAACTCTGATACGTACTTACTAAATTCGTCACTGATTGTGTAGTCCTATAAAATAACGAGTGTCTTCATTACTTTTATAAAGGCAAAAAAACGAACGATTATTTAACATTATTTATCGCAAAGGTGCTTAAGTACCAATTACCGTTATTCAAAAAGGTTTTACGCCGCAACTTGTTTCCTGTTTACTTATATTTCGATATATACTTTTGATAATTTTTCCTATTATATATATATCATTTTGGTTTGCTGACGTGTACACTGGGATTTTACTGTTCATATGACATGGCATGATGTGGAAGTGCCACGTGTCAGCCTTCTTATGGTTTATTTTTTTTTTCCCATTCCGATCTGATTTTCTGTATTTATACATATATTTTGCATTACAAGTTACATATTATATTCTGTCTTGGTGGTTAGGTTCCTGTCTTTTTTACAGAGTACCCGGGTTCGAATCTTTATGTATACGTCTTATGGTTTTCTTTTTTTACCCACAGGTTTCTTAAGGTCTTATGGTTTTCTTTTTTTACCCACAGGTTTCTTAAGGACAGCTGTACTCACTGTCATTTGATTTACAGATGGCATCTATTAGATACCAATGAGTGTCCCCTTCATCACACGTACCTCATACGTGTCTAATTTCCTCTCTCATCTCTCATCATAAAACCATATTCTCAAAACCTGGTTCTCATCTATGTTCACCGCCATCCGGCGGAGGCGGATGTTTTTCCGGTAAGAGCATGGAATTAAACCTAATTTATATCACAAACACCTTTTAATCTATTTTCCAATCGTCAATTACAATAGTCTCTCTCTCATTCTCAAAGCTCTTCCTATCTGATCTAGGGTTTTCTTACTAAACCCAAATCATTACCATGGACAAAACTTGCTTCCGCGAATCTCCCTGCACATTGTGCTGTCGTCGATGCTCCGGTGACGTGGAAGCGACGAAGTGTTGCTCCGTCTTCGTAGAGGCAACGACGTCTACAGCTGCCTCTGTCGCTTAGGCTTCGATTTGGCTTTCTGAATCATTTTCGATGATATTCAAGGGACGATGTCGTCACTACGGTCACTTTGAAGGTACGAATTAGTCGTTGATGTTCTGTTGGATTGGTTTCTTTGCTTTTGGGTCTTTCAGATCTGAAAGATTTATGGGTTTTCGAGTCCTAAACATGCGATTTGGTTACGAAATGGCTCATTTTTGTTCTGATATTGCTAATTTCAGATGTCATTTTTCATTTTCTGATATTGTTTTTGGATCCATTTTCTGTTTGCTTTTGGGTTCTTAATACCTCGATCTAAAACTCTCTTGGGTTTTCAACTGGTACAGTTGTTTACAGTCATTTGATGGTTGTGAGGTTTTGTTTCATTTGACTGATTTTAAGCCGTTATGACGATGATGGAATCTGTTGGTACATGGAAATGCTATTTGAGCCTTAACACGGCAATGATAATGTTATTGGTCACCGTTTGTATGTTGCTGATGGAATTATTGGATTTCACATCGATAGACAGTATTTATATGATGGTTCTTATTTGTCCCTGACGATTGAGCTTGATCCCTCTCGGTTATTGGCTGTGATACTGTTGCTTGGGCGTGATGCATTACGAGCTAATCATGTAAGTTTGGTTTTTGAAGCTGATGGTTGTTGGTTACTGTTGCTAGGGCTGTGATGTCTTACCAGCTGAGCCCTTATTAAAGATTTAGTTTATT
The DNA here is from genome assembly GCA_039602395.1 of Deinandra increscens subsp. villosa. NCBI lineage: Eukaryota > Viridiplantae > Streptophyta > Magnoliopsida > Asterales > Asteraceae > Deinandra > Deinandra increscens. The sequence goes on along the minus strand of JBCNJP010000020.1, from coordinate 19,438,831 downwards.
TTACACTTATAGTGTAAAACTAATCAGATACGTTTCGGAGGTCTGAGATTTATCTCAGATTCGGTGGTTAAAGAGTCTGATATGTACACTATAACTTCACTATTCAAGCCAAAGGTAAATATGAATCTGTTACTATTGGCTATCCTTTCTTTGTGGCTATGATGTTTTTCTGGTGAATGGCAAGGCGTTAAACGCAACCTCACTCAGATCTGAGCCATATCTATGTTGATACTTTTATGAGCCTTGATTTCTATCCAACATTGCTTTTTGTTGTTGTATACATTGTGCTTATTTGGGGCTTGGTTTTGTTATAAATGTTGAGGCTATTCTGATTCCAGGCAATGACGAAAGTTTTCTGAGCCTTCAGTTCTTTCCACTATTGCTTTATGTTGCTGCTTACAACCTGCATTCTCTGATAAGAACTCATCTTGAAATTCGTAAAGGGTTTTGTATTTCTATGAGACTATGAGGCTTCTTTGAGTCTATGATGAATTTTTTCTAACTCTATGTTGCTGTTTGGGAAATATTTTCTTGGTTAAAGTTGGCTCATGGTTTCTTGAGTGTTCTTCTTGGTTTCTATGAGGCTATGATGAATTTATTCTGAGCCTATGTTGCTGTTTGGGAAAATAAATTTTTGATTAAAGTTGGGTCATGATTTTTTGGTTGTTAATTCGTTTTTATTTGTATCATATTAGCTATTTCCATGTTTAAGGAAGTTGATGTCTTTACTTTTTTGTGCTCTTGCAGGACTATTTCTGAAATGTCTTCATTTGAGTTCTTTTATTTACCGTTCAACTTTGTAGATGAACGTCTTTGTTGATTTTTAATAGTATTTAGGTGGATCAGCATTTAAAGATATACAAGTGTTCTGATTATGGATAGCCGTTATATTCTGTGATTGTAATAATTTTTTTGGATAAATGATCACAATCCTAATCTTATTATCTACTGCCCTGTTATATTGACATTTTCATAATCTTTTAATTCTCTTATAGGACTTATGTGTGAGTTGTTTAGCTTTTGTGAAAATTGTAATAATTTTTAGGAACTCAACTCTCTAATCCTATTTGTGTATTTGTTTTTCTGTTGAAGTATTATACTGCTTTCCAAATCCATGAAACTCCTTTAAGCAAGACCTGATTTTACTTTTGAATTTTATTTGTGTATTTGTTTTTTACCAAATATTTTTATGCTGAAATAGGCCGGAACTCTTTCCTTATTTTATTTTCTTATGAATTTGTTATTTACATGAGATTAATAAGGCTTCACTTTTGCTACAACGCAGGTTGTTATAGAGTTACTTTCAACTGCAAGTATCATTTCTTTATTCTTACTCCTCTGTAGATGTCTCTAACTATTGTATTCACTTTTTTGTATGGTTAGACAACAGAATATATATATATATATATATATATATATATATATTAAAATAATGTCTATAGTAATATTCATTTGGCATATTATGTTTTTGTAGTTTTTATCATAGGTTCATCTAACCGTTGAACATCACTTTAAAATGTTTAGTTGTTCATATACATACAATAGACTGTTACATTTTTTTTCTTATATGTATTACCCTTTCATCATCTTCTTTATCATATGTTCATCTAACTGTTGAACATCCCTTTAAAACGTTTAGTTGTTCATATACATAAGCAATAGAGTGCTACGTTTTTTTCCTTATATGTATTACCTTTTCTTCATTTAATTTATTCGTTGTAGATAGTTGCTATTGTTTGCATCCGGCTTCTATAAACTTAGAAAATACTATTTTAGAATCTTAGAAATGACTATTTAAAATAAAATGTCTCAAGAAATTAGATAATACTGGCTTCTATGGTTGGCTAATGGGTCAAACGAATAAAATCTCATAATAGAGGTTGTACAAATTTACAAATGTTAAGCATTTGGTGTCCTCTGAAACTTTGCATTCACTTTTGACTATTCTATCATAGTCAAACTCATTTCATATTTATTAGTTGCAAGTTCCAAAATATTTTCCAAATTGCTTATCTCATTTCTTTCTTTTTTCTCTTGAAAAAATATTGTAAACTTTTAAAAAGTACAATCAAAGAAGTCTGTCGTTGTGGAAACGTTTTCTTATGTGTAGGCATACTTTAAATATTCTTTGATGTGCAACTGTACCATTGCAAGTTGTTATAAGACTTCATGTTCTTTTCTGGAGCTATGTGATTACACTGTTATTTGGTCAATGTTCTTTTACTTTTAGTTATACAGAGTTGCTTGATTAAATATTGGTTTAATGTTTGTCTATATAAGAGAGAAGAAATGAGTTATGAAATATTTCTGCATGTATAGTTCTTCAAATTGATCAGACTTCTCTCTCAAGTAGAAGTAGATTTTCCACTTATGGTTCTTCTGTTCTGGTTGATGATCTTTGTATGTTATTACTCATCACTTTTATACATACTCATATTTGGTAGGATCATTGTAGGTACTGTTCATCACTGTTCTGGTCATTAGATAACTTTTTAGTTAGGTATATAAAATATCATATACCTAACTAAAAAGTTCACATACTCATATTTCTGTTCTGGTATGTGTGCTTTCACTTATGGTTCTTCTGTAGGAAAAATATCAACCATGGCCACGTTAATTTCACCAATTAATCAATTGCTTTGGTTTGAAGTACTGTTGTCATTTGGATCAAGATTTTGGTGACATCTCATCAGGTATAAATGCTGTAAAACTGCATAGGAGAAGGTTTACAAAATACGAAAATGTCATCTTTTTTAGTTAACTTATTCTTGGTCTCCAGTTTTCCCCAATATTTTCGCTCAATTGATTATGTCATCTTAAGGTCTTTTAAACCTTTTCGTTCAGTCAATTGAGTAAATTTTAAGGTCTTCTAAGTGTTGATTTTCATTTTCCAAGTGTTTATTAATGTATATACTTGGATATAATGTTAACGTGTCATGTCTAAGATCAAATACTTAATCAATCTTATAATAGGCTATTTAGTTGTATTCTTTTTTGTTTATGAACTTAATATTTTCTTGCTGTTTAGTTTTTGAAATCATCATCGTGTCCATTATGTCAATTTAAAGATCTTTTAAATGTATTGAGCTTTCATTTTATGTCTTCTGTTTGCAGATTGTTAAAGATGCAGGCTGAAGTGCAGGTACTCTTTATTTTGTTTGTATGTAACAGTAGAAATGAATTTGCTTTGTCAAATAGTTGTTTTTAGATATTCTTTTACTTATGAGTTTTACATGAATTTTGAGCTTCTTAGATGTCTAGAAAAAATGGCTGAGCATTTATAGGTTTTGTGTATCAAAAATTCTTAAAATCGGTAAAGGAATTACCATAACTTCTCATGGTTTGTTTTCAAATTTTTAATATTCAATCAACCCCTTCGCAGGACATATTATTTTTGTAAATCTTAACATCAGTTTATGATTATGAAATTCACATGGAAACTCACTCTTAATTAGGTTATCATCTTATTGACTATTGATAATGATACTTTTAAGGTACTTTAGACATGCAAGTTCATATTAATTGAAATTAAATCGTCACTGGTAATTTGTTTGCTTCCATTGCTTATGTCTGAATGATGTACTTCAAATGAAAGTTTGGTATAGTTCAAATCGAGAAAAAAATGTCATTTCAGAGTGACTGTTATATACATTTCTTTTCTGCCGGAGTAGATTCTAATGTTGAACACTAACTAATTATGTAATCCTACTTATAACACCTGTGTGATGCTAATTACCTATTTCAATTTTAACTCCCTGTTACATCATCAGACTTAAGAGAATTACACCCAAAAACGAGGCCTCGCCCGCCGCAACGCGCGGGTCGCAGTTCTCGTTATATGTTATTTTCGCTTTTTTTTTTTTTTTTTTTTTAACAAACCATACAACTCAAAATGGAAACACACATGACATCAAGTCGTAATGCCGGGAAGGCGAGCAACAAGTTACGGCGCCAACCCTTTTTTAATAGCAAAACCTAGACGTATAAAGACAAAGTTCTTCATTCTAGAGATTGCACTATTCCCGTATATGACTCTTTGGATCCGCTTCAGTGTGGTCACCGCTTCCGATTCAAGGTGACCGAAAGTATCAAACGCGAAGGGAACAAAAGAAATAAAAAGAAAATCAACCTGATAGTAATAGTTCCTAAAGCTCATTGGTTCACATAGCGTGTTTGGTTGTTGCCACATGTATTTTATTTTATTTATTTTTTGTTTATGTTTTTTATCCAATAGCAACACATTTAGCATTGGAGTTGGTGATGTAATGGATACAACCGTGCAACATAACATTTAGGTCCCAAGCTCGATATTTTAATGTTTGGCTTCTAATTTAACGTCTTTACGCAATCGTTTTATATTCCCGCGTTATTCATACGGCAACACCCGGATAATTAGTCTATTTACAACAAACATACACATGTATATAAAACAATTACACTTAAATACTTTTTGTTTCTTTTATAACTTTTAAGTTTAACATCAAACACCCAAATAATTTAAGTTATTGGGTATTGGCGGATAATAATCCGAGTTTCACTATTGACCTACAATAATCCCAAGTTATTGGGTATTGGCGGATAATAATCCGAGTTCCACTATTGACCTACAATAATCCCAATTATTTGGGTCTTGGAATTCATTGGGCCGCCGTTAATTTTTCACTAACTCCGTTAGTTGTGTGCTGACGTGGCACATGCCACGGCAGCAAGTATGATGCCACATCACCTGCCACATCAGCAAAAATGATGCCACATCACCTGCCACATCAGCAAAAATAATGTCACATCACCTGCCACGTTAGCAAGTACTAGCGGAGTTAGTGAAAAATTAACGGTGGCCCAATGAATTCCAAGACCCAAATAATTAGGATTATTGTAGGCCAATACTGGAACTCGGATTATTATCCGCCAATACCCAAAAACTTGGATTATTTAATTCCAATTTTCCTAATTTAAAACATATTTTAAAAACTATAAAGATAAACTCACTAGTTTTAAAGCCTGACCCAGTTCGTGGTTTGGGTTTAAAGTGACCCGAATTATATATTGGGTTAATCTTGTAATTTATTTAATAGTTAGGGGTTTATTAGTAAAGTTTTATTAGGTAGGATTATTTTATTAGGTTTCCTAATTTGTGTGTAATTAGGTTTCTTGTTTTCCAAGGGTTAGGAATATTATAAATAGGAGTTCTAGGTTAGGGTTTATGTACCTTCAACTTTTATTATTAATCAACGTATATTTTTGTTAAATCCATTATTTGATTATGTTGAAGAGGGCCTGATTTCCAACAATTGGTATCAGAGCAAGTGATTCGAGGAATCGAAAGGAAGAGCCGGAGTAGCAATTGATTTGCGGGTTTGTTTTGGTGTCGTGATCGGTAACAGGGTGTTGTTCGATCGGAGCGGCGGGCAAGAACAAACAAGAGCGGAATCGGATTGCAACGGGCGGCGGCGTAATCAGCACGGGTTTCTTTTGTGATCGACATTAACAGAAGCGGGGTAGCGAGTTGTTGTTCGATTGCGGAAAAGAAGTGCGGGTGATAGGTATTATCGTCGTAGTTAAAGGACGATTTGTTTTGGACTATGGACAGAACTTGAAGATCAATTTTTAAAATTTTGGTCTCCTTTCTTTGTGAAGGAGGAGACGAAACGTGGTTAATTTTGCTTTTGAAGAATTGATAAGTCTGAAGGATCAGCGGAGAAGGAAACGACATTGATTTTTAAGGTCTCTTTTACTTGGTAAACAAGTAGTTTGTTTTTTTAGTGACGCTCTTTGTAGCTACGGAAGGAACAAAGACCACAGAAGATACATATTGATTTCACATTGGAAGATTTTTTTTGTGTGACAATTAGTGTCGCAAAGTGCAACAGGATCGGAGTAAGAAAGTTCTATATTTTAGTGAATTGTGACAGTTTTTTGCCGTAAAAGAATGGGAAAAACAAGAACAAATCAACGGATAATCGAGTAACGGTCAAAAGTAAAAGACCGGTAACAACAGTAGACCGGATATCGAGAGGTGGTTCATGTCAGTCGTTGCCAAGAGGAGTACCGTTTGGGACAACGGTGTGACGGTCGAACGTTGGTATTCCGTGGTTGTTAGAGGTGTTTTGTATTCAAAGAAGAATCCGGCGGTAGGTTGTAGGTACGTCACCGGGAATTGGAGGGCTTAACCGAGTCGCAGGAAAAACGGGCGGGAAAGATTTATCAAAGCGGGTGGCTTTGGATCTAGTTCGTTTAGCGGGTGAAAGAAAACGGTATAAGCGGGTAGCTTTGTTTTCTTGATCGGTGGAAGAAGTCTCTCGTGTCACAGAAGTGTTATGCGCAAACGGGTTCTGTGAGGTGACAAACAATAGCCGGTTATGAAGGACTTTGGACGTGATCAAGGTGTTGGTCGGGTGTCCGGGAAAAGTCTAGATGGCTCAAAGAAAAGGATGTCAATATATTTGTGGTTGATTTTACAAGTGTTTGGACAAATCTTTATTGTGAATATCTCAAAGGAGTTAGAGAACAGAGGGTGCGGTTTTGTGTTGGTTGCAACAAATGTGTTGATGCAAAGTAAACACAGGAGACCGTTGATTAAGGTGAAAGAACTTCGAGTCTTACTCGGTATTCAAGACCTTGGAGGAACATTACAAGATTAAGGGGGTGATTATTGGGTTAATCTTGTAATTTATTTAATAGTTAGGGGTTTATTAGTAAAGTTTTATTAGGTAGGATTATTTTATTAGGTTTCCTAATTTGTGTGTAATTAGGTTTCTTGTTTTCCAAGGGTTAGGAATATTATAAATAGGAGTTCTAGGTTAGGGTTTATGTACCTTCAACTTTTATTATTAATCAACGTATATTTTTGTTAAATCCATTATTTGATTATGTTGAAGAGGGCCTGATTTCCAACATTATATATAATCTGTTTGATAATTTAAATTTGTGAGGAACTTTGGAAGAGGAGTTCGCATAGAAATATAAGAAGTTAAGAATTCGTACTATAAACCATGAATCACTTCGAAGTTCGAATTATCAGGAGAAAATAAAATAAAAAGATTGTCAGAAGTGGGATTTGAACCCACGCTCTCTCACGAGAACCAGAACTTGAGTCTGGCGCCTTAGACCACTCGGCCATCCTGACTTGATGATGAATATTCAACAGTTGAGATCTTAGAATAGATGGCTTCTTTCTTTGATTTTAACAACCTAAAGTCCTAAATTGACAAATAGAATTTAATTGTTTAACTGGACCGTTAACAGATCTTTCTTGGAAGAAACATCAACAAGAAGGATTGTATAAAGTGCAACCAGAATATTACATCTTTTTTTTCTTATATCAGATGATAGAAGAACTGGATACAAAATTACGTACAATACACACATACATACCATTCTGTTTGTATACAAAATTAAAAGGTGCATCAGGACCACGTATGAGCTAGTGCAGGTGATAATGGTGTCTTGGACGTGGCTGCCTTTGGTGGAGTCGGCTAAGGTTTTGTCAGTATAGACCCGCAAATCCTGTATTTACATAACATATATTTATTACTCAGAGAATATCTCCTCCAAAACCTTCAAGAATCAAGAATAATATGCAAATTCATGCGATTTAAGTCTCTAGCAAAGGTCTGTGGCTCAAATCCAGCTTCCACTAGTTTTTTTTTTCTTTTAACATGGTAGTTTCAGTTTAGATTCATCTCATGGGTTAGCGTAGCATTGGTGGGGTCCCTTTGAGTTTTCTAGTGACGGGTCCTCACCACTTGTTCATTACTGAACCGGCGATCTCCCCTTTCACAAGTTAGACCAGTTTAAAAAACGGAAGAAATCATAAATAATTTTTAAAATAAAAACTATACATATACATATAACTAATTTAAAACATAATATGAACTACTTTGTGAATTGGCAATTTTAAAAATATGTAGACTTAAGTAAATAAAATGAAGCCTTAAGTGGTAAACCAGTCGATAAATAAAGAAAATTCTACAGAATTTTTTTTTGTTAAAATCTGTTGGAATAATAAGATATATCTTATGTTTGTATTTTTTGTTGTTAAATATCAATTCAATGGTTCTAATACGTTTTTCTTTTGTATTTGGGTTAATCATGGATGGAGCATACTTGGGCTAAAGTTAAGTGGGCTGGAGATGCTGTTGGGCTTGACATGCTTGGATGGCTTCTCGAGAGTGCTTATAAACGAGTTTTACATCCGGTTAATGTGAGCAGCTAAGAACCCTAATTCTCTATCAGCCGCTCTCGTTTTTCCCTTTCAAGATTCTTCATCTTCTTTCACTGGTCTAAGTCGATTCATCTCTTCGCTGAATCGTGTATGATACTGGTCGTAGATCGTAGTGATTGTAGAAGATCTGTTGTTGAATCATTAAGTGTTCTAGGGTTTATGTTAGTTTCGATCTGATCGATCATGTATGTTGGTTGATTGTGTTCTTGGGTTCGATCGTGGAGTTTATAGATCTGAGTTTATAGATCTGCTGTTTTTTACATGGTATCAGAGCTTTATGCTCTTGATTCCTGGCTAGTTTCTCTTCTGTCGATCCTCTAGGGTTAGTGTCTCCGACGTTGATCCCAAACTCCGGTGTCGGTCTTCTTTCGTATTATTAGTTGTGATTCCGTCGCTGATTCACGAGTTCTCTGTTGGACGAAGATCGCGCCTCCTGTCTTGAGTTTGTTCGAGATCTTGACGTTGAGGAGCACTAGTTCAGATCTGACTGATCTGGTTGAAGATTTTGGAAAGCTGTTGCAGCGCTGGTTGTTGCTGTCGTAACCCTAAGTGAAGGTTGCGCAGCACGACTTGGAAACCCTAACTTGGGTGCTCATCTGGTGAGATCGTTCTTTGCTTATCTGTTTTGTTTTCTTAGTATAAATACAGAGCAGGACTGTTGACACCTGTTGTATGCTGTATCGGGGCAGACAATCCCGATCTTCTGTGATATATTCTTGTTGTGCTTGCATCAATAGTGTGTCTGTGTGTCTCATTTTGTGTGCTGACTGATTCCTGTTACGTGTTAACATGGTTGATAATAACCCCTTTGCGACCTTAATTAGTAAGATTGATGCAGGAGACCCCTTATATCTTCACCCTAGTGACTCGAGTAATCTGAATATTGTCAATATCAAATTGAAGGGAACCGAGAACTATAGGGTGTGGTCTAATGCTATGCAATTGGCGTTAAGAGTAAAAAATAAGTTTGGATTTATCGATGGAACATGTATTAAATCAGAAGATGATGATGTGTTAATAAATCAATGGGATCGTTGTAATTCTGTTGTTTTAACTTGGCTGCTAAACTCTGTGAGTGATGAATTGTATATGGGGCAAGTGTACTCTAGTTTAGCATCCGATGTATGGAAAGAGCTAAAGGACACTTATGATAAAGTTGATGGCTCTGTGGTTTTCAATCTTTATCAGAAGATAAACTCCTTTACTCAAAATGATATGACTGTGTCTGAATACTACCATAAATTGAATGTTATGTGGAAAGATATGGACCAGATTTTGCAATTGCCTATGTGTACATGTGCTGCCTCTAAACAGTTTAATGACTTTTCTCATCTCATTAAACTTATGCAATTCTTAATGGGACTCGATAGTAGTTACCAGTCAGTGAGAACCAATCTTTTAATGAAAGATGAATTGCCAACTGTAAAAGAATCCTTTGCTATAATTTCTAGGGAAGAATCTCACAGGAATTCTATTTCTGCTAAGACTCAAACCCAAACTGTTGGTTTTAACTCAAAGGGGGGACAAAGTTTTGATTCAAAAAGAAGATTTAATAAAGGTCAAAATCAGAATTTAAAATGTTCTCACTGTAATAAGACTGGTCACACTATTGATAAATGTTTTGAAATAATAGGTTATCCTTCATGGATGAAACCTAGATCTAATACTGGCAAGAAATCTGTTTCTAATAACTGTTTTGTTGGTGATGTTTGTGAGGGCAATAAGAATGTCACTCCTGGGAGCCTAACCCCCGAACAATTTTCAAAACTCTTGAGTCTTCTAAATGAGAAGTCTGATGATTCTGGCCAGTGTTCCAATAATGCTGGTATGTTAAGCAAAAGTTTCTGTTACAGCAGTTTTGGGTCTCACACTTATTTGTTTAATAGTTCTACTAATCATGATAAAAATAAGTGGATAATTGATTCTGGTGCCAATCAACATATGGTCATGTCAGATGTTGGCATGATTAATCCAGTAGATGTCTCTGATATGAATATGAGAGTCAAACACCCTAATGGTACAAGTGCTTTGGTAACAAAAATAGGAAACCTAAAGCTGCATGATAAAGTGGTTTTATTAGATGTTTTTGTGGTTCCTGATTATTGTGTCAACTTAATGTCTGTGTATAAACTTGCTAAAGATTCTAGGTTGACTATTTGGTTTGATGAGAGTTCCTGTTATGTCCAGGATTCCAATACAAAGAGAGTCCTGGTGACTGGTAGACAGAGTGATGGTCTGTATATGTGTAGTAATTCCACTGGTGTTCCTAATATGACTACTCCTGGTATGACTGCTTTGTGGCATGCTAGATTAGGTCACCCCTCTGAGATAGTGTTAAATCTGTTAAAACCTGTTTTAAAATTAAAATCTTGTGAAATAAACTCAGTGTGTGAAACTTGTCATAGAGCGAAACAACATAGGGAGCCATTTCCTTTGAGTAATCATACATCAACAATGGTTGGTGAGCTAGTACACCTTGATGTTTGGGGTCCTTATAGAATTCCTAGTAAGGAGGGGTTTAAATACTTCCTAACCATTGTTGATGACTACTCTAGGGCTGTGTGGGTGTATCTCATGAAGTCTAAGGATGAAGTATATACTAATGTTCAAAGTTATATCTCATTAGTTAAAACACAGTTTGGTAAAATTGTTAAAGTGCTAAGAAGTGATAATGGGACAGAGTTTGTCAATAATAATATGGCTACTATGTGCAGTAAACTTGGGATTGTTCATCAAACTTCATGTAGCTACACACCCCAGCAAAATGGAATTGTAGAACGGAAACATAGGCACTTATTAAATGTTGCTAGGTCTTTGTTATTTCAAGGGGGTGTCCCTTTAAAATTCTGGTCTGAATGCATTTTAACTGCTGTTTATTTGATAAACAGGATTCCTTCGTCTGTGTTGAATGGGAGATCTCCGTATGAATTAATACATGGTTTTAAACCCTCTTTACACCACTTAAGAACGTTTGGATGTTTGGTGTTTTCTACTGTCTTGAATAATAATGATAAATTTTCTAGTCACTCTGAAAAATGTGTTTTTATTGGATATTCAAATCAAAAAAAGGGGTATAAGCTGTGGAGCCTAGACAGGAAGACCATTTTATTTTCTCGAGATGTAAAATTTTTTGAAGCAGTTTTTCCTTTTAAAGAAAACACTAGTCTGATTACATCTGATCTTCCTGTCTCTGAAAATAATGTCAATAGTCTAAATTTTTTTGATATGTATGAACCATCATCATCCAAAGAGTTTAACAGTGGTGACACTCCCAATGATGAACAAAGGGTTGGTATGGATAAAAGTCCTACACATGGGTCTATGCAGTCTAAAGATAGAGATATAACTGCTAAGAGTAGGGTTGAGTCTGATGATAGGACTAATGAGGATGTTGAACATGTTGGTCTAACTACTCCTGGTTGTAGATCTGAACAACATAGTAGTCCTGGTAATATGTCTGGGCATGATAGTAGTCCTGTTATACAATGTGAGACTCAGCAACCTAGCAGTTCTATTTCTCCTTTAGACAGGGCAGAGGGTGTGTTAAGGACTAATGATAAACAAACTATGTCTGAGGGAGTAGGTGTAGAACAACCTGTTGTTACTCTAAGGAGATCAACCAGAAACACAACATTTCCTAAAAATTTAAATGATTTTGTGATTGAAGGAAAGGTCAAGTATGGTCTTGAGAAGGTCGTCAATTATTCTCATTTGTCAAATGAATCTTACTGTTTTGCAACTGGTATAAATAAAGGGTGTGAACCTAAATCTTATCATGAAGCAGTCACTGATAAGCAGTGGGTCGCTGCTATGAATGAAGAAACTGAGGCTCTTTATAGGAATGATACTTGGGATTTAGTCCCATTACCTCCTGACAGGAAACCAATAGGTTGTAAGTGGGTTTACAAATTGAAATATAAGTCCACTGGTGAGATTGACAGGTATAAAGCCCGGCTAGTTGCCAAGGGTTTTAGTCAAAGAGAAGGTCTTGATTTTGATGAGACTTTCTCTCCAGTCGTTAAAATGGTAACTGTGAGGTGTGTTTTGTCATTAGCTGTTAAGAATAAATGGTCGTTATTTCAGCTTGATGTTAATAATGCTTTTTTGTATGGTGACTTACATGAAGATGTGTATATGTCTTTGCCTGATGGTTTCTATTCTAAGAATGAAACTAGAGTATGTAAGCTAAAAAAATCGTTGTATGGCTTAAAACAAGCTCCTCGTATGTGGAATGAAAAGTTGGTTGGTGTTCTACTTGAGTTAGGATTCATACAAAGCTTATGTGATACCTCTATGTTTGTTAAAACTGCTACTGATTGTTTTGTGGTATTACTTGTATATGTCGATGATATAATAATTACAGGGAATAATACCAAGGAAATGGATAATGTAAAGTCTTTTCTGAAAACAAAGTTTCATATCAAGGATTTGGGTAGCCTTAAATTTTTCCTTGGTATTGAAGTAATTCAAGGTATTAAGGGTTTGTGTTTATCACAACGTAAATACTGCTTAGATCTTCTTGCAGAGTATGGCATGACAGGTTGCAAACCTGTAGGAAGTCCAATTGAGCAGAATTTTTTGTTAACCTCTCAGTCATCTCGTGATACTTGTTTGTTAAATAATATCACTGTATATCAAAAACCGGTTGGTAAGTTAATATACTTAACTCATACTAGACCTGATATTTCATATGCAGTCCATTTTCTGAGTCAATTTCTGCATAAACCAAGTAATGTGCATTTTAAAATTGCATTACGGGTATTAAGGTACTTGAAGAATGCTCCTGGAAGAGGTATTCTTCTTGCAGGTGATTCTGATTTTACCTTAACTGCTTATGCTGACTCAGACTGGGCAAAGTGCATTGTTTCTAGAAAATCAATAACTGGTTTTTGTATTAAATTTGGAGGTTCCCTTATATCTTGGAAAAGTAAAAAGCAGCCCACTGTATCAAGATCTACTGCTGAAGCAGAATTTAGATCTATGTGTGCTGCGACATGTGAAGTAATCTGGATTTTAAACTTGTTTCAAGAATTACAAGTTAGTATTCAGTTACCTGTATCCTTATTTTGTGACAACACTGCAGCTATAGCTATAGCTTCTAATCCTGTTTTTCATGAAAAAACAAAACACTTTGAAGTTGATTTATTCTTCTTAAGGGAAAAGGTTTCTAAAGGGTGTATTGCTACTGTTGGCATTGACTCAAAAAGTCAACTTGCTGACTTGTTTACAAAAGGTTTGTTGGTTGCTTCTCATAATTACTTGTGTAATCAGCTCGGTATGTTTGATCCATTTAACGCATTGAATTGAGGAGGGGTGTTGGAATAATAAGATATATCTTATGTTTGTATTTTTTGTTGTTAAATATCAATTCAATGGTTCTAATACGTTTTTCTTTTGTATTTGGGTTAATCATGGATGGAGCATACTTGGGCTAAAGTTAAGTGGGCTGGAGATGCTGTTGGGCTTGACATGCTTGGATGGCTTCTCGAGAGTGCTTATAAACGAGTTTTACATCCGGTTAATGTGAGCAGCTAAGAACCCTAATTCTCTATCAGCCGCTCTCGTTTTTCCCTTTCAAGATTCTTCATCTTCTTTCACTGGTCTAAGTCGATTCATCTCTTCGCTGAATCGTGTATGATACTGGTCGTAGATCGTAGTGATTGTAGAAGATCTGTTGTTGAATCATTGAGTGTTCTAGGGTTTATGTTAGTTTCGATCTGATCGATCATGTATGTTGGTTGATTGTGTTCTTGGGTTCGATCGTGGAGTTTATAGATCTGAGTTTATAGATCTGCTGTTTTTTACAAAATCAGTAGAACCAATAGGTTTTGTCCAAAAGGTGTTACGGAGAAAAAAAAAGCATTGTAAGGTATGTGATTTGTTCACATTGGTTGTATGCCTGTTTACAGGTCAAATGGACTCTCTCATCCATCACACTAGTCTTTTGGGTTGAGTTCTCTAGTATGGTCTATAATAACCAGTAACCTTCAAACGGGAGGGTTCAAATACACCTAACCAAAACAGTCCCATAGCCGCTTCCCAGTCCCATTGGACCGCTAACAAATCTTTCTTGGAAGAAACATCAACAACAAGGATTGTACAAAGTGCAGCCAGGATATTACCTCTTAAGTGTCTCCTCTTTCTTTCTCATATCAGATGATTGAAGAACTGGATCAGCATGCTTTGGAAGGGAGTTTTGAAGTTGTGTTTTCTCCCTCAACCAATTTTCTACTTCTGAACACTCATTCAACACCTGATGTGCAGCCTGTTTGTACCACTTAACAGATTCTAACAATTGGGCAACACTGGAACCTCTTTCTGAGTGCTCCTTGTACCGTTGTTCTACGGGATTGCCTTGCTGAAATTGTTATGCAAAGTATGAGATAGAGGTCCGTTTCAAATATCATATGCAAAGGATTATATATATGTAGAACATGAACCTTTTTGAGCTCATTAAGCTTGGCGATATATGCATCTTTAGTTTCATCTTCACCATCTCCATAAATCCAATCTTGTGTTTCTTGAAGCTTAGTTAGAAGCGCTTTTCTATCAAGATCCGTGACAAAGTCGTGCAGCTTATCACCGAGCTGTATAACAAGGGCAGGTGTGTGTCGGTATTTCAATGCGTATACTTATACTAGTAGGGGTGCTCACGGTCCAGTTTGACTAAAAATATATATAAATAATAATAATTAAAAATGCAGTTTCCAAGTGTGGAACCGGAGGGAACCGTAAAACCACCAAACCTAAAAAACCGCAATTTTCCTTGGTTTGAGCTGTTTTGGAGATTTCAGTATTTTTTGCAATATAGTAGTGAAAATTGGCAAGTAAAATAAAAGTAACCTTGTTCCTCATGTCATAAACATAGGCTTCAACAGCATTCTTTTTGTCCTTTGTTTCTTCCATAATTCGGTCCTGCAGGGCCATTTCAAGCTCTTTTTCCACTGCTTTCACCAGGTCTGCAGGTAGCATTGCTCCATAAACTGACTCTGAAACAGGAATGTTTGACTTTACTTTTTTCTTTGGAGCTTCCACCTGCATGGTGAAATACCACAAAAATATTTGTGGTTTTTAGTTTTAACTCCAAGAATAAAGTTTAAGTTACACAATTAGTTATTTGTTGATTGGCACAATGGCAAGTCATGAATCATGATGGCAGGGACCTCAACTCATCAAGACACCTAGTTAACCATTAATTAGAAGACAAATTGTTGATATAAAGCAATTTACTTGTGCTTAATCTAATGCAAAATTGAACAACATGACTACTTTCACTTTTCAATAGATTTGAATGGTAGAAATAAAGAACTTGCAATCAAATGTCGTTTTTATGTATGCCACCTATTTCACTAACCTTTGCAGCAGCCCCCATCTGAACATCAATTTCTTCTTCTCCAATAAGCTGTGATGATGTTTAATCAATCAGAAAAGTTTCTTATAGTTCAAACACAAATGACCAACAAAGCTAAAAGATTTTATTGTTTTAAGCCCCATAACAACCCACCTCTGCAGATTCCACACGGAGAATTCCAAACCCATCCAAACGCGTTTTAACCTTCACCTTGGCACGCTCGCCTTTTGTTGTTTGGAAGGGACCAATCTGTGCAAAAATATAGGCAATGAGGATAATTGAAAAGACTACAACACGCACAACTAAAGAAATAATCCGTTGAGCAGCTTTTACCGTGTAAGTGCTGATTTTAGTTGGCGCCTGCAGTTCACTGACATCCTCATATTGTAGGCCTACTGTGAATGTTCCAGACCTGTAGAAAGTCAGTTCTTTCAAAGCAGGAATTGCTTTTCCCTTAGGAAAAACAATGATCCTCGGTTGATTCTCCGTGTTTCTATTCTGAGAATCCTGGGCAGTACCTCTCCATGTCATAGCGATTGGAAAAGGAAATCTCTCGTATGCCTTAACAGCCAATCCAAAATTCCAAATTAGATTTCATCATACATGACATTATTAACGTAAAATCAAAAGTCAGTTTCACATCTAGATCATACATTGAACTTCAAGGCCGAAGCTTTAAAGGCGGGACTAAAAGATGCGCATAGCAAAGCACAGCCTTTGGCTACACACTCACTTGCATTCATTGTACGCCTTGGTTCTTTACCAAAGAATTCTGTCAAGATCTTGATTATGGCTGGTACCCTAGAACCTGAACCAACAACCTCCACAGCATAAATATCGTCAACCGTAAGTTGAGCCTCCAAAAGAGCCCTTTCAAGAGGTTTCTTTACACGTTCCAATATTGGGGTGCTAATTCGTTCAAACTCATCTCTTTTTATATAACCTCTAACATCCTTGTCATCCATCAAACATTCTATGTTCAGAGGTGCTTCTGGATTTGCACTGAGTACCTTCTTCAGCTTTTCACATGCAGCCCGAAGCCTAAGAGAAGCCTTCGCATTCTGAAAAACGTCAATTTTGTAATCTGCCTTGAAATTTTCAGCAAAGTACTGGAACAAAACCTCATCAAAATCCCTCCCTCCCAGGCAACGGTCAAAAGAATGAGCCAATGTCGTCAACATGCCTTTCTTGAAGCCTGCAATACAGACCTGCATGCTAGCATGTCCAATGTCAACAAAGGCTACATTCAGCTGCTTATTCTCAGGCAAATCAGTCTTGTATGTTCCATAGGCTAGAGCAGTTGCAGTTGTTTCATGCATGAAACGTAAAGGACGCAAGCCTGCTATAGTAGCTGCATTCAAAACAGCCCTTCTTTGAAGATCAGTGAAATAAACAGGTATCCCGATGCAGCATTCAGCAACTGCTGAATTCAAAGTCTTCTCTGCTATCGTCTTCATGTTTGAAAAAACCATACCCATAACCTGGGTCGGTGTAAATGTCTTTGTTTCTCCAAGATACCGAGCATGGATCAATGGGAAACCATCAGGCCCCTCAGTAACAGAAAAAGGCAACGCCTTGAGATCCTGTTGCAGTTCAGGATCAGAGAAAGGTCGGCCTACCAACCGCTTGATCTGGGAAATAGTATTCTTTGGGTTCATCATGGCGGATGTGGCACCAGCTGTTCCAAGAAAACGTTGTTTGTCACCAAAGCATACAAGAGCAGGAGTCTCACGATGTGACCCGTCATTAAGAGCAGCATCAATTCCCATTTGACCAGCAACTACCACAACACAGTTATCGTTCCCAAGATCAAAACCGACCACACTCATCTTACTCATCTTTGCTTAGTAGTGTAAATTGTTATCACACACCTGAATGTCACATGAGATAAGTACAGGTTACGTACAAATACATGCAAAGCTAAGTCTTATGTAAGGTATTTAGACACACCATCAGCTGTGTAATTATTCATCTATTTAGCTTATCAAATGATGTTGCTTGAGGATTGAAGTTTCTTTTAGATAAACAAGATCAACAAAGCATAGTATGAGAGTAGTAGGACACTAGGACTATAAGTTTTACAGCCTTCCTGACTTGACCATTTTTTCGTGAGGATGTACAAACTCGGGAGAAAGATTCTCAACATAAATTTCGCATCTATCATTCTACCGCCACCTAGGGGTGACATTTCTCAACACCACATGTAAAAATACACGGTTAAAAAATGGGTCGTGTTCGGATGGCTTTTTAGTTAAACAGGTTGTTCCACGGTTGTTCCACCAACCTGTTTAGTGAAACAAGTCGACCCATTAACCCGTTTAGACCCATTTTGGTCCATATATCCCGTTTTTTTACAACCTGTTAAACAAATTAACATGTTGGTAACTTGATTATTACTATCAGGGGCGGATTTTGTATATGAGGAACCGAGTCACGGGAATACAATATTTTTAAATTTATTTGTTTAGGATTGTTTCTAGTTTGATATGCAAGTTTCTTTAGGTTGATTGTTTAGGATAGTGGGTAGAATAGTATGTCCATGTTTCCTAGTTTATGTTTCATGTCTCCTACATATTAGGTAGTAGTTTTTCTATTTAAATAGTATGTAATAATTGCATTCAAGGAAGGAGATAGGCAGAAAAAGGAATAGAATAATTTTAATATTTTTGTTCTCTTCCTTCTCTATTATTGTTGTACTCTTTTTCTCAAGAATATATGAATAATTTATGTAATTTCAATTTTTTTATCGGTTTTGACCTAACGTCTACTACATCTAGCAAGTGTATATTACATAGATTTTGACCCCACCCAATAAAAAGTACCCATGTATAAATAAACGCAGGCGGAAAAAATCGTGACTTCGGTGGAAAATATTTTTGGATCCGTTACTGATTACCATTCAACCGGTCAAACAATTTGCGTGTTTAGATAAACGGGTCGTGTTTGGGTTAAAAATTAACGCATATATGGTACAGGGTTGAAGTTTTTTACACGAATAAAAATATAGGTCGTGTTCGGGTTAAACTCTTCAACCCATCAACCCGTAGTTAAACCAAAGAATTGTATGGATTATGGTTTAGGGCTGCCGGATTATGAAGGCGGTGGCGGTCGGATTCGGGTTTAAGTAAGGTTTAAATCCAGCTTTGATACAAAGTTAAACCAGATAGATAATTGTATTGTATTTAATTGTGTAGAAAGCAATCATCTAGCTAACAAATACATCAAAGAGAAAGACAGCATTCAACAAACTAAACATATGAAGATTGAATCTGAATCTGAAGAGCTATAGACAACAAAGATCCAAATTTGGTTTCTAAATTGTACCTTAGGATGACGGAGATGGAGTTCGGAGAAGATAAACCTCGTCGACTTCTTCAAAGACCTTTGTCCAAAATGGTCGACCATATATTAATAATAAACTAACATATATATGTTCCGAATATGTATGACCTTCTAGAATATGTTCCAGATATGACCTTTTAGAAGAATCTTTTGCATTTTGGGCGTTATCCGAGTATGTGTATCGTGACTTTAATTAGGTTTTGTTTTGTAGTCGTGCTATTAGAAAAACCATCTCCCCGTGTTGGTGTGATAAATTGCATTTTATAGTATATAATACAAATCTTAGAGTTAAGTGTCTATAATTGTCGTTTTTGAGTTCTTTCATTGAAAAACAACAAACCATACAACCCAAAGGGAAACACACATGACATCAAGTTGTCATGCCGGGGAGGCGGGCAACAAGCTGCGTCGCCAACCCTTTTTTAATTACAAAATCAAGACGTGTAAATACAAAGTTTTTTCATTCGAGAGTTTACACTATTCCCGTGTCTATAATTAATTGTTTTAGTGTTAAGAGTCCATGTGATTTACCATCGGTGTGGTTTACCATCGGTATTTTTGGTCGAATAACATGATGGTAAGAGAAATTGGGATTAAAGAAGAATGAACAGTAATGAAGATTAGAGTTTAAAGCTCAATCGATGATAAATTGTGCTCTCAAGCATGCCCCGTGTACCAAGTCGCACGCCCCATGTCCGTATACGTGTCGGAAACGGTTATCGAATAGTTGAATGGAGTACTTCCACTACTAAAAAAAGTCATTTATGACGCGTAATGCGTGTCATAAAGGAGTATAGATGACGCTCATTTGCGCGTCAAGAAAGCCCCCGTCACTGGCGTAGCTTTTAAGGAGCGGGAGGGGCGTCCGACCCCCCGAAATTTTTATGCGATGTAGGGGGTATATAATTTTCGTGTACAAAAATTCGATATACTCCGGTTTCGACCCTCCGTTTACCCAAAAATTGATCCCAACCCCCCACTTGATATTTTCAAACTCGCCACTGGCCCCCGTTATAAAGGTAGACGACGCGTAATACGTGTCATAAAGGGGTATAGATGACGCTCATTTGCGCGTCAAGAAAGCCCCCATTATAAAGGTAGACGACGCGCATATGCGCGTCATTTGCTTATGACACGCATTTACGACGTGCTTTTATAACACGTAAAATTGCACGTCATGTTATACCATGTGGGCCAAATCCAAACAAAGCCTCCACCAAAATATTCTAGCAAAAAGAGTTGGAATCACCGGATACCTAACCAAAACAATTCCTTTTTTGTTTAACAGCTGTCAAATGGACAAGTGAGGAAGTAACAGAAGAGTTAACATAATACTTTTTTTTGATATCTCATAAGATGGCGATCCCCTTCATGCCTAACAGTATCTTGAGACAAGTCTTCTCTAAGCACATCATATGTTGTTAACACAATGTCAGCAGTAATCATAAATAATTTTTAAAATAAAACTATACATATACATATAACTAATTTAAAACATAATGTGAACTACTTTGTGAATTGGCAATTTTAAAAATATGTAGACTTAAGTAAATAAAATGAAGCCTTAAGTGGTAAACGAGTCAATAAATAAAGAAAATTCTACAAAATTTTTTGTTGTTAAAATCAGTAGAACCAATATCAGGAAATGCAACCCATCTTCACGTAAATAGATACAAAAATAGAACATTAAACTCACCTGAGGACCAGTGTGTCCCATATGTGAAGAATGTCATCAAAATTGAATTCTTGAGTCAAAAAATGTGGTCATATTACATCAAAAGAACCAAAATCCATTAAAACAACCACAAAAAAAGGTTTGACTAAACTGTGGATACTGGGATACATGAACAGATAGGAATAATCAGAGGCCTCATGACCCGAAAACCAAATGCTCAAAGATCTATATGCACATTACCCCTTCAAGGAAATCATGTTTAAAAGGGATAAACAATACTAAAACCTAAATTGGCAAACAACTAAACAAAATAAGAAGAAACACCTGAGTTGGAAACATCCAAAATACCTGCAAGCTCAACACCTGAATGCAGAGTAAAGCCACAAGTTCGTTAATGTTGATGCATCCCTAATTCTGCAAACTTACAAAAATCAGTAGCTAACTTTGATACGAACTGGGGGTGTTTGATAACCTCTTACCGGGACCGGTAAGGGCTGACCCATGACCCGGTAAGTGGTCAGTCTGTTTGATAAAATTAAAACACAGCTCTCTGACCGAGTCAAGAGCACTGACCGAATCCCTCAAAAAAACATAGCTGACCGAGTCTTTTTCTTTCCCTCAAAGAATACGCAGATGCCCTAATCGCTGGCCGCTCCTCCAATACGCCGCTCCTCCACAATCGCTGATCAAAGCTCCTCCTCCGCCGCTCGCGCTGCTCCGACATCACTCCTCTGCCACTCGCACAGTCCTCCTCCGCCGCTCGCGCTGCTCCAGCCCTAAATCACTACCGGCAACAGGTAATTGATACGAATTGGGGTTTCAACTTGCAATCGATGATGAACAAGCTGTATCAGTGATCAGAAATCGAATGAATGAATCGATCTCGAGATTATACTGATGAATTGAAAGAGAATTTGAGAGGGAAGTCAATTTTATTGATCAATCAAAGAATGCCTCAACTCGTACAGTTACAATTGTTATATACCGACTAACGAACTAACAGACTCAACTATTGACAATTGACAAACAAGTCCCTCTAATTTCTAACCATCAGTAACGGTCAGCCCTAATACTTTCGAAAATGACATAAGCAGTCCCTGTACCTTCCAAAACCACTATTCCGTATCAATACCTCCTCCTTGAGAAGAGCCTTGACCCCAAGGCTCAAATGTAGGGAACCATTCCATGATTAAGGCAGCTTCTGCCCAGGTAGCATCTTCAGGAGCTGTATTCTTCCATTTGACAAGCCAATGAACTACCATCCGATTATTTCGCTTAGAAACCTTTTTATCGATTACACTTTCAGGTGCTTTTGTAACAGCAGAAGATAAGCCCTCAGTGCTCTGAGTAGGAGGAACAGGGCCATAATATTTCTTCAGCATTGAAATGTGAACAGTAGGGTGTATAGCTGCAGAAACAGGTAGCTTTAGAGTGTAAGCCACCTTGCCAATTCGAGCCACAATTGGATAGGGACCAAAATATTTAGCAGCAAGTTTTTGATTCATCCTTAATGCCACCGTCTGCTGTCTATATGGAATGAGTTTAAGGTAAACCCAATCACCTACCACAAATTCTCTGTCAGTCCTGTGCTTGTCTGCTTGTTGCTTCATTCGGTTCTGAGCACTCCTCAAATTAGATTGCAAAATCTTAATCACCTCTTCTCTAGCAGTTAAACTTCTGTCAACTGTGTCATTAGAACTTTCACCAGGAATATAAGGAACATGTAAAGGTGGAGCTTGCCCATAGATAACCTCATAAGGAGTGCATTTAATGGCCGAATGATAGGATGTGTTATACCAAAATTCAGCTAAAGGTAACCACTTAGCCCAATCTTTTGGCTGATCAAAGCACATACAACGAAGATACCCTTCTAAGCATCTGTTAAGGACCTCAGTTTGGCCATCTGTCTGAGGGTGAAAAGAACTAGACATTCGCTGATCTACCCCTTGTAACTGCATTAATTGCTGCCAAAAATTACTCACAAATATTTTGTCTCTGTCAGAAACAATGGACTTGGGAGTGCCATGTAATTTGAAAACATTGTCTAAGTAGAGTTGAGCTACATCCACAGCAGAAAATGGGTGTTTGAGAGGAATAAAGTGAGCACCCTTGCTAAGTCTATCTACAACAACCAAAATGGCATCTTTATTCATAGATGTAGGTAGACCTTCTATGAAGTCCATAGAAATGTCTTCCCAAACCCCTTTTGGAATAGGCAGTGGTTGCAAGAGACCTGGGTAAGCAGCAGTGTCAGATTTACATTGTTGACACACCGGGCAATGTTTGACATAGGCAGCTACATCTTTCCGCAATTTAGGCCAATAGAACAGTGCTGCTATCCTATTTGCAGTGACTAACACACCTGAATGACCCCCAATGGCTGAGTCATGAAGCCACTTCAAAATAGCAGTCTTTAAAGTACCACTGTCACCAATTACCAATTTACCCCTCCTTCGTAACTCTCCATTAAACCATTCATATTGAGGATGTGATTTAGGATTTTGTTGTAACTCTTGAATCAATTGAACCAAAACAGTATCTTCTTCCCATGACTTCTTAATAGCCAACCATAAATCAGTGTGAATAGATGAAGAGAAGGCCTGTAAAAGCTCCCCATGAGTCACCCTTGACAAAGCATCAGCTGCTTTATTAGAACAGCCCTGCTTGTACACAATATCAAAATGAAAACCCATCAATTTAGCTATCCATTTCTGTTGAAATGGAGTAGAAATCTTACTGTCCATCATATATTTGAGGCTCTGCTGGTCTGTTTTGATGATAAAATGATTGTTGATAAGGTAATGTTGCCACTTTTGAACTGCATGAATAATAGCAAGCATTTCCCTTTCATAGGTGGAGAGTTGAAGGTTCTTGGGTGACAAGGTCTTGCTGAGAAAAGCTATAGGGTGTCCTTTTTGTAACAGAACAGCCCCAATACCAAAACCAGAAGCATCAGTTTCTAACTCAAAAGGCTCATGAAAATTAGGAAGAGCTAGGACAGGAGGACTCATCATGACAGCTTTCAGGGCATTAAAAGCTGTTGTAGCAGTAACATCCCACTTGAATGCATCTTTCTTAGTCAATTCATGTAGTGGTTTAGCCAACTTTCCATAGTCCTTGACAAATCTTCTATAATACCCAGTAAGCCCCAAAAATCCCCTTAGAGACTTCAAATTAGTTGGGATAGGCCAATCTTGTATAGCTTGTACTTTCTTTGGATCAGTAGCCACTCCCTTTACACTTATTATATGGCCCAAGTATTCGAGCTCATGAGCTGCAAAATCACATTTACTCTTCTTAACCACCAACTGGTTTTGTCTCAGCAGTTGAAAGACCACTTTCAAATGATCCAAATGGGTTGACCAGCTTGGACTATAGATCAGTATATCATCAAAAAACACTAACACAAACTTTCTCAATTGATTTTTAAAAATATGATTCATAAGGCCCTGGAAAGTGGATGGAGCATTAGTAAGCCCAAATGGCATCACTAAAAACTCATAGTGGCCACTATGTGTCTTAAAGGCGGTCTTATGCACATCATTAGGATCCATTCTGATTTGGTGATAACCAGATTTGAGATCTAATTTTGTGAAGTAAAGAGTACCACTTAATTCATCCAATAACTCTTCCACCAATGGGATAGGAAATCTGTCAGGAATAGTGGCCTGATTCAGTTTCCTATAATCTATACACATCCTCCATGTTCCATCTTTTTTCTTAACCAATACCACTGGTGAGGCAAAAGCACTGTTGCTATATCTGATGACTCCTTGATCCAACAGTTCTTGAGTCATTTTTTCAATAACATCCTTCTGTAAACTAGGATATCTATAAGGCCTTGAGTTGATGCCTTCAGTCCCTTGTTTCAAAGGTATTCTATGATCAAAGTAATTTCTCATAGGTGGTAGAGATGTGAGATCAGTGAACACATCTTGAAATTCCTGTAAGACCTCTTGTAACTCAGACAATTGTTCTGCATTACAATTCTTGTTTTGTAACAAAACAGAATTAGGGGTAGGGATACCCTCAATGGCCAACACCTGAATTAAAGACAATTCACCCCTTTGACTTTGAACCTTCTTTAACCCATTCTTCCCCACAACAGAAATGTGCTTACCCTGTTGACCCCTCAGAATTACCTTCTTACCCCTGAGTTTAAACTCTATGGTTCTATCCTTATAATTCAACTTGATAGAACCCAATGTAGTGAACCATTGTACCCCTAACACCATGTCACACCCCCCTAATGGCATAACATAAACATCAGCATTAAAATCGAATGTTTGCATTTTCCAAGCAAATTGTTCCACCATTTTATCACATACCACTGTATTACCGTTTGCTACTCTTACCAACATAGCTGGTTTAGACACCAACCTGCAACCCAACTGTTTTGCCAACTTTACATCTAAAAAATTATGTGAACTTCCAGAATCCATAAGAATCTGAATATCAGATTTCCCATGATGACCTGTTACCCTCATAGACTGGTACAAATCATTACCTTCCATTGCATTAACTGAGATTTGAGCACATTCTACTTCACTATCATGTGTACCATCAAAATCATTATCATCCTCATCCAAATACTCAACTTCTATATGATATAACTGTGGCCTTTTTCCCTTACACACATGGTCCCTACTATACTTTTCATCACAAACATAGCATAATCCCTTTGATCTTTTATCATCTAATTCCTGTTGAGTTAAAGTTTTTCTAAAACTGCTATACTTCTTTGTTTCTTTATCAACAGGTTTAGCATAGTTAGCCACAGTCTTGTTACCAACAGATACAGGATTTGGTAAAATAGAAGATTTATACCTGTTCTTGGTCATCTTGAAAGCCGCTTCTTGTAACTTGGCTAGTGAACATGCTTCTTGAATAGTTGTAGGATGAAACATTCTGACTTGCAACTGAATATTTTCCTCCAATCCCGCCATGAAACAACTAAGGGCATACTCCACAGGTAGAGATAACTTGCTCAAAATTGCATCGAATGAATCATGATACTCCTGCACTGTACCCAACTGCTTAAGATTCTTTAAATCAGTCATAGGATCCTCATAAATCTTCCCAAATCTTAATTTCAAAGCTGCTAATAATTCCGTCCATGTGATTGGCTGATCTCCCTTTTGCTTCACATATGACTGAAACCATTGAAGTGCCTTTTTCTCAAAGTGAATAGTGGCTAAACGTACCTTATTCTCATCTGTCACCTTATCCAACATGAAGAACTGCTGCACTTTGAATAACCAATCATCTAATTCTTCTCCCCCAAACTTAGGAAAGTCGATCTTCGTCATTCTTGTTGCAAAATTGTAATCTCCTTCATTTCTGTTATTGCGATTGTTGTTGATTGCTGCCATTTGAGACATCTGGAAGGTGATCGTATTCATGAAATTCTGAATTGTTTCCAAAGTCTTCTCGTGAGCCGCTAAACGATCATTGACCGTTTCTTCTGAATCCGTCCTTGAACTATCACCATCCAGAATCGTTCTTCGCGTCATGTTCGTCGTTTAGCTTGAATTAACGATAGAAATCGAGAGCCAAGGAAAGCCTTGCTCTGATACCAATGATACGAATTGGGGTTTCAACTTGCAATCGATGATGAACAAGCTGTATCAGTGATCAGAAATCGAATGAATGAATCGATCTCGAGATTGTACTGATGAATTGAAAGAGAATTTGAGAGGGAAGTCAATTTTATTGATCAATCAAAGAATGCCTCAACTCGTACAGTTACAATTGTTATATACCGACTAACGAACTAACAGACTCAACTATTGACAATTGACAAACAAGTCCCTCTAATTTCTAACCATCAGTAACGGTCAGCCCTAATACTTTCGAAAATGACATAAGCAGTCCCTGTACCTTCCAAAACCACTATTCCGTATCAGTAATTCCTCTTTAATTTAATTTCTCAATTATCAAAGTCCAACTAGCTAATTAACGTTTTGTGGAATTGTTCTCTTTCTATTTCGTTTAGTTTTTTGTTTTATGAATCTGATTTTGGTTAATGATTCTTATTATTATTACTAGTTGTGATGATCTGGTGGTTTGAATTCATAGTGTTCATTCATATCCTTTAGTTGAGATGTGAACGAACAACTGAGATAGATCAAAAGCATTTTAAAACTTTGCCAGCTAGATTAAGGATACATTGTTTAGTCGAGAATTTAGTGAAGTTTGGTTTAATTCAACCTGTGAAAGAATCTGTCAAATGCTGCTTGCCACCATTCACCAATAGTTTCCTTTTATTGAAAAATCCAACTTTCATTCTTTTTTATATAAAACTGAATTCAGGGAACCTTTTGTACAAAGTAGGATAAGATTGTTGAATGTGTATTTTGTTATACTGTTTTGCATTTTTCATCCTCTTGGAAGTTTGTAATCTGGTCAAGTTTATGCCTACTTTTTCCCTTGTATTTTAATGACATTTCAAGTGTGTTTAAGCCTCTAAAATGTCCACTTGGATGCAAAGTACCCTTCTCTATTAGCAATCAAGTTACATTAGATACATAGAGACACACATACAAAGTAATTAAAGAACACTATAAAATCTGGTAGAAGATTTTCGAAGTGGGTTGATCAATGGATAGATAGATGATAACTTGGTTAGATTTTCAAATATGATTTGTGTTAGTTAATGAGTTCTAGAACCCGGACTTTGATGATTTGTGCTTATTAAAAAGATGTTAAAGATTTGATTTGTTTGGAAACTAGATTAAAATAGTTTTGTTCATAATGAAGCATGTGGAAATGTGATGTGTTAAAGTATATTACTGTGTTTGAAAAATGTGACTTGTAAGTGGGACTGTGTAGTTAATGAGTGTTGGATTGGATTAGTAAATTTGACAATGGCATTTTCTTATGTGATCTGTTGTAGTTGGGATTTGATATTTGGTTACTGTTAGTGGGATTGTGTTAGTAATTGAGAAGTAGAAGTCTTGTGTAATATGTTGATTTATGCTAGAAAAATAGATGTATAATTGAGAAGTAGAAGTCTTGTGTAACACAAATTGTATGAATGTGGCATGAATTTGGTGTTAGTCAAACTGATTTTTTTTAAGTAGCTTTGAAGCTTATTTGGTTGAAATACCATTTGGTTGTGATATTATAGCTTCTGTTGTATATTTGTTCCTCATAAAACTTTGGCATTCTTTTGCTACACTAGTCCTTAATAACCAAAGTGATGATGTTTAGTTTTTACATCAATATTGTGTTCCAAAATCTTTGCCCACTATTGATGTTTAATCTTTTTTTCTTTTAGTTATTTTATTGTAGGTTAGTTTATTATGTTATTAGGATGTTCTTGAGTTTTCTTATCATTAGGAAGTTGGAATTGATTTGTTGTATACATGAACTTGGAATTGATTTGTTATATACATGAACTTGGAATTAATTTCTCATATGTATCTAGATATGTCCGAAAAAAAACCTAGAGTTAGTTGGAAGTCGGAAGCTGTGGACAAAGCTTTTCTCGAAGCATGTCTAGAAGAAGTAACAATTAACGGTCGGGAGAGTACTAGCTTGAAAGGATGTTCATGGAAGGTAGTCGGGGAAAGATTAAAAAATACATTACATTTATTCTTTATATAATAGATGTCACACTTATATTTATAGGTAAATATTACCTTTGTGATGCTGCATATACAAACACTCGTGGATTTTTGGCTCCTTACCGCAACACGAGGTATTGGTTAGCCGATTTTCGACGAAGACGAGCGTTAACTAAGGAAGAAAGATTCAATCATGCCCATGCACAACTCAGAAATGTTATTGAGCGTGCTTATGGTGTACTGAAAGCGAGATTTCCAATCTTAAAACAAATGGCTCCTTATCCTTTTCCAGTGCAGAGAGACGTTGTCATAGCTTGTTTTGCAGTCCATAATTTTATACGAAAATACAATATTCAAGATGAATTATTTATGGACTTTGAAGAAATCACTATGGCTACTCCTAATGTGCAAGGTGGAGGAAGTAAGAGCATAGAATGCGGTTCAGAAGGCGTTGAATATATGACTACTTTGCGGAACCAGATTGCTAATCAACTATTTTCAAGTGCTTCAAGTTAAATTTGTATGAGTTATGCTTGATTTGGATTTTGTATGACACTTTGAATTTTAAGCTATTATGTGTGTTTAAAAGTTGGTTATTTTTAATTCATCACTAAACATAAGATAAAACAGAAAGTTTGTTATTATTTTTTTATCGTTTATATTAATGAAGATACAATTATGGTTTTTAACTTTAAAAACGTATTTTTATTTAATTAAAAAGAAATATTTTTATTATAAAAGAATGTGTTTCATTTCTTTTTTGACACGTACAACAAAAATTATTGTATTGATTTTTTGTTTCAAAATTTCTTTTATATTTTATTTTATTTTATTTTTTTATGAAATGTTTTTAATACATATAAAACAAATTAGCTATATACATTACTCTGTCAGCTGTCGTTTAAAAAAAGAATAAATAAATAAACAAATCAGTCAGCTCTTACCCAGTCAACTACTATCAAACACCCAAGTTTCAACCAAAGTTTCTTACTCAATCAGCTCTTACTCATTCAACTCTTACTCAATCAGCTCTTACCCAGTTAGCAATTATCAAACAACCCCTAAGAAATGCTAATCTCGCCACTTAACGCATTCTTTCTAATCTAGAACAGGTAGAGAAATGTTGTACCCAAACCTAAAAAAATATCATGATGAATGACTCAATGCGGATCCAAAAATACATACCTTAGTTATCATACATCTTATGTTGTCTCCGGTTCAAATTGGTAATGTTAACCTTATCAATAGTAGGAGAGGAACATGCTAAAGACCCTATGAAATTGGTAATGTTAACCCTCAGTTATCAACAACTCTCAATCAGTAAAAACACAATGGTGAAGACAACAAATCATTAGAAAAAGGAAAATTGCACCCTATTAATCCCAGTTATCACATATTGACCGATAATAATCTCAGTTTTGATTTTTCCCTATAATAATCTCAGTTATAAACTTATTGGCCTATATTGATCTCCCGTTAAAAATACCCTAACCCCGTTAGTATTTGCTGACGTGACATATGATGTTGGACTGTTTTTGTAATTTCTTAAAATAAATGGACTTTTTTAAATGTGTTTTTTATTTTATATTTTATAAAAGCCGTTCCAAACACACCCAATTGTTCCCATCATCTTCCTTCTTCTTCAACACCATCTTCATCAGTTTCTGGCCACTCATCACTGTCTTCTGTCCCATCTTCTTCACGATTCTTCCCTCTCTCTCGATGAAAGTTTGTGAGTTTATATAAAAAAAAAAAAATCTTGATAGTAACTTTTCCGTGTTTATATATAGGAACAATTAAATATTCTATTTAGCCTCCATTGAGACCTGTGCATCACCCAATTGTTTGGGAGTTATTTTATATTTTACAAACAACCGATGGGGGAACTCGAGTAGAGAAGAAGAAAGTGGAGCCGACAACATCCGGCGACCACTCAGCGAAGTCCGGCGACCCACGACGGGGATTTCTTGCGGTCTTTAAGAATCGTCTCTACTTCTCTCTAATTTCGAACAGAAACCAAGATTTTCTCTCTCTCTCTTCTCAATCGGACGGCGATAACCGCTTTTCCGGCGGACCACAACAGCACCGACGCTGGGCTGCTGCAAACTCTGCCTACTTCATCTTCATCGATAACGGCGAGGACTCGGTGGTGGATTCCGGCCAACAGTGGTGGATTCCGACCAACGGGAAGGATCTGCCGGTGATGATGGTTGAAGGTTGTTTAGAAAAAAAAATACATTTAAAAAACGGAAAATTGGATTTTAATAATACCAGTTTTACCTAGTTGGCGGATAATAATACGAGTTTCAAAAATTGCACACAATAATATCAATTAACGAGGTAGGTGCTTATAATGAAATGTCATTAGTCTTATACTAATGGTGTTAGTGGGTTGATGATCTGGCATCTGTTGAGGGACTGTTTTGAATGAAGGGGTTATCTTGTAACTTCTATTAAATTCTTAATTTAACAACCAAACACCCCTTGTGCACCCCAAACACACCGCCGTTGCATGACCCATCTTCTCTCTCCCCTTGTTTGAATCGGAGCCGCCATTCCGGCAGGCGTTGGTCGTCGTCGGTGATAAAGCTAGCGGTGATAGTGGTCCGGTCAGCGAAAAACGACTACCGGCGAGATTGAGCAGCGTCGGCGAGGCTCCAGCCGGCCTCCGGTTCCTGTAGCGGTTCCAGCTCCGGTTCCTGTAGCGGTTCTTGTAGCCGATAGGGAAGAGCATCGGCGGCAGCGATGGGCCATGTGGGTCGCCGATGGTGGTGGCGGTGGTTGGGAGAGCTAGGGCAGAAAAAACGATCGGCAACACCACCAATCGGACCGAAATCGCCACCTATAGTCTATGTTCCGTCAAAAGAGACGACCAGCGAGTTTTTCCGACGAACTCAGATGAACGGGAAGGTGGTCGCCGGTAGTCGGTCGGGGAAGGAGGGGGTGACTGGCGCCCCTCTTTCTCTGTTCTCTCTTTTGTTCTTTTATTTTTTCTTTCAAATACAATATTTTAATATAATTTACAAAACAACCCCTCTATTTTTAGAAATTATAAAACAGTCCCTTATTGAATGCCACGTCAGCAAACTATTAACACCCCTAATAAAAAACTAACGGCGTTTCATTATAAGCACCTACCTCGTTAATTGATATTATTGTGTGCAATTTTTGAAACTCGTATTATTATCCGCCAACTAGGTAAAACTGGTATTATTAAAATCCAATTTTCCTTAAAAAAACAGTCCCTTTTATTTTAAGAAAATTACAAAAACAGTCCCTCATCACATGTCATGTCAGCAAATACTAATGGTGTTAGGGTATTTTTAACAACAGATCAATATAGGCCAACATGTTTATAACTCGGATTATTGTAGGGAAAAATTAAAATTGGGATTATTATGGGCCAATATATGATAAATGGGATTAATAGGGGCCAATTTTTATTAAAAAATTATTCAAAATTAGTGTAAAAGCTTAACACACACACAAAAAAAAAAAAAAAAAACCAAGCAGAGAATCACTTATTTACATCTAACTAAATTCTTGTATTAGTGACATTTGTTTAGCATATCAATAGTAGGAGAGGAACATGCTAATATTTTCCCCTCAAATAAACTGCATAAAACTATTGAACATAATAAGAACTAATAAAGATATTAACAAATTGTGATGGTGAATTGCAACTGCCCTAAATCGCAGGAAATGATAATCACAAACAAACTAAAAGTTAAGAACCTGCAAATCGAAACGGCACAAATTTAGGAAGATTGAAGCAAAGGTATCGGTTGCACCAAATAAATCAATCAAGATCCCGTACTTCTTCTTCTTCCCTAATATAAACCCTAGTTTGCAGGGCCCCCATTTCGGCATCTAAGAACCCAAAGCCTCTATTTTCGAAGAATAATAATAAAAAAAACCTAACATAAAATTGGTGACTGATGTCGTGATATCAACTGCATTTGTAGAAAAACCATCATCGAAGCCCTATTTTCAGGAAGTCACGATGAAAGAAATTAAGATGGATACGGGCAGCGATGGGAGAGCATCATCGGTAAAGAAGATGCAAGGGTAACATTTGCATGTGAGAGATGAAGAAGGAGAGAAAGAGACATGTATGGGCAGCGATGAAGAGCAGGTATGCCGTCAGTGGAGAAGAGAAACGTGAAAGAATGGGCGATAGGTAAAGAAGTATTCTAACACAGCTCATGAAAATGCCCTCAAAGTTAATCAAAATTACAATCATGGCATGGAATACTATTCGACATCTTGTAAATTGATGATATACAATTATAGTTGTTCAAGCCAAGGTTTTAATAAATTGCATTTCCTAAAAAAAAGTCTTAAATGCAGTTGCTAGATTCGGAACGATCAACACAAACCGGCCGGACAGCATTAAGAGTTCTTTCTAAACATCCACTCTGCACATTCAACTTTTCTTGGTAATCTTGCAGTATCCATTCGTCACCCAAATCATCTCCTCATGAGTTTTTAACAATCCAAGTAATCCTCGCCCATATCCATGGTACCAAAACCTACAATCACTATTGCATTATCGCTTCCTTTTGGTTCCTACTCCTTCGACTTTAACATTCCAATATGCACAAATAAATTTTGAAAGTTCATTAAAATAACAATTAGAAAAAAGTAAATTTCATCCAACTCTCAATCGACAACATTACATAAAAAGTAGAGAGATTACATGGGTATAGTATTTTAAGGTCCTTCCCATAAATAAAAGCCGTTATCGGCTTGATAGATAACCGCTAGCTGAAAAACGACATCTCATCAGGCGGCACTTAATAAAAATCGTCAATAACAACTACCTTTTTTTATGTTTGCAAAACGAAAACAAAGCAGTCTTGTAACAAGATTAATCACTATTTTCTAAATAATATTATTTTCATAACACAAACCGTCTTCGAAGTCGCAATTTTCATACACCCCCGACGTAGAGATATTCCACCTCGGATGATATTCCATTATTTCGAATTATATATTCGAAGATACTTCAAGTTGTATTTCCACATCTTCTTTGTTTAGAGTCTTATTACGTGATAGTTTAACCAAGTCCCCTATTTGGTAGTTTATGTATTCATTGGGCTGGATCCTGAGGTAGCAATAACCGAACATGTACATTCATTTATTGAGCGGTGTATTTCACAATCTCAAAAGCATATCAGAAATTAAACTTTATAAATATACATATATCTCGTAATCTGGTGCTCTAATTAGCAAAACCCAATGAATATCAACTTTGTACAGTACCTAAAAACCTCTTCTGACCTGAGTCACGACGCCTTCAGTGCTCCATTCTACGACATTCTTTTATTTTGCCATATGCAATGGTCAGAAAACTAGCATTGCCCTCTTTCATAATGTAGATGGATCTTTAACTGATGATCTTATTCAACTCTAGCAGAAAGATAGAAATTATATAAAAATGTCTGAGTAACATATAATATTTATCCTTAGTCGTTAAGGATAAATATCCAAATAAATTAGAACATAAATAAATATTTACATTTAGATATATTAGATCACATAGCCCTGGGTCACAGATATTCACCAAAGCCCAATAGATATAGGTTTAGAACCTGGGTCAAAGAAAAATATCAAAACCGAATAGATAATGAAGAAGGGTAAAGTTCTAGTATAAACCAATATTATTGTAAGAACTTAAGAACTAATGTAAGAACCATTAAATTTCAATTGAATGAAGGTTATTTAGATAATTTTTATGCTTCTTCTTCTTTTTTCCTTCATGTCTATACACATAATGGCAACTTAACGACCTAAAAAAACAAAAAACTAAACAAAAATCGTTTTTTTTTTGTAAGTCCGACTATGTTGCATATATGCAACATATGAAAACATATAATGTTGCACATATGCAACATATGAAACATATAATGTTGCATATATGCAACATGGTATGTTGCATATACAACATATGAAACATACCATGTTGCACATATGAAACATATAATGTTGCATTTATGCAACATGGTATGTTGCATATATGCAACATATGAAACATACCATGTTGCATATATGCAACATTGTATATTGTATGTTGCATATATGCAACATTTTATGTTTCATATGTTGCATATATGCAACATAGTCGGACAGGCAAAAAAAAAACAAAAAAAAAACATTTTTTTTAAGTCATCGGGTGGATATGGGTGGATATATGTGAAATTAAATTAAAAAAAATATCAAATTACCCAAAAAACTTTATTTGAAATAATTTTCCCTTAGTTCTTACAAGTTTGTACAATAGAATGTAGTGGAGGAATTAAAAAGAAAGGACAAAATTACTTAATTATCCCTCATTTAAGTTGGTTCTTAAGTTCTTACAATAGATAATGGTTCTTACATGAACTTTACCCTTGGGTAAAGTTCTAGTACAAACCAATATTATTGTAAGAACTTAAGAACTAATGTAAGAACCATTAAATTTCAATTGAATGAAGGTTATTTAGATAATTTTTATGCTTCTTCTTCTTTTTTCCTTCATGTCTATACACATAATGACAACTTAACGACCTAAAAAAACAAAAAACTAAACAAAAATCGTTTTTTTTTTGTAAGTCCGACTATGTTGCATATATGCAACATATGAAAACATATAATGTTGCACATATGCAACATATGAAACATATAATGTTGCATATATGCAACATGGTATGTTGCATATACAACATATGAAACATACCATGTTGCACATATGAAACATATAATGTTGCATTTATGCAACATGGTATGTTGCATATATGCAACATATGAAACATACCATGATGCATATATGCAACATTGTATGTTGCATATATGCAACATTTTATGTTTCATATGTTGCATATATGCAACATAGTCGGACAGGCAAAAAAAAAAAACAAAAAAAAAAAAAAATAAAACTTTTTTTAAGTTATCGGGTGGATATGGGTGGATATATGTGAAATTAAATTAAAAAAAATATCAAATTACCCAAAAAACTTTATTTGAAATAATTTTCCCTTAGTTCTTACAAGTTTGTACAATAGAATGTAGTGGAGGAATTAAAAAGAAAGGACAAAATTACTTAATTATCCCTCATTTAAGTTGGTTCTTAAGTTCTTACAATAGATAATGGTTCTTACATGAACTTTACCCTAATGAAGAAACTAAAAATATATTAGGATTTATCTCTAAATGTAAATATTTATTTCTCTTATTATTCTTTTAACTAGTGTGCAGGCCCGTGCGATGCACGGCCGGGGGGAACTTTGGCCGACCCTAACATGCTCAGTATGTTTGTATATGTGGAATGGTTTTGAGCACACCAGTGCTTGCGACGCGACATGGTTTTGCTCACACCTGTCATTGGCAAAAAGGCTAAGAGTTTAAGTAACGGAGGTCTCTAACAGTTGTTTGGCATTAGCAATAGTCATATATTCATTGTATTTGCTAAAGATAACGCACACCATGCATATATAATTACAAAAACAGTTGTAGGTCAACAATGTAGAAGTAACATAAAATAGTTTAAGTTTGTGAAAGTAGATCAGTTTCATGAAAGCAAACCAACAAATACTAACAGACATCAAACATGGCGGTTTCATCGGGTTGGGCACGTTCATCGTGAAGCTGGAAGAAACTAAAAATATATTAGGATTTATCTCTAAATGTAAATATTTATTTCTCTTATTATTCTTTTAATATTTATCATTAACAAGTAAGGTATATCATGATTTGGAGAAATTTCCAAAAGCTACTAGTGCATAGATATTGTTTAAGCATCTATTTCTTTTGAATTTGTAAATATTCAAAATAATTTTGAACAAATTTAAAAAATTTCTCTTTCAGCTATTGTCAAATCAGATCATCAGTTATAGAGTCGTCTACTTTATGGACGTGGTATGCTAGCTTTCCGATCATTGCATACAACAACAAAAAAGAAGCCGTAGATTAGCACACGGAAGGCGCGGTGACTTGGGTAAGAAGAGGTTTTAGGCTCGAACTAAGTTGGTCTTCATTGTGTATTGATAACTAAACTACCAGATTATAGGATATGTATATAGTAACAAAGTTGAATTTGGGATCTACTTTCGAGTTGTCTAACATGCCACTCAATAAATGATGATACATGTTTGGCTATTTCTGCCATAGTATCCATCGACGGAATACATAAACTACCAACAGAGGACTTGGTTGAACCAACACTTCAAGAGACAATAGACTGTAATGTCAACTCTAAACAAAGAACATGAGAAAATACAACTCAAAATGTCTTCGAATAAATAATTCAAAACTATGGAATATCGTCTAAGTTGGAAAACCCCTACGGGGGAGCGTATGGAAATTGCGACTTTAAGAAAGTTTGTGTTACGAAAAAATATTATTTAAAAAAAGTGATTAATCTTGTTAACAAAAGCATTTTATTTTTGTTTTGTAAACACATAAAAAGGCAGCGACTATCGACAATTTTTATCACGTGTCGCCTTAATAGATGTCGCTTCAACTAGCAGTTACATATCAACCAATAACAACTTATATTTGTGAGAAAGATCTTAAAAATACTACACATGTAACTTCCCTAACTTTTGTGTAATGTCGTCGATTGAGAGTTAGGTGAAATTTACATTTTTTTAATAGGTTATTATAATATACATTTAAAATTTACCAAGGCATATTGAAAGTCGAGGGAGAGTACGAATTAAAGGAAAACAACAATGCAGTAGTGACCGTAGGTTTTGGTACCACAAATATGGGCGAAGATTACTGGATTTTCAGATACAACCTTAAACTAGCTAATAAGCTAGCTTATGGCGCGCCAAATACAACGTTAAACTTAATAATGAGTTTTATAATTTGTAATGAGTTTTATAATTTTCATTGAGTTTTATAGAACATTAATTTTTATCAAAGTTGTAGTAAGTTTTAAACACAACAGTGAGTTTTTAAACTCAACAACGAGTTTTATAATTTTTAGTGAGTTTTATAGAACAATTATATTTCAATGTCTCCAAACAACTTTTACACGGATCCCAAAAATTATCCGTTCAAATTGGACAATACAAACCCTCCTTTATTTCATTTCCTTGTCGGTGCATTAACCTCCACAACTTCAATTCCAATTTCTCCGGTAAGTCTTCCCTTTCATCATCATGCTACTCATTTCATATTAATCAATCTTTGCGTGTAGGGTAAATGCGCTCTGTTTCACCCAACATTTCTTCTTTTTACTTTTGATCTAACATCATTTTTCACATTTTGGGAAATGCTTGCGTTTAAAAACCCTAAATCACAGTGAAAATAATGATATAAGTTTAAAATTCTGATGGCTTTTAGTCGTTTTCTTGTATTTTAGTTCATAATAGTGTTCTTTTGTCATGAGGTAATTTGTCAAAATCCAAATCTGTATTGAATTTTGGATAAGCACTTTCATTTATAAGTTAAGGTTTATTTGTCTCTAGATTGTTTGATTATGTAGCCATAAACTTAACTTCTGTGATAATAAAACATATCTAAGTTAGGGTTTACATTGAGTGTATCGACATTAGCAATTGCATTGATAATCAAACAAAATTTTTTTTGAAGGACAAATTTGGGTCATTGACGGGGACATTACACCACCTACCCTATCATCTCCAATCCCCATCAGGAGGAAACTCACCACTGGTGAGAAAAAAACCCATTGGCCTAACTTGTAACCCCCATTTATTCTTTTTGTTACAATTGGTTGAAAGGATTACAAGTTAGGCCAAGGGGGTTTCTCACCAGTGGTAAGTTTCCTCCTGATGGGGATTGGAGATAATCGGGTGGGTGGTGTAATGTTTCCGTTAGTGATTCAAATTTGTTGTTAAAAAAAATTGTTTGATTATCAATGCAATTGCTGATGTCGATACACACTCAAATTAAACCCTAACTTAGATATGTTCGATTATCACAGAAGTTAAGTTTATGGTTACATAATCAAGCAATCTAGAGACAAATAAACCTCAACTTATAAACGTAAGTGCTCATCTAAAATTCAGTACACATATGAATTTTGACAAATTACCTCATGACAAAAGAACACTATTATGAACTAAAATACAATAAAACGACTAAAAGCCATCAGAATTTTAAACTATATCATTATTTCCACTGTGATATAACAATTGGTTGAAGGCTCGAAGTGGTTGATGTGATTTAACAATTGGTTGAAGGCTCGAAGCCTTCATTGTTGTGTTTCTTAACAGTTTTAACCCTCTTGTAGCTATAAACCCTAACTTTTGTGAGACAAATGAACTTTAAGTTTGACTAATGTTCCACATTTATAAGAAACTGAGGCTTAGCAAAGGCCTCTCATGTGTTTGAGCATCTCATTTAACATTTCCTGTTAATATTGTATGCATAGTAATCTGATTTTCAAGTTTAAACAAATGAGTTATATGTCTTACAAAGTTATCTGTAGGTGTAGTGTAGGCATGATAATCTGATAAGTGTAATAGTCAATTATACAAAAAAACTAAAAAAAACATTGCAAGATCTTAGCAAGTAGCAAGGTCATGTCAAATCAGATCTATCGGTTATAGAGTCGTCTACTTTATGGACGGGGTATGCTAGCTTTCCGATCATTGCATACAACAACAAAAAAAAAAAAGAAGCCGTAGATTAGCACACGGAAGGCGCGGTGACTTGGGTAAGAAGAGGTTTTAGGCCCGTACTAAGTTGGTCTTCATTGTGTATATAGTAACAATAAACTACCAGATTATAGGATATGTATATAGTAACAAAGTTGAATTTGGGATCTACTTTCGAGTTGTCTAACATGCCACTCAATAAATGATGATACATGTTTGGCTATTTCTGCCATAGTATCCATCGAGGGAATACATAAACTACCAACAGAGGACTTGGTTGAACCAACACTTCAAGAGACAATAGACTGTAATGTCAACTCTAAACAAAGAACATGAGAAAATACAACTCAAAATGCCTTCGAATAAATAATTCAAAACTATGGAATATCGTCTAAGTTGGAAAAACCCTACGGGGTAGCGTATGTAAATTGCGACTTTAAAAAGGCAACGACTATCGTTTTTGTTTTGTGTTACGAACATATATTATTTAAAAAAGTGATTAATCTTGTTAACAAAAACATTTTGTTTTTGTTTTGTAGACACATAAAAAGGCAACGACTATCGACGATTTTTATCACGTGTCGCCTTATTAGATGTCGCTTCAACTAGCAGTTACATTTCAACCAATAACAACTTATATTTATGAGAAAGATCTTAAAATACTACACATGTAATTTCCCTAAATTTTGTGTAATGTCGTCGATTGAGAGTTAGGTGAAATTTACATTTTTTTAATAGGTTATTATAATGTACATTTAAAATTTACCAAGGCATATTGAAAGTCGGGGGAGAGTACGAATTAAAGGAAAACAACTATGCAGTAGTGACCGTAGGTTTTGGTACCACAGATATGGGCGAAGATTACTGGATTGTCAGAAACTCATGGAGAGGTTATTGAGGTGAGAATGAATATTGCAAAATTCCAAGAAATGTTGAATGTGCGGGTGGATGCTTAGGTAGAGCTCTTAACACTTTCGGCCCGATAAAAAAATTAATGTTTGTGTCAATAGTTACGGATCTAGCATATGCATTTGCCCGCATATAACTGTAGAGGTATCTGTTTTCCTTTTAAATTATTAAATATCATAAATAATTTTGGCATAAAAATCTAAAGAAGTTTAAAAATTCTCTTTAGCATCAAGAAACGAATCAAATCAATGAAGGAGTCGTCCTCTTAAATATGGAGAATATGCCCGTTTTCCCAACCCGGCATACAACAATACAAACGCAATTGTAGATTGGCGCAATGAGGGCGCCGTAACTAGGGTGAGAAACCATTACCCTTTAGGTAAACATTAACATAATCATTTTATATGTTAAACTCATAACATATTTAAAGTCACTAGGGATTGTTGAATTTTAATATAATCAAGTAAAGCATTATATATTTAGAAATTTATGTTACATTTTAAATAGATTACAATACTTAAAACTAGATTTTAAAAATTATTAACAAAACATATATGAATAAGGCTTATTTCAGATTTACCTTGAAGGCACTTGTTGAGCATTTGCTGCTCAAAGAGCAGTTAAAGAAATACACAAAATAGCTCGGTTTATATATGATTTGTGTATTCCTTCAACTGCTCCTAGAGAAGCAAATAACCAACAAATGTCTTCAAAGTTAATCTCAAATAAGCCTTATTTACATATGATTTGTAAATATTTTTTTTAATTTAATTTTAAGTATTGCAATCTGTTTAAAATATAACATAAACTTCTAAATACATGATGTTTTACTTGATTATTCTAAAATTCAACAAACCTCAACGACTTTAAATATGTTTTGAGTTTAACATATAAAATGATTTTATTAATGCTTACCTAAAAGGTATTGGTTTCTAACCCTAGTTACGGCACACTCATTACGCCAATCTACAACTGCTCTTATATTGTTGTATGTCGGGTTAGGAAAACGAGCATATTCTCCATAAATAAAGGGGACGACTCCTTAATTGATCTGATTCGTTTTTTGATGCTAGAGAGAATTTTTTAACTTGTTTAGATTTTTATGCGAAAATTATTTATAATATAAACTAATTTAAAAGAAAAGACGAATACCTCTAAAGCTATATGCGCGCACCAACAGTTTTTTGAAATTTCTTCCTTAACTATTTGTATGAACCAAAAAAACATAATTTACTCTTAGCTCATTGACTTTAGCAGCGGCCTTAAAAAAAAGGTTATTCATTGGATGTTGATACTTAAAATGTTTATGTGCTCAAAGTATAACTTTAATTAATAAACCTTATGCCATTGATATGTGTTTAATGAATGTAAAATTTATATATAACATCACTTTAAAACAATACTCATGACCAAACAACACACCCACAGGGGTTGAAACCGAGGTTAGGGTTTACGGTTGAAAACGGGTATGATATTGGTGTTGTAACAACTCCACAATTGCACTTACTATATTAAGGCCGCTGCTAAAGTCAGACTGAGTGGGCACGCACGTTTTTCCTATCTAGCCGTCAGATCAAGGCTAGAATCTATCTGACCTTGTTAAATCGACGGATACAGAACTGCAATGAAGATACGCCCTAAGAAGGAGGTTAGGTTAGGCTGGAATGGATCTGACCGTGTTAGATTTGATCTTTTTGTAGTTCCTACTGAATTCTTGATTTCAGCCACCGGGTTCTGGGAATCTAGTGACGAACTAACACAGTTTGCTTAACTCGTCTTCATCATCTTTGACAGAATATACTTGCGAAACAGTCAAAAAGTAACATAAAAACCTTAAATCTAATCTGATGAACATCGAACGAAACCCTACTGGATCTACTAATTTGACGAGAGAGTGAAAGAGAAAGAAACCCTAGATCTTACCTGATGAGAGAGAGAGAGAGAGAGAGAGAGAGGCGTGTGTGTGTTGAAGTGAGGTATTTAGTCTTATATCCTATTTATTTAAAAAAGATGTGTGGGCTTTTGGTAGTAAAACAGAAAAATCAAAGATATGGTTTGATTGAGTTGATCATAGTACTTAAGCAAGCACCGTTACCATGGTTCAGTAGGATGCAAGTCAACTGATTTTACTCTTTAGATTTGTGAGCAAGCTTCCTCTGCAAACAATAAAATAAAAAACTAATCAATGAAAACAATAAGAAAACTGTAACTACTAGAGATGAACAATTTTGTACCGAGTACCAATATCATACCAAACTGGTACCAACCGAACATAAATGAAGCTAGTACTCAAATTTTACTAATTTTGGTAAAGGTAAAAGGTACCTGAATAAGTACAGGAACCGAAATTATAAAAGGTTTTTAAAAAAAAATTAAAAGTACCATGGTAATTATGCATACTTAATTATATCCATTCCATATATCTAAAAAAAAATCAAGACGATGCTTATTTTGCCGGTGGTTTGTTTACTTGATCATGTTAGTGGAAAACACATTGTTAGATAAGTAGCGACATTAATCTTATTTTAATTTTAGTGTTCTAACTTTGGACAACATTGAACAATTCTTCTCTTCTAGCTCTTTTTTTGTATACCTTATTATTAGTCAAATTTTGTTCATCTTTTAACCTTTTTTTCCACTTCTTAAACAATTATATTGGTACGCTTGACTGCTAGATGAGGTCACAATCTTTTGACATATTTACATATAACAATAATTAAACAAATCTTTGCTTAGTGGGTTATTTGATTTCAGCTATGTTCATTTTAAATTGATTCTAGAATAAATTACTGTTTGCGTCCCTGTGGTTTAGACCGAATTGCGACATGCGTCCAAAAAAGAATTTTTTCCCTGTGTAACCTGTGGTTTCCATTTTGTTGCGATATGTACCTCTTTCACTAACGGATGTTAGATTTTTCAGTTAAATGTAAGGGTATTTTAGTCAATTTAATATAAGGGGCAATTTATATAAAATGATAAGGAGCAGTGGCTGTTGTGTAAATTATTAACTACAAACCACCCCCCCCTCAAATTTAAATCATTGATACCAAATGTCCCCTCTGTATAACTGAAGGCTAAATACGGCGACATGGATGCGAATTAGGAGAAGATAATTCTCAATTTCAAAAAAGAGCTTCATGCGGTGGGAAGAGGGAGCGTTGACTCCCGTCACGTTTTCGCCGGAGATGGCAAGGAGGTGACGATTATCGACCATATTATGCTGAGATTCCGTCCGATCGCTCCGAAGCCGATGTGGCGGCGGAGAGCTCCGGCTGCGTGTTGCCGAAGATTGATCTGAATACGAAGAGAGTGAAGAGGAAGTATGTGAGAGTGAAGAAGAATGTTAATAAAACCATAAAGGATGAGAAGGATGAGAAAAAACTTGTTCGATTTGGACCGGACGTTTTCGATGTTCGAGGATTCCGACGGAAATGAGCTCTTCGTTACAGATCCGGTGCAGAAAGTTTCGAAGTGGATCAGTTTCGATCTAGCCGGAACCGAGAGAAAAGGTACGGTGAATAATTTGTTCATTTCTGAACCGCCGGAGAAATTCTCATCAGATCTGCATGGTGTAGATCTGGCGACGGCGGTGCGTCGGAGTTGATAGGATATGGCCGGGTCGGGTTTTGTACAAAGGGGACATTTGGTACCAATGATTTAAATTTGAGGGGGGGGGGTGGTTTGTAGTTAATAATTTACACAATAGCCCCTGCTCCTTATCATTTTATATAAATAGCCTCTCATATTAAATTGACTAAAATACCCTTACATTTAACTGAAAAATCTAACCTCCGTTAGTGAAAGGGGTACATATCACAACAAAATGGAAACCACAGGTTACACAGGAGAAAAAATTCTTTTTTTGACGCATGTCGCAATTCGGCATAAACCACATAGACGCAAACAGTAATTTATTCTTGATTCTATAAACACATTAGTTAGATAATGACACATGTGTCACCAATGGTTTTTTTACTAAAAAAAATCCACAATAAAAAGTTATATATAAAAACAAAAACAGTAAAATTGATATACTTTTGGACCATAACAAAACATGAGAAATTAAACCATCTTGAATTTATAATGAAGGAAATAGAAAACGTGAAACTATAAACTTTCATGGTACCGAAAAACAGCTACCAAAACCGGTTTCGTATCCCCTTTTGGTTCAGTATCCATTTTT
Source organism: Deinandra increscens subsp. villosa (assembly GCA_039602395.1). Classification (NCBI taxonomy): domain Eukaryota; kingdom Viridiplantae; phylum Streptophyta; class Magnoliopsida; order Asterales; family Asteraceae; genus Deinandra; species Deinandra increscens. The sequence continues at coordinate 19,394,972 of JBCNJP010000020.1, read as the reverse complement.
CATCAAATATGATACCGACAATAACCGGTACCGATACAGGGATGGTCCCCATCTCATGCCTAGTAAATAGTAAAATAAAAAATAAAAAAAATAATAAAAAAAACATTTAAGCAATTATTAAAAAACGGACAAAAAAAATATAGAACTCTATTGACATTTGACATAAATTCATTCAAGTTTTCGTAGTGTAGTTTAGAGTAACTTATGTTTTTTGTTCATATGGTTCAGTTAAATAGTTTATAAAGCGCAGGTCAAACCGCGGTTTGCAGAAGTCCTTTCTATCTCAACCGTCCGATCAAGGCTGAGAATCGAGATCTTTACCGTGTTAGATCGACGGTTACAGAACTGGAAGAAGGTGCCGTGTTCTTGGTATTTCAGCCCCCGCGCTCTTGGTAGCTTCAGCCGCCGGGTTCTGGGAATCTGCCTGATCTAAATTGACGAGATAGAGAGACACGAAACCCTAGATCTAAGTTGGTGAGAGAAAACGGCGATTGTGGAAGTGAGGTTATTCTAGGTTAGGATTGTGTTTGACGGCGGTGGGTGTATCTTTATTTAATAAGAAAGCTGTGTAGGTTATGGGCCGTTGTTAGGAACCCAGAAGCCGGCCTTGTGAGCCCATTAATATAAATCTTTATTTGTCTGACTTAATAGTTGGGTCCAATACAATACAAAAAGAAACGAACTTTATCATTTGTAATAAGGGTAAGATGCATATTATTATTATTATGATTATTTTTGCATGATTTAAATTAATTAAGTATGTGCAGGGGCGGCCCTGGTCATAGGCAAGGTGGGCACTCGTCTACGGCCCAAAACTTAAAAAAAATTCATTGAGAATGATGTATTAGAGAATTTGATTATGAATGATCCATCGAGAGATTTGCTACTAAAAATGCTAAGAGAGTCTTACGATTTTTTTAAGTATTAAAAATAGAAGGTTTTGCTACAGTATTTTATTTTTATCAATCTTATAATAATTACCGATATAGTATTGACTTTTTATATGAATCTTGTGCTCTTTTGAATGTGCAGGTAGAGAATGAAGACAATCAATCCACTCGAGGAACTAGAGGTGCAAATCCCAAACCGGTTTGGGCTCTCAAACCGGTTCTCAAACCGGTCAAAACCGGTTTTGACCAACCCGGTTCCCAAACCGATCAAACCGAACCGGTTTCTATCGGTTAGGGGGTTTTGTGAAGAAACCGGTTTTCAAACCGGTTTGGCCTAAACCGGTTTGAAATCGGTTTCTTCACATCACTTTTAAGCAACTTTTCTAGCCGTTTCTAGTCGATTTGAGCCTAAAAATTGGTATATATACCCCCTTTATGTGTTATAAACATTACCCCACTTCCCAATGTCTAAAAAAACTCTTAAATTTACAATAATGCTTAAATACCGGTTAAAATAATTTGTATTTTCTTTCAAATTAGGTACTTTTGCAATCGTTTAGGTGTGAACTTATTCTCTTTTGTAATGTTTTATGTTTTTTTTTCAATAAAAAGTATGTTTTTTTAGTTTTTATAAAGTTTAAAAAAAAATATATATATATATATATATATATACAAAACCGGTTCAAACCGGTTTGAGATCCCAAACCGGTTCGGTTTGAAACCGAAACCGGTTTCATCGGTTTCCAGTATTCGTGCTTCAAACCGGTTTGAGAACCGAACCGGTTCGGCCTCAAACCGGTTTTGACCAAAACCGATTTTGGTCAAAACCGGTGTGAGAACCGAACCGGTTTGGGTTTCAAATCGGTTTTTGCACCTCTACGAGGAACACATGGGACGGCCCAAGATGCTGATGAGTGGCCCATGATATTCAAGAAAAACGGAGCTTATTCCTAAAAGAGTGTATTTTAAAAAGTTATTTACCAAATAGGTGTACTTTCAAAAATATTTACCAAAATGGGTGTTTTTTTATTTCCTCACTTTACTTATCTATTGTTCTTTTTTTTTTTAAATTCTTTTCTTTTTCAATCAACCT